>CP092870.1:98443763-99164513 GCA_030710605.1 Cordylochernes scorpioides | reverse complement strand
TAAGGAGGTAGGAGCCTATGTAAATATTTCGCCAAGCTCTCAGAAAATATTTTAAATCTGCGCATAAAATATTCCGAGAAAAATAAAATTTGACTAAATACCAGGCAGTGTTTTAAATCACCTGATTGGTCGATTTAGCCGACGTTGTTATAGCTAAACTATGCAAATTTGGCCGGTTTTTGTTCGCTAAATCTGGTCGGAATGTACATTACCTCTGGAATATGTTTAAAAACTTATGTTACATCATTATGTGAGAAGGTTTATTAATGTAACACATTGGCCATTTTTGAATAATAAGGTAAGGTTTGGTGTAAAGGAAGATTTTATATAAAATATTCTCTATAGAATTATGTTTTCTATTTCTTCAGAAATGTTGAATGAAATTAAAAATAAACAAGTATATACATATGTTTATGTATTTACATATTTTTGTCATTTTCTATATTCTTTGGCTACACAACTATAACGAGAGGTCAGAATAAAAAGCTAATGTTTTATGTTGATGTTTGCTGCTGTTTGTGAACTAAAAAACTCGAATTATTCTATACATGTGTATTTACATTTGGAGAGAAAGAGAGCGAGAGAATATCCATAGATGTCTTAGGTTATGCAACATTTCAATAATTATGCGCTTAATAATATCCGCATGATAAAAAAGTAGTAATAATAAATCTCAAAAAATATATTTAAATTTGCTGAAAAACGGAATTCTCGGTTGCTAAAAGTGAAACCTCTCCTTTTAAAATTACATATGGAAGAATTTTATTTTGGGTTAAAATTGATTTACATAACTCCTATTGTAGAATGTTGTGAAATTGAAGCCGCCCCTTTACTAACAAGAGCCAAAGCCCTAAACAATGGTATAAGAGTTGGCTTTTTGTCTGAATTTCCCAAAACTGGTGTTGTGGCATTATCAATATGAAAAATTTCGCGAACTGCTCAAAATAAAAATATATAAATGCATATTTGGATTTCATTTTCAAAGAGTGTGAGAGGATTATCGCCTATGTAAATAGGTATTTTATTCAAAATGAAACGCCTTTATAAATAAGGAAACATACGCACATTTTATTGAAAATCAATTTATGCCTTATAAAACAAGGGTTATTCCGTTTTTTTTAATATTGCAAATGTAAATGCGAGATCTCAATATGGTGGTATATGGAAGTAAAACAATCTGAAAGGAAAATAGTTTAGAATGCCCTAGATAAAAAGAGATCGTTAACTATAACTAGCTAACTATCAGAAAAGAGAGTCAGTTATATAACTGGCGATTAGTAGACAATTTGACAATATAAAATGAGTTATTGACATTATGTCAAATACATAGGTATACAGTATGTACAACTATTGTTACAATGATTAGATGTGAAAAAAAAAAAAAATACATGTACAAGGTGATACAGAGTACGATGGAAAATCAGTGATACAGCGAATTCTTGGCAGACGAAATAAACGTAAATCGCAAACTTGGCCGACATGACAATGGTGATTGCATAGTCCTCGAGACCCATTTAGAGACCTAAATATATCAAATTAATTTGCATGAAGGGATATAAGGATATAGACAAACCATCAGCTATATTTACATATTATCGTAAAGCTGTCGTTTAGAACATATATGCATCAACGGTTTACCAGGGCAACATTATATATCTATATTTTTTTAAGTAAATGATATAGTAATATATATAAAAACAAAAGGACTTAAAAGCGCGAATGTTTCTTTTATACATAAAACGAACTTCTACTGTCCTTACTGCGATGAAAAAATATATTGGGAGGGCTTGGCTCATCAGTGGTGAACCCTCCTCCCAGCGGTTTCGCCAATTTAATACACCAGACCGCTTCTCAGAGCTCTATTACTGTATTGGATCATTCTGCTTTTATATACTAAGCAGAATGATCCAATACAGTATTAGAGCTCTGAGAAGCGGTCTGGTGTATTAAATTGGCGAAACCGCTGGGAGGGTTCACCACTGATGAGCCAAGCCCTCCCAATATATTTTTTCATCGCAGTAAGGACAGTAGAAGTTCGTTTTATGTATAAAAGAAACATTCGCGCTTTTAAGTCCTATTGTTTTATATGTATAGATGGCGCGTTATTGCTTTGTGTTAGTGATATATATATATTGAAAACGTAAAGAGGCATATCCTGACCACTCACATGAGCATTTTTAGATGGAAGAGCGCCATCTAGTGGAACAAAAACCAACTAAACGTTGATTTAACTTGTTCTATTAAATCATATTTCAACTCGGGAAAGTGATAGGTATAATATTAGGCCAGAATACATTGTAAAAGTACACAGTAATTTTATATTGCAACACTGATAGCAATGCGTCAACAAAAATAAACAAAATACATTAACTAAATTTGTGAAATAATATTTGACTACAGTTATATCCCCCCATTTACTTTATATTTTGGATTAGTTGTGGAATTCTCCTCTCTTTTATCTCTGAGCGTGAATGCTTGAAAATAAATTAAATTAATTTAATTTGAAACTCTGGGGTTTCATATGCAAATATTCTCATGTGAATGAGTTTTTTGTTATAGAGCCATTGAATTTGTTCTCAATTTAATGAATGCGCTATACAAAGAGAGATTTACGAATATTTCTAAAAAAAAAGAAATAATGTCATTATTTTCAATTTAATATTTTTAATAATTGAGATGTGTTTCCTCACAGAGTATTTCTCACATATTTTAATTACACAGGGGAGTAGTAGTTTGCTCTAAATGAATGAATTACAAAGAAAGAAATATATTTACATATATGACTATCCCTATATATGGAAATATATATTTGAGGGCTAAGTGCCATCTATTGACCGTCTCAGCAAACTAGCGATCTCAGTTCGGTGACAAGGTGTAAGAATAAAACAGAGGTTGGATCTCAGAAAGTATGTTTAATTATCAAAATAGATTATATTTAGATGACAAACAATAGAGAGTTAAAAGAGGTAAGCGGTGGCAGTCAACAAGCAAGCAAATCTGAAACCTATATACAGTTACGTAATGTCTGGGGGAAGTGGCCGTTGCTAAGCGACAGCCGAGGTGCGAGTCACTTTTCAACACTCCCACCTGACGAGCACTCCGTTGTTTCAAACAGTCCAAGTTGGCTCCTTAGTCTTTTATGCCTTTCTGGAGGTAGAGCTTTCGTAAATATGTCTGCAGCAAAATCAGCATCGGAAAAACCTATCAGGGTTGAAGTGCAGGAACTCCCACCAAAACAAATACCGATGTTTTTCGTAGCTTTTAAGTATCCAAATATTTTCTTTACTGCGGTCCAAAGTGAAGGTCCTGGGTTGTTCATAAATTGGCTAACCCTGCTGACTGCGTAGGCAATATCAGGTCTAGTTCCAGTCATGAGGTACATTAAACTACCAATTGTCTGTCTGTATGGAATCTTGTTCATTTCTTCAATTTCCTGATCATCCTTTGGGCACATCTCTTTTGTTAGTTTTGAGTAAGGATCAGAAGGTACAGATTGTAACTTAATATCAAGAAGGTTGTAATGTTCAAGTGTTCTTTCAATGTATGAGGCTTGATGCAGAAATAACATTTTAGTTGTTCTATCTCGATATATTTGAAGGCCAAGGAAATAATCGGCAGTAAAAGTTTTTATTTCAAAATTGGAATTTAAGTACTGTACTATATCATCTAAATGTTGTTTATTTACACTGCAGATTAAGCAATCATCTACATATATTGCAAGTAATATGTAAGCCTGTTTACATTTCATTGTATAGACACATGAATCTGATATGCTAGGTTTGAGATCAAACTTAATTAAAAACTCATGAAATTTCTTGTTCCACATTCTGGGGGATTGCTTAAGACCATAGATGCTTTTCTGAAGAGAGCAAACATGATTTGGAAAATCTGGGTTTTCATAACCTTGGGGTTGTTCCATGTAAAGTTCTTCTTCCAAATCACCATTCAAGAAGGCAGATTTTACATCTAACTGAATCATTTCCATATCAAGTGATGCACAAAGTGATAAGATTGTTCTAATTGAATCGAATTTTACTACTGGAGAAAAAGTTTCACCATAATCAAGTCCTGGTTTTTGTGAATAACCTTTCGCAACTAGTCTAGCCTTAAACATTTTATTTGATCCATCTGCATTTTGCTTTATTTTGTATACCCACTTGCATGCAATAGCTTTTCTGTCTGATGGTAGTGTCACATACGTCCATGTTTGATTTTTCATCAAGGAATTGAATTCATCGTCCATAGCTAGTTTCCACTGTTTTGAGTTTTGTCCTACAATTGCATCTTCATAGTTCAATGGTTCTTGGTCATGGACATAACAAGCATATGAAATAGCTCTTGTACAGCTGGTTGATGTTTGTTCATTTTCTCTGATTCTATTCCTGAGAGGGTATCGACATGATTCTTCTGGTTTGGAACTGGTATTTGTGTTATCAACACTTTCTTCACTGTATATAGTTACCTGCTCTTGTTGGTTATCCTGAATATTTTCTGATGTATTAGCTTCAGTAAATATTACATCTCTGCTTATGATAATTTTTCTAGCAATAGGATCCCATTCTATAATTTTTGTTAGTTTCAGTATATCCAACAAAAAATGTACGAATACTCTTTTTGTCTAATTTCTTTCTGTTATCTTTTGGTATATGCACATAAGCGTTACATCCAAAAGTTTTCAAATGTAAGATGGAGGGTTTTCTCTTGTACCATATTTCATAAGGTGTAGAATTTCCCAATACTTTAGTAGTACATCTATTTAAGAGATAGACTGCTGTGTTTACGGCTTCAGCCCACAGTTCAAGCGGCATTTTTCTTCCATGTAACAAGCATCTAGCTGATTCAACTATTGTTCTGTTATCTCTTTCAGCAATTCCATTCTGTTCTGGGGTATATGGAGCAGTGAGTTCATGAACAATTCCTAGAGATTTTAGATAATCAGAAAAATTCTTATTTAAGAATTCTGTGCCATTATCTGTTCTGAATCTTTTTATTTTATTTCCAGTTTCAGTCCTAACTCTTTTTACAAATTCTTTAAATTTCTCAAGAACATCTGATTTATGCCTAATGAAGTAGGCCACTCTAAATCTTGAAAAATCATCCTTGAATGATACAAAATATAATGATCCACCTGGTGATCTTTTACTCATTGGTCCACAAACATCTGAATAGATCAGCTCTCCTGGATAGGTCGAATTTGGACTTGTTGACGCGTGAAAAACCTTTCTATTTTGTTTTCCATAGATGCATGCTTCACATAGTAAAGAATCAGGCTTTTCTCTAATTTTAATGTCGTCTTCAAAAACATTATTTTCAAACATTTGGGTTAATTTTATAGGATTTACATGACCCATTCTTTGATGCCATATATCTAGACTTAACTGAGCAACATGAGTTTGTGAAGATTGCTTTGCTTTAATAAAAATTCTATAAAGATTTGAATTGTCCTTTATTCCAGTAACTAGCACTTTCGAATTTTTAGTCAATTTTATCTGATTTCCTTTACAAATGAGCGTCAAACCATGTTTTGTTGCAGTAGATATTGAGAAAAGATTGGTCTCCAATTCAGGTACATAGAGAACATCCAAAAGAGTTGCATTAATTTTCTGACTATCAACAACATAAGAGAGAATATCAATATTTCCCTTACCTTTTGCATAGATCTTCTTTCCATCTCCAAGGCACACAGGATGAACACCTTCTGGTATTTCTTCGAACGTAGAGAACCATTCTCTTCTGAAAGTCATGTGATCCGTTGCTCCAGAATCTGCAATCCAGGAATCCTTTGTTTCAGCGAGGAAGGCACTTGTCTCAGCTGAAAAAGCACAGCTATCATCTCTGGATGAAGAACTTGGCTGTTGTCCTTTTTGTTCTTCCTTTCTTTTATAGCATTCTTTCCACCAATGTCCTTTCTTCTTGCAATATCCACAGTGTGTGTTCTTCTTTTTATCTTTAATGGATTGTTGATGCTGCTGTTGTTTGTTGGAAGCTGTTGAATTTCTGTTGAACTTTGAAAAAGTCATCAAGGCATTATCTGGTTTAGAATTTCCTGAAGAATCCCAATGATCCTGTAAGCTTTCTTCTTTCAGTAATCTTGCCGTCAAGTTTTCTAGTGTCTTTTCTTCTGATGAAACTGAATCCCATGCTGTTATGAAATTCTTGTATTTATCAGGCAAGCTGCAAAATATCTTTGTAATTAGGGCAACATCAGAGATTGGCTCACCTAGATCTTTCATTTGTTGTGCCAGAGTTTCAACTTTGGAAATATGAGTAGCAATGTTATCATTTGGATTCATTTTATATTCTCGAAAAATCTTTGTTGCAGCAAATATTTGTTTGTTTCAGATTTCAGTTCATATATTGTTGATAATTTCTTCCACATTTCTGCTGAAGTCTGGCAATTAACAATCTGTTGAAGATATTTAAACTCTAGAGCAGTAGTGATCAGCATTTTGGATTTTGCATCTTTCTTTTTCCAGTTAGAGAATTTTGCAATATCCTCTATTTCAGGTTTTACCTCAGAGCCATCAGTTATACTGAGAAGATCTTTTGCTTCTAGAATAATCTTCATTTGAAATTTCCATAGATGAAAATTATCGCCGTTGAATTTTTGAATTTGTGGAAGTTCAGTTGTCATCTTGAGCAAGCAAACGAATTTCAGCTTAGATAAACAAAAATATTTGATACCAACCAAGCTCTGCTGCCATGTAAGAATAAAACAGAGGTTGGATCTCAGAAAGTATGTTTAATTATCAAAATAGATTATATTTAGATGACAAACAATAGAGAGTTAATTAATATATAGTTAATATACAGATTTTGACTTTTAAAAATTCTGAATATAATCTATTTACAGTTTTAAAAAATTATAAAGAAATGTTATTGCAAACGCTTAGTTGACATACAAAGCAAAGGGTTTTTATTTTTTTACTGCGTTTTTTGATGGACATTTGTACCACCATTTTGGAATATCAGATTGTGGCATCGTAGATTCCCTTGATGTACTTGAACCATCATTTTTCTTGAATTGTCGTCTGTAATTCCCGCGAGAGAGAATTGAGATTACGTGTGGCCAGGTGTTCATCAGTCAATGCTCTCCCAAGATCAACAATAAATTGACTCCTTTCTTTTTTACCTTTTTTATCAATCTGATTACCGATTTTCTTTATTTTTTTTAGGAACATAGGAGGCTAAAGTGGTTGTTCCAGAGAAACTAAAATTAGAGGTTACTGATTCTCTATTAGGGTGCGGTTGAAATTGTGGTGAATCTAAGTTTTGTTCTTTCTCATCGTTCCTAATATGTAAGACCATGTTCTTTCAACTTATCAACTAATTCTACTGAAGTGAATCAATTGTCTGTTCGAATATTTCTTCCAAAGTGTGTGTGTGGTGGTCGACTAATCTATAAAACATATATATTTTGGGATGGCAGGGATAGTTCTCTCTGTTGACTTGATTGATTATTCTACTTATCCAAAGAAATAAGTGTTATTTATAAAAAGGAAGCTAAAAATAGCGGAAGATAGAGACTCAAGTATGAGCCACGAGCTAACACTGACACGAAAAATTCTCACGCTTCTGGACGGGTTGGGCGGAATCCGCCCATACATGCAAATTTAACCCCCCTCCCAAAACTGAAATTTATAAACGATGGATGGAAAATGTTTGTATCACTGTAAAATTAGAATACATGAAAGCTGGTAGCTCTAGGTAAACGAAAAATATATATTTTTCCTATATTAAATTTATGCATGGGCAGAATCTACCCAACCCGTCCAGTTAAGGGTTAAATATTTTTTTAAATATTGATTTCAATCATTATTGAGCGCTTATTATAAAGTTACATAGGTGGGTTGAATCTACCCAACCCGTCCAGTTACGTAAGAAAAATCCACCCGTCCAGTTAAGGGTTAAAAGAGGTAAGCGGTGGCAGTCAACAAGCAAGCAAATCTGAAACCTATATACAGTTACGTAATGTCTGGGGGAAGTGGCCGTTGCTAAGCGACAGCCGAGGTGCGAGTCACTTTTCAACACAAGGCCACAACGCCAGTTCTAGCAAACTGAGAAGCGTCCACCTGGATACCTGGTTTCGAACTAATAGTCCTCGTTAGTCCATAGCAGGATTTGATTTCATGAGATTCATAAGGAATCAAATAAAATATTCACAATCTTTCAAAAATATATTAAATCTAGTAAAGTCGCTAAGCCAATTCTATGACCAAAATATGGTTTTGACACTGACCCGATTCCGATAGTTTGCGGAGACAATCGATAGATGACGCTCAGTTCTAGCGTTTATTTTAACGAAAAGGCTACCAATATTGGTATAAACTACTATAATAATATTGTTTTAAAATACAAAAGGTATATTTCTCTCAATTTTAAAATTTTCACAATTCACTCGAAAATAATAAAAACATATTTCTCACCCACATAAATTACGATACGACCACGATATTTAGTTGCATATATTGGTTTACAATTTAGATAAAGTGTTAAACCAATTCTATATAAAATGTCCTTGAAAATAAAGTTTAAACAATATCACAAGTTGTATAAGATGCGCATCATAGTCATCTTATGAATAATTATTTTTAAAAATGTAATTTTATAAAACCGAAACCCGAAACTAAAATTTATATAGAAAAGAAAGAAAGGGGATACATTTAAAAGCAGACGAAAAAGTTGTAATCATCTCCGGGGCGGCCGCGTGGCAAACTGCACGTTTATTGGTTTATTGGCCGTTTGAGAACAGCTGTCTCTTTTACGGCCGCAATCACACGGTTAATTATACTGTGAAGTTTTTATTTATTTCGTCACGTACTGCTTTTGTTTGAATGTTTATGATTAACACGCCGTGGCCCACTTATACCAAGGTTTATGTACCTTGTTAATGAAAACCTAATTTATATTTTAAATATGAGGCACATGAAAGATGATATATATTCATGAAGATAAATGGAAATTTTGCCGGAATGTTATTAATTTATATTTTGGCTAGAAATTTGGTCTGGCCACTTTTTGCCAGCTGAACACCTTTTTGAAAATTATGGTAATTTAATGAATTCTTTGCGGGTCTCATGATATGATAGACCAACAAGGACTGAAGAAGGATATTAGCCCGAAACCATAGTCTCAAGGTCGTCTCTCTGAATTTGACAAAGCTTGGTGTTGTGGCTTTGTCACCGATCCGATAATTTGCAGAGACGATCAATAGATGACGTTTAGTTTAAGCGTTTATTTTAGAAGTAGAAATAACTTTCATTTTATAGACTGATATATAAAAGTTTTGTATCGGTAATACTCCAACTCTCCCAGGCCTTCACTTCCCATTGTCGATGCGCTCACTATCTACTTGTGTCTACCAGAATTACCTTACCTCCAGCGGACCTGTTACCTAGATGGCTGTGTTTTGATCGTCTTCAATGTTTTTTTACGAAAAAGCTTGCCTTCAAGCTTACAGCGTAGGTTGTGTAAAACTTTTACTATCGGTATTATTATTTTTCTAATTAAATAATACAACAGAGATTTCTTGAGATGAGTTTTTTTTTATTAATAAATTCTGAAGCTTTCAGACATCTCTAATAATAATAATAATAATAATATTGTAATGGCTTTTTTTATAACTGTTTTATGCACTCCCATAGAAAGGTAGAGATTCCTGAAAGCTAGATATTTCATTAATAAAAATTATAATAAACTCATCTCCAAAAACCTGTTTTATTATTTAATTTATATTAAGGAGATTCAAATCATTTTTTTTTGTGAAAAAAGTTCTTCATATTATCATGATAGATTCTCATATATCGTCCACAGGTCAGACGGAGAATTAGAGAATAAATTCTGAAGATAAGAAAAATTGAAGCAGATTGGGATAACTGCATGAAACGATTTTGCATATTTGCATATTTTCAAATAACACGCAACTAAATGCTGCTTAGAGAAAAGTTCAATATCTTTATTAATCGTAAAGATGGAGGCTGCCTGGCCGGCATTCATAGTTCTTCAAATTAAAGATACTTCGGCCAGTAAATCTTCCTTATATGTAAAAAAGATTTACTGGCCGAAGTTTCTTTAATTTGAAGAATCTTAATTAATGGTAAAACCAAACGTTAATTCTTTATTTTGGGAATTCAGTCGGACAATATCCGCTAAGTGAAGAATGGGTTGCAATAAAGTCAAAGTGGAGATTGCAAAGAGACACACACAAGATTCAGGAACAAGACCCTGCAAGGAGTTCCCTGAAGAGTCCGAGGTTCAGCACAAAGGAACGAAAGACGTGGAGTCAGCGTCAGAGGGGTCTATCAAATAACCTTCATATACACTGGTGTCCAAAAAATAAGAAACTTTTGTTTTTTAATGATATGTTTTAAAATATACAACGCTAAAAGCTAAATATTAATTTAATTAGGTATTTTAAGTCGTAGAATTTAGTTATCGCAACCATTCGATTTGGTAAAATTGATAATATGCAAATTTTTGCTTGTCTTTATAAGTGTGCTATTTGGCGTGTCGTTTACCCCATCTAAGAATTGTCCAATTATAATTTTATTTAATCCGTAGTTAATTATGAGTTTACGAAAAATTTAGCAGATGATTTAAAATGGAGAGCTGTTGGAAGAATGGAGGCAGGGCAAGCACAAGTTGAAGTAGCAAAATGGCTAAATGTGAATAAATCTGTGGTCAGCAAAATATGGAAACAGTTCATTGAGACAGGAACCATCAAGAGAAAAGAAGGTTCTGGTAGAAAAAGAAAAACAGCTACCTCTGAAGACCGTTATCTGGTCGTAACTGCCAAGCGCCATAGGGAGATGACAGCTATTCAACTCTCTTATGAACTCTCAAGTGCTACTGGAACGAGAATTTCAAGACAAACTGTTTACCGAAGGCTTCACGAAGGTGCTCTTTATGCAAGACGGCCAATGGACTGTATCCCTTTAACCTCTGCTCACAGGAGAGCCCGCTTGAATTGGTGCTTGGAACATCACGCCTGGACTCATGATCAATGGGCCAATGTTCTCTTCAGTGACGAGTCAAGATTTAGTTTAAACACAGATTCTCGACGAGATTTCATCTGGAGGGAGCCTGGAACCCGCTATCATCCCAGTAACATCAGGGAAATAGACAGTTTTAGAGGGGGCAGTCTCTTAGTCTGGGCTGGCATCAGTTCTAGCAGACGCACACCCCTCCACATTTTTTCTGGGGGCACTTTAACTGCCCAAAGGTACAGGGACGAGATCCTTGAGCCCTATCTAAAACCTTATAGAGATCAAATTGGTCACAATTTAATTTTTATGGACGATAATGCTCGTCCGCATAGGGCTAGGATAGTCAATGAATATCTCTAGAGTGAGAATATTCGAAGGATGGATTGGCCAGCCAGATCTCCGGACCTGAATCCAATAGAGCATGTGTGGGATGCTCTAGCGAGGCGTATTGGAGCTCGTCACCCCTCTCCCAGAACCCTCGTTGAGCTAAGAACTGCTCTATTGGAGGAGTGGAGTTTACTACCCCTGGACCTCCTCCAAAGCCTGGCAAACAGTATGAGGGCTCGTTGTGAGACCTTGGTAGCTGTTAGAGGTGATCATACTCCCTATTGATATCTTATTTCTTTAGGATCTGGAACCTTAGCTTTGGGTATGTTGGTAATAATTTGCATATTTCATAATTTCAAATATTTTTTTGTATTTTCATATAGCTAGTCAAATTCTCCATAGTTTAAACTATTTGTATACTAAATTTTATATATTTTTAATAAATTAGCTTTTGAGAAATTTCAATAATGGTTAATTTTCTTATTTTTTGGACACCAGTGTATATATATATTTGAAAATAGAGCAATCCATACTTAATTCATTAGATAATAAATCCAATATATGCCTTTTATTATCTAATATATATATATATATTATAGAAAAATTATTTTATTTCAAAATTATAATTTCATAGATTAAACTATTCTGTTAAATCGACCGCCAGAGGTCGCGCTTTCCCGTTGTATAAACATATTGTTGTTGTTTCCAGTTGGCCGCTCAAACCTTTTATAAATTATGTAAATAATCTTTTGTTTTCTTTACTATTAAGCCTTAAATCAGGAAATACCTTTCTCAAATTATGTTTAGATATTTTTAATAAGCAAATTAAAGCAATATTGATCTAAAGATTTTGTTATTTCACCACGACTGCAATCCCAATCATGAATTTCAGTCCTTGAAAACCTCAGCAAATTCAATTCTTTATATCAAATTCATCATTATAATAATATGTCATAATATATGCTTTTCCAGGAATAATAAAGTAAACCTACAGTCAACGAGAGAGAGACGTCGATAGAACGCAGCTAAAGTACGGTCATCTGGGCCACTGGCCACATTCCAAGGGGCGACCGCAGGGCCTTTCTTGGAACCTCAGGTCTATTTTTGGATAGTCGGTGTGTGGGGTAGGACACAAAACGGCCGGCCGCCTGGTCGCGCTCCCGTCTCTCTCGCTGGTTGCCTGGGTTATTCCTCTACCAACTCGTCGTGTGATTATTTCTCCTCTCACCACATTATTATCATTATATTGCCACACTGAAAGTCGACAGGATCATATCACAGAAGAGTCGACAGGATTCTACAAGAGCTACCAGGACATCATCTTATTACATAATATATATATATATTATGAATTTATATTCTTCCGTAAGGACGGAATGGACCATTGAGTTCTCAGCATTTAACGACTTAGTGTGAAAAGGCAAGATATTGGGTCAGACAACGTGGTCTAAATAAACCTAACTTATTTCTATTTTCAACCTTCTCTCTTTAAACTTTCTCAGAGATACCCTCATGGACAAACTGAAAGGAAGTTTCATATTTTGATGTCGCCGGTCGTCTATATTTCTGATGTTGTTGTTGTTGAAGGAGACAGAGTCGATTTTGTTCAAACTTGTTTATCTCGTGTATCTTCAATAAAGGTCACTGTGTATCAAATATCTTTTAGAGTTATTGTCTGAATCCCGATTTATATGTTAAAAGGTACAATTTCCATATGTTTTCTTCATAAGTGTATTTTTGACGTATAGAATTTTCATTTTGTTATTCCCATTTTGTATATTTATTGTCATTTGAACCTCTTCATATTGTATTTTACTTATATGTCTTTAACAATTTATATGTGACATAGAAGAAATGGAGGAAGTAAAATATAGGGATTTATATTGAATATGATAGACCATCACATCTTATTTAAATAACTATATAATGGCAAACAACGAGGAAAATTTTACTGTGAACATATAATTTTAATATTAATAATCTTTGAGAGAGAACAATAACACACAAATATTCTGTCCAACAATTTATAAAATATTAAAAGAATATATTAAAATTAATATCTGGTGAACATATTTTAAAGAAAGATTTGCTTTTCACATTTTACCATTTCTATTGGTCTCATTTTTCAATATTAAAATCTAATTTGTGGTAAAAATTAAATTTCGTAAAAGCCTCGAGGCTTCGAGAAAAATTGCAATAAAATGAAAAGTTGTACGAGCTCAGGAGGTATATAGGGATATATGAAATTGGTCATAATCATCTCACATATTAGATTCGAAGCTATCTGTCTTATACTTTAGCTCGATGTTTGTCAATGAAAGCCTTTCTCATGAAATTTACTGGTTGTCACTTGATAAAGATATTAAAAATCACGTATATATTATAAAATATGAGATTTAATGTTGATTTTTGATTATTTTGAGGATTATTTTATGGTAATGCAGTCGTGGTTAAAAATCTTGAAAGTATAATAAAAACAGTAATGATCAAAAATAGTTTTAATTGCGCTAAATGAATATATTAAAAAACACAATTTGATAAATTGGTAAAAGTACTGCCTGGCTTAAGGCCTAAGAATTAAAAAAATGAAAAACTTATTTACATAATGTACAAAAGATTTGAGCCGGCCATCGTGAAACAACAACAATGAGTTTTTATAGGGGAAGCGTGACCTCTGGCGGTCGATTTAACAGAGTATTTGAATATGAAATATAATTTTAAATAAAATATAATATTTTAATATAACATATATATAACATAAAATTACGGGAGAATGATATTCATGTACCAAAAGGGGAATCTCTTCCTTTAATTATTCATCAGAACGTTGCACTTGTTCATCACCCTATTAAATAGGAATATATGAGATTGGTAATAATTATCTCACATGTTAGATTTGTAGCTACCTGTCCTATACTTTAGCTCAATGTTATGGCGTTCCTTTCACTGAAACCCTTTCTCATGAAATTTACTGGTTGTCAATTGATAAATCTCTATATATATATAAAAGTCAATTTCTGTCTGTCTGTCTGTTTCGCGATAAACTCAAAAACTACTGAACCAATTGGTACCAAATTTTGCATGTCGCTTTTTATAAACCTGAGGAAAATTTTCGGCATTTTGATTAGTATTTTTGGCTATTTCTTTTTTTCATTTCAAGAACTTTTTTTTACGCGGACTAATCCGGAATGGAATGAATACCTAAATATGGCCATTTTTTTTAAAGCATCGGTGGTTCAGTGGTAGAATGCTCGCCTGCCACGCGGCTGGCCAGGGTTCGATTCCCGGCCGATGCATTTTTTAAAACAATTTTTAAAACTCATTTATATTATATCTTCTATATATATAAAAATGAATGTTTGTATGTTTGTTTGTTTGTTTGTTTTGGTTTGTATGTCCGGTATACAAATTCGCAGTAGTTCACTAATTCAAACCAAAATTTCCATACATAGGTAAAAAAATACGGGGAAGACGATAGGCTATTTTAAAAAATATATAAATCAATTATTAAAACTATATTTATTAGTCAGAAAATGCTGATGACGATATTGCTATATCATGTAAGATTATCAGATACAAAATTATATCGGGAAAAATTCCAAAAAGCATAGACCACGGGTGAAACCAGCTCATTATTTTGTACGCAGGAACAAAATTCTAACAGAAAAACATTCATTCGAGCAGAAAAACAAAAGCCAGATCATCTTTCTATAAAAATATCGCTTCTCAGACACAAAGTTTGGAGCGGGACGTTTCACAAGAGTGACATCCACGCCGCCAATTTATAATTGTAACGAATAGTATTTAAATAAAAACATTTAATCGGGTAAAACCCGGGCGTTGCCCGGGTCATTCGGCTAGTCTTCTATATATATGAAAATCAATGTTTGTATGTTTGTTTGTTTGTATGTCCGGTATACAAATTCGCAGTAGTTCACTAATTCAGACCAAAATTTCTATACATATGTAAAAGTTACGGGGAAGACGATAGATAGGCTATTTTAAAATATATATAAATCAATTATTAAAACTATATATTCAAATTATTCTACTTAGCTCACGAACAGCGCCCTCTAACAAAAATTATATTAAATTATGCTGATGCAAACAAATAGATAATGCTAATAACAAACAATTATTAAAACAAATCTTATCTAAATATATATCACTCGGGTAGATATGCACACGGGTCAATCCCGGGTCACCCGTCTAGTATATTATAAAATCACGTATATATCTATATAACATAAAGTTACGGAAAGATGATATTCATTTACCAAAAGAGGCACCTCTCCCTTTAATTATGCACCATAACGTTGTTCATCACCCAAGTATTACTATAAGTATACTAATAATTTACTACTGATGAGAGAGATTGAGTCACAACGCCAGTTTTGGGAAATTCAGACAAACATCCTGATGTTTTGGCCCATTCTTTATTATCACTAGTAAGGTTTTCTTTACTAGGGTGATGAATATGGGCATCGTTTTTATGCATATTTAAAGAGATAAGGTGAATCTTATGGTACGTGAATATAATTCTCATGCAACTTGGTGTTGTAATATTTATACTGAAATTCGGCCCTTGTCACTTCACCAGGTGTTTAAACCTGTTTGGTAAATTCGACCGATAATTATCGGTATATATTATAATATGATCCTCTCGTAGGATGTTATGAAATCCAAGCCGTCCCTATACTGATGAGGGACATAGCCCGAAACCGTGCTATACAGCTTTTTGGAATTTTGTCTGAATTTTCGTAAACTGGTGTTGTGGCTCATTCTTTATGATCACTAGTAAAGTTTATAACTAGGGCGATGAACAAATGCAACATTTTCATGTCTAATTATATATGCATATGCATATATATAGAGCGTGTGTGTGTGCAGCGCTTTTTAATAACATATCTTTACAAATTCATGTTACAGCCTTCATCAACTTAAAAAAGAAAGGTTTATTGTCACTGGCGTTTAAACGACTCACTGTCACTTTTCAATAAATGTGGAAAACCTATTGTTGAAGTATTGTCTATTGCCGATCTATTCTCCAGTTCATATATATATATACATCAGGAAAAACCTCCAGTGGTGCAAAAAATATATGTAAAATAAAAATATATAAAAAATTTGAAATACATTCAGGTTCGTTATAAAGGAAGGTTTGCTATATCCACGGTTTGTTTTAGCGAGGTTTTACTGTATATGAAAGGTTAAAGTGATTCTTTTATAACCCGATTATAAATTCAAACTACGAAATTATATTTTTCTAGAATATTATTTTCCTAAATATGTATTATTTTTTAAAATTCGAATATAGTGTAGTTCTGTAGAAGGTTGGTACATAAGTACGTAGGTTCTACTACTATGCAACAAGGACAATATGTGCTAGTTCACCTGGCAGAGGATGGATTATATGTATATAGGAAACTAAAATATTTATATTGCATATAGAAAGACTTTTATCAAAGTTTGCGCTAATTATGCAAATGTTTATTTTCGTAATAACATCAAACAAAATTAATCTATATTACATAGTAGAGGTGTTGGGAATATATAATTAATATTTGCATAGTTACATAATAGCATATGCTATTTTTCTCATAGGTCTTCCGGGCTGATGGAGTTGCAGGTGTTTACAGATTAGATGATGAAACCCTTGGTATTTCAGTACTAGATGTTTGTTCTTTTGTTTTTGTTTTGTTTTCCAGAAGGATGTTCCAAATGTTGGACTTGTAAAGTTAATTAGAAGCAAGGGATATTTGATTTACACTATTTTCCTTGAAAAGAAAGAGATAGCAGGTCGCCGAAACGTTGGTATAAAGAAAGATCAAAGTGTTGACTCATTATAATATTTATCAATCGCTTCAAAAAATGTATTTTTCTAGATATTATTTTATATTTATTTATATCCATATTTATAGAGATTTTTTAAAACCATATTTTAGATTCATTTTAGCAGAAAACAGAAATATATAATCAAAAATTCTGTTTATCATAAAAAATAAATTTCAAAATTAAAATATTTTACGATTTATTATATATATAATTTGCTTGATAATAATAATAATGTTCCCAAGAAAAAAAATCAGAAAAAACATCCGAATATAGAATATATATATATATATAGGGAAAAAAACAGACGATTATTTAAATTTCAATAAATCTTATCAAATCTTCTCTTCCACAAGAAAAAAAAACCTAAATCAATCAAAAAACACCCTCAACATTATCATAAATCATAAAAACCAGCGAAAAGAACATATTTTTCCAAGTGCTTTGTTCGAAAAGGGAAAACTGCATTTCCAGATAAGCAGACGAAAAACAAGGGAGATGCCAAAACAGATTTTCTGGTTGTTTTTTCAAGGAATCCTCCACCAGATGGCAGCAGGCTCTCTAATGGATTTGTGAAAAGGGACGTGATGCTTATTCAATGGGATTCTCAAATCGACTCCAGGATTTTTTACCTATCAGACGACGACGTACTGCGCTAAATGGCGGCAATTTACCACCATTTATTTATTTATCCCGAGCTGGAATAGAGAAATATCTATTTATATGCAAATCTATGGGACTGGAAACCCGAGTGACTTAATGCGAAAACGTTGAAAGAAAATATTTATCCAGCACACGTCGAAAGGTTCTAATTGATTTTACTCTATATTAGCCATATATATATATAACTTGAAGGTAAATGTGTTCTCGGATAAATAAATGCAGAAGTAATTTTCTGACTTCATTTCTGGATCAGATATCTATACTGCCTAGCGCGATAACCTGCAGAGTTTTCCTGTTATCATATTCAAAACTTTTCCGCGGGGGATTTTCTAATTTTCCAAACTTGACGAGGTGAAAATTTTTCTGACCTAAATAAGATTCGTTTAGATAAATATGGCAATATCATCTGATTTTTATACTTACTTCCCGAAGTGTCAATGGCTGACTGTTGCTCTCCTAAATAGAATTCATTGCGATGACTGTCAATAGATGACTCACAGCACTTTCTTCTTTACTTTAGCGATAAAATACTAATTCTTTCCCAATATTATTCTCATTTCGGAAGAATCTCTTTTAGATTTATGGCAGTATTTTCATATCTTGATCTATGCAGATTGAAACATGCAACTTTTATGCATTTATATTCTATATATTCTATATATAGACTATTTCCCATATATATATATATATAACGTAAAACGACGCTATATAGCGAGCCCCAATGGGACGGAACATTTGAGTTACTATATTATAAATAGTTTTTTTCTAAATATCGATTCGTTATAAGAAAGAGTCCGGTATATCCCTGGTTTATTCTTTAATATAATCTTTAGATAGGCTGGGCGTAAATAAGACATTAGGCTTAAATTTTTCCCTTTTTTATTCGATTGATCAAATGTCTTCGTGTAAATTCATCCCAAATTATTTTTATTTATTCAATAAATTTCATTGATATTTTTATGCAACAATTCATATGAAAATATGTCTTTAATTTGATGTAGTCAGAAACGATCTTTTCATTCTTTTTTCAAATCGAAACGGCGAGACAAAATAAAATATAAATATCAGCGTAAAATATAGCATGTAATTGTGAATTATATTTTATACTATGTACACAAATGATCCTGTTTCCCTTGAGTATGCGGAACGAAGGCAATATGCAAATTATCCTGTTATCGAAAAATTTCCAATTACAGAAACTCTGACACAATAAAATTGTTGTTTTGATTAAATATGAACGACTGCTTGTCTGAAAATATCAAAATAAAAAAAGTTCGTATAAATAAAATAAAAAGGGAATCGTTTATATATTACAAATAGAATATCCAATAAGGATTGCAATATATATTTGCATAAAGATACATATTTCTTATATACACAGACGGCCATTTAAAAGGAAGCGGCGGCCAATGAATGCTCCAGCAAGCCAATAAAGGCTGGGCATCATTAATTCCATCTCCGACTGATAGATGGCACGAGTGTCTGCAATTAGGCCTAATCCAGCCTTTATTTGTTCAGTGTAATAAAAGATTGGGGGGAAATGGTAAGAATAAAAATTCAATTTAATCCCAAACTTTATTGAGTCATGGATATTGATGACCTTTTTGTGAAGAAATTGATTCTTAAAGTTTTTTTATTTTTATTTCCTGTCGGGTAGTTTTTTTCAATAACGATAGGTGTTAGAATGTGTGTTTGTTATCTTACGGAATAAATATTTGTATGTTAGATTTTTACATTTATAAAATCTCGATAAACCTGACGTTATTTTCATAACTTTATCAGAACCACTTGGAGAAAATATAATTTAGAAACTGTCACATAGTGTTTTTTTTTTTTGAACGAAGTGGTTGAACACAAACCATAGAAGTTAGAGGTCTGAAAACCGAGAGAGAAAAAAAAACTTGTTCGGAAATAGAAAGAGACATTGTCACATTGGATTTGTCTCCAAGGAGTCTTGGACAGTGAATTGATTCCCCAGTGACAGGACATTTGTCATCTTGCTCGCCACTGAGTGAAGGGATTTCGTTTATTTATGCCATATACACGTGAAAGACCAACTAAAACATAACTCAAATATCAATAAAACAATATCTCTTCAAAAAAATTCAGCAAAGATTCAGAAAGAGGAAGTAAAAATAATATATTATTCCCAACTATAATCACTATAACCATAACTTTGCATACTCATTTAGGATTGAAGAGCTCTTGCTCTCATATCTTCCATTTTAAGTGAAATAGATTCTGACGCAAAAAGAAATGACACTCTGAGTGATTGTACCTCAAATACAGTCAGAATATTGGAAGAATGAATCTGTGGGTAATGCGGGGTTGGAGTTCAATATAGGATGTACCATAGTATTAATCAATGTTACCTGCTTTAGGGAGAAATACACATTTGGCAGTTTGAAATTTCTGTGGAATAATGGAGATCTACTTCGGGACGTCGGCCAGACGGATTGGATGACATCAAACAAACATACCCGCCAGCGGCGCCAGCCGGCAACAAAGGATTAGAGCACGGCCTAGTCTACTGACCAGTTGGGTGTTTTCCTCTGTCCTCTTAACATGTTTCAAATAAAGTTAGTTTGAAGTAGACTTTTACCCTCTCCTTTATGCCATTTAGTGATCTGACTAAAATCCTTGCAACAGCCTACAAAAGAATCATCACTGCGAATTCTTCTACCGAATTTCGCATCATTGTTTCGTGAAACGATTACCAGACTTTTCTACACAATGCCTATGGAAGTAACAATTCATTTTTTTTCTAATTCATTGGTCGATGAGGGCTTTGTCCAGATATATATACTATTATTTATAAAGTTCTGCGGAAAAGTTTATAAATCACGTTAAACAATTAAAAAAGACTATAACAAGAGATACACAGCAGTTGTTGTCTCTCCACCAAGACACTGTAAATATAGCTGGTTACCTATTTACATATTGGTACTTTCTACCACGCAGTTTTCATTATTTTTCTTTGACTCCTAAACGAGAAAAATGTAAGATAAAATCCCTAATATGTGGCCTTTGTTGTATTTGTCTGCCTGACACAGGCTATGATGATCATGGTAGGACCTTTAAGTGTAAGAATATTACCTATAGACGGCAGTTCGAAGTTTGTATTTACAGGGCGGCTTGTCTAAACGCTTTCACCAATTAAACCTCTTGACCGCTCGACAATTTTTATTTGAGCGGTGAAGACATACTTTATTCATGTCTCACTAATTGAGTTTAATCTAAAATTTACATAAAACTTCTTTATATATTTTATATATGTTGAAGGGGACTGACAAGTCCGAAAGCTTGAAAATAAAAAGTTGCACAAGAAACTTAACCCTGGAAGCTTCATTTAGTTTATAATAAAACTATTTACATATATAAATATTTACATACAACTTGTATATACAGGTGACTAATAATTTAATGTCTTAAAAATATATGGCAAAAATAATGATATATATTTTATTTTTGAAAATATTTACATTAAACACACTAGAACACACAAAATAAAAAGGTTGAAAAATAGAAGAGTGAGATAGTTAGGATGCATGTAAGATAGTAAGACAAGGTTGTAAAAAGTTAACGTAACCTAAGCTCTGGGACGTAATGAAGACAGCTATGCCAGATGAATGGTTAATCCCTTAATTGCGCGGAATGCATTTAAAATGTAAATTGACTGCGCTATTTACGTCGTCCTTTCTCGGCTGATTTCTGGAGAAAGGTTTTAGTGAAGCGCGAGTTTTTTTAAACCAACCTATCTCTTCTTATATACATATGTACCGAAGGAAGCACCTCTCCCTTTAAAATGCATTAAATCAATGCACTTTGGTGTACCGTCTCAGTACTGAACGCCCTGTTGGTTATAAGGAATGTATAACAGCGCATCTATTGTTGGCTAATTCAGACAAAGGGTAACCTGTATGCCATGGTATATCATATTATATATACCAAAAAAGACACCTTCCCTTCAAAAATGTAGTAAAACAATGTATTTTGGTCTACCATCTCTTTATTTTACGTTCTACTGATTATAAGGAATGTGCAACAGAGCAAAGGTATTGTTAGCAAATTTAGTCAGGAGGTAACAAGCTGTATACTATGGTTTTGGCTTATGGCTCTCACCAGTACATGGTTAGACTAAGATTTCATAACATTCCACTGGAAGATTTATGAAATTGATCAAACAGCCCAAACTGGTGTAGGGGCACATTCTTCAAAACCTACAGTAGCTTCTTTACTGTGGCGATACATCAAACTGGATTGTTTTAAAAGGGAGAGGTGTGTGAATACCATCATTGGAATTTGGGGAAATATTTAACATCAGTCGGAGTTGTGGAAGATCTGGGTTGTTCCTACGGTGAATAACCACAGGATATAAGGATATATGTGTTGGTGTGTCCAATTTTTGAGAAGTGCAGAGGAAAGAAGATTGTTAAGGAGAAATATTTGAATACATTTTTGTAAATAATGAAGAAAAATATAAAAGGTTTAATATATTATTTAAATACAGAAAGAATTGCCAGGCATAATTAGAACTACCACAGACCAACTAATTCAAAACGAGCAGATGAAAATCACTGATTCAACCCACTTTGCTCACTACAAATTTTTGAGTGAATCATTCATGACAGAGGAGTACCTACGATTAAATATCTCGCTTCCCAACAAAAGACTAGTTGCACAACATAGAGTTTTATGGCAATTTTTCAGGGAAGAAAGAAAAGAAAAGCTACTGTTTACTTTGTAAGGATCTCATGGATGATAATTTGGTTCACTATTTCTTCAATGCCCTCTCTTAACAGAAAAACGTACTGAAATTTTCCCAAGCCCTACCTCTGGTCAATTTAGTTACCATAGAATATGTCAACTTCTCTCTTCAGATCTGAATGATAAATTACTGATTGATAAATACTTTAAGTTCTGTACAGAAGCTGGGCGCATGAGAAAGAATGCAGGGCAAAGGATACTGGAGGATGATCCATCTGTAAATAGGTAACAAACCTTATTTTTGTTGTAAATGTTTCCTCTTCCCTCTCTCTTGTTGACGTGTAAATACGGCGAATTCTGTATGGGGCGGAATGCCCTAAATAAAGGCTTTTGTTGTTGTTTGTTGTTGTAATATATTATTTAAATATATTTATGATATTCCTATCATATATTTAGGAGTTCAATCCATTATATCTTCTGATTTGTTTGTTGTGTAATTATATATCACATATATACATGAATACATAATATATATTTGATTGTTTATACTTACTATGGATATCTCTGTGTTGATGCAAATATTCCGAGTAGGGTTATCGCGTTTAAAATATTATAAATAAATAAAATCCTTCCCCAGCTTTATGGTATATATGTATATGATTAAAAACCTATTTTAATTATTATTTCATTATTATCAATGTGATATTTACTAACTCTATATATTCGCGTTTTATCTTTCTGTTTTAAGATAAACATCGTTAATTCCCAAGTGGCAACATCAGTGGGAATTGTTGTGGTTCCAATTTTCCATATTGTACGGTTTAGATCAACTGAAGGCTTTTAGAGCGTCGTATAACTTTACAGGTAACCTGATAGTCCTGAACCTACATTTGAAAAAATAGGAATTAAAAAAAAAGAACAAACAAATGATTTTTATATAATAGTAATTTTAAAGATTAAAAATTGATCGTCTATATTTTTTATTTATATATTTATAACTAATTTATATATATTTATATATCGAATAAATATATTTATTTTGTAAATAAATTTGAACTATTTGCTAAATATAAAAACTTTTATTCAAACAAACCGAAAACGTAAAGGAAAAAATACAAAGGTAATAGGGATTGCATCTTCTTTTGAAAGAATATGCTTACCAAAGAATGTTTCTGCGTTTGGTTATATTCTATAAAAATAATAATTTGGCGTGTAGGTTTATAGATAGAAAATATATAGGAGTTTTAAGGCATTAAAAAAAAGCCACAAAGAAGTGTAAATAGATAAATTATCCATGGCAATACAAAAATTGCTTATCATCATATACGATAAAAAGAACGTGATGATAATAGAAGAGTAAAGAGAGAGACCTGTTCTAAATATATCTGGAGATAAGAAAATATCTAGAATTTTAAGAAATCCATTAAAAATACACATATTACATTAAAACTGTGGCTGATCTTGTGATTGCATAGATTCGAGGTAAAGTATAAAAAATGAATAGACAAGGTAATAACATTAGTTTTATACATGAAATGGACACATCATTTCTTTAAAAAATACCTGATTACATACTAGTATAATTTAAATTATGTATTAATTAGATTTGCATAGGTTTACGCTAAGGTGAGAAGTAAATAAAGATGTAACTATGGAGTTATATGCAAGTAGGTTATATCAAGCGACGGCCATAATAATGAGGTTATAATATAAATGGAGGCTCAGACCCCTAGGGGGATAATCCCTTTCTTGTTAGGAGCTCATCGAGAGTAAATTACATGTAGCTGCCATTTAAATTACTAGACAAATTGGGGTGTGAGCAAATTGATGGGAAATTGATTTTTTCACATCACTTATGTTATAAACGGGATCGTCTTATATTTATTCGGCGTGTCATTATATAACCATTATTCTTTGTTATTCATAGTGTTCCAGTATATACATATAATGTATATAAATTGTAGTGTGTGTTTTAACTATATTATATATGTTTTATTTTATATGAATACATTTTATATTTAAATTTCTATGGTTTTAAAATAGCATTAAATTATATGAAACCTAATTTTTTTTTTTTTTAATAATTGGTTTAGAATTATTTTTATAGTAAATTTATATGTAATTAGGAAGTCGAAATGCTGCTGCAAACATATAAAAACGTATAAAATTTTAATATAAAATATTAATAATATTTAATAAATTGAATATGTTAGAAAATTATAATGTTTTAAAATAAAAAAATATATAGGTATCTAGGTAATATCTTTAATTGTGTATTTAGTTTCAAAACTTGTATATGATAAAAGAGTATATAAATATATATAATATATGAATATAATAGAAATATATATATATGAGGTATTGTCTATATGCAAATACATTACCAATTATAATTATGTTAGGAAATTATATTTGATTGAGCAGCTCAGGTTTCTTGTTTCTTTTCCTTTGTACTTATGCAAATTGTGAATATTTGTTAAATTATTTTACTATTCTCAACCCTTAAAATCTATTTTAAGTAAATTAATTATATTTTCTAGTACTATTCTAATCTTTATTCAATATTCTACGAATATATTAAATTCTATAATTTTCCATTTGGAAAGTTCTCTGACCAAGAAATTGAATTCTTCATATTAATAAAACATCATTTAATAATTATATATTCTGATAAATGAAAAATAATAATAACAATATTATTAGTTTAAAAAATATATATATTTAAAAGTTCGATATATAAGAATATATGAAAATATAACCAAAAAAACCTTAAGTACATTAAAGTATGACATCATACTTTGGTAAAAATGATATCAACTTTGAAAAAGCTATAATAATAATACTTTAAAAAAAAACAATAATTTTCTTTGTGTTCCATTCCCAAAACCCCTATCGGAGTTTTTAAAGGATAATACGGCAGAAGATTGGGGGGAAGAAAAAAATGGCGAAGGGAATAAAGGTGTAAAATTTTGGCGGGAAAATCTGGCGGGAAATAAGTTCGTCTGTAATCAAGATGAAATTGTATTTTGGGAGTGGAAAAACTTCGATTAAAGAATATCATTTTTTACCGTTATAATTGTATTCCACGCTTTTTTAAAATGCCGATATTTAGGGAGGCGTATTTTTTCTATTTATGGTCTATCTCTCTCTTGGTGTGTGTGTGTGCAAATCTATTATATATATATATATATTAAATTATAATTACATATTATTATTAATCTATATATGCTACTATATGTTTGTTTATTCTAAAATATTTGTGAATAATAATAATAAAACTTATATAAGTGTACTGAAGGTTCACAAAACTATGTCCTCTATTCATTTTTTATTTCTTGAGCATGAGAGATCAATTAGAATGGTTATAATTGTAATTTATAAATATATAAACTGTATATCTGAACATTTTAGCAATGTTTTAAAATTAGTGAAATGTGTTTTAAAAATCTAAATCAAGTTTTCTATAGATATGTTTACATTATCTATATAGATAATACCGTAACAGAGTTTTCCATTGTAAAGTCCTGAGCTATCTCCTCCGAAGATTCTGAACTACACATAACAATCTATATACCAAAATTTTCGTTATTTTTTTCTTCGTGTCATAGGCCTGTTTTTATTTTCCTAATGTTAACAGTTTTTTTATTTTTTAATTTAATCTATTTTACAATCGTAGATTTTTTGCATTTATCATCATCAATCATTTGTTTTGAAATTCCGTAGAAATGTGTTTTGAAATAATATATATATCTGATTAATTTGATTATGTAAGTACTTTGTTATAGTTTTTCATTTAAATATATACATTTTTCGATTTGTAGATTGAATTATTACTTTATTCTATAATAATTATCTTTTATAACTGTTTGTTATAGTTTTTTCATTTGAATTTAGCTCCATTTTTGTCTTATTTCTTCTGTATATTAAAAAAAATATTGAAACTTAGTTTTTCATTTAAATATATACATTTTTCTATTTGTAGATTGAATTATTACTTTATTCTATAATAATTATCTTTTATAACTGTTTGTTATAGTTTTTCATTTGAATTTAGCTCCATTTTTGTGTCTTATTTCTTCTGTATATTGAAAAAAATATTAAAACTTAGAATTAAGCTTTGCTTTTTCATATACATGTTTGTTACACATTTAGCAATATATATACCAAAATATTTTTTTGGATACTTAACTCTTTTAGTGAATTTTTGTCAGGGGGGCTGCAAAAGTGCCTTACTTATTTTGGAATATTTAACTTTTTTGGTGAATTTTTGTCAGGGAAGCTATGGACTGCCATAATCATTCAATATGTTTAGAATTGCGCTTTGCTTTTTTATATACATATTATTTGCACTTTTTTTTTTCATCAATTGTTTCCTCACTTACTTGGGATTTTCTTTTTATGCCTGTCCTGGCTTTCAGTTTTATAGTTTTCCTCTGCTTGGTTCTTATTTTACCTTTTTTTTTCAGCGTCTTTTTTGTATTTCTGATTAAATTAATTTGCTGGTTCTTTGTTATAGTTTTTAATTTTACATTTTGCTCAATTTTTTGTGTCTGGTTTTCTTTTTTGCCGTATCTTTCATAATTCTTTTTTGCAGTATCTTTCATAATGTCTTTGGCATCTTTATTTTTCTCAATAAGAGGCTAATTATTTATTTGTATAATCAATTGTTGATTACTTAATTTGTTATATGATAAAATGTTATATGATACATACAATTTTCTACATTTTTGCACTGTGCAATTTAATATGTTGTTTATATTGAGATCTTTTACATTAAATTTATTTTAACATGTATTTGCTCAACTTGGTTTTTAGTTTAGCTTTTTTTTTCAGCGGCTTCTGTATCATGCCTCGCAGAGGCCGTGGAAGACTCGCTTATAGGACTCGCCACGGGAACAACGCCCCTAATCCTATTTCTCCTGTTCCCACTGAATATATTATTGGGGGCCTTGATATAGTCTGCCCTTACTGCTCAGCCCTTCATTTCCCTGGCGAAACTGTTGGTAGCTCCTGCTGCCACAAAGGGAAAGTTATTCTTCCTACTTTGTCCTCCTTTCCATATGAAATGATGGAATTGATGACTTCAAACAGTGTGGAGGCTAAGTACTTCCAGACCAACATTCGGAGCTACAACAGCTCTTTGGCATTTGCCTCCATGGGTGCGCAGGTTGATGTCTTTTCTGGACAGGGGCCTTTTTGTTATAGAATCCATGGACAGATCTATCATTTGACTGGGCCCCTTCATCCTCATGGAAACAGAGCCCCGTCTTATGCCCAACTTTATATTTTGGATTCTGAGGCTGCGAATAATACACGCATTGCAGCATCTAGGCCTTTGGAATGCCATCCTGGTATATTGACTCTTTTGGATTCTGTGCTTAGGCGTGTGAATCCGTATACTTCTGCTTATAGGCAGATGCACCAGGTGGAACTAGCTGAGGAACACCGGGCTCGCATTGAGAACCGGCAAATGTGTCAGGTTCAGATGCTCATCCGGCAAAATCATTGTAGAGATCTTCGCCGATATAATGCCCCAAGTGTAAGTGAAGTTGCGGCCATTTTTGTTGATCAAGATGGCCATGTACCTTCTAACAGAGATATTGCTGTTTTTCCGCATGATTGTGGTTTAGTGCGTATTTCTCCACTTAATCCTAACTGTGACCCAATGACATACCCTCTTTTATTTCCTGCCGGTGATCCTGGTTGGGCAATAGGAATCTTACATGAAGAAAACATGCGCACAAGCACTAGAAACCATGTTACCATGCTTCAGTTCTATAGTTATAGGTTGGCCATCAGACCTGGCTTTTCGCCCATTCACTATGGCAGGAGACTATTTCAGCAATATGTTGTTGATGCCTATGTTAAAACAGAGGGCAATCGCCTGAACTATATTCGCCAAAATCAAGTCCCTGCTTAGGGTGGAGTTATATCAAGGTCTGATGGATTATATCCATGAGCAGGAACATTCTCGGGGTGTGCGAATAGGCCGTATTTTTATTCTTCCATCTTCCTTTCCTGGGAGTTCCCGGGCCATGCAACAAAACTATCAGGATGCAATGGCCATTGTTAGAAAGTTTGGAAGACCTGACCTATTCGTGACATTTACCTGTAACCCACGTTGGACTGACATTGTTGAAAATCTTCTTCCTAACCAGAATCCTTCTGATAGACCGGATCTGGTGGCTAGAGTTTTCAATCTCAAGTTACAACAATTACTGCACGAGATTGTTAGTCAGCTGTATGGGAGTGGTCATTGCTCGGGTGCATGTTGTTGAGTTCCAAAAACGCGGTTTACCGCATGCCCACATGCTGTTTATGCTTAGAGAAGAAGACAAGCCTTGAGACAGGGATGCCATTGACTGTTGGTTTGTGCAGAAATTCCTAGCCCCTACTATGCAGGTTCAGCTGTATGACATGGTTCGTAAACATATGATCCATGGTCCTTGTGGAAACTTCAATCTTCACTCACCATGCATGTCTGATGGCAAGTGTACTAAAGACTTCCCTAAATCATTCCTGCAGCTGACTGCGGCTAACAATAATGGCTATCCTCGCTACAGACGTCGAGATGACGGCCAGACATTAGTTGTGGGCACTCACGAGGTGGATAACCGCTGGGTTGTTCCCTATAACCCCTATCTGCTGGTTAGGTTCAATGCTCACATTAATGTGGAGGTCTGTGCCTCTGTGAAAAGTGTCAAATATCTTTTCAAGTATGTATATAAGGGACACGACAGGGCTGAGGTGGAAGTGTCTGTGGAGAATTAGATATGGAAAGCAGGGCACATGATGAAATCAAAAACTTTCTTGACGCTCGGTATGTAAGTGCTCCTGAGGCAATGTGGCGAATGTTTGAATATCGCTTGCATGCTCACTCGCATACCATATGCCGCTTAGCTGTTCCATCTACCTAATTTTCAATCTGTCTATTTTGTTGAAGGTAGTGAAGAACAGGCTCTTGAAAATGCCTCACGCAGACGCACAACTCTGACTGCCTGGTTTCAGCTCAATTGTGTTAATGTATCCGCAAGATCACTTTTATATGGAGACATACCTTACGCTTATGTTTTCAGGCAGAATCAATGGAGTGCTAGAGTTCGGGGTGGGGCTTTGTGCATTGGACGTATGTGTTCAGTGAATCCTAAAGATTCTGAGCGTTACCACCTCCGGCTTCTACTATATACATGTTGCAGGTGCTCAGAGTTTTGAAGATTTGCGAACTGTGGATGATATTGTTTGCTCCACTTTTAAAGAGGCTGCCCAGCGCCGTGGATTATTGGCTGATGATTCTGAAGGGATGCATGCTTAGCTGAGGCGGCTTTGTTCCAAATGCCTTGTCAACTGCGGCAGCTCTTTGCGACAATTCTCATCTACAATAATCCTACCGACCCTGAATCACTGTGGACCAAATACAAGGGGTATCTTAGTGAGGACTTTTCTCGTGCAACATCTGACGCAGCTGCTGAACAGATGACTCTCAGAGAGCTTGAATTCCAGCTGAGAGAAAATCGCCTCAGTTGCCACCATTATGGACTTCCTGCACCCCTAACCCCACTTCTTGATTCAGGAGAGGATCACCTTGATGTTAATGCAGAGCTGCAAATTGGGACAGAAATGTATAGGTCCCTTACACCAGATCAAAAGTCAATTGTTGACACAATTGTTGATTCCCTCAATGTAAATCCACGTTGCTTTTTATTGATGGGCCTGGTGGTACGGGCAAGACTTATGTTTATAACACCCTAATTCATTGTGTTAGAGCCGTTGGAAAAATTGTCATTCCGCTGGCCTCCACTGGAATAGCGGCTACCCTTTTGTCAGGTGGCCAGACTGTCCATTCCAGGTTTAAGCTGCCGATTCCCTTGCTTGAGAATTCTGTAGCTGCGATCTCGGCCAATAGTTCTGAGGCTGAGCTTATTCGTAGATCATCCTTAATTATTTGGGATGAGGCTCCTATGGCCCACTACAGAGCACTTGAAATTGTGGATCGTCTCCTAAAGGACATTATGCATTGTGACCTTGCTTTTGGCGGAAAGGTTGTTGTTCTTGGAGGTGACTTTCGCCAAGTGCTACCTGTGGTACCTCGAGCTTCAAGAGCTGAAATTGTTGCTGCTTGCATTAAGCAAAGCAAGCTATGGCCATTGTTTGTGATCTTGCGCCTTACTCAGAATATGCGAGCAGGTATTGATGCACAGAGCTTCTCTCAATGGTTACTTAAAGTTGGTGATGGTGATCTACCTACAGACCAACAGGGCCTCATTTCTCTTCCAGAAAGCTGTATCTTTCATGGGGTTGACCTGGTGCAGGAAATATTTGGTTCTTCCTATGGTGATATTACCGCCCTTAGCCAGTCTGTGATTTTTAACGCCAAAAAAACACAGATTCGTTAGAGATTAATGAAAAAGTTTTGGATCGCTTACCAAACAGGAGTCAGTGTTTTCTCAGTGTTGACAGTGTCGAGTGTGAGAATGTGGAGGAACAAAATAACTACCCTACTGAATTCCTTAATAGCCTTACTCCACAGGAATGCCTCCACACCGGTTAAACCTTAAGATTGGTGCTATTGTTATGCTCCTTAGAAATTTGAATCCTAAGCAGGGTCTCTGCAATGGCACACGTATGGTTATCCAGCGCATGCGCTCTCATGTCCTAGAAGCACAAATACTGACAGGGACCAAAGTTGGACAAACTGTATTGGTGCCAAAAATATCTTTGGCTCCTTCAGATACCAACCTTCCCTTCATTCTGAAGAGGCGTCAGTTTCCACTAAGGTTGGCTTTTGCCATGACTATTAATAAGGCTCAAGGCCAAACCTTTGCTAGAGTGGGTCTCTTGCTACATGAGCCCGTGTTTACTCATGGACAGCTCTATGTGGCTTTTTCACGTGTGCGAACTTTGAATAGCATACGGGTAAAGTTGAACCCACGTATTTATAAAACTAGAAATATAGTTTTTAATGAGGTCCTTTAAATGAATTTTTCCTTTTTATGTTGTCTTATCTGCTATATAGTTGTGTTGTATTCAATTTTATTTTCAGATTTGTTTTCTTTTAATTTTTTTTTTTCATTTCAAATAAATGAATGTATGCCTTTATGTTGTCTAATTTGGTTTATTGTTGTGTTGTATTTAATTTTCTTTTAAGATTTGTTTTCTTTTACTTTTTGTTTCATTTCCAAAAAATTTGTTTAAAGTTTCACCAATGCCTATAAACAAAAGGTAATAAGACCAAATCCAAATAAATAAATAGTGTGTGACGTTTCGGTAACAGCGTTGTTACCATCTTCAGACAAAAGTACTATGGCCTACGGCCATACCACGTTGAAAACACCGGTTCTCGTCCGATCACCGAAGTTAAGCAACGTCGGGCTCGGTCAGTACTTGGGAGGGTGACCACCTGGGAACACCGGGTGCTGTAGGCTCCTTTTTTCCATTCAGTACTTTTGTCTGAAGATGGTAACAACGCTGTTACCGAAACGTCACACACTATTTATATATTTGGATTTGGTCTTATTACCTTTTGTTTATAATCTACAATCCAAATTGTGCCTCATCAACCAATGCCTATAGTTTCTCACACCTCCCATGCTTACCCCTCTGTAACTGGCCTGTGGTGCAGTGGACATTGTTGGGAGGTACAGTAAACTCTCTACACGATTGTATCAAGTCTTGTTCTGGTAGACTTGATGCTGTAACCAGGAGGGACACTCCCTCTTTAAAAATCCTGAGTTCAACTGACCCAGTTGATGGACCTCAGCAATGGTTCCACTCCAGGGATACGGAGGAGCTGCGTCTGTGCTCATGTTAGAGTCAGAAACAAAGGCTTCCATATTTGGAATGGCCTCAAATCACAGGCAAAGTCAGACTTTCACCAAAGTGTGCCTGGATCATGGTGCCATGATCAACGAAAGCTGCACCCCTATACCCCATTCCATGAGATCATGGAATTCGTGTAATCTTTACACAAGGGGATAAGAAACATCAACAACATAGTTTCTCACCTGAAAGGATTTTTTTGTATTAGTTGTTCACTAATAAAATATTTATAATTAAGTATTTTGATTTTTGGTCTTTATTTACCTATTTTCCCCCAGTGCTCTATACATTGATTCAGGATCTATGCAATGTCTCACATATGGTTATCTAGCGCTTCACATGTTTTTAGGCTAAACCCGGGGCGTTGCGGGTCACTCGGCTAGAAATAATGGCTGTATTTGCTATATAGTTGTGTTTTATTGAATTTTCTTTTAATATTTGTTTTCTTTTTTTTTTTTTCAATATAATTTTTTAAAGTTTTCACCAATGCCTATAGTTTCTCACCTGAAAGCAATTTTTTGTATTATTTGTTCATTCATAAAATATTTATTATTATTTTGACTTTTGGTCGGTGGAAGGCTGGGTAAACCGTTTGGTTTTCGACCACTAGGACCCGGGTTCGATTCCCGCATTGGGCACTTTTTTTCTGTTTAAAAAAAAAAAAAATGCTCCAATGGCCCCCGATTCTTGCAAAAGTCCAACCCCACCAGCGAGTGCAAGTAACCGAACGGGGCTCTGGCATTTGTAAGTGCAAAGTCAAACTGCTTTTCACATGTGTAGACATGTGGTGCGCTTACAGTAAAAGCAGTCGCTAACTACCCACCATGATTATCATGGCCTGTACCACGTGTACTAGGGATAAGCAAAAAAAAAAAAAAAAAAAACCTATTTTCCCCAGTGCTCTATACATTGATTTAGGATCTTTGCAATGGCACACATATGGTTATCCTGCCCATTCACAGGCCTTTAGGGTAAACCTGGGGCTTTGCCCAGGTCACTCGGCTAGAAATGCAGTTTTTAGTGAGGTCCATTAAATGAATTTATCCCTTTTATGTTATCTTATTTTCTATATTGAAAAGTTAATAAATATGAAAAAAAAATTACAAATGTTTAAGAATATTATTAAAAAAGAATCATAAAGATATTTTAAAGGAGTCCTTTAGGGATGTCTGTTTTTGCACTTATGATTCCAGAGTTACATGGTCCAGTGGGCCGTATGAAAATCGAGTTGTTCATATAATAACATGTTTAAAAAATGATATTTTCTTTTAATGTAATCTATATAGCTTGAAATAAATAAAAATAATGGCTGCTTGAACTCGGTCGCATGTGACTTTTACAGGTACATTGGGACAGCTGACATTCCCCCCCCACCCAACCCACTGATAAATAGGCAAGAAGGTATGGGAAAAGATCCCAGTAGACGCGAATTCGCGTTGGTAGCCTACAATTTTATGTTAATTTTTAGAAATCAGGGACATGAATTCGCATCCTTTAGGCTTGACACCCTATAAGTGAGGATATGAATTTGCATTATATGGGTTCAAAATGTTTCGTTGCTCGCATCTATAATACCTTTTTTTTAGTAAAGTTGTAAGTAAACATCATCGTCGAAATTTGCATTTTAAAATGGTTGAATTATCAGAAGTGGTGAATAATTAATATTGTCGAATTACCGTTTGTTATTTGATAGGCCAGAGATTGGGAAATCAAATCAAGGTCGAATTATCGCAAGGGGTCGAATTATCGGTATTGTCGAATTACTGTTTGTAATTTCATAGGTTCTGGAAATCAAAACATGGTCGAATTAACGAATTTATACTTAGAAAGTATTTTTACTTATCCTTACTTGAAATGCTGCTTCTAGGAAATCTGAATATACCCATTGCGATTTTTAAGCCACCATCTATACTTTTAAAGTCTCTGCAGGCCCTTTGGGTAACCCTGGGCGTTGCCCGGGTCACTCGGCTAGTACTATTTAATTATTAATAAATACAAATTATTAAAAATTTGAATGTTTAATTGCATGTCTGAATACAAATCAATTATACAGGGTGTACCAGGTAAATTGGGAATTTCAACAATGGTATTTTAACTGAAATTTTTTGCAAGTAAAAATTAAAATATCCGAATGAAATTTGACACAGTAGTAGATAAAAGGATATAGTTTTTATTTATTCAATGTAGTTTCCATTATTAGCTACAACAGTCTCGAGGCGAGTGCGGAATGAAGCACAGGCCTTGGCGACGATGACCTTGTCCATTTGGGTCATCACCGTGTGAACTGCTTTCTTGACTGACTGGATGGTGGTATGAGGAGCTTTGTTGACATCTCTCTCAACAACGCCCCATACATAGTAGTCGAGGGGATTGCAATCTGGAGAATTAGGGGGCCAAATATCAGGACCCCAGTGACTAGGGACGTTAAGTGTCAGCCACGATTGTGTCTTTTTTGCCTTATGGGCTGTAGCTGAGTCCTGTTGGAAGACATACTTCCTTCCTGCGGCCACCATGTCCATCCAAGGCTTAACAACGGTCTCCAGAACATTGATGTAGGTGTCAGCGTCATCCTAAGGCCCTTCTCAAAGAAATGGGGAGGCATGACATCACCTTCACTGCTGATAACGCCAAGGACCATTACGGAGGCAGGAAATTTCGTGTGCATCACGACAGGTATCTCTGAGAGGTCTTTACAGATCCAGCGATCATTCCTGGGATTTACCTTTTGGTCCACGTCAAAGTTCTTTTCGTCAGAGAAGAACCTTAGCATGCCCAAAAGAGTCGTGTTTCAGGTTGTTGAGGAGGGCAGCAGCCTTTCCTTTTCTGTTATTCTTCATATTCTCAGTCAGCAACTGACCTTTCCGAAGGGCATAAGACTTGAGACCAAGGTCCTCATGGATAGTTCTGACAATTGTCATAGAGCCAACGTCCATTTCCTTGGCTATGGCCCTCATGCTCTTCCCAGGGTTTCCATCAATCTTCTCCTTGACATTTTTGACAAATTCTTCGCCTCTTACCCTGTCCGATCGACGCGAGTGCTTTTTCCTTGTAGCTATCCCCCTCTTTGTTACTGTCGGCCTCATCAAACTGCTTCTTGACACGATAAATAGTGGTTTTTGGGCAACTTAAGAAAATCCACTATCTCTTTGGGCTCCTTCCGGCGCGCAGAGCAACGATGATGGCAGCTCGATTTTCAAATTCTCGATTACTCTTCATCACTACACTGCGCACAACATGTACTGTTGCATTTTACATGAATATGGCTACGTAATGAAAAAAAAACAAGTTTTTAATCTCAAGTAGGTTTTGTTTATGGACTGTCAAAGTTAGTCCCAATTTACCTGGTACACCCTGTATTAAGTACTAGACGAATGGCCCGGGCAACGCCCGGGTTTTACCCGAGTGCGAATATATTTTAAAAACGTTGTCTTGGGTGGTCGCTATAGACAGGGTGGTCTGTATAGACAGGTGTATGTATCACACAGCCGATAACAGGGTTGTCTAGAGTGGCCGCTATAGACAGGGTGGTCTGTATAGACAGGTGTATGTATCACACAGCCGATAACAGGGTTGTCTAGAGTGGCCGCTATAGACAGGGTGGTCTGTATAGACAGGTGCATGTATCACACAGCCGATAACAGGGTTGTCTAGAGTGGCCGCTATAGACAGGGTGGTCTGTATAGACAGGTGTATGTATCACACAGCCGATAACAGGGTTGTCTAGAGTGGCCGCTATAGACAGGGTGGTCTATATAGACAGGTGTATGTATCACACTGCTGATAACAGGGTTGCCTATGGTGACCGCTATAGACAGGGTGGTCTGTATAGACAGGTGTATGTATCACACAGCTGATAACAGGGTTTTCTAGAATGGCCGCTATATACAGGTTGGTCTGTATAGACAGGTGGATGTAACACACTGCTGATTACAGGGTTGCCTAAAGTGTCCGCTATAGACAGGGTGGTCTGTATAGACAGGTGGATGTATCACACAGCTGATAACAGGGTTGTCTGGAGTGGCCGCTATAGACAGGTGTATGTATCACACAGCTGATAACAGGGTTTTCTAGAATGGCCGCTATATACAGGGTGGTCTGTATAGACAGGTGGATGTAACACACTGCTGATTACAGGGTTGCCTAAAGTGTCCGCTATAGACAGGGTGGTCTGTATAGACAGGTGTATGTATCACACAGCCGATAACAGGGTTGTCTAGAGTGGCCGCTATAGACAGGGTGGTCTGTATAGACAGGTGTATGTATCACACAGCCGATAACAGGGTTGTCTAGAGTGGCCGCTATAGACAGGGTGGTCTATATAGACAGGTGTATGTATCACACTGCTGATAACAGGGTTGCCTATGGTGACCGCTATAGACAGGGTGGTCTGTATAGACAGGTGGATGTATCACACAGCTGATAACAGGGTTGTCTGGAGTGGCCGCTATAGACAGGTGTATGTATCACACAGCTGATAACAGGGTTTTCTAGAATGGCCGCTATATACAGGGTGGTCTGTATAGACAGGTGGATGTAACACACTGCTGATTACAGGGTTGCCTAAAGTGTCCGCTATAGACAGGTGTATGTATCACACAGCTGATAACAGGGTTGTCTAGAGGGGGGCAGGGAGGACACGTGTTCGCCGGCAGCCAATGGGCGCGCATTCTATCCGTGAGCTTCCGAATAAGGCAATTATATAAGTAGATATGCCCTTATTTTGAAAAAATATGCAAATTAAAATTGTTTTGCATTAAAATTTGCACATGGAAATGACCCTTCTTTTCAAAGTTGCATGATATTTTTGGATTAAATTTAGGCCTACCACTTCTACAATTTGAGCTTAATTTTAGAAATAACTCGGCAATCTCCATAATCCCTACCGTAGAATGTTATGAAATCCAAGCTGCCTTTGTACTGATGAAAACCATAGCCCGAAACCATTCCATCTAGATTGTCAGTTTTTTTCAGATTTTCCCAAAACTGGTATTGTTAAATATTCAATTTATCTGAACCTCGTATTGTATGATTAGGTTAATGTACGTATCGATAAAAGTATGGGAAATTTAATATATTAAATACAGACACAAAGGGCGCCATCTGTATGCGAAATTTAAAACAAATTAACGCGTTTTTTTTTTAAAGATTTCAGGCTGACGATTTTCAAAAAACAATTGAAAAAATAATTTTCAAATTGATTCTTCATCTTTCATTCGGATTATATAGTATTCTTAATTTAGTTTGTATTCCACTCTGATTAGGTAGCCTTTCCTATTTGCATAGAGGCTGTAGATGTGCAAATACGTGTGTGAGATAAGCAGACGACGAGGAAACCATATTTCACGCCGGCGTCGAACAAGATAACGCTGGCAAGTTTACCATTAAACTAATCTTGAAAGAACATCTGTTTGTTTTTAAGACTTCTCAAGATTACCTTTCAAAAATCTCCGAGGAAAATTTTACGGCTGTCCGTTTTTGTATTTAAATGTTGAGGGGTGGCGTTCCCCGGGGAGGCCAGCTATTTATTGTAGAGCTGCCACCCAATAAACTTTATGGTGTGGAACCAAGATGGCCGAAACACACTCGTAAACCCTGTCATCTTCCGTCAAAATTTATTTTTACGATTATCATGGATGTCTATCGCAAACATGGATTTAAATACCGTGTTCGTGTTTTTTTGAAGAAAAAATATTTATACATTTTTATATTATTTAGATTTAGTAGGGTTTTTTGTTTGTTTCTCATTATTTTGTGTTCTTTTTGTTTTATTTAATATTCTCAGTGAGTTTTATATGGAGAATCCGTTTTTTACTACTCTAGGTTTTAACTCGGGTTGTATTAGGTGTAGTTCCGAAATAAAAACTTTTCACTTTTTAGAATCAACTTGCCTTCTGCAGTTAGTAAACAAAAGATTTCAAATTTTGCGGCTGGATTAGTTTCACAAGATTGAATTTTTCTTGAAATTTTTGCTAGTTTTCTTTACCTTAACTTTTTTCCTTACAGACCAAATCCTAGGAGCATATTTTATAAGATAGTAAAAAAAATTCCTGGTTTCTTTATGTAAAATTTTCTCGTCCATCTCAATGTATTTCAGAATATGCTAGGGAGTGTCTTTTTCAGGTTTGTACTTTTGGAATATGAGAAAGATTCAAGCTCCTTCTTTCTAGATCGTGTTGTTTATAAATTCTGCCTGTTTTTCTACTCTAACTAATTGTTTAGTTGTTTCTCCATATTAATCAACTAGAGATCTTTCTCTTTTAATATTATTTTACATAATCGCATATTATTTAACTATGTATATTCCGATATGTGAACGTTGAAATGAACAAAATTTGATATCTGAATATTTATCTCTCTTGTGATGTAGAAAATCGAAAATACAAATTATATATTTTAAACATTGATGTAATCAGAATTATATGAAAGAGTTGATTTATTTTTTCCAATGTATGAATATCACTCTGTTCTTATATTCTTTATCTCTCCTTATGCAAATATATCAATTCTGCATTGAAAGGACCCTATACTAATTTTATGATTATTTTCAATATATCTGCAAAAGTATAAATCGAAACTGAAACTAAACCTTCTCATTTGCATAGCTCGATTTTATAAATATAAAACGTCAAAAACTACAAATGAAATTAATGAAAAAAACTTATAGAAAAATAATATTTATTTCTCTTTCACTTTTTTTAATTTGAAAAACTATATAAAATTCTATAACATATAATTAGACATCCTTTATATTTCTCTTTGAAGTTTTCCCTATTATAGAAAGCATAAAGCAGGCTCTCTCTAATTTGATTCTAGTAACAAAACATAATAAAAAATATAATGAAATATTGTGTGTTAGGCCTCTTCTTCTAAACTAATTTAATTTCATAAAATTGAAAACAAAAGTATATATATCAACTCTATTTAATTATTTTATAAATCTATTCTATAATAAGCCTTGAAATATCACATCTCTCTCATCTCTTTTTCTCTAGGCCTAAAAAAAAAAAAGATAAAAGTTGAGATGGGTAAAGTTGCCAATTCTATTTAGGTTAAAACCTTTTCTTCTTCTTCTTCTTTTTTTTAATAAAATTGGAAGTTTGGTTGCAATGTGGCCCATTCATTTATTTGCTTGTCTTCCCTACACCACAGAGTGTTGCTGATGCCATTTGTAAGGAGGTCGTATTTAAAAAGTCGAATCCTCATATCTTGGAAGATAAAACTTGGCATCAAACATTTTTCCAAATTTCCTTCCAATTAGAATATATAATATACTATTCTTAATTCAAATAATTCTTAATATTTTTATTTGTATTCCTTAAAAACTCAATAAATATATAATATAATGATTTATTATCATACCTATTCGTCATATTTCCCGGTTGTATATGAAAGGTAATATATTTTTTCCTTAGTTTGTAGCCACCATTTTGTAATTTAATTCGTCTGCTATGTAAAAACAATGTAGTAAAATATAATAATGGAGATATATAATTTATATTGAATATAATATATAAAATATTTATAAAAATACACACACATAATCTACACTAACAAGTAAGTTTTTATGACATATATTTAATATTATTAAATACATATATATTATATATTATATATATATATATTGTATAATTACATATGGATGGCGAGTATGAACATGCAGGTACCCTATTCACTCTGATGGACAAAACTTAAGGAATTTGTTCCATAGATATCGGGATTCAGACAATAACTCTGAAATATATTACAGTGACTTTTATTGAAGATACACGAGATAACCAAGTGTGAACAAAATTGCCTCTGTCTCCTTTGAAAAACAGACGACCGGCGATATCAAAGACCTTATACTTCCCTTATGTTTTGTCCATGAGTGTATATATAGAAAGAGAGAGATCCAATTAGAATCAACATATGACAGCGGAAATATAAAATATTCAAAGTGTCAATGTAATTAATGTTTAATTGTGGCGCGGTGAGGACATAACGCTCAATTATTCATTCTGAAATTATAGAGCGGGATTCCTGGAACTGGGGAGTTGTTTGTTATAGTGCAGTATTGATGTGTTGACAGTAACCGCTATAACATGCTATACGCATATAATGGAGGTTTTTCTCCCATATCATTTATATATTTAAAAAAAGAGATAATTATATTCGAACGACTAAATTGTACGAAATTGTGTCGTCGCTATAATGAAGTCGATCCATTCCACTGAAATTTACATCGAATATGGAAATATATAGCGCTCCTATAATAATACAAAGCTCTTAAATAACAAAATACCAATTGGATTGCCCCTTTATCTTAATTCCTTATTTATTTAAAACTCTAATCCACTATTTCTCTACTTGAAACATATCCAAACATTTAAATATCGTTAAGAAAAATTTCGTATAAGTTAGAGAGAAGCTATGGAATAAAATAGTAAACATATTTTATTAGCTATTAAATAACAACCATATTTGAATATTATCTGGGTGAATATTTTTAATATTTAACACTTCAAATATGTTTAATTTATTAATACTTTATGAATAAATTATGTATCAATATATATATATATATACCGTTTTATATTCAAATATACTACACTCAACCACGTATTTGTAAAGGTTAAATAGGTTATATAAAAAACATTAATAATAACATATATATATGACTACCCAGAAATATATTTTTATATTTATATTTTTATTAGATCATAATTTATATATAATTGAATCACCAAAATGTTTGCATATAATATTAAAATTCCACATATTTTATAACGAACGCATAATATAATTACCCCATGTTTATTAAACATTTGCATATCAACATTTTTATTTATTCGAATTACATATTTAAACATTAGACTTCTGATTAATCCATTTGATTTGTTATTATGTCTATTGTATAGAAATTTCTTCTCTCGTACACCTGACAGAAGAATGTGAATTACCTAAATAGTGAGAATCTCTTTGTTATCTGTCTTCAGATTTATTCCCTTTCAAATAGTATTTACATATTTACTTAATTATGATGCATAGCACGCCATCTGTTATGAATATTCGAAACTATTATAGACGCGTATGATTCTTTTGAAAATTAAACAATTTCTACTGCTCTTACTGCAATAGAAAACTTTACTTAATCTTTTAATAAACGCACAATACTTAAGAAAATATATATCTCCTATATAATCTACAAATGATAAAAGATGAATTGAAATTGTAAACGTCCATCCAGTGTTTTCAAAGTTTTATTTAAAGTAAAAAGAGAGTTATATACAAAGAGAGTTCACTCTCTTCTCTTGCCGAGTTCTAATAAAAAGTTCCATCAGTTGGTGTATCCCACCTCACATATTGAACTTCACATCCAGGAAGACAGCGGGTTCCTTATTAAAAGTTTATATACGCCATTGTGACCGCACCAAATCCCGTCGACCAAATCTGGCAATTAGCAATCCAAACTCTCTGGTGTTTGCCCACGTGCCCCGCCTAAATCCTGCTGCCTGGCGTCCAATTAAAATAGAGGGGGGGGGGGGAGGGCTTTGTCTTCTGATGTTGAATTGATTTGTGCAGAAACACACAATCTCTACCTCTCTCTCTCTTTATGTATATATATAGAGAGTGGAAAATCTTCTACGGTTTATCTGCTCTTAAGCTGGTCTAGTTTTTCAGTAACGGCATACCTTTCAAACTATTCTCTTTATATCTTCATAACTCCCCATCTAGTCCATCAATTTTCTTTTTTTTTTACCGTTCTCTTCTCTTGAGCAAGTCCTGGTCTCAGATTTTGAAATGAATTTGACTTTAAGTTCTTCAATTCATAACTTCTCATGCAGTCCATCAGTCAAATTTTCTACCTTTCCCCCCAAATATTCTCCCTTCCTACCGTTCTCTCCCCATTCAGTTTAGCCTTTCCAGAACTTTCTTCATTATTCCATCTCTTCCTAATAAATGTCTCGTTCAGATAATTAAAATACTTCTCATTCAAAAATCTACCAGCTGAACACCTCTTTGGCAGAATATTATGTCATTTTACCTATAGGTTGAGAAAGTGCAAAAGACCAGCGCGAGAAAGCTCCCAATAAATATATATAAAAAAACTTCCGGTAAGTCATTTATTTAATTTTGTGTCAAAATCTTAGAATAAATGAATTTCCTATGGATCTCATGAAATCTAAGCCCGCCCTAGACTGATGAGGGCCAAACCCGAAACCGTGGTCTCCAAAAGACCTCTTTGTATTTTCCAAAGTTATTTTTTTGCCTTTATCACCTACTTGAGCCTGCAAGCTTACACAATGACGGGTAATAGCTCGCGCAAAGTTTTTGCGTTTATTTTTGACTGAAGAAGATTAACTTCCTTTTTTTTGAGAAATAGAATTCCACTGCATATAGTTTATCCAAAAGAGAATATCTACACGATATATATTCCTATAAAAATGGCAAAATATATTCATAACTACATAATTAAATTATGTAAAAAGGTAAATAAATGATAACAAGAACGATAAAAGAAATAAAAGAAATATTTTACCTTTAATAAATTAAGAAACGAAATTCCGATACTCTAAAATGTATAAATATTTAAATGACAATTTTAAAAACTCTCCACGCTAACTATTTTCATATTTAAAAATTTCAGATTAAAAAGTTGTTTTTTTTTCACATATCGAGTGAGGAGATTCGAGTGTGATAGAAAAAGTGTAAAAATAATTAAAATTAATTAAAGACAAGCGCGGGAAAAGATGATTTTTTTAATTATCTCAAATTAAAGCAAGGATAATCAACTTAATTAAATGGTTATTAAAGTTTAACGCAATTGGAAGAAAAAAATATAAATTTTATACCAAACAAAAATGAGAAATATCGCGCGACGCTTTCTCCTAAGATATTTAATAAATTTAACAAAAATATGAACATTTTTTCAACATTTTTTTAAAACTTGCAAAATAATTTCTTATTTGAATATTGCTGAAAAATATTATTATCTAAAGATCTAAATGAATGACTTCTATAAATAAAGAGGTTTGTTTGTGTTTTGTATATTTGTTTCTCATCTACATATCTCCACAATATTTAACCTATCCTCAAGAAAAATTTGACACCGTATAGAGTTAGGTCCGTAGGAGTTACTGCCAATATGTCAACCCAGAAATATGCAAATAGTCCGATAAATTAATTTGCATAATTTTCAAATTCCGCTTGTCTCTCACACGTTTCCAAAATATATTTCCTCATGAAATGAATCTTTAACACGATATAAAATTAGCCAGCAGGAGTCGCTCTCATAGTTTCGAACTGAGATATTCAATTGATTTGCATGAAACTTTATTTGCACATTGTCTGTTTCTCATACGTTCCGCATATTATTATATGTTCGACAAACATAACAATATTGTATTTTACTACTCTAGCTTTCTTGATTTATTTTATTCCGTTTTAATAACGCTTATCTGCTATATGGGTGAACATCAGCCTTTCTACATTGAATTGAATCTTTTTGACACACCTTAAACATTTATACATATTCTACTAACTTTTTAAATTGTTATTATCAAAATATATTTGTAAAACCTTTATATAGAAAAAATCAAACATTTTAAACATTTATAAGTTAGGTTAGATATATCATGCTATTTTCTCTCTGAATCGATTATTTATATTACAATATAAATATTCAATTGGATAAATTTTGATTGATTAGTTTAAATTTATTATATTTACATTGTTTTTAAATGGCATTTCTTGACCGCTTACATGAGCGCATTTTAAATGGCAGAGCGCCATCTAGTGGAACAAAAATCAACTAAACGTTTATATATATCGTCATTGTTGAATTCTCCAGGTGAAGTTTCCATTTGATATTTCGAAGCCAATTAGACCAATATAACGTATGTATTAATTATGTTGCAATTTTAATTAAGCATAGATATAATTTATTTAAATGCACACCGATGATTCCCGTTTAAATTAGCCATTGTATTTCCTCCTCGATCACGTGATATATTTCTAGAACTTTGTTTGGCTACTGAGTGGTTCATAAAATCACACAATTAACAAAGATGATGCGCATAATTAACTAAATTGCATATATATCCTGAGCATATATAGATTAATTAGAACGTGACTAAAGGTTTCAAATTTAAATGAAGTATTTAACGCATTACTTGATTTTAATAATTTCGAACATTAAAAAATAATATTCGTCTTATTATAATAAAACATTTTTATATAAATCATAATTTTAAAAAGTATTTTAACGGGGGAGGTGCCTTTATAGTACATATATATATGACATATTATATAATCAAAATATAGCATTTACAGGTCATCTTTATGGCGAATAGAAAATATTTAACGATTTTGTTTCCGAAATGGTGCAAATTTCTACATTTTTACTCAAATGAGAGAAGATTGGGAGGGCTCTCGTCAGTGGAGAACGGTCCCAGTGGAAGATCACTGCCCGATCCAATGCATATTTATACTCTATATAATATTTTTAATACATAGTTCATTTTTTTTAAGGGTTCTTCCAAATCGTCAACTACATAATCATTGAAAAACAATAAGAACCGGTACCGTAGCGATATTGTAAACTGGCGAAGCCTTTAGAAGGATTCACCACTAATGAGCCGGGCCCATATTTTTCCCATTGCGGTAGACAATTTGACAATTAACAAGATTTTATTAACATTTTGTAATAGCATGTAAAATGCACAGTTTGAATTATTAAAATAATTATATATATACAACCAAATACAATTAATATATACATGGCGCTACCGCTGCAGAGGAAAGTTTGATTGAAAATCATTGCAGCAGCAGTAAATATTTTATTAGAGAAAAAGGTAAGAGGAATCACGCTCAAAGGCTTCTATCTTTATTAGATGTGGAAGTTTAAACTCTGTGATAAGGTGCCCTCCAACATCGATGTGGTCGACCACGTGGTTGTGTTGACAAGACACACGTGAGGATAAATACCTCGGGATTCGGGGCCAAATTGTTTTCCCAGCGCCACAAGGTGTGTCGGGGGATCAATACCGCAATCAGGTCTAATTTCGTGGGTTGCGTGTGTGGCGATTCATAAATCATAGGCGGCCTACACTACCGCTCTGGTTGTAAGTCGCTCTGGTTCTGCTAGCTGTGGTTGCTGAGGTTCTAAGTCGCTGTGGTTAATGAGGTCTTTATTCGCTGTGGTTGCTGTGGTCCTGAGTCCTTGTGGTTGCTGAGTTCTTTAGTCATTGTGGTTGCTGTGGTCCTGAGTCTTTGTGGTTGCTGAGTTATTTAGTCACTGTGGTTGTGAACGCTGTGGTCGTGGTTGCTGTGGTTGCTGTGGTTCTGGTTGTGATCGTCGTGGTACTGGTCGCTGTGGTCGTAAGTTACTATAGACGTAGTCGCTCTGCTCCAGATCCATGTGGTTGCTATGGATAGGGTAACTGTGGGTAATCCCTCATATGCAAATATGTTTCTCGTATAAAGCACTATCACAATATATAATGGTATCAAAATGAAAGTTGTATTTGAATGTTATGTAATTTGGAATTTTATATATAGCTCATATGCACAAATTGGTTAATCAAATAACACATAATGAAGGAAGTAATGATATCATAGTAAAAAATAATTTGTAGATTATTCAAATGTACAATTTCATCGCCTATATGCAAATGTGTACACTATATATCACAAGATGTAAAAATATCATAGGAAAGACTTATTCTCATATTATCGTTAATGTGCAAATAGGTTAATCAGATGACACATCTTATAGGATGTAAAGGTACCGTTATGAAGACGGTATTCATATATCATGCAAATTGACAAATCATATTTTATGTACAAATCTGTACTTCCCTACGAACACAAATAAAACAGGTACGGGGCAAAAAGAAGCTTACAAAGGCAGACAGTTAACAAACTTTTGTTCGCGAATACAAGAATGCTGCTCCATATTCCATTATTTTTCAGGCCCAAAGTTTCCATTAAAGGCAGTTAGTGAAGATAAGCATTGATTCCACCAATCAATGACCGCGGACGTCTTATCTCGAGACAGACGCCCGCATCGCAGCTTATCGTCTGCGTTACATCCTTCCTCTTTTGTCTGTTGGTTTTTAAAACAACGTTGGAGAGATTGGGTCTGTTTGAACTGCGCGACTCCAGAAATTGAGGACTTTTTTTTTATAAATAGCTTATTTTTATACACTTTTTCTTCACTTTTAATAAAAAATATATTACAGAGCTATATATTCTTGGTATATTAACACATAAAGACCTTTTTTGTGTGTGATGAATAAATGAATATAAAATATTTTATAGGAAGATCGTTCAAGTAAATTTGCATATGCATAATATGCCTATTCGCGAAAGCTTGCTATTTAAAAATATATTTTAATAAAAATTGTTTTAGCATTAAACGTGAATGAAAACAATAATTTATCTAAATATATGAAAATCTCAGTCGGTTCTTGGATTTCTTCATTTCTCGACACTACGGTCTTACTTTCCTCAAGGGAATTCTAATTCTATATTCCCCCTTTTCTAAAATTCATTCGCCTGAGGAATGTTGACAGTTAGTTGCTGAAACGTTTGGAAATAAATTATTTAAGAGGGAACGGTTGATGAATCTTTAATTTCTTTTTAAACAAACTCCCAACCAGCAACTGATATTTTTACCGTAATTATTTAACTCTGTGTGATAAAGAATTCTATAATATTCAAAACGAGATACTTAATTCTCCAGTATATATAATATTCCCAGATAAATGGTATTGACATCGTGAGTGTTCGAGTGAGGTTTATTGGTCCTTCCAATTAATCCCAGTTAATTTTATATTAAATTTGAAAGTTCTCAAAGTTTGGAGGAGTTAGTTGGTCTCGCCCCGATCAATTTCAATTAATCGGTTAACCAGAGAAATGGCTGGACAGAGTATTGTTTTCACAGAGTTTAATCCTCTAATCCACCGGATATTTGCATTCATTTAAAGATTCTGTGCTCTAATCAACGCGACAAATCTTTGCGAGAAGATCCTTCAAAATAATATATTGAATAGAAAGTGGTAGCTTGTAACAAAGTTGGGAATATATTAGAACATTATAGAACCCTCCCACAATAGCGCACCTGCGACGCTAAATTTTAAGATATTTTAATTCTAAAATTGTTTGTTGTTATAATAACACAATCTATTCTTAAAACCTATAAAATTTATCATTACACAATAAAGAGATCGAAAGAGAAGATCTAGAATTTCGAGATAAAACAAAAAAATATCTAAAAAGAGCCTAATATCTCAACAGAAGATTGCGGGAAGATGATATTTATACTACAATATAATGCGGCTTATGATTGTAGAACGAAGTTTGACAATTATCCCGCAAGTGTTTCTTTTGAACAAAAAATCGAAATTTATTTTAAGGAGAAATAACGATTATTTCTAACCTTAGGGATGAAGTATAAAATGATGAATGGTGAAGAGTAATGATATTCATGAAGATTCACACACGCACCTCCCTCTACTTCTGTATTATAACAATCCATCATGTTTATAACCCTTGTAAATAGTGGTGATAAGTAATGTGCCACAACACCAGTTTACTACTAGGAAGATAAACATAATCTATTAATCTAATACCTAATTAAAGGGAGAGGTGCCTTTTTATACAGCTTAATATCTGTTCTGTTCTTCTTTTTGTTTAAGTAAAATGATTCAAAAATATTAAATATACACAAGTATATATTTAAATATGTATGCACTATTTGCATAATGATATTTATTTTGGGTATAAATTAATTTTTAGAAAATATCTGAATTTGGAAACTTATATATAAAAATGAAGGATATTATATTATTAATATATATAATTGATAAATATATAAATATAATTAGAGAAAGGTTTTTAATCGAATATGGAATGACAAAATAAGAACAATTCAACGGACAACAACAAAAAGGAAAGTTCACGCTTCAAATATACCTCGCAAATTTAAGTTACATGGAACGAAACGACCAAACGAACGAAAGTAAATTTTCGCTCTTCTTCAACCCTCATTGGTTGGTAACGGTCATGTGACAATCGAGAACCAATCGGAGAGCGAATAACCATTTATATATATAAGTGGATATTAAGGACAGATATATTATAGAAAAAAAAGTTTAGAGAACAGTTATTCAATGCTCACATACACAAAATAAATATTTTTTTACCTATTTCTATCAGATTAGTTCATGTAAATAATCGAGTTGAGAGAGATTACGTCTTAATAAAGTTATTACATATTTGTTGAATATATTTTATCTCATTGTACATACACAACTTTCATATTTATATCCTTTGTAAATATTTATTATTTACGGGTTGGTAGAGGGGTGGTATGAACTTTTGATTTTTGACAGCCAAGACCTGGGATTGAATCTCGCATTGGACACTTTTTTATGAAAAAAAAAAGGGTTTTTTCTTGTCCCAGGTCTGGACTTCAAGTCTAGACCAGATCCTGAAGGCCTCTTTATCGCCTCGATGACCACAGCTGGGTCAGTGTAGATGTCGGCAATGCCCTATGCATCACATGATGTGTTCTGGGCTCGCTGGAGAATCCTGACATTTGGTGCAATTCGGTTTTGGATCCACTTGTGAAAATCATTGGACGTAGATGGCCTGTTCTAAGACGGGAAAGCATGGTGAAGTCTGATCTGTTAAGTTTTTATAAAAAATAAATTGCTTCAATGGCCCCGATTCTATCTAACGTTCTATCCCATCAGTAAATCAAAATAACCTGGAACAAATGAGAGTAACCTGGAACACTTGTAAGTGCAATAGTCGAATTACCTTCTACATGTGTAGACATGTGGTGAATTTTCGGTAAAAGCATTCGTTAAATATCCATTCTTACTATGGTTACGCAAGAAAGTGATAAAAAACGCGATAAGAGAATATATAATAACCTAGAATTAATTAAATATTTAATATTAAAAATTTTCATAATGGTTTAAGTTGCATATAACATTTTTATGCAATAATGAAAAATTATACTAGGATCTGTTGGATAATTTAAGAAAAAAATCATCTCCTGATTATGCAGATAAATTTTTCTGATGGCTTGCGCCATCTTTCGGGTCAATTATCTTGATTAATCAAAAAAAGGTATTCGGCCAATTCTGGAATAATTGATAATCAACGATTACTTTATATTTATGCCGATAGACGGCGTAAGCCATAAACAACTTTTAGTTGCACGATCAGGAAATAATTTTTCTTTTTATATGCAATAAGCCATATATATAAATGTTATATAAAAATGTTTTTCAAATATATTTCATAGATAAAATACTCTGCTAAATCGACCACCAGAGGTCGCCGTTTTCACTATAAAAACTCGTTGTTGTTGTTCCCCGATGGCCGGCTCAAATATATTTGTACATTATGTAAATAATATTTTGTTTTACTTTTTCTACTCGCCTTAAGCCAGGCAGTACTTTTACCCAATTATGTTTTTTTAATATATATTCCTTAGCTCAAATAAAGAAATCTCTGATCTTCAATATTTTTATTATGGTTTCAAGATTTTAACCACGACTACATTACCATAGCATAATCTTCAACATGATCTAAATTCAAGCAGAAATCTCTCTCTTTTATATTATATAAATATATATCTTTTTGCGTATTTTTGACATATATATTCTATTAAAACCACCTATACATAATCTAAAGCCATTAAGCCTTCGCTAACTAATATGGCAGTTTTATTTCTACCCCAACCGACTAAATTCGCCAAACGAAATAATACATCCGGTAACAATGGCAGTTATCACGTTGATAAATAAAAACATCCGGGTAACTAATACGAAAAACAAGCAGGCGATTAATCTCCTGGCGTCTGCTCACAATTGTCGACGCTACCAGAATACATAGAGCACAGATATATATACACAAGGGAAACATAGTTGCATATTCCACGCTTTTATATGATTCCCATACATATGTTTTACTCAGTAAAAATACCTATTGCTAACTATTCTTAATATAAAGTTAATTGTATGTTTTTTATCTCAATATCTCAAAAATAAAATATTTCATATTGGAATTGAATTTGAAACTTCAAGAAAACAAATTAAAGATATTTTGCTCATATAATTGATATGTGCGTTTTTAGGTTTTTAATTAAGGATTTAATCGAAGGGTTTTTAATTAAAATGTAATTAGAAACGTAAGTTTTTAAAATTGATTTTCCTCCCTCCAGTTTTTCTTATATATTTAGTAGATAGAGTACATCTTTAAAAAAAACAATTCCAGGAATACTTCAGCGAACTTCTGTTAAGGCATCATATAGTGGATAAATTATAATATATGTAAATAAGAGAATTATATTATACTGCATTAGCGCGCCATCTGTTATAAAAATTTGAAACTATTATAGACGCGTATGATTCTTTTAAAAATTAAACAATTTCTACTGACCTCACTGCAATGGAAAAATAATAGGAGGGCCTGGCTCGTCAGTGGTGTTTAATGAATAGTCGAATGATGAGCCAGGCCCTCCCATTAATTTTTTCCATTGCTGTAAGGGCAGTAGAAATTGTTCAATTTTTAAAAGAATCATACACGTCTATAAAAGTTTCAAATAATAGAATTAGTCACAATGAAAGAGAGAGAGAGAGATCTCTGAAATTTCTTGATTCATTAGTTTCATAGAGATATCCTCTCATCTACATTAAAGGACTTCTATAAATAGATGTTTTCACTTGAGAATACATATATATTTTTGAAAATAGAGATATCCATAATTAAATATTTTATTAAAAAGGCATATATTGGATCAAAATATCATTTATTCTACCAATATTTCAGTTGGCTGAACGCCAACCTTTATCAAGGTGTTATAACATTTCAAAGTGTGTCAACAACAAATGTGGCGCTAAGTTTGTTGTTGACACACTTTAAAATGTTATAACACCTTGATAAAGGTTGGCGTACAGCCAACTGAAATATTAGTAAAATAAATGATATTTTGATCCAATAAATGCCTTTTTAATTTAAATATATATATCTTTGTAAAATATTTTGTAATTCATACAATTTAACATTCAAATAAAAAACAGCATATCTTGGATAGAAAAATAAACAGTGTTTATTGTATGATATTATGACGATCAGAACGGTCGTCTTTGTCAAAAGCTTCTGATATTGCAAAAAAATTATTATATTTTAGTATATAAATATATCAATTATCTTGCTATTTCACAAGCTTTTGAAAAAGACAAACATTCAATTCGTCGAAATATATTGAACAATAAACTTTGTTCATTTTTCTATCTATAATGTGCCGTTTTTATTTGTATCCTAAATAACATACATCTTGGTGATAACAAGCTTGCGTGAAAATTTACAAATTCCTTTCAATGAAAATTTAGAGGAGATCACTTTATTACTTGTGATTTTTAAATAAAATACAACTTTATGCAATATACTCCCAATGTAATTGAATTTACCTAACATATATGGAATTGATCTAAATATCTACATTGAAGAATCAATGTATTTGCATATAACGAGCCTTATGTATAGGTAAATAGAATGAGGAGGAAATATAACACATGGTATATTTACTGTACCAACTTTACATAGTGTACACAACAACATCTCGCGTGTTTACCTTTAACTTGTGTTTATTCAGATCTGTTTATCTTATTTACTTCCATATATTATTAAATGTTTATTTTTCTGTTAGAACATATGCCGACAAGGGCAGCGAATATGTCAATAATTCACAAGAAATATTATAAATAGGTTCAATGTTTAAATATATACGTATTTACATATAATTATTTTTCTACTGGCTTACAGCATATTTTGTAGAAACATAAGACTTTGGGATGATGGTATTCCAAATTATTCTATTTATTTGATGATGTAATCTATAGAAGTCATATTGGAAAAGTATTTGTTTGATATTTTAGTTGAGGTTCCAAACAGTAGTTAGAATTAAGGAATTGGAGTTGCATAACTGTGATCGATTTTTCAAATTCAGATATCTTTTTACGCCTAATTTTTTATATAATATTAATCATAATATATATTATACATATATTATATATCTCTCTCTCCTATGTGTGTCCTACTTCTCCCTGATATAATTTTTATTATATTCAAAATTTACATATCTTTCAATTTATTTCTTTATAAGGGGGGAGGGGCGGGGTCATTTTAGCATGTAATATTTACTAAAATTATATTAATATTTTTAAAGTTCTAAAATATGCGAATTTTGAATAATATTCTTGATAGATTTTTCTATCGAATTTGAGTGAATGCGTATTTTATTATAAATATTATTCAAATATATAGAGAGAGTTTAGATATATGAAGAGATTAGGAACTATAGATCTATATATTTCAAATAGATTTTAGTATATGACTATTCCCTTTTTACAGGTATTCATGAAAACATACACAAATTGGACTGTCTTTTAAAATGTTTGTGAATAAAATAAAACTCTAATTTGACATTGTAAAATTCTTTGAAATGAAATAAAAATGTCTAAACTAAACTTTATTAAATTAGAGAAATATATATTAATTAAGAAGACACAAAATATGTAATTATTCTGTAATTTATTATTTCTCGCCATTTTGGAGAATTGTTATTAATCTGTGAGGATAGAAATTACGTCGAGAGAAAGCATTTTAATTAGCAACCCTGTTCCGTCGTCTGCCACACGTCCGCCATTTTGAAAATAAAAATTCTTGAGCCAAAACAGATTCTTTTGTTATTTAATTCATTTCTCCTTTATTTTAACTTATTTAAGCATTGTTTGAAATATTTATACTTCCATCAGATCTCTTTATCCTTACGTAACGTACTAGTTTATTAATAATAATAATAATAATAATAATCTTATTTAGTATTAAAATAGGTTTGCGATTTAATTAAGATATCAAATTAGATTTAAATTATTTAGCAAATGAAAATATTGTTTGTAAACAAGTCATTATATTAATGAGGTAATTTAAATATAGAGAGATTCAATTATAAATATATTTATTTATAATAACAAATGGAGTAAATAACAAGTAATTATTTATTATTTGTTTGCTTATTCGTTGTATCAAAAGAAAATACGAATCTCATTATATCTGTGTTATTTAAATTTTGTTTTTCTTTCGTAAATTTGATATATGGCAAGATAATCATATTTAATCGAAATAATCTCTAATTGATTATCGAATACTTATAGAATTGGGGAGTGGTATTATATAAATTATCTCTCTTATACTCAAAGATAATTTTGAAATAAATGACTAAATTGGCGGTCAAATTCAAATTTATCTTATTATTGCGCTACAATATATTTAATAAAAAACTTAAATAAATATAATTATATTAAACTTTTGAATTACGAATTGTGTTAATCTTGTATTTCATTATTTATTTCGTACTAATATTACATATATTGAGGAAATCGTTCTTATTAATTTTATTATTTTTATGTAAATTAACAAAATACTACGTGATTATTTAATGTTTGTAAATGTCTTGACAACTACAATTAAGAATTTATCATTTCGTTATATAATATATATACAATGAATATTATATAATATAATATAAATTATGTATATATATAATATGAATTAGAAATCTTTACGTCTCTATCTTTCAATGCTTAAAAATTATTATTTTTTAAATTAATTGAGATAATCTTCTTTCAAAAAAAGTAAAAATATATATTCCTATTTATTAAGATAATTTAAAAATCAGAAATAAAAAAATATTTAAAATTTGATTCGATTATTTTTGAAAAAAAAATTCAAATTAATTAGGATTTTTTTTTTGTAAAATAGAAATATTAGAGAATATATTTTTTAAAATATTTAATTTCAGGAACACACGAGTGAATGTCCAAGTTAGAAGCCAGTTAGGTTCAGCTACGTTGGGAAGTAATCAACTTATTTTCAAAATTTCTTATTGGATTTATTTCTGACTCTGTGAAACTGGATTAACCTGTTTGACCACGGACCGTGAAAATATCAAGTCTAAAGTTAATACAATTGGCAGACGAATGCTTCCCAATTTTAATACCATTTGGAGAGGGTGGGTTGTATTGAGGGGGGTATTGAGATATTTGCCAAGCGGATATAATTTGGAGGGAAATTTCCATCGGCTGCTAGAAGATTACTGGCACGCCATTGGCGGAAATGGTTTTATTTCTGAAGATTCGACCTGAGAAGATTTTGTAACATTGTTTCAGTTCTTTTTGGGCTTTAAACCTTTCAGTGTTACCAGACTTCTTTTTTAGTGTAATTCTCTTTATTCCTAGAATTGAGATCATTGAGCCATGATTTAAATTTTAAACTTCTATATCCTTTTTTAAAAATGTTTTATTTCAAGATATATTTGACTACTAGCTGTTACGTACGAATATTTCATACTATAATACAACTTTTAATTATATTTTTATTTGATTCAAGAGATCAGGTCATATTTAAAGGCGAATCGGTTCTTCATTTCATAATATACTGGGAGATTTTGAGTCATATTTGTATATAAAATTGCACAATTATCAATTTGATAGCAGAATAAAATTTCTTTTCTAGTGTTTGCCAGAATATTTCACTCCTTGCGTCTCTTTTCTTTCATATATAAGTTTGACAATTGTGTTATTTTGTTAAAATGAATCTGTCTTGTCAATTTTTACCTTGAAGTTTGTCTTACTTAATTTTCCTACGTGACAATATTTACATATTGTAAGTGTTTAGAATATGAAGCAATCCAAATTATTTCTCTATATATCGAAACATTGCTATATTGCTTTGTGTTAATTTATTCCTAACCGAAACATATTTATATTAGAAAACTATTGTTATATCACCAATATTTCGATAAGCAGAATAACTATATTTATCAATGTACAAATGTACGATATATATAACGTATTCGTTTATTAAAGTGAGCTCACCAAGCGTTAAACAGCTTCAGGTCAAATTATATTTTCCTATCTACAACATAGAAAATTCATTTAATTAAAATGTTTATGTATATAAATAAATAAAAAAGGCATATCCTGACCACGCTTACATGAGCAATTTTAGATGGCAGAGCGCCATCTAGTGGAACAGAAATCAACTAAACGCTCTGCCATCTAAAGAGCTCATGTGAGCGTGGTCAGAATATGCCTTTTTTTTTGTTTTTAATACAAACACACCTGTGCTATTTTTTATTATTTTTCATATATTTATATATATTATATAAATTTTTAATATCCTATTTTATTCATTATATATATATATTTTACTCAAGAGAGAGAGAGAGAGAGAGAGAATATTAATAAAACTACTTGATATTATTTTACCAAACAACTCCACCTAATAAAACATCTTTCTTTAAAATCATTCTTCCTTATTATTTTACAAATATCGTAACATATATATATTGTTTTGAGAATATATCAATATCCATACTTACAACATAAGATGATAAACACAGGCAAATATTGAATTGATTAAAAAGAAGTATTTGTCTTTGCAAGGCAAAGAGCATTAGAATCAAAACAGGGTAAAATAGTTTTGAAAATAGAACAATCCATACAAAAATATTTTTATTCATTCAAAGTGCTTTTTTGTTATCTAATATATATATAATATATATCTGGTTATAAATTTATAAAAATTTCAAAACACGAATATCAAGATTCACATTATTAATAATTATATATTTCATATGATAATATTCATTTGAAATTGCTATAATTATCAAATTATTTAAATATTAACGAATTATTTTTATAATACACTTAATATATTCAATACTTTTTCGGCATTTGTATAATTCATTTATACGAAATATTTATATAATCCTCGCCATATCGATACATGATTTTATTTATTTCTAAATTACAAAATCGTATATAATAAATAAAGCATTAAACTAATATTACCTATATTTTATATTAAAATATTCAACATTAATATTATTCTATTAAACAAATATAGACGGAAATTTATTATTAAATATTTTAATTAAATATTATTATTTTTAAAATAATAATTCTCTGAAAAAGGGTATATATCAATATTGTTGAGGTTGTACTTATATCGTCTGTCGAGGATTTGACTTTTGGCGGGAAAGAATTGTGTGACAGACGCGTAAGAGGATTGCGCGAGGTTTTAATTAATATGACACGTGTGACGGTTGATTAATGAAGTGTGAACCTAATTATCTCACTCTCTCCCAAAATAAATGTGTCGTCTGATTAAAATACGTTCAGCTAATTAATAAATGTTGCTCCTATATGTAGATATGTTTACACACATGTATATATTATATATATTTTTAAAAATATGTTTACACACATGCAAATATATTAATATATTTATTTATCAACAATAAAAAAAGATAATTTATAATATACAAATATATATTAAGTATATTATGCTCTACTATATGAATTATGTGTGTTTATTTTATATATTATTTTTCAAAAATATAATATCGTTATTTTTAAAATATTCTAGGAAGGTATCGCCAGTTTCACCTCATTTACTGGAATGAGAGATAAATAGGTCAAAAAATATTATAGAGAAAGAAAGAGTAAAATATGAAACGTGATCACAATTTTTCTATATTTTATCAGGTGTCGGGTAACAAGAATACAACACCATCTTTGACAAATTCAAAATGACCACCTGGAGACAATGATTTCAGGGTCTGACCTTGGTCATTCTATGGCGGCTATATGTCAGGGGATTGTCGAAGTCTTCTGAATCTACCGGTTTAACCAGGTACACACAAAACACAGCACATTTAATTATATATAACATTCCCACACACAAGATACATTACGAACAGCACACATACTTACAAACAGCATACATACTCAAAATGTACACAACACTCACATAACACACAGAGAGAACACATACTTGCACATAACACTCGCAAACACAACAAAGACAACACACATACTTATACACAGGATTCAACAAACATACACAGCACACATGCTTAAAATATACACAAAATACCCAACACTCACATAACACACAGAGATAGCGTGGTAGCCAGCGCGCGCGGCAGCACCTTGATCGCGCTCCTAGTTTTTTGTTTTCCTTCCCCTTCAAATATTTTTCTTTTAACCCTAAATTACTGATTGATTTTTAATTATCCTAAAACTTAAATCGAGCTCCGCCGTTTTCGCCTCAGGCGAGCGGTGAAATGTCGCTGGAAGCGACGAATTTGGTATGGGCTGGAAGCCCTCATCGAGCTGAACACGAGCCTGGAAGGCTCGGCTTTGAAAGTCAAGCCGTTGCGGAGATATCCGCGGACAACCAATCTCAAGATGAAAAATCTAGAATAGCCAATGCTAGCGGCGACTATGCTAATCTACCTTTCGACAGACAGCATGTAAATTTTGCCGCGGCGTGTATCGCTGACGTCACGCCATCAACGAGCGGCGCCTTGGCCGCTGCGACAAACTGGGCCGAGCAAATGGAGGCTGCAGAATCAGCTGAAGATGGCTTCACCGTGGTCAAACACAAGCGAAGACGAAGGGAGTCACCGAGCCGCCCTGTCGAACAACGTTCCAGCGGTGTCGCGGCCTCCAGAAGGACCGGCCCAACCCCGCGAAGACGGCCACCTGCGGGTGGAGTTACGGAGGTCCAGGTCATCAGGGCTACCCAGGCCGACATCGCTGACGCCAGAGCACGCCAGCGTTCTTCAACAGAAGACAATTGTGTCTTCGTGGAGCACTGCCCGGACTTCGGGTTTCCCCACTATCTACAGGCGGTGGAAGAGCTAGTCGGGGGAGCCGGGAATGTCCTCCAGGTGATGAAAATGGACGGCCATATGCTGGTCGGCCTGTCCACCAAGGCCCTGGCGGAACGACTCATAAGGGACGGTCTTGAGGTTGGGCACACCCACCTCAGGGCCTTCCCCTTCAAAAAGAGGGCGGAAAGAATCACCGTCGGAAATTTGCCGTTCTTCGTGGACGACGCCGCCGTCATCGAGGCTCTCAAGCCCTACGGTGACGTGACCTCCATCGTCCCCATCCGGTTGAGAGCCGGAAGGTTTACCTTCACGGATGGTCGACGCGAGGCCTTTATCCTCCTTAAGGAGGGTATTGCTTTGGAAAAAATCCCAACCCGCGTCGTCATCCGAAATAAAGGCAACGTCCTATCGGCGTTAATCTCATATGGAGTCAAGTGCTCCAGATGCGGCCGTCAAGGTCACCGTAGGGCCAACTGCCCCCACATTCCTGGGAGAGCCTCCAACAACGGCCAGCCACAACCGGCACCCCTTCCACCTGGTGCTTCGTCCACCGAGTCCCGGCAGCCGAACCGCCCAACACCAGCGGCTCCAGCTCCGTCACCAAAGCGCCCTGCGCCACAGACATCAGCTCCCGGCACTTCTGCCTCCCTGCCTACCAGAACATCCTCAGACGCCGTGGCTCCTCCTTCTAAGCCCATGGAGATTGCAGCCGAAGTGCTGGCGCCGCCCACCTCCAACAGAGCCCTACAGGCAATGGAGCCAACAGAGGCACCAAAGGCACCCGCGGACCCTCGCCCTCCGGCCTCTCAGCCCCCCGGAGAAGTGCTTCAAGCCCTGCCAGCCTCCGTCGCCCCTCCTGGTCCTCTGCATGCAGAGGGGACCCTTGTGCCGCCCTCCCCGTCATCATTAGGGCGTAAGACGAGACCCGACCTTGAGGCCTTCCTCAAGAGAAACCCCGGGGTTTCGTTTGCTGGAACAGGCGCCCTTGGTCTTGGGCGGGAGGAGGTCCTGGACCTCCTCTCCTCGAAGACCAAGGCGCGAAAGCGCGGTCAGCATCTAACCCCTCCGCAGAGCAATGCTCTTGCCGGCCTAATAAACCAAATCCTCGACCTAAGGCCCGGAGTAAATAGCAACATTTATAAGGTCTTGCGACAGGTCTTGTCAGAGCTGAGGACCGGTCCAGCCGCAGTGCCCCCTACATCCACACTGCCTGCGCCTCGACCATCTCATCCAACGCCGCTCACTTCCAACAAGCTGACACCTGCTTTGATTACACCCCCGCCGCCCGCCCCGACGGAGATGGAGGAGGACGTTCCGATGACGGAAGAAGAGCGCTGTGTACCCCCACTGCCTGCGCCTCGGCTCGCTGAGCCAACACCGCCCACTCCCCAGGGGCAAAAGACGACACCGGCCACGACTACACCTCCGCTTCCACCGCCTGACCCGATGGAGGACGACGACGACCTGATGCCGGAGTTAGATACAACCTTCAATGAAATGATCGCTGAACCCGGCTTTGGGCCCCTGCTGGAGCCTGGGATTTCCCTGGATGCCGTCATGTTTGCGATCTTATACCGCGAGGATAGATTGGATCTACTCAAGGATCTCTCACCTGAGCAGGGGAGTACCCTCGCGGGCTTCCTTGACGCTGCTCTCGAGCGAACTCGGAACAGCCATCCCACCATTCGCAGGGGTATTCACAAGCTAAGGATAGCCTTGCCCTCCTGATCAATGTACATAGTTTGCCCTTTTGACTCCTCGTGAGTAATTGTTGACCAGCGGTCAATAAAAATTATTTAATTGTCATTGTCACACACAAGATACATTACGAACAGCACACATACTTACAAACAGCATACATACTCAAAATGTACACAACACTCACATAACACACAGAGAGAACACATACTTGCACATAACACTCGCAAACACAACAAAGACAACACACATACTTATACACAGGATTCAACAAACATACACAGCACACATGCTTAAAATATACACAAAATACCCAACACTCACATAACACACAGAGATCCCACATAAATGCACTCACACACACAAAACAGATAACAAACATAAAAAAAAAACAGCTAAGACAGCTCACATACATAAATTACACACAACACTCACATAACGCACAGAGAGCACCCAAAAATACAATCGCACACACAGAATAGGCAACACACATACTTAAATTACACACAACACTCACATAACACACAGAGAGTACCCAAAAATACAATCGCACATACAACAAACATAAAAAAAACAGCAAAGAGAGCACACATGCTTAAATTACACCTAACATTCACATCACACACAGAACAAACAACACACATACTTAAATTACACACAACACTCAAATAACACACAGAGATCCCACATAAATACAATCGCACACGCAGAACAGACAACACACAACAAAATAACTTGACCAAATTTCCCACCTAAAACTTAAATGTTGACGGACAGTTCTCTATACCTCTATTTGAAGCCTAATAAAATATTAAATCCGTTCATTCTTTTATACCAAACTAACATTTCCTGTACAACAATTTGCATAAATGTTTATAAAAGGCGTCCAATGAAGTTTTTGCTGTGAGTTTGACAACACGGATTAGTGTCTCGCAAGATAATTCCGATAATTTGTCCAGGAATTATCCCGTAGAGGTAATTAATTCGCCAGTGACGAATTACCAAGAGAATTCCTTTTAATAACGGAGCTCAACAATCTGTGATAATAAATTCTCTTTATTTATACAATTTAGCTGTGAATAAAAATAAATTTAAGGGATATTCTAAATTATTAAATAGATAAACATATATGTGATACTTCGCTTATAGAAATGAAGACGTATAGGACATATTTTCCCATATATGTAAATAAAGTAATATATCCGAAAGCGTATACCTTTCATGTTATAGGAGAAAATAATTTGAGGAAAATAGTAACTATATTTCAAGGTAGAATAACTACAAATGTGAAATTATACTGGGATCAGGTGGATAAATTGAGAAAAGACATCTATTGACCATGCAATTAAAATTTGCAGATGGCTTGCGTCATCTGTCGGAATAAATATATATATAAGGCTTATATTGTATTGTATAAAAATATTTATTTGCCAATATTTATGTTGGTTAAACACGCCAATCTTTCTTCTCTCTCAAGCCAAGAATAAATATATATAAAGGCATAATTAATATATCTCTTTATCATAATATTAACACACTCGAAAGAACATATAATGTAAATATGCATATACAGATAGAAACAAAATGGCGAAACACAGGTTTATGCAACTTTAAAATAAAAAGTCGTATTCCGGTGAAATAAAGTTTATGTTTGTCTTAGAGAAAGAAGGACAAAAATAAATTTAATTTAAGAAAATACACACGAGCAACCAATCTAATAGTATTATTTAAAATTAGAATTTATTTTGCTTCTCTCTCTCTGGTTATATAAGTTTGTGTTTTAAATTGAAGATGTTAATTTTATAAAATAGAATATTGATTAATTTGAAGTTATGCATCTTCACAAATATAATATATAAGAGTTTAAGAGAATTTTTTGATAAAAAATATAATGTTTTATTAGAACCTGCATACATTTTGTTGATATATATATTATGAAGCAAATTTTAATATATATGTTGTAGCTCATAAATGTGAATAATATATTTTGGCGATATATTTGATATATTCTTAAATTAGATAAAGATATATATATGGTAATTTAAACCAGCAACCTCATATTGTATAATACTTATAACAAGATTTTCATGTTGTATAATAGAAACACATCTGTAAATGATTATACGCATGATTGACATGTGTCATTATATCATCATATGTAATGTACTTTGTACAAACTGAGGATAAATAAATAAAACTCTGTAATAGATTAAGAGTTGAGCTGAAGCAAGAGATTGAGATAGAAGTCCAAAAACGTCTAAAATCGACTAAAATGTAGAAGTCCAACGAGGCATAAAGATAGCAAGATCACAGGGCGTTGCCAGAGTATACAATTTCGCTTACGATCCACGCTCTTATTGCATCTGCTGAAATGCAATACTTCATCTTTCGGCAAAGATATATAAGACCTCCGCCCTAGCCGAAAATATAGTCACTTGATAGTCACTTTACCATCAGCGGGAGCCCTCGTCGGTTGTCACCAGGGTCCTCCTCATCGACCATGTAGAACAGTAAGAACTCTTCTATCTCCATCTTGCTCCTAGCTCGACTTTTATCTGTTCACGGAAATTTCCTAATACAACTGTTTCTCTTCGTTTTTTGTGTGGACATTCCCAAGGTTTTCACTCTGCCTCGACCACGACTGCCTGTACTCTGTGAGAAATGTTAAAGGTCTCCCAAGGTGCAGAGAGGTACTGGAAAAGTCTCACATCCTGACTGTTCCTCTCGGTCAACACAGTATAGCGAGAGTTGACAGAGACTCACACCATAGTTTAAGTCAACAGTATACCTCTCCACATATATATATCATATTGAAATATATTTAAAGTTGAAATTAAATAATTTAATTGAAACTGATTGTGGCTATACATAATTCAATTAAATATAGTTGTTGTAATTATATTAGGTAAATTATTACAAATATTGTACAAGCAAATAATTAAATTTATATAAGCAGTTTTAAATTATATATAAATAGTTAAATTTAAAATAAATCAAAACAAGCTATTAATTTCTAATTATATGATAAAATATAAATCCATATATGAATCTCTCTCTCTCTCTCATATACATTAAATACTTCCTAATACAAGTATAATAGATTTTAACCGTATATGATTGATTACATACAAAATGTCGCATACACAGAAAATTAAATTTATAAAAAATCTATTAAAATATTTTAAATCAATACTCTCTAATAGATAACTTATAATAATATGCGTTTTTAAAAATTAGTAATTAAAATAAATCAACTAATCTAAAGAGAGACAATTATGATAAAATAAATCAACTAATATATAATATTTTTCAAATATGCGGGTAAGCGTGTAGCGTCTGGAATAGAATAGGGAAAGTGTAGGTAAGTTTTAAAGGTTCCAGCAGACGATGGTTTATCATGGACAGTTGATTTATGAACCTTCGGTCCACAATTAATCCCATAGTAAGCGTCTTATTCATGTGACACCTTTGTCACAAAAACATTCTTTGTTTTAAGCACGAGACGTCAAATTAATTTTTACTCCATTTGTCTTCGGTATTGACATCTAAGAAACTGGACTCCTTCCTTTCTTGTCTTCTTCTTGTTTTTTTATTTCTTTTTAACATTCTTGACATTGTTGTTCCCTCGTTTAAAAGTAGGCTTAGCTATTTTCTCTTTTGATGGGTTCCTTTTTTGTTGTTGTTGTTATTTTGTTTTAAAAATTATGTGGCGCGTAATCTTTTTTTTTTGTTATATAAATAAATATTTTATAGTATTTTTTCAATAAATATAATGTGTTTTTATATAAGATTTTATTAGAACAACTATATTTATATCGAAAGTTTTCTTTTAACATGCTATTTATTTAAATTGAAATAACATATTCATATAGTGAATTAATTAAATAAGAATTTATTCTAAATAAAACAATATGCGAAAATATCCTGATGTATATACGTATATATATGTATATATAGATTTATAATAGTTCAGCATCAGGCGGCGTTTTATTCATTATATATGTTCTCCTGGAGAAGAAGAGAGATGTCTGAACCCTTGAGACGGTTTTTGAAATAAAAAGAGACTCATCTCCGGGAACCTTTTTCAATATTTTAATTGCTTAATAATTATATAGTGTTTATATTGTGAAATAAAATGAGTTTTGTGCATATTAGCTGTCCAAATACAAGTAAAATATAGACCATACATATACCATAGACCATATATAGACCAACCAAGAAAATTTTAAAATGACAACACACACCCACATAGTTATTAATTTACTATATATATATATAAAATAAAAGGATTTGAAAGCGCGAATGTTTCTTTTATACATAAAACGAACTTCTACTGTCCTTACTGCGATGAAAAAATATATTGGGAGGGCTTGGCTCATCAGTGGTGAACCCTCCCAGCGGTTTCGCCAATTTAATCCACCAGACCGCTTCTCAGAGCTCTAATATTTAATAGGATTTGTGAAGTTAACAGTTTTATTCCACCTACCCTCAGAATAAAAGATCCTGTTAAAAACCATTTTTCAAATTCAATAATAAAAGATACCCAATTTAAACTACTCAGATCTAGAACAAAAGGATGCTACTCAAACATAAGACTCATTTCAAAAACCATAAAAGATCTAATATGTATCGTATCTCAAAGAATCCCCCCAACAGAAATGCTACAGCTTATCATCAGCACCACTGAAGACATCAAAACCTTAAAATCCGCCATAGAGAAGAAACACCAAAAGAAACTTCAATTCTGGTCAAGAAAATACAACACCCAACTCATACAGCCTGAAAACCAGCCTAATATTATCAATTTATCCAGCTATGATCTCTCAACTGATGAAATTGACTATTTATCAAAGGGCACCAAACATAGATTCCCCATGAAAACAGATAATTATAAAATCATTGCAGGAGTCGAATCGGCCATATCTACCCTAACACATAATGAACAATCAAAAATCAGAAACTTAGTGACTACCTCCTTGGAAAAATCATCAAGAACGCCTATCTTTAAGCCCAATAATCAACATATAGCCAATTCACTAAGAAGCAAGAAGGAAATTGTAATTACAAAAGCAGATAAAGGATCGCAAACAGTCGTTATGAACACTCAAGATTATATATCAAAAATGAACGAAATCCTAAACAACTCCATAGTATTCAAACCTATAACCACCAATGAAAAATCTCAATCATCTGCCCAATATACAAAAGATCTAAGGAATTTATACAGAGGCAATACTATTACTGCAGAAGACTTGAAATTGTTCCTAGGAAACATAAAAAATACCGCTTATATCTACGGCCAACCCAAGACCCATAAACCAGGTATTCCTATTCGCCCTATCATAGCATATCATATGTCTCCTATAGCCCCATTAGCCAAATTTCTAGCAAACTTCCTTATCCCCATTCTAAAAGACAATCCTACCACCACATCCATCACATCCATACCAAAATTTATAGAAAATATAGATAGTCTCCCCCCCTCTCCTAACAGCACCATGATATCATTTGACGTAGTTAATATGTACCCAAGCTTACCACACCAACTAATAATAGATAACACCATAGAAATTTTAGCATTAAATAATATTCCTCCAGATACATCCTCTAAAATTATTTCATTAATTAAGCTGAGCCTACAACACAATATATTCTCCTTCAATAGCCAATTTTATAAACAAACCAAGGGCTCCCCCATGGGAAGTCCTCTCTCTTCACCTTTGGCAGAAATAGTCATGAGAAAAATAGATAAAACAATAACCAATCTGTTTTCCACAGACATCATCATCTGGCAGAGATACATAGACGACATCTTTTGTATATCCAACTCTAACAAAATAGATTCCATTTTTACCCAACTAAAGTCCATACATAATGACATAGATTTCACCATAGAAACAGAAAACAATAACACCTTACCATTTCTAGATGTACTTATACTAAAAACGCAAAACCAATATACAACAGAAATATACCACAAGCCAAATTCCACTCCAGATTATATACATTATTCCTCTTATTGCCCCATCAGTCACAAGATCAACACAGTTAAAACCCTTTCCAAACGAATATATACACATTGTACCACCCAACTCTCAAAAGATACAGAAACCCAATTATTGATCAACAAACTCACTTCTATAGGTTATCCGAAAAACTTTATATTAAGACATTTCTACAATCCCTCTCTCATAAGAAATAATCATGTTTATAAATCGATATGTACAATCCCATATTCCCACAGTAGTACCCACATAGCCAGAATTTTAAACAAACACGGTATCAGAACATATTATGAAAGCAACCCGAGTATATTAACCATTTTAAGAAACCCCATTACCAGAAACAGTATTCCTATATCAAAACTATACAATAGCAAAGCAGTATATTCCATACCATGCACCCAATGTAATAATGTCTATATAGGTGAAACAGGAAGACAGATAAAAGACAGAATAGACGAACACAGAAGAAACATTAAAAACAAAGACCCCAAATCTCTAATAGTGCAACATATCAGACACACAGATCATGAATTCAATCTAGCAAACCCAAATATTCATTACACAAACATAAACAGTAAATACAAAAGATTAATACTAGAAGCATTGATATCAACAAAATATAATAGTATAAACAGACATATAGACATCCCAGAGACATATGATAGGCTGGTCCAAAAACTAAAATAGATTTTTCCGTTTTTCTTCATCACACCATTTTACAATTATGCATTTAATAATAATATCAGCAAATTAACTAATTTACATAACAATAATTTTTCTTAAATAATAAAATATAATACTTCATAATTAATCCTAGATATGCAAAAATTACCTGTTATATATATGTATATACATCTTTACTTGAAATTGTTTCATTATTTCCTGTGGAAGGGCCGCTTACGCCCGAAAGCTAGAAACGTTTTTCCCAATAAAAGAAACTCATCCTTTTTGATTCTATGCGTATTACGTATATATGTATATATATGGCAAATTGCTGATTTTCAATTCGTTTATTTTAAATGTATATATTTACTTAATTCTCTATATATTAATGTTTTACATATTATATTATTATTAATTATTATATTCATAGAGGCATGCATATTGTAGATTCTAGATATTTAAATTTTATAGCGGTTGTATATACTCGCGAAATGATACGCGAGCTTCTCTAAAGCCATTTTGTTCCCAGAGGAAGTTTGGCGAGTTGCCTCACGAAATATCGGAAATAAAAACTTTATGAACCAAAATAGGCATTTTTAAATATATATATATATATATATATACTAGCGGATGTGTACCCGGCTTCGCCCGGGTTTTATCCGAGTGAAAGTTTGCCTACTGAATATTATTGATAATAATATTCCGGAACACACAGAATATTATGATAATAATGATAATAATATTTGTTACATTATATATTTATATAATATATAAAATATATTTTTCGAGAAAACATATCCTCTCTCTTTACTGAATAGATTTTAAAAAATATATGTATAAATGAAAATATCTAGAGATATACTACATGATCTTAGTCAAAAGGCCAAGAAACGATATTTTATATATAGAGATGACCTGGCTTCGTGTGTCTTCTGCTCGAGTGAATGTTTCGCTGGTAGATTTTTTTTCTGCCTACTAAAAATTAGTATGTGGCTTCGCCCGTGGTCTGCTTTAGTGAATATTCCCCCAAAGAATTTTGATTATGTCAATCAAGCATGATACAGCAATATTGTCATAATCATTTCTGACTAAAAAAATTGTTGCTCAGTACTTGGTTAATTATAATTTTTCTTGGTTAAAGTGCGACACAAAAACTCTTCCAGATTTAACTCTCTGTCCTGTTCAAATTTCAGCGAGATTAGTTACATATTGAGGGCGTGCATAGCCGACAAACATATATATATATGTTCCCGGCTTCTCCCGATTTTTACCCGAGTAAAAGTTTGCCTAACAAACTTTTGTTGAAACGATTCTAGCAAACATCCAATCCCTACTGAATCTATATTTGTCCATACTCTCGATAATTTGAAATTTTTTCCCGGTCCCTTGAAAAATACTCGATAAGTTGAAAAATTCAGTATTAATTGGTCCATTCGGTATTTTGAAGTTGAAGGAATAGTATCTTGCCAAAAACGAAGATTTATAAATAGCTGTATTTAGCGAATGTACCCGGCTTCGCTCGGTTTTCCCAAGTTAAAGTTTGTCTAACGAACTTTTGTTAAAACGAATCTAGAAAACATCCAATCCACCTATATATTGATTTATAAACGTATATAAATTTAAATATTGTTATATACGTTTAAATATATTTTTGAAACACATAATTTTTTGAAAACATTTATTATATTTTAAATAAGATATTGTCACTTTTGTGAATTTGATAATTAATTTTTTTTTTCTCAATGAATTATATATATTATAAATCAAAAATTCACTTTTGTTATCATCATCACATACAATGTAAATTGTTTATATAAACAAACGATAATAAACAACAGCAACAATGTAATTTGCATTTTCATCATTATAAAACAACAACAAATTAAATTAAAAATGAAAAAATATATTTTAACACCACATTTTAACATTAAACACAAAAACGTTACAATATTTTATTTAAATATATATTAATATTAAAATGACAAGTTTTTTTACGTCATTGGAATATTATATTACTAAATTCACAAATTAAAAATATTATACTTGGAACACATTTTAAGCATTGTTACAATTTATAAATATAATTTCACCAGATGCCGCTAGAGGCGCTGCTTGCGAGTGAAAGTAGAAAATTTGCAAATAAAATTTCAAAGAATATTTATTTCAAACCAAATTCAAACCAGAAACCTTCCCAGTAGTATAGTAAATATATAACTTCCTAAAGTTCCACGGCGATTGGATAATCTTACCTTTTAAAAACATTCATCATGTGAACAAACTAACATTAATCGTGTAAACAAACCACGTGTTAATTATTAACCAATCAAATTCATTTATCGTCGCGACCAGTGCTGCGCCCAAGCGGTAAAAGGCAGGAACTAACGCTTTTTGGTTTTATATTATTTTTAAAAAAGCACATTAACCTTTTTAGTTTTTTCAATAGCCTATATGTTAAACGAAATATTCAGCTACCTACATCCAAATTTCATAATGATTTATTCTGTAGATTGTGCGCAACATGATACCACGAGCACATGTGCTTTTTAGATGGCAGAGCGCCATCTAGTGGAGCAAGAATAAACTAAACGTTTATTTAGCTTGCTCCGTGATAGTTGGCCAACCCAGTTTCTCGATAAATTACTCATTCTCTATTACAGCTATCTTTCATATAAATTATATTCAATTCTACTTTATCGTTCAGTAATAGCTTACTATACTGACATTATACTCTCAATTCGACATCAAAATTTTCTATAACTTTTCTTAAATAAAATAAAACCTTTATATATATATATTCATACTTGATGAATAAATATTAGCAACAAATATTCTCTCTCTATGTTTATTAAAAATAAATATAAAAAATAATTGCTAAATGTTTGCAACCGATTAAGGTTTCAAAGCCGGAAGTTGAGCAGACCAATGGTTTGGCGGGAAAACACCAGGTGAGCCGTTTATTACTACCAGCGTTGCCAGTCTCTCAGCACAATTATTGGGCAGAAGATGCTTTCGAATCCAAATATTCAATGAGAAACCCCACCGATGTGTTAGTGGAGAAATATGTGTATACATTTTATTCTGGGATTATTTTGTAAATTTGTTTTTTTTTTTACGTTTTAGATAATTTAACACTGAATGATTTCGATTCTTTTTCCTAAATAGTTTTTAAAATAAATTTAATTTTAACACTTATTGCTATTTTTATTCTTATATTTTGAATAAATATATATAAATTAAGAAAAGTAAAAAATTTTCTTATTTAATTTTAAAGACTATTACATACATATATTTAATTGCTATTTAAAAATATACTCTTTCACAAAAAGATAAATTATATAAACTTTTAAACAGTAGCTCAATAAATACTTGTGAATATACAAAATCGATAAAAATAAATAAAATACAATAATTCTATATAAATATGAATATATAAATATATTTTAAAAAAAACGTTAAAGATTGTGTTTGTTAGCGTGCGCGGATACTATATTTAACACTAATATTTGTGGTGTAATTCCGTTTTTTATAAATAAAATATACAACGCGCATTTTCTTAGTCAAATTATAAATTTTTATAAAAACTGCCATCAATATGTAATAAACTTTATTAAATAAGAATTAATTTTTCATATAAAATTGTTTTAGTTTCAAAATATTTAGAATATTTTTATTCAAAGATTTTTTTAACATCATATCCACCTTCGGGCTGCGAAGTACTGCAATTTCAAAAATAAATTTAAAAAAAAAAGAAACTTCTTAATAAAGATAAACGAATTTCATATAAAAAAAAATAATATAAAATTAAAACAATTATAAATCCATAAAGGTTCATCGTTTAATATAAAATCTAACCATATATTTATAAAATATAATTCAAAAACTAACCAGACGAAGAACATTTACATATTGGCCAGCCAAGCCATAGAAACATTGTTTGGATCTCCCATGGATAATTCATGAACACTGGACATTTCGCCAAATGATCCGGTGCCGCTGGTGGACATTTCCTTTGCGAACAGAAGAATTTAGATCGAACAAACTCTTTTCTTTATTTTTCTCTTTCTTATACCAGAGGTCACATCATTACAACCGAATATGGGAACTCTTACCATCCATCCTCCATAGATTAATGTGTTGTTGCCCTCTGTGGATGTTTTCACGGGAAAATAAACATTTATTTATCATAGCTTCATCTCTAATTTGACATTCTTTTAGGAATTCAACATGAGAGAAATATTACGGTAGAAGTCATAAAGATAATAAAATGGTGGGAAGTTTATTTGATAATGTTGAAAATTGAAATTCTATAATATTTTTCTAAGAAGAATTAATCTGTAGTAATTTTTATGTGACCATTTTCACCCTTGCTAATTTACATATCTGCTCGTATATATATATATTGAAGATAAAACTATTATCTATAATCCATATATTTAATATGAATTATAGATAATAGTTTTCCCTTTATTGAGACATTACTTCATTTGTCATTTTGCTTTCTTGATGGTAGATATGCGTAACATTTTGCATATACTCTCAAGAACAATTTTTATATATTGTTAATTAAGTTGTATTAAAATACGAAACTATTTCAGGCGCGTATGGTTCTTTTGGAAATAAATATTTATTAAATACAAATTTTGTATTTTGATAACGGAAGGCGCGCTAATGTATCATAATATAATTAATTTGTATGTAATCTATGCAAATCATTATCGCAGTAGGAATGTAGAATGGGGTTCTTGTCAGCGTTTTCTGCAATTCCCACCAGTCGTTGTACTCGGTAACTCGTGATACGGTCTATCTCTGAAACCTTTCGGACACAACATTTTTATCGTAGTATATTTTCTTGGCGGATGTTTCAAATAAAAAAATATTGTGAGAAGATAGCACAGAAGTGAAATTGTACTGGGATCAGGGGGATAAATTAAGATAAAGGCATTTTCTCAACGAGCAACTGAAAGTTTCTGATGGCTTACGCCATCTGTCGGAATAAATATCAACTAGGTTTATTAAATAAATTTATTAAATCATATTTTTTGATAGATGGCGTAAGCTATCAGAAACTTTCCGTTTCATGATTTAGTTGCAAGATGCCTTTCTTTTAAAAACTATTGTCTTTGTCAAACACAGTAAAACCTCTCTATAGACAACCCCAATAAGACTGAACCTTTAGTCCATGGCTATTATAAAACGTCCTCTCATTGATTTATATAGCCATGAGACAGGTGGGGTTGATACATTCTGTCCTCTCACTAATTATGTATATAGGGAAGACATTTTCATCATTTTTATTGATTTCCATTGATCACTGTTGAAGCGGAACTACTGAAAAACTGTGTTAGTGTTTTACATTTCGTACCTGAATGTAAACAACTAGTACCGTTTAAACGAATTTGTATAAAATCGTTTATATATATATACGTTACTATATAAATAAATAATACATTTAAACTCCCTGAAAACATAAATTCATATAATTACAAAAAAAAACGAATACAAGCCTCACAATAATTATATTTAAAATTTAGTCGGAATAATCGATGATACCTTTCGGGTTTCTTTTAAAACCATCAAATTTTATTCTTTCATACAAAGAGAGCTCTGTTATTTATGAATTTCAATAACATTGTGTTTTATCAAATAGTGAATTGGTAAATATTCGAAATACGATTAGATGAAAAGTAGACTATATATATTATATTAAAAGTAAATAGATTTTATATTTAATTTTTAAATTTACCAGTGAAGATATATTGTATGATCAAAATATGAATATTGGGGTAAACATTTTATTAAGAAAAATTATAACTACAATTTAAGAAAGGCCAAAAAGCTGAAGCTCGCAATAATATTTATTTTCTGAAATAACCTCGCAGTAATTCATTTATATGAAATTTGACGGATATAGCTATTTTAAACTAATGAATAATATATATTCTAAAGATTTTAATCTCTTAATTAAACTTAATCCATCCATGTAGAAACAGAGGAGGTATGTAAAGAGGTAAAATGGCGGCCAATAAATCGGGCAGACGATGCTGGAGAGAGAAAGAATTGAGAAAAATTATCTCCAGCAGAGTTACCAAACTTTATCCCAGTTTAGAATCATTAAACGTCCACTTAATGATTTCATTTGGCAAGGCTTTTCTTTGGCACAACTACCTTTTTATTTACTGCTTTTATTTGAGCCATTTATATATCTATATAGGACTTATAATTTTGTCTAGCAATATAATATATTTTTATTTCAGTAACTCTCATTTTACACACACACATGGGAGTAGTATAAATATAGATTTTTAAAAGAAATTATGGAATTCATTTTATTATATAATAATATATTATATTCTACGAAGCAACGGACTGTTGCGGCTAGATTTCATGTTAACATGTCAAAATATTTGCAAAGGAAAATAATGGATGAAGATCTACATGATATAAATGGAAATTATAAGTATTATATAGTATGTGGAAAACCGCTCGGATTTGCGAACAGAAAATTCCAAAATCCTATTCACATATAATCATATTGATTTGAAAATAGAGCAATCCATAGATAAATGGTTTAAAATGTTATAACACCTTGATAAAAGTTGGCGTTCAGCCAGCTGAGATATTGGTAAAATAAATGATTTTTTGATCCAATATATGTCTTTTTAATTAAAGATATAATCATATTTACATACTTGTCTAAATTTTTACACCCCACTGTGTAATATCATTATTAAAGATAATTTATTTTAAAAGTACAAAGTTTTATCTATATGTGTTCGCGTATGTATTAGGGATTCTTAGAGTTTTTTAAACTTTAATTGAGAAAAAATAAGATTGACTCAATAACACTATGAGAAGATAAGATAGCTGTTATAATGAATAGTTTTAAGATGATCTACTAAGAGCAGGAAATTTCTTGCCATTTATATCGGCCATACCATATTTTTTAAACATTTATTTCAACATCTAGTATTATATCCCCCCAAGGAACACTTGCCCCTAGTAGAACATATGTTTGTGAGTTACCTATTTACATATGTATTAGCTACATCAAATTATGAGAGATTGGAGACTGTTTTATCTTCTATTTTATCAACGGAAATTCAAATATGAAAGTATTAAAATATTTTAAAAAGATAATGAATACAGTATATTTAGACAAACACTATTATATTCTTTTATTTTATTTTAAATACGATATATAATCTCTCCTTGTTTGTACACTATAATTAGCTGAAGAAGGGCTTGCCCGAAAGCTTTTAATCGCGTTAATAATAATAAAAAAGAGTTGCGGCGATATATGATTCCTTCTTTCTAACTATTATATACGTCAGAAATAATAGATACAGAGAAATATTAGCTGATTTGTAGGAATTTGAGAATATATTTATAAAAAAAGTTAAACACACACACACACATTCTCTCCATATTTATTTAATTATGTATTTAACCTTATATGGACATTGTAATAAAGTAGTTTCAATCTCTTTCTTTCTTTCTCTTTTCTCTCTTGATAAAATAAACTTTGCTGGAATTAAGTCTGTCCCAAGTTCAGATCCTATTATTCCATTTTGACCTTTGTGTAATATTGAAATATTGGAAAGAGTCCATCAACATATGTGCCTTGAAGATTAATTTTCACAGCCATATTAACATATTGAATCTTTTACTCCTTGAATTACTTTCAAAAACCTTTCAAAGTCCCCAGATTCTGTGGCTATACAATGTCGAGATAAGAATTAGTCTCTACAAACTTATCCATGTTGACATACGTGATACCACCGTGATTTCTATTGTTTTAGATTTGTTAGTATATTTTCAATGCGTTGGTTTTTTAAAAATATACTTATTCAACGTGCTTTATTGTACAATACCTCGTATGTATAACAATATTTGAATATGGTTAAATTCCGTTACATAACGTTTTATTGTCTATTTCAAACTTGTGCAATACTATAGTGTTTATAGTGCATTTTTAGCCAATACCCATAGAATAATGTATAGCCTAGATTAAAAACAAAGAGCGTACAATTTGTTCGAAATAGGTATGCATCAATAAAATGTAAGTTATCAATATATATGTGTAGATGAGAGAAACATATACAGTTCAACCTGTCTATAGTGTCCCCTCTAATTAGCGCCTTCCTCTCTATAGCGCCCGATTTTAAATATTAAAATGTAAAAATTACATTAAAAGTGACCTGTCTATAGCACCCCTCTCTATAGCACCCTATTTTGGTGAGTCCCAAGAGGGGGCGCTATAGACAGGTTTAATTGTATATATATACTAGCGGGTGTACCCGGCTCCGCCCGGGTTTTACTCGAGGGAATGTTTGTAGTCTAGTATGTTGATATAATAAATCTATCGGAATATTAGGAAAGGTTAGGTAATTTTTTGTAGGGTGATGCTCTGAAAAAGAACGCTATACCACTTTATCACTAAACAAATTGGCGAGTCAAAAATAAGCAACCTAAACAATCCATTAGCTTTGCAAGATAAGAAAAGAAATAGAGAAATGCATGCAAAATTCTCAACACAAATCAAAATCTTTAATCCTCAGAAGTAATGTATATTAGGTAGGATGAGGTTTATTTTGTTTCTATTACATTACATCATCTTTAAATCTCAAAACAGAGCAAAACTGGCATACCCGAAAAATTTGGCCTATATCGACAGATGAATCAGCTTTATAATCAATATGGGCATTATACTGCAAACCTGAAAACGGCGTATGAGTCCAAAGCTGAATACGCTGAACAGGAACTTGCATAGTTTGTGTAGCTGCGACGCGGGCTTCAGAATACCTAAGACAGCGAAGCGCACGACGCGTCTCACTTTGAAGTGGTGTCTCAATAGCTCTAGCATTCCTATATCTCCTGGAAGCAGCCGTATTCCTACCAAGTAAACGTCGGCTGTGGCGAGGCATATTCTGAAAAAAAATTAGATTGAGATTAATAACAAAATCTTCAAAACCAGCAATTTCTAAACAAAGCATAAAAATTTCCTGTCTTTTTGAGGTAAAAATCAAAATTTTTAATTTTTTTATTCAAAATAACCTTCAGATATGTTAAAAAGATTTTAAAAAACTAAAATCATAATATTATTACCAAAAAATTAATGTACAAAACCAGTTATCATTAAAAAGCTTCAAAAATAGACCAACCGCTGGATACGCCAATGAAAAAGCATGCTTTTTTGAGGTAAAAAATAGAAATAATTTTCTAAAATACAAAATACAACCCCTATATATTAAAAAAACTATAAATAATCTAAATATAATATATTTAATCAAATAAATTAAAATATCTTTAAAAAAAATTTGAAAAAGGACTTCAAAAAGACAAATAAATGAATCCGTAAAAGAAATCCCTTGCTTATTTAAAAATATAAATAACCTATTTTTTAGATACAACCCATATATGTAGAAAATATAATAAATAAACTGTATTTAAAAGATCAAAGCAATAATTAAAAAATTCCATAAGAAAATTTAAAAAAGGACCTCAAAATGACCCATAATTGAACACAATGAAATTGCTTGCTCTTTTTTGCGATTAATAATAAAAAAAACCAAATATTTTTAAAAACACAACACCAATATGTTATAAATACCACAAATAATTTGTATTTGAAAGATCTAAATCTATATATATATAATTGAATGTCTGTGTGTGTGTGTCCTCTATGGATTCAAAAACCATACATCCAATCGCCGTGAAATTTTGGGATATTATTAGGTGTATCCCCGGAAAGGTTTACGACAAATAAATTCTTGAATATCTTTAATATCCTTAGAGTTATTTGCAGATTTGTAGCTTTAACTCGCAAGCAGCGCCGCCTTAGGCTTAGGTCTGCCCCCCCCCCCCCCCCCGTCCGGCCGCCGGCCATTGGACAGTCCAAGTTCCCACCGACCAATCAGAGGGATCAAGAGCCCCCCTCCCCCCCACCCCCTTCCGGCCGCCGGCCAATCAGAGGGATCAAGAGGTCCTGGCGCTGGGGGGGCGGGTAACCTCCGGGAACTACGTCCATCTTCCATAAACGACCATGATTCTATTCAACTTATCGAGTATTCTTCAAGGGACCGGGAAAATATGTAGATAAAACGATGATTTTGTAATGTAGAAAATTAGGAAAGACAAAATTCAGGATGACACGGCACACAGGGATCGGGAAAAAATAATCACTTTATCGAGAGATTCACGACCATGATTTTATTCAACTTATCGAATATTTTTCAAGGGACCGGGAAAATATATTCACTAGATAAAACGATGATTTTGTAATGTAGAAAATTATGGAAGACAAAATTCAGGATGACACGGCACACAGGGACCGGGAAAAAAATAATCACTTTATCGAGAGATTCACGACCATGATTTTATTCAACTTATCGAATATTTTTCAAGGGACCGGGAAAATATGTTCACTAGATAAAACGATGATTTTGTAATGTAGAAAATTATGGAAGACAAAATTCAGGATGACACGGCACACAGGGACCGGGAAAAAATGTTCACTTTATCGAGAGATTCAAATTTACGAGTTTCAAATTATCAAAATATATCTTTCTTTTTATAAGTTTATAGAGAATTGTTTTAACAAATGTTCGTTAGACAAACCTTTACTCGGGTAAAACCTCGGGCGAAGCCGGGTACGTCCGCTAGTAATTAAATAAAAATTTCTTAAGAAATATTTGAGAAGGGCCTCATAATGACAATCACATAAACATATCAATAAAATATCTTGCATCTTAGTGAAAAAAAATAGAAATAACCCAAAATTTGTTTACAAAACAACCCATATATGTGGAAAACATCATTAATAATCTACTTTTAAAATAGTGAAGCGATGCAGAAAGGTAGAAGAGAAGAAGTGGGAAGGCCAAGGGAGGCGGGGCACGCCCGCGCGAGCACGCGCGCGCGAGAAAAGAACAGTTTAGAATTTAATTCCTATGTTTACGGTTGTAGTGCTTGACTGTGTGGATTAACAAGCGGAGGACGAGGAGAAACCTACCTGGGGCGGCATTGAAGGCAAGTCCATCTACTGTATAGTCACTTATCTACTCTTTAAGCTCGTATAATAAATATACCGCACTAAGCTGTATCCTAAACGAACTCACTTTGTCTTCTCAGAAACCTTGCACGCAAACATCGACGGCTGAGAAGAGTCGTAACAACTGGTGTCAGAAGTGGGATACAGCTTAGTTAATTTTAATTGAATATTTTATTTTGCGCTAATTCAAAAAGAAAAATGGAAAAACTAACCGACCCCGAAATCGAAAAATTCACAAAATTGCTCCGTCAGATAAGCCAGAAATTAGATGTGCTCGGAGAAAACTGGGATTCTCGATTGAGCCGACTCGAGCATATTCGGAATGTCAAACGTTCTGCCACACTCATGTCTTGCGAGGTTGGGTTCAATGTACTTTCGCCAGAAAATTCTGATGGCTTTTCAAAGGCAATCACAGCGACCAATAGCCCACGTATTCAATGTCTGAGGGGACAAGAGACGAGTCCAGGTGATGAAGATCCCGGCAAGACCATCACAACAGGGACCATCACGTCGGGAGACGTCGTAAGTGAACTGTCAGAATCTACGCTAGAAGATTCTCCCGTGATCCAGAAGTCCGAAGAGTGTCGACAGCAGGAAATGATTCAGACTGGTTGTGTAGCGGAGGAGGGTGAGCTGATCGCCTCCGACAACGGCTGTGGCACGAGTGTTTTGTATAAAACCAAGCAGACGGAAGGAGAATGCCCTCAAGGTAATATACAGAGCGAAAATTCAACCCCTGGGATTCTTTCTGAAATACTCCATGAGAACAGCAACGATCTTGGCGAGCTGCAGTGCGACAGCGTGGCTGACTTCAGCGACAGTGTCAGACTGTCAGGGACTACAGCGGCGATCCAACTGGACGGGACGGAGCTGGATGCTCCGTGGAAGTGCGACAAGGCTAGATGGTCGAAGCACCCTTAAGTTGGAGCCGGCAACCCGACTGAACGGGATAGAGCATTGGACGCTCTGTGGAAGTCCGACGACAATGTCTGTGACGCGGAAGTCGCGCGCAATGTGTCAGCGCCGTCGTCTGCAATGCAAGCTAAAAAGATGTGCCAAGAATGTGCACCATTCATCTTCGTTCCTTCGCCCGACAAGGTGCAGATCAAGCAGCCACCGCCTAGGAAAAGTTCTACCGACCTTGAGACTGCCACGGGATCCGACACCTCCAGAAGGTTTGAGAAATCCACAGCCCTGTGCGTGGTCGGCACTAAGGAGCCCAAGTTTGAAGGGTTAGGAAAAAGAGAGCCTCTAGAGCAAGAGAGTGGGAAACCTAAAGAAGAAAAGGGTGGCAACGATATGGACAGCGTAGATCAGGTGGACGAATCCACTGTAAAGATCGGCGATCTACAGCCCCGCCGTGGAAAGAAAGCGTGAGTTGAGATGTGGTTCTGCAAACAAGGGTTGGTGTTGGCCCTGCCGTTACGCTTCCGGAAGGCTGACGACCCTCATGTGGCCAGAGACGTCAGGGAGATCAAAGGGCCGCCGATCAGCGCCTCTGGTGAAATCAGCCTTTTCGGGACGAAAAGGATTGAGAAGGGGGCAGTGAAGCGATGCAGAAAGGTAGAAGAGAAGAAGTGGGAAGGCCAAGGGAGGCGGGGCACGCCCGCGCGAGCACGCGCGCGCGAGAAAAGAGCAGTTTAGAATTTAATTCCTATGTTTACGGTTGTAGTGCTTGACTGTGTGGATTAACAAGCGGAGGACGAGGAGAAACCTACCTGGGGCGGCATTGAAGGCAAGTCCATCTACTGTATAGTCACTTATCTACTCTTTAAGCTCGTATAATAAATATACCGCACTAAGCTGTATCCTCAACGAACTCACTTTGTCTTCTCAGAAACCTTGCACGCAAACATCGACGGCTGAGAAGAGTCGTAACAATATCTAAGCAATTAATTAAAATTTTGTTAAGGTCCTCAAAAAAGACATAAAATTGAGCACATTAATGAAATTTCAAGCTTTTTTTGTAAAAAATAATATAAATAACCTTAGTCTTATAAAAATACTAACCACGTAAGTTAGAAATATCATATATAATCTGTATATAAAATAAAAAAGAAATAAATTAAAATTAGCCTAAAAATTTATCTAAAATATAAAATTGATCTCATCAAGTAAGGCTTCAACTTTTTTTGGTATAAAATATGAAAACTATAAAATAAAAGTATCTTACCATGTATAAAAGTTATTAAAATATATATAAAAAAGATTAAAACTAATTTTCTAAGAAGCGCAAAAGTGTAAACACTTTTGAAAAGCCTAAAAATTTATCTAAAAAATAAAATTGATCTCATCAAGTGAGGCTTCAACTTTTTTTGGTATAAAATATGAAAACTATAAAATAAAAGTATCTTACCATGTATAAAAGTTATTAAAATATATATAAAAAAGATTAAAACTAGTTTTCCAAGAAGCGCAAAAGTGTAAACACTTTTGAAAGTGTAAACACTTTAACTCTGTTGAATTTTTTTGTATTTTATCGATAACAGCAAAGTTATGTATGTTAAAGTTAGGAAAAATATTTTGATGTTAAGCAAAACCTGCTCCATCTCGTTTTACATAAATGTTGAAAATTTGGTCGAAATTGATGCATTGTAACGAAAGTTTTTAGTGATGTCCACTTATGAAATTTCCATTTCATTAATAAAGATTTAATTCTCCTCTTAGTATATTATTATTATTATTAATTATATTTATTTATAATCTAATTCTAACAGTTACACACATATAAATACATTTAAAAAACAATTTCGCCATATACCTTCCACATTCTAGAGATGATAATAATAGATTCACAAAATATTCCCTGATTTAATAAATAAAAAAAAGTATTAACCCTAGTTCACCCACAACTAAATCAAATTGTAAATCAGCAGATTTAGAAAAATGAGAACGCTCTTTAGGAAATCATATTTTAAATATGTAATAGAGGATATATTCTGGCTAAAGAATAATGGATGAAGAGCATATATGTATATATATATATATGGAGGGTTGATTCTATCTCCTGCTTCTCAATCGATCAGGCGATGTTTACCAAATATCTGCTGCTACTTTAATCACAGTGGGGCCAAATTGAATCCTCTACATATAGAATCTCTGATGGAAATAATTCGAAATTGAGTAACTTCTCTTTTATATAGGAACAAACTACGTTTATGATTATTTTCAAGATTTTAATATGAAGATGTATTTTATATTTTAATATATATGTTAGAGAATATTTTTCGAATATTTTATTTAAACCCCTTTGTGTATAAATATATTGATGGATAATAATATTTTATATATATATGTTTTTTTATAGAGAGGTTTTCGAACTCTATTTTGTAATTTATTAATAATTACAATTACAATTAATATAAATTATTAATAATATTAAATATTAATAATGAATGAATGTCTTAATTGTTTATATTAAAAAATAAATATTAAGCTTCAAATATTTGAATATATATAAATCATAGCGAAATATATATACATAGTTTCATTGTCCAAGATGTCACTCACAATATGTCTTAATCTTTGATGTTTCTATATTTGTGGTATTGAATTGGCTGAAAGGGGTAATCCTAGGAAGAGAGAGAGAACTATAGGCAAAAGGTTTTAGTAAAATGTATTTATAAACATATTTTTACGTGAAAAATCATTAAGGCATACATTTGTATGCATAATATACAAATAGAAGCATGTAAATATAACACCTAGAAATATAAGTTACATATCTAGGGCAAGAATTGGATTATGTTGTGTGACAATATTTATCTCCTACCTTGTTTATTATTTTTGAATTTAAAAATATAATTTTAGAATTTCTATTATTTAAAAGCTTTTTAAATCTTATATAATTTAATAATTTATAGAATTTCTATTATTTAAAAGTTTTTTAAATATTATATAATTTAATAATTTATAGAATTTCTATTATTTAAAAGTTTTTTAAATATTATATAATTTAATAATTTATAGAATTTCTATTATTTAAAGGTTTTTTAAATTTTTATATAATTTAATAATTTATAGAATTTCTATTAATTAAAAGTTTTATTTAAATATCTTCAAATTCGTTCTCTTCACAATGCGCTGTGGGTTAATTTTCCGCAGTTTATTTATAACCTTCCCAAAAACTATTTATCATAATGAAAATACTTATACGAAAGTTTCAAATTATTTAATATAAAATATGAAATATATATACTTTACAAATAAAAAAAAAGAAAATATGTTTCCCTTTTAATTATAAATATTCAAAATAATTGATCACATTCACTCTTTAAAAAAAATGAATCAAATCTTAAAATACTTACTTTATTGAAAGCGTAATATTATTTTTAAAATAAAAATAATAAAGATCTCACACACACATTATATATAAATCCATGTATACCACAAATAACAATAAAACTTCCATATGCTACAGAAAAATTTGAAAAGAAGCAGAAGTCATATGGTCACGGAATCCCAAATATATTCACTGGGGATGGAACCGAATAAAAAATTCCCGAGCAGGAAACACAATAAAACTTTGGATTATTCTGTGAGCAGGAAGAAAAAGATCGGGCAACACGGCTCATTAATGTGAGCTCCTGGTCCCCGGAGAGATTGTGTGGTCCCTCGTCTGGGCCGAATTAAGCTCGTCTGCTCCCCTATATCATAATGTGATAATTTCTTCAGCTCTTCTTATTAACTTTGTCTTCTGCCAATCCCCTCATGTATTCAATACGCCACAGATATTCCATCTATGTCGCATATACCCGATATGTATATATGTTCTATGCCTTTCTATTTATTCTATAGAGTATGAGTGCTCCATTTTTATTAATATGTTGATATTATTGATGATTTACTAATAGATTATCATAATATTTATCATAAAAATTTATTAAAAATCAATTTATATTTTAAATACATAGAATACAGTATGCAAATATGTGTAAACCTATTTTGATGGATGTCCTTGTAAATTTAGTAAAATAAAATTTAAAATGCAATTAAAACGTCACATTCTATTAAATATTAAATTAATATTTTAATAGATATAAAATATACACAATAGTCAAATAGTAATATATAAATATTTTTATTCAATCCAATATATGTATGCTTTCTTTAATTCTAACTGATTTTCACACACACACAGAATATATTTTAATTAAAGTATTATATTGCATTTTCAAACTGATAAATTTAATTTTGCTACTGGGAAATTTTCTCATAAAATGAATATAAATTTATAATATTTTTAAAGCTTTTTCAAAACGTGTTTGCGAGTATTATATTTCTGTGCAAACACAATCATTTATATATTTCGGCAAATGTTTGCAGAAAAACTGAACAATTGGGTAAACTTTAATATATTTTATTTAATATATTTTCACTTTTAATTTTTCAAGATGTTAGAATAATTTTGTGTGAAGTATGCCGATTGCATTAACATTATATTGTTGTTGCTTATTCCTCAAGTCGTTTAAACGATCTCCATTAGGTTGTTTCAGCCTTTCTATTATAGTCCTGGCACAGTCCTTGCATTAACATTATGTTGTTGTTGCTTATTCCTCAAGTCGTTTAAACGATCTCCATTAGGTTGTTTCAGCCTTTCTATTATAGTCCTGGCACAGTCCTTGCATTAACATTATGTTGTTGTTGCTTATTCCTCAAGTCGTTTAAACGATCTCCATTAGGTTGTTTCAGCCTTTCTATTATAGTCCTGGCACAGTCCTTGCATTAACATTATACATATCGTTTTAATCAAACAAAAACTATAATATTACGTAATGGAATTATCATCCCGTTATTTTATTTGAATAAGAGAATTTTAACCATAAAACGGTAATACATTTTTTATGCAAATATGTTAATTGAATAGAGAAAGCACATAAATCCTTATGCTATATTCACAAAGGTACAGTAAAACCTCGTTAAATAGCAATCCCCAATGGGACCGAACCTTCGATCCACTATAGCCATGATTCATTATAGCCCATAGAGTTATAATATATAGAATCATAGAGTTTATATTTGTTAGTTCGTTTTAAGAAAAACATATTGCCACGTGGAAAATTAGAGAAGACCAACTTCGGGATGAGATAGCAATTTATTTCAGGCAAGAACAAACTATGAATGGTAAACAAAAGATAAGCATTGTGGGAAGATTACAGAGTAGCAAAATAAAAACATAAAAAATAATACTCTGATAATAAAATTTAAAAGACACTTCGCTACATAGCTCTTTCCCTATGGGAGCTGTGACCCACAGCTTGCAATTATTGTAGTTACTGACATGGATCTGACGTGCTTCTGCCAAGGATTCCATCGAAGTCTTGGAACTTTGTCCCTAGTACCTTTGCGTCTTTTTTTCTCGCGGCGTGAAGAGCGGCTTTGTCGTCGTATCGTCTATAGGGACATCGTCATCTTGGAAGGAAATCTTGGCTTTGACACGGCGGTGGAATCCTGGAGCCAGTCTCAGAAAATGCAGCTCACAGCACCCATGGCTCCAAAGTCTTCTCGGCTATCTTCAGTTTGTCTTCCCTAACTTACCCAGCATCTCCACCAAAATGCCACGTGGAAAATTAGGGAAGACCAACTTCAGGATGAGACAGCAATTTATTTCAGGCAAGAACAAACTATGAATGCTAAATAAAAGATAAGCAATAATAATAAAATTTAAAAAACACTTCGCTACAATAGGTATGTATTAGCGAAGTTTTACTGTATAGTATCTACTAAGAGGGGTATTATAAAAATGTCAATAAAGCTTTAATAGACACATACACACAAAACATTGTCCATATCAATATATTATGTAACAAACATTCAAATCTCCTAATTACAAAAAAAGGTAAAGAACGCCGTAAGTATTTTTATTAAATTAAAATAGCTGTGACGTCTTATGCCTTTTATTGTATTTTGTCGGAATCCACAAACCTGTGATAATGATTTCAATAGCCAATAGGAACTTTAAAAAATAAATCAATGTTGTAAAATTTATACCTTAAAAAGTGTATTTTTTGATTATATAACCTAGAGAAAAACACATAAACATGTTACAATATTTTAATAAAGATATTGTTATAGTTTTATTATATATTGGTAAAAATTAACTTGTCTTTTTCTTATTCCATTATTTATTTCTCACTTTGTCACTTTGAACCTTTTTTTTTTTTTTTTGTAAATAGCGTGAGGTTTGTGTTTAGGTCAAACTCTCATGCTTCATTCTACGTGACATTGTTTTATCACGTATATATAGGTTTAATTAAAAAGGCATATATTGGATCAAAATAAATGATATTTTGATCCAATATATGACTTTTTAATTAAAGATTTATTTATGGATTGCTCTATTTTTAAAACGAATATATATGTGTGTGATAATAAATTTCTATAGCATATATATGAAATATAGATATATATTTTCCTTTTAAATATAAAATCATATCAACATATGAAAATATCTTTAATCAATTACATGAAAGAAGAGCATTTTGTCTCTATCAAAATCTAAATACAACTCCTGTGTTCTATTAGTAATATCGTTACATATAAATTTGAATAACTCAAAACGCGAAGAAAATCAAATATATATTTTATTGAGGTATATTTGAATATAAAATAGGAGTCTCCTTTTAAAAAATAAAAGTTATAATTATTCAAAATGTAAACCATGAAATACTCCATTTAAACGTCATAGATAAAGAAATAGCAAAAAGGCCGCTGGGTATTTTTAAAATTAAATTTAAAGATTCGGCTACTCTGTGAAATTTATTCAGTCCAATATGTCAATATGGCGGGGAAGTATTCAATGTTAGATCTATGCAAATCACGCCGTCCCTCTCCATGGCAGTTTCTTTCCAAAGAAATGTGGAGAAGCGCTAATATTCTGTGAGCGCGTGCGAATCAATCTGGCAACAGTGTAAATTGACATTCAGCTAGTTCCCACGCTGCCAATGGCCAATCCACTTCCAGAATAGCAACGGCCGTTTATAATCCGTTAAGCCTACTTTTTCTATTACCGTTAGGCCTAAACCCATACCTTTCTTTCTCAATCTCAAGGTAAATAAACGCCATTGGTGAATTAACGTGGAATATTTTATTCAATATATATAAATATTATACACTCCCCCCGGTTTTATGCATAATATATATATGTGGCAATATCGTTGCGGGGTTTCTTATTGTTGGATGCGAATGGTGAGATTTGGTTGAAGCGCAGCCGTTTGAGTGGAAGTTGCAGCATACAGTTAGGAATAATCAGGACACGTGATTGAGTTTGAAAATAAAGGCAACGGGTTGGAGGAAAGAAAGTTTGATAAGAGCTGAGCGATTTGACTTATTAATTAACTGATCACATGGCGGTGATTGTACTTAGCTGTGGGATGAGCAGAGGGGGAGAGGTCTAGAGCCGATGTCACCTCCTTGGGAGCCAAAGCGTAACTAACATTTCTTGCTTTTCGATTTAACACCAAGCTTCAGTTTCTCTCTGATTGGTTGAGATATGATCACATGGTGTTTTCCTATTGGTTGACCTACTTAGTGGTTCCTCCCTAATTGGCCGGCGGCTCTCCTTGATGAAAGATGGCCTGCCTGGTATATCCGATTTCGTCAGGAAGTATTGGGTATCTTGACGCTTATAGCTTCGACGGATATTAGATACGTCCTGTTTTTGCCGGAAGTATTGAGTGCATCTTGGCTAAAATAACTTCTGCGGTCACTAGAGACGTCCGGTCTCTGCCCCTGCAATATTGACACAGGGGTGCCAAAATAGTCGTGCCAGCTTTAGTCTTACTTCCTATATCTTTTGTTACTTTCTTTCCTCCAGTTACCTTGTTCTTTATTAAGTCTTTGAAAATCATACATGATATATACATAGTGGGTCGGGGTTGCATTTAATTATATACAAATTATGACAGATGCGCCCCCTACATGTGAAGAATTCAAGAAGGGGTTAGCCTGAGAGAATTCTGTAAAGTGAAAAATAATTTTGTGGGAAAATTAGTTGTGGGTATGGAGGGGCTATATACAAACATTGCTGGTAATATAAAAGTAAAATAGAATGGTGTTGATGATATAGGTTGAGTATAATTAATAGAAATCAAAAATTTTTAATTGTAAGAAATCAAGGAATGTTATGGTACATAGTGGATTAAAAGAAAAGAAAATGCGCCTAAACGAATTCTACTCGAGTTAAGAAATGAATTCGAGGGGGTTCTATTTAGGCTTTGAAATCAAAATAAAAATAATATAAAAATAGTTGAATGAAATCAAAATTGAATGTGTTTGGTTGAATGGTGAGAAAAAAAAAAAGAAAAATGCCTAACCATATTCTAGCTCGAAATTGGGAATGAAATCGAAGGAATTCTATTAGGTCTTTTGAGAAATCAAAAATAAAAAAATAAAAAGTTGGAAGAAATCAAAGTGAATGCTTGGTGCGTGGTGAGAAAAAAAAGGAAAAATGCCTAATTACTTTTTTGCTTGAATTTTGGAAAGGAATTCGAGGAAATTTCATAAGGTCTTTTGAGAAATCAAAGTAAAATAAAAATAAAAAGTTGGAAGAAATCAAAGTGAGTGCTTGGTGCGTGGTGAGAAAAAAAAGGAAAAATGCCTAATTACTTTTTTGCTTGAATTTTGGAAAGGAATTCGAGGAAATTTCATAAGGTCTTTTGAGAAATCAAAGTAAAATAAAAATAAAAAGTTGGAAGAAATCAAAGTGAATGCTTGGTGCGTGGTGAGAAAAAAGGAAAAATGCCTAATTACTTTTTTGCTTGAATTTTGGAAAGGAATTCGAGGAAATTTCATAAGGTCTTTTGAGAAATCAAAGTAAAATAAAAATAAAAAGTTGGAAGAAATCAAAGTGAATGCTTGGTGCGTGGTGAGAAAAAAAGGAAAAATGCCTAATTATATTCTAGCTCGGAATTGGGAATGGAGACCGAGGGAATTCTATTAGGTCTTTTGAGAAATCAAAAATAAAAATAAAATAAAAGTTTTTTGAGCGAAATCAAAGTAGAGTGCTTGGAAAAAAGAAAAATGAAAAATAAAAAGATTTCAACAACAAAGGGTGATTTAATGTTTTTAGTTTAATCGAAAGTCAGTGAGTTTTCGTTGATAATTGAGTTGTGGCAATATAAGTCAAGTGGTAAATAGAATGATAATTGATAAATGAAAATGATAATATAAACTAATTGGTAAATAAAATGATAGTTAATGATTAAAATTGATAATAAGTTGAATAAATTGCTAAATTGATTAAATATTTAAATTTTAATTGAGAGAAAATAATGAAAATGATTGATATGAAAAATAAGGTGTATTGGTTGGAACCCTTTGGTATCTTCATGCCCTGATCTACATGTATTGGTTGCTCCATTTTGCCCTATAAATGTTTTACTTGCTCAATTATGCCCTATAAATTTTTTGTCTCATCTGTAGTGACACTTAGGTGAAAAACGTGATTCTAGCCCTCAAGTGCGTTTATGCTGTGTGTACAGGAGACATGGAAATCTATATAACCTTTATGTGTAATTTTTTGTCTTTGTGTGTGTGTTGTGAAAAATGTTAGAAGTCGGTTGTGTAAGAGATGTGTGAGCTAGTTCTAGGTGTTGTTTCGTGGATGTGTAATTGGTTGGTAAAAATCGATATGTAGACTCGAACTGGAATCAAAACCGGTGGCATAGTGAGGTTCCCAGTCGACCTCAATAGGGGATCTTCTCATTGTAATTAGAGATACGGAAGTGGGGTGTGTCGGGCAAACGAGAGGGAGGGAAATTGGAGATCGGACGAAGGCGCTCCGCTTTGTTTACAGAGGCCGAATTTAACCTCCGTGGACTATACTTCCTGTCGTGGTGTTTCAAATCTCATTTCCTGCCGTCTATTTATTTTTGGTGCGGCTCAGGGCTTGTTTTTGGAGCGTGATTTCTCCGACATTGTTTGGTCATTTTTTTCAGTTACTGCTATCTCTTCGGAGTTTATTTAGATTTTCTGCGAAGATGGATCCTAAAATTATGAGAAGTTTTATAAATGCTTGTCCACAATGAAAAACTGTTTGTCCAAAATTAAAAACTACCTCTTGTAGTTCGAAGATTTTCTGATCGGGCATAGCATAGATAAACAAGTACTTAATGAATAAAATTGGAATATAGTTGTACGGTAGAACTAATAAACAAAGGATAAAAATTAGATGAAAGATAGGATATTGTCCCAGGTTCGTCCACAATTTGTAACTGGGGACTCTGAAATATTGGCTTGAACCTTATGAATTGTAGAATTTGAATGATTGGTAGGTTCGCAGTTCTCCTGTTTGATATCTTTAGGGAGTGGTGTGATATGATTGAGCTGGTTGTCAGGTTTGCAGTTTTTAACGTCGGGGAAGAGTGGTGTAAATCGTCTTGTTGCAAAAATGGCAGGGTCTAAATGCCTGAAAGGTTCGCTGCTGGTGGGTTTGAACCTTAATGACTCTGTTGGGAATAATTCGGGTGTTAAATGTTTGAAAGGGAACGTGTAATTGGGGTTGTGCTTTATATGATAGGTGCTAACGGCGGGTGGTGATATATAATGGATTTTTTTCTGTATACAGTTTAAGTTTGTTGACGTGGATTGTGTCAGTGTCTCTTTGAAGTGGTTGATTTGGTCGATCTATGCGGACCACATTTGGTGAAATAATTTCTAATATTGTGTGAGGTCCTGTGAAATATGGCGCGAGTTTCCCTGTATTTGGGTGGTGATATAATTTTACTAACACTAGATCACCTACTTCGAAATGTGGTTGCTTGTGTCGTTGGTCATAAGTGTTTTTGTCTTGTAAATGTTTGTTTTGTGTGCGTGTGTGATATGTTTGGTGTACGAAATTTTGTTTTGTTTGTGGGTTTTACTTGTTTGACGATGTCTTGTGTCATGTGTTGTGGTCTGCCAATACATTGTGAAGAGATAAGTTGGTGTAAGTTCGACGTTATTTGTATTTTGAAAAGCCGGATGTTGTATCCATTTATTAAATCGAATGGTCGTTGTGACTTTAGTAAAAAATGCTATTCAGTGGCATTAGGGTGGAATTGAGTGAAAAATGAGGCTTACGACGTGAACACGCTTTGAGTGAGAGACGTGTCACAGGCTTGGTGAAAGGCGTCTGTGGCCTGAAGTGAAAAGTTTTGTGGGTGACCTGTGACACGAATCGAAAAAAAAAATTGTGAATGAAAAGGTGTCACGCGAAATCCTTGTTTGTACAAAATTTTACCTGTTCTCACTATGAACAACAAATTTATTAAAGTCATATATCGAAATTTCTATTGTTAGAGTATATGGTACCTTTTAAGGTGAACATTTTTTTGTGTTTTGGGTAGACGAGATGATTGTTACTAACGACGGTGCATGCGTTTGTTGGTGGTTGTCGTCTTTTGGCGCGAGTGTCGCGCTTGTTGGGCGGGTTGTGCGTGTTTGTTAGCATGAAAACCGTCCTTTGGATGGGTGTTGTCGGTGTATTGTTGTCGCGAATGTCGTGATTGTTGTTAAATACGTTTGTGGGGTTGTTGTGAGGTACACTTTTATGTTGTGGCGTATGGTCATGCATGGATTTTGTGTGGTAAGTGTGTGGGCTGTACTGACACGTTTTTTTTTTTTTTTTTTTTTTTTTTGGGCATGGTGAGGGTTGAAGCCTTTGTGGCTTGTATTTGAGGGCATATAGTATTGATAATTGGGTTGAGTGATAAACATGGTAGTGGGGTCAATGAATGCAGGCAAGGGTTGTCCTGTGTGACAAATTTGATTGTAGTGCGAGTCCTTTCGGACAGGTTTGGTCTAGCCCGTGCGTGCATTCATTGAGTACAAAGGTTAGATATGGTTAAAGGGGTAGGTAGGTTAGATAGAAGTTCAAAGTCAATTCCTTGACGGCATAGGGTGGGTGCCTACCTCAGTTCAACAGGTCTCCTTTGGGACGCCTTGGTTTGGAGTGGTTGGCTTGGGGCTCGGGACTGCTCGCACCGTCCGCGAAATTGAAGTAAAGTCCGGTACTGGAAGATCATTTTGGGATCGTTTGGGCTGTCCCGGGTCGCGGGGGTTGGTTTCGGGGACTGTGTACGGCATGGCGGTGGATGACTCCTCGGAGGTCGGTGTCCGGTCTTGGTGACACTCGCCTGGGGTTGGCGGGGGTTGTGTCCGTCGTCCTCCCCGGGGAATGGTGCTCCGGAATTCCGTCTCACTTTGTGGGGCGTTGACACGTCGGATGGCCACGGTCATCTGCCATATGATGGCCGCTAGAAGGCGCCTGGTCGCTTCTCTTCTTGTCCGCTTCTTTTCCGCTGGTTTTGTCATTGCCTTTTGATTTGCTGGTGTCTGGGCTAATTTCCATCTTGATCCTGATTAAGTTCCATAATCTTTATCCTGTCGACTTAACCGTTCTGTGGCAATATCGTTGCGGGGTTTCTTATTGTTGGATGCGAATGGTGAGATTTGGTTGAAGCGCAGCCGTTTGAGTGGAAGTTGCAGCATACAGTTAGGAATAATCAGGACACGTGATTGAGTTTGAAAATAAAGGCAACGGGTTGGAGGAAAGAAAGTTTGATAAGAGCTGAGCGATTTGACTTATTAATTAACTGATCACATGGCGGTGATTGTACTTAGCTGTGGGATGAGCAGAGGGGGAGAGGTCTAGAGCCGATGTCACCTCCTTGGGAGCCAAAGCGTAACTAACATTTCTTGCTTTTCGATTTAACACCAAGCTTCAGTTTCTCTCTGATTGGTTGAGATATGATCACATGGTGTTTTCCTATTGGTTGACCTACTTAGTGGTTCCTCCCTAATTGGCCGGCGGCTCTCCTTGATGAAAGATGGCCTGCCTGGTATATCCGATTTCGTCAGGAAGTATTGGGTATCTTGACGCTTATAGCTTCGACGGATATTAGATACGTCCTGTTTTTGCCGGAAGTATTGAGTGCATCTTGGCTAAAATAACTTCTGCGGTCACTAGAGACGTCCGGTCTCTGCCCCTGCAATATTGACACAGGGGTGCCAAAATAGTCGTGCCAGCTTTAGTCTTACTTCCTATATCTTTTGTTACTTTCTTTCCTCCAGTTACCTTGTTCTTTATTAAGTCTTTGAAAATCATACATGATATATACATAGTGGGTCGGGGTTGCATTTAATTATATACAAATTATGACATATATAAATATATTAGGCAGGTATATTTGAATCTTTTATATATATATATACAGCTCTTGAATATTCATTTCATATATATTCATATATGTAGCAGAAGAGGCACCTCTCCTTTTTCATATATAAAATAGATTATTATATCATGATCTGGAAAAAAGAACAGAAATGGAGTAATTTTATGTTTCAATGAGCAGTTGTACAATGTGAAAATTTAAATTGGATGAAATAAATTCAGCATACACAAGTAAATACTTATAGCATTCCTGATTAAAATTTCAAAAAACACAATTAGCATATTGCAATTAACTATTAATGTAATAATTGGAGTGTAGGCAATTATTTCCCTGAAATGACAGTAAGATGTGTGCGGAAACTCGGGTTGACAATGGAAACTTGATTTGCATAATCTAGATGATTGTATATACCAATACACATATGCATATGTGCACATCTTATTATCGTTTTGACATCTCTCTTTGCAGATTATGTCTTCTTATAACATACAATCTCTTAAAGCAGAATATTATCACGCGAGAATGATACTTGAATCCACCCAAGATGTGATATTACCATACGTATAGTATCTTTCCACTTTACATCGCTTACGTCGACGTTCTCGATGACACGTGAAATGAGGTTTATAAATGGATACCACGAGGTAAAGTGATGATAAATGGCACCTGTCACCATATAAATAATAAATTAAGGAAGGATATTAAAATGCCATCAAACTTCAATCAATCAGGTCGTTTGATTGGTTCCTCCTTGCGCCTCTATATACATACTTACCTACTACATATATACATATATAACTATCCACATATCTACCTATCCACATATATGCATACTTACCTACTACATATATACATATCTACCTATCCACATATATGCATACTTACCTACTACATATATACATATCTACCTAATACACATATATACATACTTACCTACTACATATTTACACATCTATCTATTCACATATCTACCTAATACACATATAGGCATACTTACCTACTACATATATACATATCTACCTATCCCCAAATATGCATACTTACATACTACCTAGCTCTACCTATTCACTCATATACATCTATACCCAGCTGATTATGTAGGTTATAAATACAGGTTTCTGCACAAAAATTGTTATAAATACCATTATCTCTTCCCAAATGAACCCTCAAATTAGATTTTATTATTTCTGTGATGGTAATAAAGACAAATAAATGAAAAATATTGTCCATGAACAAAGAAAGACGATATATTACCGTAATATAAAAGAAATAAAATACCTTACACATATAAATATACATACACAGATGCTATATTTTGAATAATGCTATGTCCTTGGTAACCAATGACATCCCAAAGGATTCTTAAGAGCCTTCACCAACACCTTATTCAAAAGTGTAAAATTTTCAGCACATTTTATTTATTTATATTATTTCCTAGTAGCTAGGATTGGGTATGTAAATATGGGCCAAACGTTGTGTAGCATGGGTCATCCATTCAACTGCTCAGACAGTCTGGTCAGTATCACACAGTATTCCGGATTTCGACAAATGACCCAAAAATGATAAGATGCCGCAACTCTTTTTATTATTATTATTATTTTATTATTATTTTTTTTTTGAGGTTTGCGGCATCTTATCATTTTTTGGTAGTCTGGTTCAGATCAATTCTGTATTATTTTTGCTAGCTTGGAACCTCGCAGATAATCCGCACGAGCTATGACTAGAACTCTACACACTTTATTTCGATGGTCATTAGCTCGAAACCACGGTCTCTAGGTGGACGCTTCTAAGTTTGTCAAAGCTGGTGTTTGTACTCTGTCACCAACCCGATGCCGCTAGTTTGCGGCGACGGTCAAACGATGGCATCTAGTTTTGACGGTTATTTTGAAGGGAGAGGCGCCCAATGCTTTCATAGACACTTTATTTAGTTAAATTTACATATTAGACCGCTGAACAGTCCGCTAGTTGGCTTTCGACGTTTCAGATAATCGTGTTTACGTCAATTACCCTCTCTCGGTGTGGCCCAGAAGTTCTCCAAAAGAAATGTTTTAGAATACAGTAAACCCTTGCTATAGTGAATTCCAATGAGACTGAACCTTTAATTCACTATTGCTATGGTTCGATGTATTCCGAAATTAAATAAAAAGGAATTATTTGCGGTTCGCTACATCTACGCTTCGTTTTAGCGAAGTTTTATTGTATTATTTCTTCTAATGTCTATTGCTATCTATAAAGTACATAGAGAAATTTATGTTTATAATAGAGATTTAACCATAGAGTTTTTATTGTGAAAAAGAAAAGGAAAAAAGTAAGAGATGAAGAAGGTCAGGTTATGTTATAAAAAACATATCCTAGCGGTCGCTTAAAAGGTATTTTAGATAGCAGAGCGATATTTAGCGGAATTATAAATATAGGAAACTCAACCACGTACGCATTTCGGGGTGTTGGAACTCGTTTAGCGTGATGCAGGTTATACTTCAACAAACAAATAGGTTGGGTCAAGAGGATTCCTAAAAATATCAAGAAATGGGTATTTAAGGCCAATTTTGAGTGAATACACTAAATCGGGTGAAAAAAATATATATTTTTTGTATTTAATTGTTTCTTATAAGTTAATTTCTATATAATAATAATTACGGTAAAACAAATAAAACAAACGGAGGATATAACAAACCTTCCTTTATAATCAACCTAATATAAACCACACATTTTAATTTTATATAATATAATGAACACGATGCCTATAGTGACCAATGGTTATAGTAAACCATTGTCCCATTGGGGTTCGCTATATCGAGGTTTTACTACATATATATATATAAAATAAAAATGGCATATCCTGACCAGGAGCACATGTGCTTTACAGAAGGCAGAACGCCATCTGGTGGAACAGAAATCAACTCAAGTCAAATCAAGATTTCTGTTCCACCAGATGGCGTTCTGCCTTCTGTAAAGCACATGTGCTCCTGGTCAGGATATGCCATTTTCATTTTTGATTTCAACACCTGATCTTTTTATATATTTTTTTTCTTTCATTTTTCACTTATATATATATATATATTGATTGAAATTATTAAATACTATATACAACTTAATTAATCAAATATCTTAACACCTGTGTAAAGGATATCCTGAAAACAGCATGATGATAAAATGTAGTACATCTTTACATATTGGAAATAATCAATTTTATCAATAAAATATAAACACGTATTAACACGATTATCGATTATATAAAATTTCATTAATATATGTGATTAATAAAAAAATAATATCTGTTTTTTTTTTTTAATAAATAACGATTGAAATCAAACTTCAATTAGAACAATCTATAAGAGAAGATATTTTTCGTGTAAAACATAAAAAAAGTTTTTTTTTTTTAAAGTGACTCTGAAATATGTCAGCTTGCAAGGAAAAGTATAAATCAAAGTTGCACATTTTCTGGAAAAGCCTGGAATAAATCAAAAGGGGTGAAAACTGTAATACGCCTATTTATATTAATAGCTTTTTGGAACACCCGTCTTCTGCTTTAGATACAAAAAGGCGCGTCTTTTTTGAACAATAAATTTATTATATATATATTACCTTGTCATTTTAAATTGCCTCACCCTTAATTTTTATATATTTCTTTTTTATAGTTATAAATATTTTACATTCGCCTCTTATAAAATATTTAAATTTTTCGGTATCAGAAAAAAAGAAGTTATTTTTAAAAGCATTTAATGCATATTTTAAAATATCAATTAAAATGTTTTTAAGTATCCTACCCCAATTAGAATATTTCAAAAAAAGATAAGGCGGTTTTAATTAATTAATAATATGATTACGTGTTTATATTCGGGAAGCTATTTTATATATTATTTTTAGTATGTAAATTTCCCTTTAAAACATATTTTGAAATATATATATATATATTCCACATATCTTAGATATATATATTCAATCACACATACGAAATTCTATTCCTCTAAAATATACACACATTGAAAATTATAAATGTTTACTCGCTAATATTTACATATAATAAATCAATAACGCGCCATCTAAATATAAGAAATAAAAACATTAAAGCATGAATGTTTCTTTTACACATAAAACAAACTTCTACTGTCATTACTGTGATGAAAAATATTGGGAGGGCTTGGCGAAACCGCTGGGAGGGTTCACTACTGATGAGCCAAACCCTCCAAATACTTTTTTTATCTCAGTAAGGATAGTAGAAGTTTGTTTTATGTGTGTTAAAAAAACATCCGTGCCTTACTGATTTTATTTCCTATAAAAATAAAAGCTTGTACATTTTTTAAAATATTTATAATTTTCACCAATAGATGGCGCTAAAATTAATATTTGATATACCTACCTGTTGGCAATTATTAAATAATTTTATTTATGCCTAGGATGTAAAATTATTGTTTTAAAATAGCCTCCATTATTTCGATGTGTCATCAGAATTTAAAATTGTGTATAAATTTCATTATTAAATTTATGAGGCAATATTTTGGGGAATTTTTGCTGGATAAAGTTCATTAATATATTCATTTTTTTTAAACGACAAGGCGTCTAAAATTTACATCACTTAGGAATGTACATAATATGTAATTTTACATTAAGAAATACTACAAAATTGTCTCAAAAGTTCATAAACACTTGCAAAAAAAATGAAATACAAATATTATTCGCTGTTATGTATAATGTCTTTTATTTGAAGAAATATGAATGCCGGCCAGGCAGCCTCTATCTTTATTATAATGTCTTTGTATTATGTATAAAGTAATTGTATTATGTGTTATTATGTGTTCGCCGTAATAATATTATTCGCCGTAATAATATAATATGCCAAGTAATAAGAAAAATACGAACTTTTGGGAAAACCTTATAATAATTATTTACATATATTGAATATGTAAAGAAGGAAGAATTTACCAAAGAGAAAAATGACACAAAATAATTATGGGGAAGAAGGTTAGATATACGATTAAAATCGTTTGTTTTTCCCCAAAAGGCTAACTATCTCGAGAGATCAGTGCCAATAAATGGGTTAGTTAGAAATAATCGAAAGTAGTTAAAGTCATCAATGACGAGATATAACCTAATTATATTGATTAACTATTGACGCGTGCTGTGACCACGCTCTAATTATAATGCTAATTTGTAATTAATTTGATTAACATTAGTCCCTTGTTATATTCTTTCCTCGTTGTTTACATTTAGCAGTTTGTATAATGTAACACAACACCTAACACATTGTTGGAACATATGTTGAAATTTGAACAGTTTATGTTGAAATTTAAACAATTTATGTTGAAATTTAAACAATTTATGTTTAAAAACACATTTTTTTATGATGGAATATTGAAAAAACATATTTTTTCTTGTCTTACAATAAATAATATACACTCATGGACAAAACTTTGGGAAGTGAAAGCCTTCAATGTCGCCGGTTGACAATTTTTTTTTATGAAAGAGACAGAGGCAATTTTTTTCACACTTGGTTATCTCGTGTATCTTTAATAAAGAACACTGTAATATATTTCAGAGTTATTGTCTGAATCCCGATATAAATGATAAAAGGTACAACTTTTTAAAGTGTTGTCCATGAGTGTATATAGGATTGTTTTAAAAAGTGTTATTCAATAATTCCTATATTTTAATTTCAAATTGAATACCTCGTACAACATGATTCTCCCTTTAAAAAAGAATGAATATTTATAACTCTCTGTGAACATGACGTAAGTGTTACACAAAACCACAAAGTTCAAAAATCTAATCGAGGGTGACATTTGATAAATGTCATCAACAACAGCCAAAAGAATATTAAATCCGTGAAAGGTCATTAGTCCAGACCTAAATAAAGTCTTCATAAATATAGAAACAGCGTGTCGATTTATCGGTAGATCGATGATTGGCGATAATAATAATTGCAAACTTTTTATAAACTTCTTTTTTTTATTATTGTTTTAGCGTGTGGAATCAAAGTTTGCGTTCGTAAAACTTCCGTGTTATTTGAATTGCCTAATGTTTGAATAAATTTATAGCCTTTCTGGGATCATATTTCAATTTAGAAAGAGTTTTTTTTTTTACTTAAAAAAAAAAGGTTTTTGTAATTTTTTTATAACTTGTCGAAAATTTCACATTAGTTGTATATATATATTCACACCTAAAGAGGCACCTCTCCCTTTAATTTTGCATCAGTACGATGTATAAGGTTTGCCACTATAATAAAATATTTACTAATGGCGATAAAGAATGACCCACAACACCAGTTTTGGCAAATTCAGACTGCTTATAAAAAAGCAACTCTCCTCCCCTAATTACATATTGGAACATTTGTAAATAGGAAATTTGAATGGAATAAAACAATATAAGGCAGTGTTAAAAACTAGCAGAAAAGTGAAACTTTACTGGGATCAGGTGGAAAATTTAAAGGTAAACGGATTCTCCTGAGCGTTCAACTAAAGGTTGCTGATAGCTAGCGCCACCTGTTATAAATATTAACTAATCGTTAATTTTTAATTATTCCAGAATTGGCTGATTACCTTTTCTTGATTAATAAATCCAGATCCCTGTTATATAAATAAGTCTATAATTCAAATAACTTATAAACACAACTTTAATATAAATATATATTTTTTAAATGGTACAGGGAGTGAATACGTTTGAAAATATAAATATATGATAGGCTTATTTAGGTCACATGATAACAGAGAACTAATCAGCCAGCGAATAAACTGGACACTCTACGACTATACATATATACATATAAACAGATTAAAGCTATGTAAATTATAGAGTAGTTGTACTGCCAATTACTATATTTAAGTATAAATAGGATGAAAGAATAAATTAAGAAAAATCCAAACGAGATAAAGGAATCGTTATTTATCAACGCAGGTGGGAAAATGGCGCGAACAAAGGCTTGCCGAACGTCGTCTGCCACCACAGAGTATTATGGCATGATAAATGTCAGTTATACATTATTCATCCGGTCCTCTTGCGACTTATTAACAGATCAATAGTCAGTTGCAACAGCTGGGCTGCCGAGTCTACTCATCAAAATTACCTTAATTTCCTCATCCTCCATTTTTAAACTTTTCTTCTGCACCGCTATCCTTTATGCGAAGCTACATCGACATTTTGCCCAGATAAACTATTTATTTAAATAAAATATTATTTATACGAATAAATAGATATTGACCGAGTTCACTCACGTCCTCACAAAGACGACAAATTTATCTAATATGTTGTCTTTTAAGGTAAGAGAGATTAAATATTTTAAATTCCTTATCAAATCTCCTTTTGGTATTTGAAAGTTCTGTCTCTCTATTATTTACCTTTTAAATTTAAACATTTGCATAGCCTAAATCTCACTGAGACACAGAAACATATTTTTATTTTATGATTTGTCGTATGTTGCCAAATCTTTTTTTAAAAGAGCAACAATGATCATACAGACAAAACAAAATACATAGAACAATTCAAAACAACAACACAATACAAGGATTGGAAATACACAATTGAATGTTTATATATTCTCATCTAAGAAGAGATAAAAACTAACTGCGACAAGTTACTTTATTGAAAAGATATAAATTCGACGAGCTTTCGAACAATGACGTCTTCCAACAGTCTATAATACAGATACCTTGTATTACAATGTATTATATGTTATGGTATGAAATCTCACCAAACTTATATCTCTTCAATCAAGAAATTCGTCGTTTTTACCTTTGGCCTCTTCTTATAAATTCTATCCGGCAATTCCTCCTGTTGTATATTCACATCTCAACCCAAAATTCTTCAATCTTAGCTCACCGCACAGGGTGATATTTCACTAACATGATATTTCAGGAGTATTCCTAAATTTTACAGATAAGATATTTGATAAAATCCACTGTGTTTATATTTATATAAAGAGAATACATTGTATATGCAAATACACTGAAACCTATAATTGATATTATTGAATTTACCATAGAGGGGTGAAATATTTGTATCAAATATACTAATGAATATTGAAAATTCATATTTTTATTTTTGAGAATATTACATAGGGACTGTTGTGCAATTTCATTTTACGTTTGACTTAAAATAAACAATGACCTATATTCGCACTATCTGCGACTAACCAAAAGATCCTCCGTTCAAATACTTTCCCATTTCAATTGGTAACTTGAAACAAAGAGACACAAAGGAATAAACCCTCCCAGCATATATTGAGGAATAAAAGATATGTGTTAAATAAATTTTGTAAACATAAGTATATAGGTCTGTGGTATATTGACAAGTATCAACAAGGAAATGCATCAAGTAATGCTTCTCCGCAAATGACCCGAGAACCACGAATCACTATTATAATTATTTATTCGTTACGGCATACTCGAATAAATGTGCTATGAGCATTAAAAAATGGTATTAGAAAAATAGCGCCTATTTCCTTCGGTAGATGGCGCTGTAATAAGGATATTTCAGGACGAATATATATATATATATATGGTATGTGCTCGGTAAGGAGCTTAGACCCTAACGAAGCATCATACCTCAACGTGATTGGCCTAGCTAGATCAAATCTCCACCAATAGGAAGATGACCCCAAAAAGAGGAGAAATCCTTTTTTTTCTCCTCATAAAAAGAAGACGGCGGCCCGTGGGAAATGAAGACCCTTGCTTTCCTTTTTTATGGAGAGGTTTGAATCGGTCTTCTATTTTTCTTATTGCTTCCACGCGGTCGAATCCCACTGCCTATTTCTTTTACACCCATGCTCTCTACAACGTCTTGATTGGCTTAAAATTCTCGTCGTTTACCATTATGTTATTTGACCATTTAAACTCTGAATGTTTCCTTATACTACACACAACTATACTTAGCTTCATACAGGTCCTGGAACTATTTGATAATATATTAAAAAAAAAACATGCAAGATACCTTAACATATGAATTTAGATGGTTTATAATGCTAAATTATGGGAGAATTGTATTTATATACTGAAAGAAGCCTTCTTCTTTTATTTAAAAATGCACTGTAACATGGTTTATCAACCCTGTTTAGAACGGAAAGGCGGTTATCAAGAAATGTGTGACGACATCAAATTTAAACAAAAACCAACCTGTATATCCGGAGTACAAGGGCGGCTTCAATTTCATAACCTGCATGTGGTATATGCGAAATCAATTATTTAAAATATCTTATATTTAAATTAATATGTTTATTTTCAAGACCTAACTCGATCCTAAACAGTTAAAACCAAAAATATGAGCAAAATTCGTCTGACATACTTATTGATCCGAAAAGAAATTACTTCAAAAGAAGGAAAATAAGTCAGCTCTCTAAGATACTGGATTTCCTGACTAAAGAATATTAACCCTGCATATATTCAACTGTATTTCTTAATTTTATAAGATATCTCACATATACCTTATCTATATATTATTTTAAAAATACATATTTTTCTATATCAAAACATGTAGTATGCAAATAGGTATGCAAAATCGATAGACTATTATGCAAATATAATAGCTTTTAAGGTCTCCAAACACAATAACTGCCATATAGGGTTACAGCCCAAGAAATGATAATTTATACAAACGTGCAGTAAATACATTAACTCATATAAAACCTCTTTTTTGTCATTCTAAACAGGTTAATTCAATTTTTCAACTTTTAATGTTTTTCCCCTTGTTCAGCCAAATTACGGCTAAATGTTGAATAATTAGAGCCACTGCGCGATTCTTCTACTGGAATTAAATTTGGTATGTAAATAGGTGGGGCTTTAAATGCAAATTTATTGAGCAACGCGTTTTATTAGGCCTTTTTAAAAGGTGAATTAGTGTCGCCATTAAGGAATTTGGCTTTCAGAGCGCGGCGCCGAATCGGAATGGTCGCTAAACAGCCAATCACAAAAGAGAATGGGCGTCATGCGACAAGAAATTTCAAGTGGAATGACGTCATAGCTGCTGCAGTACTGCCATTGGATGATATAATTAATAATCGCTATGACCCAGAGATAGCGGATTGGTGAAGATATTCAACTATACATATAAGAAAAGAAGCTGTTTAGCCAAACGTATTTTTCTTTTATTTTAAACACCATGCTACTGTCTTTACTACGAAATATTGGAAAGGCCTGGCTCCTCGGGAGGACGTCTCCCAGCGGTTTCGCCAGTTTAATGAACCACTTTTTGATCGTAGCTCAAATTGGACTATAACGGTACCTAAGCCACCGAAATTACAATTAATTTGCATATAACAGCGACCAGGAATTAACCCAATCGACTACAGTAGATCACTGGATGCTTGCTTCCAATAATCTCCCCAGCCTCATCCTCGGAAGCCGTTTAGCTCATTATTTATTATAGAGGATTTTACTTTTCCAAATATAAAATTTACTTACAAGTAAAATCTTGATTAAAACTAACCAGGGATATATCGAACCTTCCTTTATAATCAAAGAGAAAGAGAGAATCTGAGAGAGAAATAATCTATATTTTTGGGTACTTGGGTACTGTATTTGTGGGTTTCTCATTAGTACTCGTTAATTAAACATTTCATACTATGTATGCTGTTCGTGATCGCGCTATGAAATGGCTACAAATTTCGCGGTCTTGGTTTTTTTTAACATGATCCTCTACTGTATTTACTGAAATCAGAAAAATATTGGGAAGGCCTGGCTCATCAGTGGGGGCCCTTCCCATCGGTTTCGTCAGTTTGATCTAACCCTTGAATACCTTCACCGAAAATGCTTTCCCATCACCGACTATATATAAGCAGAATATTCCAATACAATAGTAGAACGGTATGGTAGGTGATGGAAACCGCTGGGAGGGTTCACCACTGATGAGCCAGGCCCTCCCAATATTCTACTCATTTCATTAAGAGTACACCGTAAGTAATTATTTTATTTGAAAAAAAAAAAACAATCGCACCAAATAGTTTCAATTTCTAAAAACAGATAGAGCGTTTTTGCCTTCTAATAAAAATATTGTAGCGTTGCAAAGAGGCTGTTTGTTATGTAAATAAGGATTTATGGCCTATGTCATTATATATATATCCTTATATCTATAAAAATGAAATCCAAAATCGATGTTTGTTATCGCGTAGCGCATAATCTACTGAATCAATCAATAAGAAATTTCGTATGTAGGTAGCTGAAGATTTCGTTTAACATACGAGTATAGGCTATTCAAAAAACTAAAAAGGGTAATGTGCTTTTTTTTAAATAAAAAACCAACAAGCGATAGTTCCAGCCTTTTACCGCTTGAGCGCAGCACTGGTCGGGACGATAAATGAATTTGATTGGTTAATAATTAACACGTGGTTTGTTTACACGTTGAATGTTAGTTTGTTCACACGATGAATGTTTTAAAAGGTAAGATTATCCAATCGCCGTGAAACTTTAGGAAGGTATTTACAATACTACTGGGAAGATTTCTGGTTTGAATTCGATTTGAAATATTCTTTGCAATTTTATTTGCAAATTTTCTACTTTCACTCGCAAGCAGCGCCTCTCGCGGTTTCTGGTGAAATTACATTAATAAATTGTAAAAATGTAAAATGTGTTCCAAGTATAATAAATTTAATTAGAAATATAGTAATATAATATTTCAAAGACGTTGTAAAAAAACTTGGCATTTCAATATTAATATATATATTCAAATAAAATATTGTAACGTTTTTGTGTTAAATGTTAAAATGTTGTGTAATGTCAAAATATATTTTAACATTGTTAATTTAATTTGCTGTTGTTTTATGATAACGAAGATGCAAATTTAATTGTTGTTGTTTTTTTATCGTTTGTTTATATTAATAATTTACATTGTATGTGATGATGATAACAAAAATGAATTTTAAATTAATATACATAATTCATTGAGAAAAAAATATAATTAAATATAAAATCCACAAACGTGACAATATCTTATTTAAAAATTAATAAATGTTTTAAAAAAAATTATGTTTCAAAAATATATTCATATACGTTTATAAATCTATATATAGGTGGATTGGATGTTTTCTAGAATCGTTTTAACAAATCTTCGTTAGGCAAACTTTTACTCGGGTAAAAACCGGGCGAAGCCGGGTACATTCGCTGAGTACGGTTATTTACAAATGTTCGTTTGTGGCAAGATACTATTCCTTCAACTTCAAATTACCGAGTGGACCAATTAATATTGATTTTATTCAACTTATCGAGTATTTTTAAAGGGACCTGGAAAATATTTCAAATTATCGAGAGTATAGACAAGTGTAGATTCAATATAGGGATTGGATGTTTGCTAGAATCGTTTAACAAATGTTCGTTAGGCAAACCTTTAATAGGATAAAACCGGCGAAGCCGGGAACATATATATATATGTTTGTCGGCTATGCACGCCCTCAATATGTAACTAATCTCGCTGAAATTTGAACAGGACAGAGAGTTAAATCTGGAAGAGTTTTTGTCGCGCTTTAACCAAGAAAAATTATAATTAACCAGGTACTGAGCAACAATATTTTTTTAGTCAGAATTGATGATGACAATATTGCTGTATCATGCTTGATTGACATAAACAAAATTCTTTAGGGGAATATTCACTAAAACAGACCTCGGGCGAAGCCAGATAATAATTTTCAGTAGGCAGGAACAAAATTCTACCTGCGAAACATTCACTCGAGCAGAAGACACACGAAGCCAGGTCATCTCTATATATAAAATATCGTTTCTCGGCCTTTTGGCTAAGATTGTGTAGTTTATCTCTAGATATTTTTTATTTATATATATATTTTTAAAATATATATTCAGTAGATAAAGTGGATATGTTTGCTCGAAAAATATATTTTATATATTACTAGACGGGTGACCCGGGCTTCGCCCCGGGATTGACCCGTGTGCATATCTACCCGAGTGATATATATTTAGATAAGATTTTTTTTATAATTGTTTGTTATTAGCATTATCTATTTGTTTGCATCAGCATAATTTAATATAATCTTTGATAGAGGGCGCTGTTCGTGAGCTAAGTAGAATAATTTGAATATATAGTTTTAATATTTGATTTATATATATTTTTAAATAGCCTATCGTCTTCCCCGTATATTTTTACCTATGTATGGAAATTTTGGTTTGAATTAGTGAACTACTGCGAATTTGTATACCGGACATACAAACAAACAAACATACAAACATTGATTTTTATATATATAGAAGAAGATATAAATACATAACATAACGAATATTATTATCATTATTATCATAATATTCTGTGTGTTCCGGAATATTATTATCAATAATAAATGTATTATCAATAATATTCGTTAGGCTAACTTCCACTCGGATAAAACCCGGGCGAAGCCGGGTACACATCCGCTAGTATATATATATATATATGTCATAATTTGTATATAATTAAATGCAACCCCGACCCACTATGTATGTACCATGTATGATTTTCAAAGACTTAATAAAGAACAAGGTAACTGGAGGGAAGCAAGTAGCATTAAGATATAGAAAGTAGACCTAAAGCTGGCACGACTATTCTGGGCACCCCTGTGTCAATATTGCAGGGGCAAAAACCGGACGTCTCTAGTGACCAGAAGTTATAAATGTTAAAGCTAACACCCAATATTTCCGGCAAAGACAGGACGTATCCAATATCCACAGAAGTTATATTAGTATAGAGACACCCCATACTTCCGACCCAAGATAGGACGTATTTGATAACACGGAAGTAAATAAAGTCAAAATAGCACTCGACACTTCCTATCAAGCAGACCACAGCTTTCATCAAGGAAAGCCGCGGGCCAATCAAAAGATAGCATCTAAATAGGTCAACCAATAGGGAAAAAGCATGTGATCATCTCTCAACCAATCAGAGAGAAACGGAGTCTTGGTGTTAAATCGAAAGGCAAGGATGGTCAGTTAGATTTTCGCTCTCATAGGAACAACACCTGCAGTAGCGACTTGGCTCCCACCGAGTTCGGATCAGCCTTCGACTTGCTCCCACCAAGGTAACATCTGTTCTAGAGATCTCTCTCTCAGCTCAGCTCATAGCTATGTCAATCACCGCCATGTGATCAGATAAGGAACAATCAAACCCGCTCCTTCTCAAACCTTCTTCCCTCCAATCCAGTTGCCTTTTATTTTCAAAACAATCACGTGTCCTGATTATTCCTAACTGTATGCTGCAACTTCCACTCAAACGGCTGCGCTTCAATCAAATATCACCATTCGCACCCAATAACAAGAAATTCCGCAACGATATTGCCACAGAACGGTTAAGTCGACAGGATTCTACAACAGTGTAATACATCAAATATTATAGTGTAATAACAATTGCATCATCATATTACACAGACCGGTTAAGTCGACAGGATAAAGATTATGGAACTTAATCAGGATAAAGATTATAGAGCTTAATCAGGATAAAGATTATGGAAATTAGCCCAGGCACCAGCAAAACAAAAGGCAATGACAAACCAAGAAAGAACAAACTGGCAACGAGCGGAAAGAAACTGACAACGAACGAAGCGACAAGACACACCCTGGCGACGGTAATTTTAGAACTGACCGCCGCGCTACAAGGGGAAAGATCCACGCAACTGGAAGCGGTCTTCCGGAGCGCCACCCTCGGGACAGCCGACGCCCGCACCGCCGGTACGTGTCCGAACAACCTGACGCCCACCGAGGAGTCGCCACCCGCCATGCCGTACCCGTGCACCCGGAAGCAAGCCACGCGACACGGGCCCAGTGTACCGACAACGCGGTCCACTCGAATGGAAGCAGTACAAATGACTAAATTTCCCTTTCAATTGCGAGGACAGTGCAAAAGGTCCCGACCCGGTCCAACAGATATTCCAAGCCTGCCACCCCAAGCCGAAGACGCCACAGTGGAGACTTTTCGAGACTAAGGTAGGCAATCCACCCAATGACACCATCAAATTGACTTTGGACTTGTATCTGACCCAGGACCTACCATGTACCTTTCTAATTGAACCAGACGCAGGTTCGAACATATTGCCGTATCATTTATACAATAGATTAAAAGCACAACTTCCCAACTTAAGTATTAAAAAAACCTTCCCTTGATCTATCCACCCTAAATAGTTTTACGAAAATAATAGGACATTTAACTTCCCTCTGACAATAGGCCAAATAACCCGTAGAGAGAACTTCCACGTGGTAAATGCATCCTTGCCATTTGGAGTTCTTACCTTAAAAACCCTTTATCAGTATAAATTAAAACTAAATTATAATCGCGGCACTATTTTCCAACTTGGCGTCCCATTGTCTAATACTATCTACCACTTTAAACATGTGTCAAATGAATGCAAGCACGGGCTAGGCCAAAACCTGTCCCAAAGGACTCGTGCAGCACACAAAGCTTTCACACATGGAAACCCTTGCCTGCATTCATTGCCCAAACCTCCAATATTTACATGCCACCATTCTAATCTCACACCACGCAACTTTTCACTCAACCCAATTGCCAATACTTTATGCCCACCACATATAAAGCCACCACAACTTCAATCTACAATTCCAATAATGCCCAAACAAGTGTCCGTACACCGACACAGCTCACCCACTTACCACACAAAATCCACACATGACCATACTTCGCAACGCCATAAACACGCAAATGTACCTCACAACATACACACACCCATACGTCATCACGCGACAAACACACACAACCCGCACAACAAACGCAACACGCACGCCAAAAGACAACAACAACGACAAACAAGCGCATGCACAACCGTTAAGAATAATACAATCATCCCGTCTACACAAAACATAGAAAAAATTCACGCCACCAAACAACCACACAATCGAAAAGCCTTGCGATCTTTCCTAAAAGCTGTGAACGCCTATAAAGAGTTCATTCCGGACCACGCCCGCTTGCGGACGCCACTTATCAACCTTCTAAAAAAGGATATCATGTGGGTCTGGGATGACGAATGCCAGAAAGCGTTCACTAACCTGAAAGAAAACCTTACCACACACCCCACATTACACCTTTACCAGGAAGGTCTGCCATGCCAGGTGTACTGTAACACCTCAACATTCAGCATTACAGGCGTTCTTAAACAAGTCTACCCTGATGGGAAGACATACACCGTTCAACATTTCAGCCGATCTCTGCGTAGTCACGAGCGAAATTATTCAGACTTGGAACTACAATGCCTAGCCATTGTGGAAAGTGTGGATAATTTCCGCACCTGTCTAATGGACAGAAAGTTTACAATATTTTCTGACCATCCCGCATTGCAGTGGTTGAAAGAGATCAAAGCTCCGTCAGGCAGATTGTTTCGATGGAGGTTAAGATTGTCAAGATACGAATATGAGGTCCGTAGCATAAATGGAGTACAACAATATGAAACGGGCATTGGAACTCGTATCCCATTTTGTGGCTTTCTAGATGCGCCACTCATACAGAGCCAACAGTCTTCTCCACCGGGAAAATCTCGCGTGACTATAGATCACAATAAACTGCGCACCGTCTCCCGAAAAGGAGTACTTAAAACTATAGTCCCAAGTTCACTTACAACCAGACTCCTTAAGTCCGTACACACTCAACACCACCATCCAAACATCTCCAAGATGACGAGGCTCATCTCAGCACAATATTATTGGCAGAACATGACACAAGACATCGCAAAACAGGTAAAAACCTGCCCCACCTGCCGATTCGCTAGAAGAATCGATGAATACAAACAACCTGCACGTAAAAATACCGACACAGGTACCCAAACAAAACAAAATTCGCACATAAAGCACAGCGTACACACAACACAAATAATGCCAAAATTACCACATCCACGTCAGAGAAAAGATCACACATCTCAACCTAAACCAATTACCGCCGACATATCTCTAATAAAACCATTGACGATCAAACAGGAGAACTATAAACCGGACAAACAGTTCAATCATACCACATCACTCCCTAAAGATATCAAACAAGAGAACTGCGAACCTACCAATCATTCAATTTCTACAATTAATAAGGATCAAACAAATATTTCAAAATCCCCATTTACAAAAATACGAGAGAACATGGGGCAATACCCTATTTTTCATCTGATTTTCATCCTTTGTTTGTTACTTCTGCCATACAACTGTATTCCAATTTTATTCATCAATTACTTGTTTATATATACCATGCCCGCTCAGAAAATCTTCGAACTACAAGAGGCAGTTTTTAATTTTGGACAAACATTAGGAAACATCTTTGCAGAAAATCTAAATAAACTCCGAAAAGATAGCAGTAACTGAAAGATAACCAACCGATGTCGGAGAAGCCGTACTCCAAAAACAAGCCCCGAGCCGCACCAAAAATAAATAGACGGCAGGAAACGAGAATTTGAGACACCACGACGGAAGTGTAGTTCGCAGCGATAAATTCGGCCTCTGTAAACAAAGCGGAGCGCCCTCGTCCGATCTCCAATTTCATTCCCTCTCGTTTGCCCGACACACCCCACTTCCGTATCTCTAATTACAATGAGAAGATCCCCTATTGAGGTCAACTGGGAACCTCGCTATGCCACCGATTTTGATTCCAGTTCGAGTCTACATATCGATTTTTACCAACCAACTCCACATCCACGAGACAACACATAGAACTAGCTCACACATTTCTTACACAATAGACTTCTAACATTTTTTCACAACACACACACAAAGACAAAAAATTACACCTAAAGGTTATATAGATTTCCATGTCTCCTGTACACACAGCATAAACGCACTTGAGGGCTAGAATCACGTTTTTCACCTAAGTGTCGCTACAGATGAGACAAAAAATTTATAGGGCATAATTGAGCAAGTAAAACATTTATAGGGCAAAATGGAGCAACCAATACATGTAGATCAGGGCATGTAGATACCATAGGGTTCAAACCAATACACCTTATTTTTCATATCAATCATTTCCATTATTTTCTCTCAATTAAAATTTAAATATTTAATCAATTTATCAATTTATTCAACTTATTATCAATTTTAATCATTAACTATCATTTTATTTACCAATTAGTTTATATTATCATTTTCACTTACCAATTATCATTCTATTTACCACTTGACTTATATTGCCACAACTCAATTATCAACGAAAACCCACTGGTTTTCGATTAAACTAAAAACATTAAATCACCCTTTGTTGTTGAAACCTTTTTATTTTTCATTTTTTTTTTTCAAACGCTCAACTTTGATTTCGTTCAACTCTTATTTTTATTTTTATTTTGATTTCTCAAAAGACCTTATGAAATTTCCTCGAATTCCTTTCTAAAATTCAAGCAAAAAAGTAATTAGGCATTTTTCCTTTTTTTTTTTCACCATTCAACAAAGCACTCAACTTTGATTTCGCTCAAAAAACTTTTATTTTATTTTTATTTTTGATTTCTCAAAAGACCTAATAGAATTCCTTCGATTTCATTCCCAATTTCGAGCTAGAATATGGTTAGGCATTTTTCTCTTTTTTTTTTCTTTCCATTCAACCAAACACATTCAATTTTGATTTCATTCAACTACTCTTATTTTATTTTGTTTTGATTTCAAAGCGCCTTATGAAATTTCCTCGATTTCTTTTCTCAAAAGTCGAGCAAAAAAGTAACTAAGCAGTTGTCTTTGTCATCATGCAACAAAATATTTTTCTTTTTCAACCAAACACATTCAATTTTGATTTCATTCAACTATTTTTATATTATTTTTATTTGATTTCAAAAGCCTTAATAGAACTCCCTCGATATCATTTCTTATCTCGAGTAGAATTCGTTTAGGCGCATTTTCTTTTTGCCCACTATGTACCATAACATTCATTGATTTCTTACAATTAAAAAATTTTTTGGATTTCTATTAATTATACTCAACCTATATCATCAACCCCATTCTATCTTACTTTTATGTCACCAGCAATGCTTGCATATAGCCCCTCAATACCCACAACTAATTTTCCCACAAAATTATTTTTCATTTTACAGAATTCTCTCAGGCTAACCCCTTCTTGAATTCTTCACATGTAGGGGGCGCATCTGTCATAATTTGTATATAATTAAATGCAACCCCGACCCACTATGTATGTACCATGTATGATTTTCAAAGACTTAATAAAGAACAAGGTAACTGGAGGGAAGCAAGTAGCATTAAGATATAGAAAGTAGACCTAAAGCTGGCACGACTATTCTGGGCACCCCTGTGTCAATATTGCAGGGGCAAAAACCGGACGTCTCTAGTGACCAGAAGTTATAAATGTTAAAGCTAACACCCAATATTTCCGGCAAAGACAGGACGTATCCAATATCCACAGAAGTTATATTAGTATAGAGACACCCCATACTTCCGACCCAAGATAGGACGTATTTGATAACACGGAAGTAAATAAAGTCAAAATAGCACTCGACACTTCCTATCAAGCAGACCACAGCTTTCATCAAGGAAAGCCGCGGGCCAATCAAAAGATAGCATCTAAATAGGTCAACCAATAGGGAAAAAGCATGTGATCATCTCTCAACCAATCAGAGAGAAACGGAGTCTTGGTGTTAAATCGAAAGGCAAGGATGGTCAGTTAGATTTTCGCTCTCATAGGAACAACACCTGCAGTAGCGACTTGGCTCCCACCGAGTTCGGATCAGCCTTCGACTTGCTCCCACCAAGGTAACATCTGTTCTAGAGATCTCTCTCTCAGCTCAGCTCATAGCTATGTCAATCACCGCCATGTGATCAGATAAGGAACAATCAAACCCGCTCCTTCTCAAACCTTCTTCCCTCCAATCCAGTTGCCTTTTATTTTCAAAACAATCACGTGTCCTGATTATTCCTAACTGTATGCTGCAACTTCCACTCAAACGGCTGCGCTTCAATCAAATATCACCATTCGCACCCAATAACAAGAAATTCCGCAACGATATTGCCACATATATATATATATATATATATATATATATATTATATAATCTAAAATACAAATATTTTATTTTTTTAAAAACATATGTTTTATTTTTTCATTCATTGACTATTATATATATTTGACCATAGATGCAAAACATACCACTTTAATTATTGTTGTTGTAAATATGTAAAGTGAACCCTACTTTTTCTAATGAAAATCACGAATATAGAATTCATTTTCTAAATTTTATATTACTGTGATATAAATAATTTTATATGTATATTTTTACTTCAAGAGATTCAAAATAAAAATCTGCTTGAAAGGTAAATAATTATCTTCACTTTTCCACGACTGCACCTCTTTTCAACAATCAAACACACAAAAAATTTCTATTCTATAACATATATATATATATATATTTTTTTAAGAACGAAATACTTGATGAGGAAAGAGTTTCTTTATTACACAAAATTAGATCACAAGCTTTCGGGCACAATCACCCTTCTACTGGTGTAAAACGAGACAAAATTATTATTAGTGGCATTCAGCTTTATATATATATACAAAAAGTAAGAAAATAAGACAGATATGTAAAATTGTGCCAGAGAAAATTAACATAATATTGGAGGATCATTCATAAAAGTTAAGCAAAGCAAGTAAATAAACGTATAAAACATTCAATACATGGCTATTACAGAAACTAAGTATGAACAACGACTGTTAAACGAAATAAAACAAAATAAAATAGAAATAAAATGAAATAAAATAAAATAAAATAAACCAAAATTGCCATTGACGTGTAAAAGTATAAGTAGGTTATAAAAAACTAAATCTTTCAGGTAGGAGGTTCCAGTACTAAATTATCATATATTTCAGGAAGGTCTATTGCTCTATTGATGCTTTTAAATTTTTTGGTTAGTATAGCTTCCAGGACCAATCGCTGGTGTTTGTTCTTAATCTCATGATAATGGGCCATGGGGTTATAGATATTGAATGTGTGGCCTGTGTCCCGTATGTGTTGGTAAACTAGAGAGCGGGGATCTTTCCTTTTTACCGATCTATCATGCTCCACCATTCTGGTCTTCACCATTCTCCCAGTCTCTCCGACATCTCTACCCACAATGCCATTTACTCCATATCATGTGAGCAGTGTGATGCCAAGTATGTCGGAGAGACTGGGAGAATGGTGAAGACCAGAATGGTGGAGCATGATAGATCGGTAAAAAGGAAAGATCCCCGCTCTCTAGTTTACCAACACATACGGGACACAGGCCACACATTCAATATCTATAACCCCATGGCCCATTATCATGAGATTAAGAACAAACACCAGCGATTGGTCCTGGAAGCTATACTAACCAAAAAATTTAAAAGCATCAATAGAGCAATAGACCTTCCTGAAATATATGATAATTTAGTACTGGAACCTCCTACCTGAAAGATTTAGTTTTTTATAACCTACTTATACTTTTACACGTCAATGGCAATTTTGGTTTATTTTATTTTATTTTATTTCATTTTATTTCTATTTTATTTTGTTTTATTTCGTTTAACAGTCGTTGTTCATACTTAGTTTCTGTAATAGCCATGTATTGAATGTTTTATACGTTTATTTACTTGCTTTGCTTAACTTTTATGAATGATCCTCCAATATTATGTTAATTTTCTCTGGCACAATTTTACATATTTGTCTTATTTTCTTACTTTTTGTATATATATATAAAGCTGAATGCCACTAATAATAATTTTGTCTCGTTTTACACCAGTAGAAGGGTGATTGTGCCCGAAAGCTTGTGATCTAATTTTGTGTAATAAAGAAACTCTTTCCTCATCAAGTATTTCGTTCTTAAAGTTTAGTGAAGGAATTATTACTTCAATATATATATATATATAAATGGATGTTTGTTGGTCCGTCCGTAAGTGATAATCTTCTACATCGCTCAACCGATCGTGATGAAACTTTGGGAAGTTGTTTAGTATACTACCGGGATGGTTTCTGGCTAATTACTCTTTAGAAATAACCTTTCGTTGCATTTTTATTTACAATAAAACGTAAATTCACTCGCAATCAGCGCCCCCTCGCGGTAGGCGTATGGCCTGAAATAGCCTCGCATGAGCGTATTTGTAACGTCAAGATAGCCTATAGGTTAGGTACACAGCTTCGTACCCCCACAACCTAGGTTCGAGGCTCAGCGTGGTTGTTTTTTTTTTTTCATTTCTTTTATATTATTGTAGCAAATTATTAAAAATATTATTTTATTTAAAATGTAGGCTTTTGAAAATAAAAATTAACATAAACAATTTTTAAATAATATTTATAACAAACCTAGGTTCGAGGCTCAGCGTGGGTGTCTTTTTTTTATTTTCATTTCTTTTATATTATTGTAGCAAAGTCTTTTTTTACAGCATTATTATATTTTAATTGGTTTATTTTAAATATGTTTGTTATGAAGGCTCTATGTAATACTATTTAGAGCACATTTTACATTTTAAACACCTAAGCACCCCTCTTTTTAATATTGTAGCAAAGTATTAAAAGTATTATTTTATTTTAGATGTTTGCCATGAAACTTTGGGAAGTTGTTTAGTATACTACCGGGACGATTTCTGGCGAATTATTTTAAAATAATATTTATAACAATAATTATAGCAAATTTTAAGACATATTTTTAAATTCTGTGTTTGTGCATATATAAATATTTTACAAAAATTGTGAGAACGTTCTATTAGAATATCTCAAAAACAAAAACAATACATATAAACAAGTTCACTGACATTTATTAACGCAGTGATTATAAAGGGCTATATTATCTATATATATAAAAATCACTTTCAAATTTTAACGTAACGTTCCATTCTCAATCCCGTAGGGCTTTAGATCGGCTAAAACCTTTTTATCTTTATAAGTGAATATTAACTTTACTCTACTGAATAGTTTAGTATAATATTAATTTAACATATTACAACTTAGCCACAGCAACGCGTGGCCGGGTTCGCTAGTATATATATATATATATATGTGACACATTAGTAATTGAAGTTTTACTACCAGAGTATGTAACTTTAATATGGAAGAATTAACAAGTAAGTTTGTATCAAATCAATCCATCTTTTTACTATTTAATAATAGGTTAATTTACTTTGAATTACGAAAAAGACATCTCTCACGTTGGTGAAACTGAAATTCTTTTGATAGTTTGCGTTGCGCCATCTATCGGAATATATACAAACTGATGGATGGTTGATTTCTCTCTTTTAAATCAGATAATTTGTCAACTATTTTTAAAACACTATAAATTATTCAATTGTTTTTCTGTTACAATAAGTTTTTAAAATGATATCATTAATTCAAATATGCAAATATAATAATTATCATAACTAAAAAAAGGAAAATATTAAGTAGTTAAAAAGTGGAAATCTTGAGGTAAGTGAAACCTAAGAACAAAGAAGAAATAAAGAAAAATATTTCGAGCTGAATTTATAAAGTCTATTGGCAATTTCAATAAATACATTTCTATAAAAGGCCAAAACGAAGAAGATAAAAAATTGAAAGAAATCCGTCGGGAGTTCTCTTTGGAGAAATGATAAATAAATTATTTTACATAAATAACGATTTTTTCTCTCTACCTGTCTCAAATGGCATGATTGAGCCACTTGGAATTTCCCAACTGTGCGCGATAAATTATAGTTTTGTAAAAAATCAATTGTTATTCCTTTGTAATTAAAGTTCTTTGTGAAAAAATATCTTTTATTCGGAATGTTTTCTCTAATTTATTTTGTGAATAATTTATTTTGAAATGTCAAATTTCGATTGTAAAAAAAGAGGGAAAAAATAGGTGAGAATTTATAATTCGACATATTTATTTAAAACGCATTCTATATTTATATAAATGGATATTTGCGTAATATAAAATTAATTGTGATGTCTGTGCTTTTATGTGTTGTGAGATAATAATGCGGGAAGCTGGCATTCATGTAATAAAAGAAATCACCTCTCCCTTTAAAACTACTACTCTAAATAGATCCATTGTTAGCTACCTTGAATATATATATTAAAACCTCGCTGTAATGACCCACAATTGAACTGAACCTTTGGTTCACTATAGTCATACATGGTTCACTATATTGTAACGTAGAAAATTAGGAAAGACAAACTTCAGAATGAGACACGGCAATTTATTTAATGTAGAACCGAATTAAAACTAATAAAATAGCAGAGAGACAATGAGAAAATTTTACAGTGTATCAATATACAAATATCGAAATTAAAAATATTTTCGTAGAATAATGAATAATCTGCTACAATATTATATAATATACAGTAAAACCTCTCTATAGCGAACCCCAATAGGATTAAACCTATGGTTCATTATAGCCATAATTTACTGTATTATAAAATTAGGATTATTTCAGGTTTGTTATATGGAAGGTTCGCTATATCCCAGGTTTCGTTTTAACGAGGTTTTACTGCAATATATTTGGAATTATTTTAAATTCATTATGAGGGAAGGTTGGCTAAATTCTCTGTCCGTTTTAGCGAAATTTTACTGTATACGCTGACAGCCACCACTCAGGAACAAATCTCGAATTAGGAACTTTTTTCTAAAAAAAAAAAAAATTTGCTCCAGTGGCTCCCGATTTTTGCAAAAGTACAACCCCACAAGAGATTTCATGTAACCAAACGGAGCTCTGTCACACCTTTAAATGCAAATGTCTAACTGCGCTTTCTATATGTGTAGTCATGTGGTGCACTTACAGTAAAAACAGTCCCGACTACTACCCACCATGATTATCGTGGCTTGTACCATGTGTACAAGAGATAATTTAAAACACGATTATGAAGCATATTTATAATGGAGTTTAAAATAAATTATCAAAGAGTAGTTTTATTGCGCACTTTACAAGTTAATGCTTCAAGCCGCGGCTTAACAAAGGACCCATTAGATACAAATGTACTTGTACTTAAAAGCCTAACAACTGGCTACATATTTTACATGTAAATATGTATAAATTGGCACAATTTTTCAAAGCTACTTTTATAAATACCCATATATGGTTTAAAACTATTTCAAAATAGCTCATACTAAAGTGAATAAAATTGAAAAAAAAATGAGGGCGTGGCTCATCAATGGTGAACCCTTTCAGCGGTTTCGTCAGTTTAATTTCCATATATCGCTCTTAGGATATTTTATTTATTTCGTGTTTGGGATGTAATGCATACAATGGGCCACAACGTTCGATCGCGAATAGAATACTGTATCGCCCTACACTATTAAATTACATTGAATTTCTTATAAAATCTGTAAATTTTATTGAATATAGGAAATGGGTGTTGAAGATCACTTTGAACATAAGCATCGAGGACTGTAGAATATATATATATACCTAAATATTAAAGATTTCCTCAATAAATGGCGCTGAGTTGATAATGAAAAAAAAAGCTTTGGAAAATACAAAAGTGTTTTTTGGAGACCCATGGTTTCGGCTAATGGCCCTCTTCAGTCTAGGGTGGATTTTATTTCATGAGATCCACAAAGGATATAATGAAATCTCCACAATCTGGCGGATTTGACAGTAGAGACAACCATTATTTTCATAGATCAATTGCCTCCCAGCAAAATATTAATTTATATTCATCTATTTATATATATTCGACCATCCTGGTGGATTTTGGTTTCATCACAATTGTATTTCGAAGATGTTAGACAACAATTTAATAAAACACTTCTCAGAATAATTTAAAATTTTATTTTAAAGAATAATATAAAGTTACAAAAATTTTAATAGAAATTTGGAATTTTATTTTCAAAATCAAGTTTCGGACATGATTGATCTTTATTTATTTATTTAAAAAATTGAAAATTTATATTAAAATATTCCTGAAAACAATTATCTATTTACTTAAAATATTCTTATAAAATATTTTTTAAAAATAATGTTTTTTTTTTTTAATATACAAATTTTCCTTAGATGAGGGTATTTAGAATATTTAATCAGGGATTTCTGTGATATTCCAAACAATGATATTTGACCAAAATCTAACAAGTCGCTGAATATTTACGTCCCAACAGGAGGGATATTAATGACCAAACGATGTCGGGATGACACGGGGGCTGTCAATCTGACATCAGCGCGCGTCACTAATTACACTAAACTAATATCCGTGTTAAACTGCACTCCGCCTTTGTCCATTTTACTCAAATTAATTGAGAATTAGGCGCCAATTAATTTTACCATCGCCCGATTTTTGCTGGAAATATCTGCCCGGGGAATAATTTATGATTGGGAAGGCTATGCAAATTTATATTTTTTACCGTTATTGCCTTCGTTACCGACTTATTTATGGCGATGGAGAATTTAGGAAGATAACGTGCGCTTAGAATTTTGGTTAATTTTAATGAAATTTAAAGCCTCCATTCATTATCCGTGAAAGGTTTTGCTGATAAATTTCTACATCGTCGGTGTACATTCTCCTTTAGTTAGACGGGGATGGTTAAGTTAGTAATAATTAGGCCTAATCTCTCTGGTTGTATTTACATATATACCTTCAACTGACAGAAGTTAGGTTGTAACACTTTGCCCTTTACATATGTAAATATATATACGAGGGTAAGTCGACTATTATCCTCAATCGACAAATTGAACTCTCGAATAAAAATAGCAAAATATAGCGACGATTGAAGAGGACTTTAGAAACTTTACTCTAAGTTCTTATAAGACACTCCTCTTCAATATTTTGCTATTATCCGCAATGTGGTTATGTTTTTCTTTATGTTGATAGTACCGTCGTGATACATAGATGACGCATGCGTGGTTCACTATAGCCATAGTTCACTGTATTATAAAATGGGGGTTATTTCAGCTTCGTTAAAACATTAGTTCCTTTGTTGCTGTTGTGCCTTTAACCATGGATGCTTCGCTATCTGTTTTCACCAAAGAAGAGCAACGTTAAGCGATTTTTTTTTTTCTGTGATCGGAATGTGCACCATGGACCGAAATTCATCGAAGACTTCCGTTACAGTATAGGAAAAGTTGGCTGTCTTAACGTAGTGTCTGACAGCTCAAATGAACATTTTATTCCTAACTCTTTCAAACATACACAGACATATATGTGTGCAATAGTTACCCAGAAATTAATTGAAAAAGGAAAAATAAAAATCAGGTAAAAAGTTTCTTTTAATTTTGCAAGCTTTCGAACAAATATACTGCTCTTCAACGGGCTGATACTCTATGTACAATCTCTAAATAATCTTTATACAAAATAATTGAAAACTTTTCAATTATTTTGTATAAAGATTATATAGAGATTGTACATAGAGTATCAGCCCGTTGAAGAGCAGTATATTTGTTCGAAAGCTTGCAAATTCAAAATTAAAAGAAACTTTTTACAGACATTGTATATATATATAACTTTGACTAGCTAGATGTCCAATGAAAAAGGTCACCTGTTTGTAAGAATATGAACAAAATACGGCCTGCCACAGAAATGAAACCATTTCAACAACGCGGTTTTCTCTTTTGAACATAAAACATAGAGCAGTATGGTACAGTGGTACCTCGACATACGAATTTAATTCGTTCCGCAACCTTGCTCGTATCTTGAATTACTCGTATCTCGAAGCAAATTTCCCCATACAAAATTCCCATTCAGAATCACAGATTAATATCTTCAACACTACCGAACCGAACTCGTATCTCGAATTTTGCTCGTAACTCAAAGCAAAAAATCACTTGCTCGTCGGCTCGTATCTCGAAAAACTCGTATGTTGGGGCGCTCGTATGTCGAGGTACCACTGTATATTAAACGTGCGAAACCGCTAAGAGCGTTCACCTATGATTAGGCATGCCCTCCCTCTTTCAAATTTTATGCATTGAAGTATGAAGATGTCAGAGAGATATTGCTTTGAATTATATATATTTAAAAAGAAGGTTAGCCTTTAAATATTTCTAATTATCAGTTATATTCGTGTAGAGCGATATATGTGGCGCCAAACTCTTTCCGAATCTTTTTTTCTTCAGCTCACCAATTGTAGAAATACGTCCCGTAGGATCTAACTAAATAGTCCTGATTAATTTCACCCTTAACATATTAAAATTAATCGTAAACCCCACCATGATTATCATGGCCGTGTACTTGGGATAAGTAACAAAAAACGTGCATACAGATAATTAACATGGAGTAAACAAGGGCTAGGAAATTACAGTGGGAATAGCTCTCTTTTCTGAGAAATATGTAAATAAATTGAGGAGTAGGAGATATGTAAATAAGAAAATGGATTAAAATAAAGACAGGCATGTAAATGATGTCACTGAATGTCGAGATGTCACGCGATATGGCGGCAATGGAAGATTGTTTGCCATCATGAGACAGTGACATTTGGAAATATCAAAACCACATAATATTCTTGACAACCTTGTGGCTTACCTGCTCGCCAATTGATAATTTTGTCTTTTTTAGGAATATGGTTCTTGGTATTGAGTTGCATAAACGCTGTCCATTAGGTGGGGTCTATGGCATCACATTGCTCTCGCATTGATTCAGTCGCACATGTGAATCCGCATAAACTGATTGGAATAGATCCGCGTTTCTCAACAATTTCCTCGGACCGGGAAAAGTTGTGAAAAATATCGTGTTTTTTTTTTTTTAACAAAAACAACTTTACTGGATAGTAACAGAATATTAATATGTTAATTAAATATAACAGAAACCCCCCGAACTATGGATTATCAATTCTAAAATTAAGGCTTCACCGTAGAAAATATCGTACGAGATAATCTATTATTATTATTTTCAATGAGAAGTATATATTTTAAAAAATAGACGAGTGAATATATCTCCGAGTACCGGTCAAAATATTCCACGGATTTGCATGTGAGAATCACTGAGTAGAGGGTATTATGCAAATACTGTTGATGTTACATATATGGTAGCAAACTATATTATCACACACACAAAGCCTTTTTAAGACCACCGGTCTTTTACAGGTTCACCACAGGAAGAAAAGAATCATGGATGGAGCTCCTGTATAAACTATATTATCTTGATAACTTCTGTAAACGCTGTAGTTATCGTACAGAGGATAGTGTTGTTTTAATGACAAAGATGTTGTCGTGGTACCTTTGGGATAGTGTATGACCAGACCAATGGAGCTATGTATTTACATAGCGGGCAGGCAATCACAAGTTTTGATTGTTTGGTACACTATAGTCGTCCAAACCAATCTGTACCCTAGTTTATAAGAATTCAACATAAGTTTTTTTTTCGTCTGCCCCACGTTAAGTATGAGAAACTGTTCTATAGTAGAACTAGGCCTAAATGACAGCACTTGACCCGTTGGTGTTCTAAAAGAACAAGATGGCGGTGGTTGACTAATTGTGCAGCTGTGCCAGAACATTCCATCACTCGCCTACTCCATCACTGCAGCTTGGCCCTACTGAACACATTTTATAATATATATATAGCGTCCTTATATATATATATATATTAAAAGTATTTGCATTTTATGTCAATTTATATAAAAACATATGCAATTTAGTAAGCGAATTTAACAGGTTTTAAAAGTTGTTATTTTAATTTTCAAAATATTTAAGAGTCAATCGACTCTTGTTTACTAATATTTCCCGCCATTTTTTTCCCGCCAAAACATTTGAAGCATTTAAAAATCAAAATTAGCTTTACTCCTAAGACGTTTTAAAAATGTATTATATATTCTATAATTCTATGTAAAAATATTATAATTTAATTATAAAATTTTATCTTTTTAAGACATTTCATTAGAAATTATTCTGAATAAAATATAATTACCCCATATATTTATTATCTATCTAAAATTAAAGGTATTCTAACCTACGTGTTTTGAAATAAATAAATACATCTCCGTGTGTAAAAAACAAATTTAATAATTGAATTCAAAATGTGAGCTTCTTAAATTCTCTTGTATAAATCAAATTGAAGAAAATTGATTGTCTGTCAGAAGTAATATTAATATTCTTAAATTAAATATAAATCTGTGAAACATGAATTTCACACCATCAATTCACAAAAACAACAAAAAAACTATTATATTTTTGAAAAAACGTTTTGAATTGAATAAATAAAAAGCTCCAAACGACAATTAATCTATATAAATCTTTTGGTATATTTAATAAGAGAGATAGAGAAGAATAGCAGACGTTAGACATATGTCGCCGCCATCTTGAGACGTGTCGACGTCAAATAAAAGTAAAATAAAAAGGCAGCAGATATTCGATGAGGGAGATTAGTAAAGTGCTGATGCAGCTAATGATGGAAGGATTGATTCGCGCAGACGAGTGTGGCTAACATCGGCTGCCAAAAATAACTTAATGGCGCCAAGATTATATTACTATAATTGGGTATATATACACATTGAACGTTACTCTACCTATAACTGCATAACTTGTATCGCCAGGAGAAGTAGGGATAAATAAATCGTGTGTATCATCTAACCAATCAATTCTTTTATTGAATTTATTCCGTTATAATTTAATTTGCATGTGTATTTATAAGGGATATTTTATATATATATTATAATAGTGTGTATATATTATTTCAAGAAGAATAAAACTTTCAAAATAGGGTAAACATCTTGTAAATTTTAATTAATATTCTCAGAATGTTTCTTTTCTATTTAAATTTTTTAATCAAATAATTTAACCACGTTACATATCAGCTTTCGTGAAAGATTACATTTTAAACCACTGATATTCTAACAAATCTTCACTACTATTTCGTAAAGACTTTTACACAATGGAGTTTCATATGTGAAAATGGATAACCTTTCTCAATATAGTTATTATTTACAAATCAATATAGTCGAACTGCTTTCTACATGTTTAGACATTGGTGTAGACAGTAATCGACAGTTATCAACTACTACCCACCAGGATTATCATGGCCTGTGCCAAGAGTAATTGGGATAACAAATAAATTAAAATAAATTAAAAAGGGAGATAATAATAAATACGGTAAATACAAATAAAAACAACAAAACGTTAATTTTACCTTTCACAAATAAATCAAATTTCTACTGTCCTTATTGCGATGAAAAAAATATATTGGGAGGGTTTAGCTCATCAGTGGTGAACCATCCCAGCGGTTTCACCAATTTAATCTACACAAGTCCGTTTCTTTAGAACTCTAATACTGTATTGGATCATTCTGCCTTTATATGTTACACTGAAGGGTGGAATCTTAGAAATGGTATTTAAGCAAACTATGAACATAATATTTTAGGACAGTAGAATTACATGTAAATACAGTAAATGCCAGCCAGTCATTTTTATATTTGAAGGAAATATAGAGGTCCGTTAACTACAAAATACATAAACAATAAGACAAATAAATATATTTAAATAATCAAAATAGAATCGTTAAATATACCTGTGAGAGAGAAACATACACTACAATATATCTGAAAACTCGATTACATGTGTATAGGTGTGTCAGTTTTATTTGGCAGCTGATTGGTTCTGCAGATTTAATATATATATGTTATTAAAAAATATTATTCTATTTTAAATTATAATTTCATAGATTCAAAAATTGTTAAATCGACTGCCAGAGGTCACGCTTTGCATATAAAAACTCGTTGTTGTTTTATCCCAACGGCCGGCTCAAAACCCTGGTACATTATGTAAATAATCTTTTCGGTTTTTTTTTTTTATTCTTACGCCTTAAGCCAGGCAAACCTTTCTCAATTTTTTTTATATATCCCATAAGTTCAATTAAAGCTATTTTTGACAATTATTTTTATTATCATACTTTCAAGATATAACCACGACTTCATCACCATTGCCATAATCTTCAACATGATCTAAAATCAAGCAGAAAATCAAATCTCATTTGTTTTTAAAAATTATATTTATATATATGGAAAATATATGGAAATTTAGTATTTTGGTTAGGATATAACTATATTGATTTGTTGTATATGGGATGGTCTAATACTCTAGTTTATATGTTCAATATTTATTCCCACACACAAAAACATATATTCTATATATATATATATTATTTCATATATTTTATCCTTAGATTTAATATTTAAAATATTCAATTTACCTCCAAAATATATTTTAGCATTAAAAGTCAGCTAAATATATTATTTAAAAACCATGTCAAACAAAGCGTGAATATTTTTTTAAATGGCAAATATTCTATCGACGCTATGTAAATATAAATGGATTCCAGCATGGCCGACTATTGTGCTGTCGCTGCTCAATGCCATAATCTGCTGGCAAACAATGGCCACCGAGTGAATAATTCGGCGAGATTAAGAGGCGCCATTACCCTCCTTATCATCATCATGATGATCATATAATATCTAATGTGCATGCGCCGTGGCCCAGAGAGCAAATGAGCCGAATATGACTGATATTTGATTTGCATATGGCGACCTCTTCATCGTATTTGAATACAGTTCTGAGGCGGCTACATGGCATATATGTTCAGTGTTTGTAAGAGATGATGATTTATTTGAATTATTTAATCATTTCTACATAAAAATAGCTTTTTTTTATTTGACCGTACAAATAATTATAAAGTCAAAGTTTAGAGTGAGGCAACTCTTTTACGGGAATATTTTACAACACTGGTATATATTTCGATTATTAAACACGATACTGTGTGAATACGCGTTAAATGCTTGAATATAAAATATATTCAAATTGCTCTCTACATTTTCTTACATCCAAATAAAAAACGGCGTATTTTTGGATCGAAAATTAACTGCGTTTATAATTGCATTATATTTAAACGATCAGAACCGTTGTCTTTTAGAAACTTCTTAAATGAAAAGGATATTGTTGAATTATTATACAAGATATAAACCTATGTAAATATGTTTATAGGTAAATATAACAATTTTCTTGTTCCATTTCAGAAGCTTTTGAGAAAGGCGAACGTTTTGATCATCGAAATATCATACAGTAAAAATCAGTTTATTATCTAACCAAGATGTGCCATTTTTTATTTAAATGTTGAATCCTATGGATTACGATATTTCTTACATGTGTACAATAGTTGAGGAAGTCAATACTTTCCTATATAAGTTATTATATTCTGGCAATATAAAAAAGTTATATTCTTTCAGTTTTCCACGCAACGTTTCTATAGTGTAATTTTTCTTTCTTAATTTGAAAAAATGGCCATGTTAGGGGGGGGGGCTGGGCTAAGGGATAATTATTCTTTACCTTGCTGTCATGCTTCTTTGTTTTATGGATCTTTCTGTTTGATCTGTGTATTTAACAACAGTGGTTAGGAGGATAATACAGTCGTACTTGCCTAAATTGCATATCTCCCGTTAATATGAACATTAGCACGAGATTTACCTTCTGTACACATATACCAAATATAAATATGCTAATACATTTTTCTACTCATGATTTAATGTAAAGTTTGAAAAGTATTATAAATATTTTAAAGATTTATTTTAAACAGTGATAGAACAGTAAAACATTGATAAAACCATATAGCGAACCTTGCCTTATAACGAACTTGAAATAATCCCATTTTTTTATTTTATAATACAGTGAACTATGGCTATAACGAACAAAATCTATTTATAATTAACCAAAGGTTAAGTTCCATTGGGGTTCGCTATAGAGGAGTTTTACTGCATATATTCCAAGTGAAAACCGTTCTTCCACAAGGTTATTCAAAAGAGAAACATCGACTGATTCCTATCTATGGTGGTTTACATGGATTTTACAAATTATTTTTCTTCGGTTTCTCTTCTCCTTAGTAGGTCTTATCCTACACTACGGCCATACTCGTCTTAATCATATAATTATTCTTCTTCCTAACTTCTCCCTCAGTCCATCAGTCCACTTCTTCATATTTCTGGTGTTCCCTTTTCCATTTATTCTATCCCCTATAAATCTCATAATCAATCCATTCCCACATTTTGTATTTTAATTAAGAGTTTAGTTTAGTAACAGATATTATGATTGGCTGTGGGTACAACTTTATTCGTGGTCCAATTTTGTTTTGAAACGGTGTGCTTGTAATTTGCATATCTTCGTGCGGCTCTTGTTGACAGTACACACAACCAGATATATTCTGAATGAAACAAAAAGAACAAAATCTTTGAAAAGATATCGAAGGAGAGATTGACTTCTCTTTTATTCTTTCTTAAATTGATTATTAGTTGAAACTGCTTACACAAACTACATGGAAACCTTCTGTTACAATGGGCAATAATTTTTTTAAAGTTTTTAATAATCAAAGAAAAATATATAACAAAAATAACAATTAAAAAAATTAATTTTTATTAGCGCTTTCGAACAATAAAAATACTATTGGTGGTATATATATATATATCAGAAAGAATATTAAATGATATTTTTAGAAAGAAGTAAACATGTTTTTTTGAAAATTATTTACTTAAAGTTGGTACGCTCTCTCTGGAAATTTCTCACATATCAATTATTCAAACTCTAAAGTTATTTTATCGATGCCATTGTTGAGAACGGCTCATACTGGGTGTATGTAGTTTTTTAATATTCTTATTAATAAAGAGAGAGATAAAGCGATATTTCATAATATTTAAAATGTATATTTTCCTTTTTCCATATAGTTAGATAGAGAAAGGAAGGTTTACTATTATTATGTACTAGACGAATGGCCCGGGCAACGCCCGGGGTTTACCCGAGTGCGAATATATTTTAAAAACGTTGACTTGGGTGGTCGCTATAGACACGGTGGTCTGTATAGACAGGTGGATGTATCACACAGCTGATAAAAGGGTTGTCTAGAGTGGTCGCTATAGACAGGGTGGTCTGTATAGACAGGTGGATGTATCACACTGCTGATAACAGGGTTGCCTGAAGTGACCGCTATAGACAGGGTGGTCTGTATAGACAGGTGATTGTAACACACTGATGATAACAGGGTTGCCTAAAGTGACCGCTATAGACAGGGTGGTCTGTATAGACAGGCAGCTGATAACAGGGTTGTCTAGAGTGGTCGCTATAGACAGGGTGGTCTGTATAGACAGGTTTATGTATCACACTGCTGATAACAGGGTTGCCTAAAGTGACCGCTATAGACAGGGTGGTCTGTATAGACAGGTGGATGTAACACACTGATGATAACAGGGTTGCCTAAGGTGACCGCTATAGACAGGGTGGTCTGTATAGACAGGCAGCAGATAACAGGGTTGTCTAGAGTGGTCGCTATAGTCAGGGTGGTCTGTATAGACAGGTGGATGTATCACACAGCTGATAACAGGGTTGTCTAGAGTGGTCTCTATAGACAGGGTGGTCTGTATAGACAGGTGGATGTATCACACTGCTGATAACAGGGTTGCCTAAGGTGACCGCTATAGACAGGGTGGTCTGTATAGACAGGTGAATGTAACACACTGATGATAACAGGGTTGCCTAAGGTGACCGCTATAGACAGGGTGGTCTGTATAGACAGGCAGCTGATAACAGGGTTGTCTAGAGTGGTCGCTATAGTCAGGGTGGTCTGTATAGACAGGTTTATGAGAGAGGCAAACTTACAGGTTGTTGACGCCGCAATCCCCAGAGAGAGTGTTTTTGTTGCATCATGCTGTGACTCACACGATTACCCAAGGTCAGCAGCAAACTTAAGCCTATCTCCGTCGTCGCAGTGGTGGCGCTGCTTGCGAGTTAAATCTACAAATCTGCAAATAACTCTAAGGATATTCAAGATATTCAAGAAATTATTTTTCGAAAATCTTTCCGGGGATATACCTAATAATATCCCAGAATTTCATGGCGATTGGATGTATGGTTTTTGAATAACAGGGTTGTCTAGAGGGGGGCAGGGAGGCCACGTGTTCCCTGGCAGCCAATGGGCGCGCATTCTATCCGTGAGCTTCAGACTTACAGACAGACAGACAGAATATAAGTAGATTATAGATATATAAGTAGATTTAGTATATATAAGTAGATTTAGGAGAGGAATCGCTAATTAACTCAAATAAAAATATAAATATCTGAACAGTAATTTTAGATGAAATTTTCTCTATTTTTTATAACAATAAATATATAAAGTAACTACTTGGGTTAGATATTAATATAAGTTTGATAGATAAAATATTAAATATATAAAACTTTTCACTCTCTAACTAACCCTAATGAGACCAAACTCTTGGTTCGATATAGCCATTTATTCACTATTATTATACTAATATTGGGGATTATTTCAGGTTCATTATAGAGTTCGCTATAATTCCAGATTCGTTTTGAAGGATTTACTGTATATAGACATAATATAAAAAGAGAAAACAATTGCGTAAATATATTTTAAAATATAAATATTTCTCACTGTTCATTACTACTCATATAATGGCAGAGTGGACCCAGAACTTTACACACCCAAGATAGTGGACATTGCTGTGATAGAGATGTATGGAGACATCTGAGGCTCTTCATTGGATACGACAACAACAATGGTAGAGTATTGTTAAATTAATCAAAATATTCATATATTTCTCATACATTAAAACCCCTCTATAGCGAACCACAATGGTATTGAAACTTTGATTCATTATAGCCATAGTTCACTGTATTATAAATGGGGATTATTTCAGGTTTGTTATAAAAGAAAGGTTTACTATTTCCCCGGTTCGCTATAGCGGGGTTTTACTGTATTTTGTTACCTTGCAGTGTGTTTTCTCTCCTTGCCTCTCTCTCTCTGTTCTTTCATATAAATATGTTGTTAATTGATTCGTAAAAAAGATATATTGTCTTGTCATCCTCATGTGTTTGTCCCTCATTTTCCCACATGACAATATATCACTATTTATAGGAGCTAATACGTATGTAAGAGAATAGAATGTGTGTATCTATCTTTTTATCTCTATTATTGTTTTCTTTTATAAATTTATCTCTTCTCTTCTTTAGAAATAATCTTGAAAGTTTGCCATGAATATTTATTACTAGCGAATTTACCCGGCTTCGCACGGTTTTTTACCCGAGAGAAAGAGTTTGCCTAACGAACATTTGGTAAACAATATTTTCGGAGCAAACATCCACACACTCCCTACTGAATCTTTTCTTGTTTTAAATAATTTAAATATATATTTATTACTTTTACATACAAATATATTAATAAATATTTTTGGAACGCATTTGCAATTTTTAAAAACATTTATTAAATTTGAAATACACTATTAAGTGTTGTTTCAAAATATAATGACGAAAATTTCAAGGTTTACAAAGACATTCGATAATTGTATGACTTAATCCTCCGATATAAATGCTATCAAATATTGATTTTTCAAATTTATTATTTTTTAAGACAATTATCAATTTTACAATTCACAAATCTAATTGCACCAGACGTTGCGAGAGGCGGTGCTTTCGAGTGAAATTGGAACATTTGGAAAAATACAATTGTAACAAATATTTATTTAAAATCAAATTCGAGCCATAAACCATCCTTGAATAATACTAAACAACTTTTCAAAGTTTGTGCCAATCAGATAAGTGGTCAGGCATAAAGAACAGTAAGACAGATATACCTCCATTTTTATATATAGATTGGTGTATCAAATTATATCCTTGCAGCCATCAACATGAAAAACATTAACCAAGAAGAGAACCTGAATACGAACAGAACATCTCAGTCAGCCAATATTGTACACAGAGGAACAAATTGAACCGCTCCATGTGGACAAGACACCATTATTAAATTAGTACGATCCTCATGTTGTATTCTAGCCTGAAATTCGGCCCCATCACTTCAGCAGCTCGAAAACTTTTTTTTTTTCCATTTTCGAAGGATTCCATAACTCATAATGTAGGATATTATGAAATTAAAACCGCTCCTGTACTGATGAAGCCCGACATCAAGCTATACAGGTCGTTTGCTCTTGTCTGAATTAGCCATATTAGATGTTTATGTAGCCCATAATTTATCACCACCAATATCTTCTGTAAGGTAGTGATAAAAAAATAATACATTTTTTGGTGTATTATTTTATGTATGAATATTATCCTCTGACAAATTTGCACATAGCAGGTATGTACAGTTAGGTAAGGCTTATTCCCACCTAATTCTGTCACGAACGACAAGGGCTAGCTAGGTCGCTAAACGTAGGTGTTCTCTGATTATCATTTTATCAAGAACTATGAATATGGATGAAGATCTGGCCTCACGGCTTAACGTGATTAGTAATTAATGTGATGGCCACACGTTAGATAAGTGTGTGAAATTGATTAACTATTACAAATAATTATATGCCCTCTAATATATTCTTTTACAGTACTCTTGATCACATGTATATAACGAATAGCGCTATGTAATCGTAGCACGAGTAAATGATAAAAATAGAAGTTTCTTAGTTCTCGCTTTTATTTCATGTGCTTATTATGGATAATTTGGACAGTAAAATTATATAATCTTTTAAGGTTTCGACACACTACAAAACCGTTTTGTCTTATTCATTGAAAAACAAATATATGGTGCGTGGCCTTTCTCTTATCATATAATTACATTTAGTTAAATTTATGTGGTGTAATTTTAATATTATGCTGAGAATAACAAATTAAATTTGCCAAAATGTGAGCAAAATGGAGTTTTATATGTACATTAAAACTTCAATAATGACAACACTCGTATAAACAAACTTCAATAATAAAAACCCCCGTATAAACAAACTTCAATAATGACAACACTCGTATAAACAAACTTCAATAATAAAAACCCCCGTATAAACAAACTTCAATAATAAAAACCCCCGTATAAACAAACTTCAATAATGACAACACTCGTATAAACAAACTTCAATAATAAAAACCCCCGTATAAACAAACTTCAATAATGACAACACTCGTATAAACAAACTTCAATAATAAAAACCCCCGTATAAACAAACTTCAATAATAAAAACCCCCGTATAAACAAACTTCAATAATAAAAACCCCCGTATAAACAAACTTCAATAATAAAAACCCCCGTATAAACAAACTTCAATAATAAAAACCCCCGTATAAACAAACTTCAATAATGAAAACCCCCGTATAAACAAACTTCAATAATGAAGACCCTCGTATAAACAAACTTCAATAATGAAAACCCCCGTATAAACAAACTTCAATAATAAAAACCCCCATATAATCAAATTTCAATAATGAAAACCTCCGTATAAACAAACTTCAATAATAAAAACCCCCGTATAAACAAACTTCAATAATGAAAACCCCGTATGAACAAACTTCACAATAATGAAAACTCTCATATAATCAAATTTCAATAATGAAAACCTCCGTTTAACCAAACTCCAATAATGAAAACCTTCAAATAACCAAACTCCAATAATGAAAACCTTCAAATAACCAAACTTCAATAATGAAAACCTCCGTATAAACAAACTTCAATAATAAAAACCTCAATATAAACAAACTTCAAAAATTAAAACCTCCATATAACCAAACTATAGTGAACAAATGTCTGTTCCATTAGGGTTCTATATTGAAGAGATTTGCTGTATCTATATAATATCATGCTATTATGGTATTCCAAATCTCTAAATTACTCAGATTCTCTATGTAAATATTGCCAGCAAAATTTCACAAACAAACGCTATGCTGGTGATGATTAGTTGCCAATTAGAACATGGAAACAATTAGGTCAATATTTCCCCAATACAAAATGAATTCTAACAACCTTGATGATTTAATATTTAACTTAATAATTCGCTCCCTCTATCTATCTATGAATTGGGCTTTCTTAATTGAATTTGTTTCTTCGGGTTATCCCCTAACACACGGTGCGCTCCAGTGATTTGTGCTGAGTGCTCACAGAAATATAATTAATTTTTGAGAGAGAGAAATAATATTATTATTGGATTTCCACAAATTAAAACATATTTCCTTCCTAATAAGTGTGTTCTCTATTCTTTAAATTGATCTATTTTGTAGAGATTGGATGGAGGTTTGATTATATTGATAGCTTAGACGTGAGGGTTATAATTTTATCTTTATATAATAGTTGAATCTTTGATTTATCGACCACCTTAGAATCATATCTTTGGATGGACACTACGGTAAATAAATACTGAATATCACAGATGTTATGATAGAGGGTGTTATTATAGAAAATTATAATATTTTTTTACACTATATACATTGTTAATGTTTATATTTATTTATCAATCTGAAAACATCCGTTAAAGACATTCAAATATTGTTTATTCGTTTGTTTTTTAAAGAAATATTTATAAATGTCTGGATTCTATCTCTTCCCCGTCTTCTGTACTTTTAAAACATGATATTAGATTAGGAGTTATATAATTAACGGTTTTTTTACACTAATGGACAAACTTAAGGAAGTCTCATATTTGGGTGTCGCCGATCGTATTGTCTTTGAAGGAGACAGAGGTTGTTCACACTTGGTTATCTCGTGTGTCTTCAATGAAGGCCACTGTAATATCTTTCAGAGTTATTATCTGAATACTGATATATACATGCTAAAAGGTAAAACTTCATTAAGTTCTGTCCATAAATGTATATATACGAATGAGATTAATTAACTTATTTATTTAATTTGGGGCACAAAGAAGCACAAAAAGGCACAAATACGTGTGGGTGTCATACAGGAATTGAGAGAGAAGTGGAATATGCAAAAATATCATCTCACCCATTATTTTGATCGTCTGCTGCGATGTAATTACAAATATATTAATCTGCACATAGCGCTAATTGCTTTATATTTTATTTGTGGTGTTTCTTCTTTTCAAAGTTTCGAATAATGCATCCTTATATCTCTGATATATTATGAAAACATATGAAAATTGTACAAAATTGTACTGGAAACAGGTTGATGAATTAAAAGAAAAGGGTATCTTACGATTATGCAACTTAAAATTGCTGAGGGCTTGCGCCATTTACCAGAATAAATAATTCAATCACAGTTTGACATCAAAGTTCATCTATTCAATATACAAATTACGCCCCCAATTCACCTTACAAAAAATTCCAATAAAATCTTGAACAATAATATATACAGACGAACAAGTTGGGGGCCAAAAGACAATAAATTTAAATCAGACGATTTGCATCTTGTCACGGTGCTGAAATTGAAAAAAAAGGGGGAATAATAAATCAGAATATAGCTGTGTGTTTAGGTATAATATTTAGACGTCAAAGAAATAAAATTATTTGTTAGCTAAAATATTAGATGAATTTTAACAAGCTAGCCATTATTTTAAATTCTATCTCCATGAAAGGAAAACAAAATAACAAAAAAAAATAAAACCTAAACGAAAATTTTAACAAATATTGAAACAATTTTGTTTGCTTTTTCAAAAATTATTGTCTCTTTAAAGAAAAGAAATGATTGAGAAAAATAATATATTCTAAACATATTTATTATTTTCATAAATAAAATGTTATAAAGGGACGAATAATTCAACCAAATTATGTAATAATGATTTATTTTAAACAAAATAAAACGTTGAAAAAACCTTGCAGACGACTATTTAAGGCGGGAGAAACGGATAACAAGAATAATCCTTTTGGGAAACACAGTGTTGAAAAGATTTACCTAGGAATTCTTCTGCGTTGAATATAATTGTTTCGAGGGTTGAATAGGAGAATATATGCAACTTGGAGTATACCTTTAAAACTATCTTTATATTTACCCTTTTCTCTGTATATACATTTACTTTCTTCTTTATATTCATTGAATTTAAAATATCGATTGCGTTCTACAGCTTTTTTCAACGTAATTCTTCTTGAAAATATCTTTTATTTCATATATATATAATTATATTTAAAATAATGAAAGCATATCCTGACCAGGAGCACATGTGCTTTTTTAGATGGCAGAGCGCCATCTAGTGGAACAGAAATCAACTAAACATTGATTTAACCTGTTCCCTGATATTTGGCCAACGCAATATTTTGATAAATCAAGAAAAGCCATCCACGAACACGTTTCGCGCTGTTGGCGCTCGTCAGCGTGGAGCAGGCTGTACCACTGCAACCAAAAATATTTTTGGTCCCAGAGGCTTCTTAAGAAACCAATAAATGGGTATTTAAGGTTAAATTTGCGTAAATACGCTTAACACATGAAAAAACAATAGAACATGTGCTCCTGGTCAGGATATGCTTTCATTATTTTTAATATAAATACCTAACCCTTTTATTATTTTTTCTATTGGTTTTTCATATATTTATATATAATGCAAAAATTAGATTAATTAAATCAATGTTTAGTTTATATTTAATCCGGTAGATGGCCTTCTGCCATCTTTAAATGCCAATTCGAGAGGTCAATATATCCATTATAATATATCATAGGTTACAAAATGGTTCTTTTTTATTTTCATTATAATAACATAATTCTACCATGTATACTCTATAAATTCATTTATATTTATTCATTTATAATATTTATAACCAATTTATTGCATTTTAATAGACAATTTTTACAACACGAAGTCACTACAATATTAAAAAAAAAAAACTTAAATTTTTTTTCATCGGATTTTTTTTTCCCGGAAACATTTCGTATTTCTTTGTGTAGCCGCGCTTCACATATATTAAACTTTTCAAAGACAAACTTCTACCTAAAACAAATTCCTTTTAAAGAAAGGAGTTCTCTCTACGAAGCTTTTGTATTTATTTTTTGTTATTTTCTTGATGACTCGGTGACCTCAATGTGGAAAAAATACAACAGAAAATACCATTAATACCAACTAATTTATCTTTTTATTACATTTCATCTTTCTCATCCGGTTGTTAAAGAAAATGGTATTTTTTAAAATGGTTATGTGGCACGCAATATAACACAGGGAGGTTATATATTTATAATATCAAATGTGATAATAAACGTGAGTTATATTTAGAGAATAAACAAATTTACATCTTATATATAAATACGATACTTCAATATGAATAGTATTATTTTAATACTTCGATATTTTTTGAAGATATTTTCCAAAAATGAATTAGCAGCTTTTATTGAATTTTTTTAAATAGGGTCATATGTACAGTATGCAAATTAATAATAAATATTTTTGTTGAATAACATCTTGTAATAGAAACCTTTAGTTGCACGATCAGGAAACGCCTTAATTAAGAATCCAGTACAATTTGACTATGTTTGCACTATGTTTTATTATGATGCCTTAGCCCCCTATCTGTCATGAAAATTCGAAACTATTGAGATGGTAGATCAAACTGGCGAAACCGCTGGTAGGGTTCACCACTGATGAGCCAGGCCTTCCCAATAATTTTTTCATTACAGTAAGGGCAGTATAAATTGTTTAATTTTCAAAAGAATCTTACGCGTTTATAATAGTATCGAACTTTCATATGTTTTATTATAATTACACCTCTATTTCATTAAAGACTAGGCTAGCTTTTTTAAGCCCTGGACTTTTCTCAAACCTTTAACTAAACCTACAGTAAGTAGGTGTATGTATTGTATAACGAGATAAATAAATGAATACTAATTATATTTGCCCTCTTCACCTTAATTTTATTTATTCTTTCTATTTCAAACTATTATAATGTATTTAGCGTGTGATATTCTAAATTCTATTGGAATAATGATATATAGAAGATATAATCTATTCTATTTTTGTTTTCAAGTTTATACAATATTACGAATGATGCTCTTTCTCAAGCAAATCAATAATATATCAGATGTAATACTGTAAGTTTGGTGTTTACTTTTATATTCTGTCAATATACGTATAATTATATATTCATATTTTTCATATATTTTGTCTCTGATTTGTGGGTGTATTTACCTAAATATTATTGATGGATGAAATTGGTAAATTAGGGGTATTAACTTCAATATACATCAGTTAAGTTTCAACATTCAATATGTATGTCTATTGAGATGTGGAAAATAATGTATCTAAGGATTTCATTGTGTCCATGATTGTCCCCTTGGGGTTTATTTCGCAATTTTTGAATTGAAGCGGATCTTAGCTTATAAATCAATGATATAAAAATAATTCTATTTATATATTAAAAATACAACTTTGCATTTATCATATCTACCAAGAAAAATTCCAACAAATACCTTATTTCCATACAAAAGAATATCTCATGAGAGGGAATTGCCTGAAATATATATCTCCAGTCTTTCCTGGAGGTCGTCTTCTATCAGAGACAGTTTCGGATGAAATATTAGCTGGGCCTGTGACATGACAGACTCTCTGAAAAGAAACGCCCTCCCGAAGAGACTGGCATTAACAAGTTCACGCTAGGGGGGTCCCTCATGGGAGTCTCTCTAATGTAGTAATTTATTCAGATTCTCTCATTACAACAGCCACTGAACATATGTAATATGCAAATATATCTTTTTCCTCTACTCCACACCACTAGAGTATTAATATGTAACAATGGTCTGTTGCATAAATATGCAGAAGAACTTAAATCTTCCTTCCGCCAGAGTTCTATGAATGTTTAATTAGGTGAAATTGCCTTCGGACCAATTATTTAAACTATCAATTCCAATTGGAACCCACAGCCTAGTCTAATTATAATTTTATAACCATTAAACCACAGCATTCATCTTTTGGCTTTTTGCTTTATTTTTTAAATATGCGAGAATGTTCTTTTTTAACTGCCCAATTTTTTACCTATTTATTTAAATGGTTGTGTGTGGCCATATTGAAAGGTGTAATTCCTTGATTTGTTGAATGAGCTGAATTTCTTTCAGAAGATAACTCTCGTAATATAAAAATTGGAAGCAACATATTTGCATATCTCAATAGAATATAAATGATAGCAATCTATATTGTTTATTAGGTTAAGGACACGGCTTCGCCCGGGTTCTCTTCTCGAGTAGTTTTTGGCCAAACCATATTGCTTTAAACTAAAATATATTATTAGCATTATTATTATTACTAATAGTCGTAATAATAGAAATAGAGAGAGTAATGGTATTAGTAATAGTTAAGCAAAATATTTATTAATATATTCTTTTCATAGTAATTTTTGACAACCAAAATATATGCAAATCAGATGTTTATCATCAGATGGTTAGTATATTCTGTGGGTTGGCACTATGACACTGAATACTTCAAGATATATTCGATATATCCTGTGTCACAAATTTCACTACAGATAAGGTCAAACATTGTGGACACTTAGTGCATAAACGAAATATGCAAATTAGTCTGTAATAAGGTTAATTTTCATATAAAAACCATTTAAATCATCAGAGTCATTACGACCATAATTACTCTATATAATTTCAAAGTTTCATCCAGTTAGGTGTCCAAACGGTATGAGCGGAATATGCAAATGAGTTTTTTTATGGAATTAATGCAAGTTTGGCATGCAATTTTCATACCAATAGGTCAAAAATTGTGAGAACGTATGAGAAACAAACATAAGCATCTTTCTATATATTTATATATTTCAAGTGGAATGATTTATTTCTTCTGTATGGCTACCATTGATATCGTTTGAAAGATAGTGGTAAATGTGTAAATATGACAAGACAACATGTTTACCTTCCTCACATCTAGATATCTAGAGTCTAACGCCGTTAATATGTAAATATTCTATGTAAATACATCTGTAGACTCCCAAGTATTGCTTACCACAGCGATAAAAGATATCAAATAAAAATCATTTTTTGAATAAAATTGTTTGGTCCAATACACATTCCTTCGGGGATATCCCAATATCTAAGCTTCTTATACAATCAAACCTTTGTCTCTTACTATACGATTTTCTGTTTTTGATTTTTCCCAGAATATCTGACCTTTTGCTTTGTGAGGAGATTTTAATAAATATAAAAACCCTATTGCCATTATCTATAATAATATTTATGAGATTTATATATATAATATTAATATAAGGTTTATATAGAAAAATATAATAAAATATTTAAAAATAATTAGATTTAGATTTACGGCAAATTAAAATTCTAATCGGAAAGTCGAACAAGTTTGATAATAATCGCATTTTTTATTTTTTAATATTTTTAAAGCGGGTGTTCTAACCAACCTGAGTATGCAAGTGTGCAGAGACGTTCAATAGACGGAACATTGTTTCTGTGGATATTTTAACAGGAGATCTAGGTTTTTATTTTCTCTTTTATCATAGATTTCCTTCCAAAACAAATCTCATCTATCTATTTGTAGGGCTATACCTACACAGAATTATATGCCAATAAATAACTTCTTGCCGAGTTGAATTATAGAGTCCTCTGTCACCAAATAAGTTAAAAGCCAGTTTTTTACTATTTAAACTTCTCCAACAAAGACACCGCTCACATTTTAGTAGATTGCTTTGTTAAAAAATGTATAGAGCTTTTAGAAGAAATCGTTCTTTTAATGTTTTACTGATAGCTTCAGTAGGTTCAATTCCTCTTATTCTGAAATTGAATCAATTTGATGAAATGAATAGCTTCATTGTTAGCAAAATTACATATTTTAAAGGATCGGCTTAATTTACATACGTATCACACATGCTTAATAATAATGCTTAATAATAACATGCTTAATAAAATTAAGATACATACACTGTGAAAGTATTAAAAATAATTACTATCTTATATTGTTGTAAAACTATGATTGTGTGTGTATATATTTTTTTCTGTTAAGAAATATTTGAATCGCAAACATAAATATTTATACTTTATCAATTTGTATTTCAATGTTTTGATATAAATCTTGTTGAATTATTCTGTTTAAAATTATATAATATAAATATAAAGATTGATATATTTTGCCTGAAGAATCCATATAAAAATAACAGAAACTTTCCCGTCAAAATCGAATGACATGTATATGACAATAGTATTTTTGACCAACTTTCGAGCCTTTTTCAAATCAAATTAAAATATCTTCCACGCTACACCAGGAGTATTCACAGAAATTCATTTAAAGATTTGGAACCTATGATTATATGCAAATAGGAATGGGAATGTTAATACGTTTATTATATAGGCACAAGTATTAGTTCTTTTATACACAACAGGTTAGTTATTTGAATATCTTTGTAAAAAATGAAAGGTCTGTAACGTATTTTATTATTATTCACTTGTCGTTTAGGTTTTGTATAAAAACTGGCATGGAACATTTAAGTAGTTTTTTTTTTTAATAATATATATATTAAATATCTATGTATAAAAGAAATCTAATAGCTGTTTCAATTCCCCAGAAATCCTTACTTTCTTATTTTTAAATTTGCATATAATTGGAGGTTATATCATTTAAAATTTGATTCTAAAGAATAATGTCAGACCATTTTTCAACGGAAATTCAATATTGAATTATGGTATCTTTTTTAGATATATTTCTATACTGAACGATAGTAATATAAATGAATATGAACATATATGTAGCTAAAATATTTCCATATCAGAAGAGTTGTTGTGAAAGATACTGTTATATGAGAGGTATGTTATACTCTAAAAATGTATTGACTAATTTCCTTATTTCAGTCGGCCAATTCTCAGACATAAATTTAAATCCACGTTTAGTGTTTATAATTATTCCTATAGAGTGCGCTCTGTTACCTATACATAACAATTTGAGCGGTATGTGTGATCGGTATATGTGAAAAAAAATATATATATATATATAAAGGCCAGTTGTTGATGTTGAAACTAAAATGGCATATCCTGACTACTCATATGTGCATAGGACCAATTTTTTTATCGTAGAGGTAGAGTCTGTACCACGCTGACAATGGAAAAACAGCCCGAAGCGCGTAATTAGTTGATTTTTATTGATTTATCAAAATATTGGGTTGGCCAAATATATTTTTAAAAGTTTAATCAGCGTTTAATTAATTTTTGTTCCACTAGAAGGTGCTGAGCTATCTAAAATGTGAGCGGCCAAGATATGCCATATTTGTGTATACATATATATTAAAAATAAAAAAGGCATAATCTGACCAGGAGCACATGTGCTTTTCAGAAGGCAGAGCGCCATCTGGTAGAACAGAAATCAACTATTCATCGATTTAACCTGTTCCCTGAATAGGTGATTTCTGTTCCACTAGATGGCGCTCTGCCTTCTGAAAAGCACATGTGCTCCTGGTCAGGATATGCCTTTTTTTATTTTTAATATCAACACCTGATCTATTTTTTTTTCTATTGTTATATATATATATAGGGTGCAGGATTAAGTAGTATACATATAATAGGATATTTCGGCCATATGTCGTCCCTACAACTGCAAACTATCGAATGTGAAAAATTCAATTTTGAAGGAGAGAGAAATGAAGAGACCATGTGGCCTACCCTCAGTAGAGGAAGGCATTGAAGGAGGGAGAAATGAAGAGACCATGACACCTCTACTGAGGGTAGGCCACATGGTCTCTTCATTTCTCTCTCCTTCAAAATTGAATTTTTCACATTCGATAGTTTGCAGTTGTAGGGACGATGTGTGAAATTCTTTATTTACACGAAGTTTCAATAAATATAACCCTCACCGTTATCAGAAGGCATGACACATTTATAAAAGAATCTGCGTTTCCCTAGATTCATAAAATACAAAGATTTGTTTCAAAATCACGGATAAAAATGAATTAATTGAAATAATAACAGGGAAGTCCACCTTTTTTTACATTTTTAAAAATAAAACAAAATATATGACATACTACGCGACACTAGCGCGTCATCTATTTATTACTAAAACTATTTAGTACCACTTTCACTTCGTAGTAAGGACAGTAGTGTGTGTGTATAAGTGTATGTTGACTTTGCTTCGAATTTTTAATGAAACTTGATTCCAAGAAAAATAAATTATAATCAAACATTATATTTATTGTTTTACAAGAGAGAGAACAAAATATAAAAGGGAAACTAATATTGAACAAAGGAACTTTCTGTTTTGGTTAGCGCCTATTTACCTGTGAGCTTACACACACTCGTGGTAACAATTAATTAATATATATACAACAATATATATAGTTGTGAAGATGAAAAATCGTGTTATTTCGTTTCTATTCTAATCACTATAATAAATTTATATATAAAAAAAAAACATCATAGTTTCTATTCTCATATTTAAAAATACAAAAAAAAGGAGTTCTGTTTATATTATTTCAATTTATTTTTCATCTTTTTTTTATTCGTGATTCGAGTGTTTTGATAGCTTACGTCAAACCTCAGTCTCCTAACTACAATTTTCTAATGTGTGATACTCTATATGTTTATCTCACACATCGATGAAGGCAGATAACATTCACCGAGAGGTCATGAAACTAAAGATTTTCCATTTGGATAAGACATCCTTTCATTAGAAGTCATTTTCACAAAATTATAGGAAATTTCTAAAATATTTTTTTTTCCAGGATGGATAAGGCGTCAATCTCTGACCTACAATCTGTGATATTAAAATGTATTGATTGACCCGTGGACCAATTTCAAACTGTAGATAACTCTCGAATATAATAAACTTTTTAATTTCATTTTGATTGATTTTTCAATACTTTCTCATTCTTCAACATTTCTTGCTTATTTATATTTTTTTTCTATGATTACTGTGTCCCTTCCCCTCCGCAATAGAATATTGATTAGATATTAAAATACATTAAAAATTGATATTTACTAGGTATTATATAAAACAATATTGTATTACATCTTAAAGATTTATAATACAATATAATGCGGCTTATGATTGTAGAACGATTCATCCTTTCATACTTCATCCCTAAGGTTAGAAATAATCGTTATTTCTCCTTAAAATAAATTTCGATTTTTCGTTCAAAAAGAAACATTAGCGGTATAATTGTCAAACTTCGTTCTACAATCTTAAATATTGTTGTCTATTTCTTTCACTAAGGGCATTAGTTTAATAGACAATATCCACATAATGATAAATACAAATTTTTAAAACATTTATCTTGGAGTTTGGTGAACCCTCTCTCAGGATGTTCTATCACGATAAATATAATTTCAAACAAATTAAAAATATTTATTCATCATTTAAAATCCAATTTTAATATATAGATTTCTCCTGTAGAAGAACCTTCTTTAAGCCCGAAACCTAGAGAAATCATATAAAAATATTATCTCTTAAACCTCTTCTGGACGTTTTAATTTCCATTTAATAATTATGATTATTTTGGCAAACGACGTATGTTTTGAATACCGACTGCTATTATAAACATCTCGATTATTTATATGCATATATCCAATAATGATGAAAATTTTAAATTTAGTTTTCTATAAATACACAATCGCATTATATTTGAATTCTAAATACAGACCTGAATAAAAATTTAGTTTTTAGAGCGTAAAAAAATAAATACAAAAATAGGTAAATTTTTACAAATATAAAAATTAAACTTCCTAGAATCGTACCCGCGTTTTATTTTTTATATAATAAAGAATATCGTTGTTAAAAAATACCTAAGCTTAAAGAACACTGCATGATGATTGGTTAATGAACTCAACCATAATTTAAATGATTAAGGTCACAAAGGCACAGGCTAGTTTGTACAAAGGTAAATATAGAGAAAAATATTTTGCTTTTTAGAAAATTTAACTTCGTAGAATCGAATCCACGACTTTATAATTAATATAGAATATCGTTGTTTTTCAAATAAAACCTGAGCTTAGAGAAACAACTGCACGCTGATTGGCTAATGAACTCAACTCTTATATGGCTGTTTAAGGTCACATGACAGCGAACTGTCAATAAGAGCGCGAATAAAACGTACTTATATAAACACAACACTTGCATAGCAACATTATGGCGAAATTAGACAATTAACTCCTACCTTGTATTTAAATAAAATGAAACTAAACCACTCAGGGGTGAGTTTCTTCTTAGAATTTATTTATTATGTAGCATCTCTCTCACTAGGCCTAAGAATGAAGAATAAAGTTTCATACAGTATTCGACGCAGTTTTTTTTATGTCAAGAGTAAAAAATTGGGTTTATAGAGGCTGTGGTCATTTACTTCCTAGTAGTTGTACCTTTCAGCATGTATATCGATCAGACAATAACTCTGAAAGATATTACAATAACCTTTATTGAACACACATGAGATAACCAAGTGTGAACAAAATTACCTCAGTCTCCTTCAAAAAAACTGACTACCGGCGACATCAAAGACTTTCCACCTCCTTTATTTTTTTCCATGCGTGTATGTATATATAAAGAGGTAACTTGATTGAGTTGTGTTAAACTGATTTGCATATCATTCTACTCCAAAATTTCTTTTTAAAAACTTGGTTCCGCCTATATACCACGCTACATATATACATAACGAATGAATTTAAATATTTTATTTCAAAAACATATCCAATGTTTCTATTTCTTATTTATTCTTCCCAAAAAATAAAAATACATACAAACACACATTTGCTATGGTTTATATATTTCTCTCTTATTCCAAATTCTATATGGATTTTAGTTTAAATACATTTTTTTAAATGTTACGAATATATTTATTGAAGAAGAGAAATTGAAATTTGAAAAAAAAAGGTTTAATGTCTTGTTTTTAGATGGGTACTCGAATAAATCCAATCCCTTTTTTTATTTTGATAAAAAAGATGTAAAGAAAAATGTTCAAAAATTCTTTGAGTGTTTACTTTGAATGTAGGTTGGGCAAATATTGCTAGCCTTTGTTTGGTTATGCTAATATTAAAGGTGAAATACATTTTTTTGAATCAAATACTAGAGTTGAACTATATCATCATGTTGTCTAATAAACATTCCTATTTCAAAATTATAATTTAATTTATTATAAATACAACAGTGTCTGTTTCCAATCCATTTATATGGTAACATTTTTATTCAACTTTTTTTTTTAATTTCTCGGGGAAATTTTTTTAAAAAGAAAATTACGAAATGCGTCAGAGATAAACTTCTATATATCCAGGCTTTAAATAATTGATAAATAATTAATATGTGTGTGTGATTTATCAAAATTACTCGAATAAGAGGCTTGTATTCTGATATAATTTTAGCTTAGGATTCGTGCTTTCTTTAATTGAAAAAATGGAGGTTTTCGAAATCATGATACTTATTTTTTCCTATGTATTATTCAAGATAAAATAGTGTGAAATGGTTTAAAAACTACGATTATTTATCACAATGGGTTTCTTTATATTATAAAATTCTAGCTCTCAAGTGATTCGCTCTTAACAGGCTTAATAAAAAACATCGACTTTTCAACCAGAAGTGTTTACATACATTGTGTATATTTTGTATAGGCGCGCAGAGTGGATATTTTTACAACTTAATTTAAAAAACTTTAAAACTAAATAAAATATATGAGTGAAATTTAAAGAAACCCATTGTGAGAAATATTTATAGAATTTTTGCATATGTATTTTATTAATAATTTGTGAATATGTATATAGGGTGTGTATATGTGTTTAAAAGATATATACCAATACGTTAAAAATATTCTCATGTTATTTTTGTAATAGAAATATATTATTTTGAAGCCTACAGTGCTCTTGCATCCTAAGATTTAAAAATACTTTTACAAGTTTCAAATACACCGATCTTAATAAATAAATAATCTATATAAATTCAAAATATAATAAATCATATTTCTATGTTAGTATTTTATAAAGATCTTGGGACTGTCCTCGAAGATTCTTCCAGGGAACACTTGGGGATATCCACCGGTGCACAGAGGAGGCCCTGGAGTGGATTCGTCACCTCGACATTCCACTCTAGAGAAACTTACCAACATTGTTGTATTGTGCTGTAAAAAACAATATCATACGCAATATATATAAAGATCTTTAATTGTATAAATCATTAAATAAAATTTTGAAATAAAAATAAATCTCTCTATATATAGAATATATATTTTAAAATATAGTTTCAAACGACAATGAGAGAACAAAATAGACGTTTGAACAGTATGGTGCCAATGTTTACTGCCAGCACAACCCGCGCTTGCCAATTAAATAACACCGACATAGTAGAAAAGCGCGTTAATAGAATTAACGCTCTCTCTAAGATCACAGTATAAAATCGCTACAGTATATTAAATTATAGTGAAATAATGCATATTTATATTTTTTATCTATACACCGACTCTTTCTCTGATATATATTATAAAATGCATATCTAACATATTATAGTATAGATGCTGTATGTATACTTCTACAATTCCAAGTTGCATATAGCATTGAATTGCGATTAACTGCATATGTCCCGCAGATATGTATATGAGGTAGATGTGACATTAATCCAAGTCCCTTGGGGTGAATGTCACCAATTAACTTGAGATTTCCACTGTTAATTTAACCACGTGACTCAGAATACTGATGTGGTTAGGCCTAACGCCTCGAACAACACTTGTTGTCCTCGGGCTATCCTAGTCGTTTGGTCACATACATATAGCGACATATATACAAATTTAAAAATACACTTTAACCGCGACACCAGTAAAACAAATCGTTATAAGCGGGTATCATTATAAAAGGTAGCGTTATGAAGAAATTATACTATGCCTATAGATGATATTAGTAACTTTTTTTTTTCAATTGTCGTTTATATGTAAATTTGTAAAGTTGATTTGACTCTTTTTATGATCTATTTTATTATCAGAATGATCAATAATCAAATGTATTCAACAGTAAACATATATATTACTATATTCATTCATATTATATAGCTCTCTATATATTACAGCTTTTTCCATCTAGTCACTTAGAAATTATTTCTAAAGCCTTATCCTAAGATCCTCGAATTTATTTATATATATTTTAAATAAACAAAGAGCTTTAGAAATATGTTTATAATTTTCATATTTCGATTGCCAAAATTTCAATCTTTGGCAAATCCTACGTATTGTGACAGCATCACTGTAGATATGATGCTTAAATCATTTTAATATTATTTTATAAATGTACGAGAGGGAAGTACCAATTCACTAGATTAAACCCCGTTAATTCGGTCTATTCCATCACTTTATCCGTAGGATGTTAAGAAATGATATCCACCCCTATACTGATGAGGGCCATAGTCCGAAGCCATGGTATATAGGGTGTTGGTCTTTATCTGAATTTGTCAAAACTGGTGTTTGGGCGCATTGAAAGACTTGTCTCCAGACCTTCTGCGCAGAGTATATCAAATAATCGCATTATTTTTTAGCATTTTATGCATTTATTAAAATAGATAAATGACTTTAGTGTATGTAGAGTGTAGTGTAATTTAGTGTAGTGTATGCGGACGTTCACAAATGCCATTTAATTAATTGTTAATTCGAAATATTTTCATTAAAAAAAATTAAATCACTCTTTTGCTCTATTTTGTTTTAAAAATTAATCTATATTTATTATGTGTGTACCATTTTACTATATTAATAGGGGTATATAATAGTGCTCGTTATATCACAATTTAAATTTGTCACAGATAAATTATTATTTCTTTATGTGTGTGGTATATATCTTCATATATACGGAGTGGAACTGATAAATCAACATGTGGGGAAATAAATAATGTGGTAAGTAATAATATATCATTGGTTTCTCACAATAGAAAAATACATTCTGCCTCCTACCTAGCTTGAAATGGTAATATGTATATTGGATCGCAGATATTTGCGGTAGAATATGGGAATCGAGCCTGGCAACCTTGGTGTTGAATAATTCAGCAGACGATAAGGACATGAGATGTTACGCCCGTTGTTTCCAGCACGATACCGTGGAAAATACATCGTGGCCAATATGCATATTGTACAAGCTATGTAAATATTGGAAACTTTACATGCTATAGCCGATGTGTAGTTCTAACCATTCTGTGACTCTATCTGAACCTTTAATAATATTAACCCAAGATATATACCACGTGACTGCATCTTCCAAACATGAAAATTCCAAAGAAAAATAAATATAATAAATAAATATCAAATATCTATTCACTCAATATATAATCACTCATATATAGATATAAGTTTACTTTCAAACTTTCGAAGCAATATATAAATTTCACATATATATAGGTTATAAAATATTTTACAACTACATTTTAAAGATTGTTTAAATGAAAATATATCATATGTAGATATATATGAGCAAATGAACACTGGTATATTGCATATATTCTAAAATATGAAATGTATTTATTCAAAATACAATTAGTAAGCATATTTTCATTAAAATAAATTATTTTTTCGTGTTTAATAAACATTTTATTTCTATTAATAAAAATATTTATAAATTAATGAAGGCCACGTTCATTAGCTGAAAATCCAATTAGAATAAAATCCGCTTTCTTACTTTGTTTTTAACTAGGGTAGAGCTCCTTTTCTCAGAAAATCTCACTCGAATTCACAGAATATTCTCGAGGAATATTCTCTTTTACACAATTCGTCTTATATATATAAAAATAAAAAAAAACTGCGGAGAATATGCAGTTATTAAAATCGCTTCAAACTTCGTTTACTTCCCAATTCAATAACTTCCCTAACGTTTATAATTTCGCGCCTTTTTATTATTATATCGTCTGTCATTATATTTTATTATATTTGACTCCACAAATATTTAATAATAATAATAATTTTTGAAATTCCAATATTTTAATAAACAAACATTTTGATTTCTATATATTTTATAATCACACAATTCCATATAATTTTACAGATTCAATCTCTTTCTTTCTAATATTGATAATAGAATTATATTTTTATAAAGCTTCATAAATATATTTTTGTGTATTACATTATAAAATATATATATTCATGTTCATTTTATATATAGACTGTTTTTCAATTATCCGAAGAGAGAATATAAATAATAAATGAAATATTGTTGAATACGACAGTATGTGGGGTTTTAACTTTTAAAACCTTACGGAGTTCATCAACAGAATACTTTTTAAATATGAGTAAAATATAATAATATATATTAACAAAGAATTATAATATTTTATAGTTTTTTAAACAAAATACAAATGCTTTTCAAAAGATAGATTCAGAAATCGCATTTTTTGAGTCAAATACTGTAGTTAACATCAAAAATTTTACACTCTAAATATTAGAAATAAATATTTATTTTTAATTATTTTTTTAAATCTTTCATTGAAATATATTTTATAAATCTAAAATTCTCACATACTTTAAAATGAGAATTTTTCTTTTATGATTTCATTGACAACGAAATGGAAAACGGACAAAAAGGTAACCAAAAAAGATAGTCCACGGCGATCGTCTGCAAGGGCTAATTTTTCGCGCCAAATTTGTGCGGGGTCGATAGTTTTTCAGTTGTGCAACAAAAACTCGCTGTTTAAAATTCTGGAATGTTCGCGAACTAAAGTGATCGACATCCGAATAACAAATTTACATAGACATTATCTTAACACTTAGTTAGGCCTAGCTCTGGGGGAACCTCAAGAAATATTTAATTTATGCAAATATCTAATTTTTTTTTCGAAAAATTGATTTTAAAATAATAGGGCTCGAGTGTTTTAGAATTGTGGCTCGTTTATCACACGTACAAACTATCATAATTTAATTATCGAGCAGGCTCTTATTATCAGATTTATTTTTCGAATTCGGATGAAATAACGAATTTTTTAAATTTTCTCCATAAATTGTTACATTTAAAAAGTAATATAATTAAAATAAAATAGTCAAGATTTCCAATGCAAAATACGCTATATTACATAATGTTATAGAATGTAAAAAAACTATATATATATATGTCTTTTCTTTTATTTTACACGAATTCAAAACTATAAAAAATTAAGGATTTTGTTGAAATTGAAAATTCTTTTCAATGTCTAAATATGACAGAATAATAGGATTGTTTGACCAATGACATATTACTCTGTGGTGTCTTACTGTACTGTACATAAATAGATGTCATTAGTTAGGTGTGCGCTTTTAAGTTTCCGTGGTGTAGCGGTTATCACGTGTGCTTCACACGCACAAGGTCCCAGGTTCGATCCCTGGCGGGAACCTTTTTTTTAACTCTCACGTGGTCTAGTGACTAGAATACCTGGCTCTCACCCAGGAAGCCCGGGTTCGATTCCCGGCGTGGGAATTTTTCTTGAGATCAAAAATCACACACTTTGATTATTAGCTCGAAAAACCATATCCTCTCTTAGGTGTGCGCTTTGTTTATTTCAGTGTGAGGTTGGTGACTTTGTGACTAAAGTCCTTGTTAAGTACAATCCTCCAGAGAGAGATCTATTCCTTCTCCTACCGTCCTACTTTTTTCCAACAATTTTTCAAAATAAAATTTATTGTGTATTGATATTATGGCGAAGAAATAATTTATTATTTAATATTATTCAATGAAAATATTCAACAGATTATAAAAATATATATTACTCTGTATTTGTAAAATCATCTTTAAAATATTTCTTTGTTTGTTTGTTCAAGATTCCCTAGCTGTAGATAGTTTGTTTGATAATTGTCGACTAGTCGTACTGACGCCATCAATAAATACTTTTACATATTTCAAGACTTTATTTCTACGCTATACAATATATATATGATGTAAAATAATGCTATCGATTTCTAAATTAGAATATATTTCATATTTCTCTAGATATAAAGGTATTGGTTCAAAAATAACAAAAATATACTATCTTAAATTGTGTTTTACTTTTTTTAAACTTTGTAATTTCTAATTTGAAACTGTGAGCTCTTGACATTGTAAATAGCTATGTTCATTGGCGCAAATAACCCTTGTTGGTATATCGCGTCTGATATTTGATGATAATAATAATAATTCATATATATTTCTCAAAATATTTCAAATTTTGAAAAATATAATTGAAATGGTCTTTTAGATATTTTAGTTGAAGTAAATAACATTTTAATCTATTTATTATTATTTATTACTTTCTATTGAATTATTTAACCAAATATTTAAACAATTTAACAATTAAACAATTTAAAAATAACAAATTTGAAATTATAAGTGACTAAATGTAAAAGAGTATTTTTCGAAAATTATCATTTTGAAAAAAAAATATATATATATTTTACGTTCTATGAAATGCCAGTAAATATGTATTATATAATTCATCTTCTGCTCCGTAATTTCCACCAATCCGAAAAATTACTTTTCCCGCGCACAAATACTTAGCTAGATGAAAGCGTCTGCTGCAACTTTCATTAGTAAATTGACATCTGCTCTATATGGAAGCAACTTCCGAGCAATGATTAAAAAATGATAATAATAAATATATATATTTAAAATATATATACTTCGGTATGTTGGTAATATATATTTCTTTAGACTGTGAAATATAACATTTCTATATATTTATCACACGAATATTTAGACACATAGCATTCTTTAGTAAAATATTTAACGATATAAAACTATAGAATATTTTTTTTTAATCCAAAATAAAAGAAATCACGAGATATATGTTTGAAAATAAATAAATATAAAATTAAACATTTGTAAAGATTCCTTTGTTTATGATATTTTATAATAAAATATTACAGAATATGTTAGAAAACAAATGGCATTATTATCTCAATAAACATTTTACGAATTATTATGAATACGTGCGATCAACATAATAATAAGCCTAATACTTTGATAGTAACCAATCTGATAAGCTATCTCACAATAGACAAATGTCTTTAACTATTTAGAATATTTAGTTAAAATACGAGAGAGAGAGAGAGCAAGTTTCCTAAACTGGGCTAATCGCAATCATACGATAACGGTCATGTACAAAATGGCTATCTTCATAACAAGACAATATGGAAATAGGTTATCTGGCTTCATTACATTTTAGTAGGCACACTTCTATTGGTGTATATATTCCCTTCTTTTCTGGATTATATATATATAGTTATATAGAATTGTGTTATATTATATATGGAAAATCTAATATATACCTCGGTAGACTAATTTAAGTTGTCTCAAAAAGCTTGATAAAAAAGGAGACGACCTAAATGACAGGTATTCCAGTCGCTAGAAACGTATAATTGGACCTTTTTTATTATTTGATGCATTCTTTCTTCTCCTTTAGCGCTGCTGCCACCTGGTGTCAATTTTCTAATGAAAGTTTCACAAGACAACTGGAAGTAATTTACTTCTGCGAGAAATGCCAAAAAGGTGTATATATTCTGGAAATAAAAAAGATAAATATTATATCTAGACATACTAGATTATAAATATATATATTTATATCTATTTTAAAATTTAAAATATAGATACACTATATGATTCCTGGATAAAAAGGTTCAAATTGATCGTATTTATAATCTATATATGTATCTGTAAAGCACATGTGCTCCTGGTCAGGATATGCCATTTTTAATATATATATATATTTATATCTGCATCTAAAATTAGACAATTTTATACAAAAATATATATATTTAACCACCTAACATTATTATATTAGAACATCTATCAGAATATGGTATGCAACTTTCCAAATTTATTTTACCGAGTTGTTAAATTGTACTGCATATATGCATATTCTCTCTATATATAATGTTTGTAATATATTCAACTAAATATTGTTACAATCATGGACCAAACTTAAGAAGGTTGTACCTTGGTTAAGCTTTGTTAGAACCATCCTTAAAATATTCCCTCTCTCTCACTATGAGTTAGTTACAAATAAAATATTAAAAATTTATATATATTGGCTAAAATTTAATTTAGTTTCAATCCTGATAAAGTTGGAAGATATTCTCATCGAAACATTGATATAAATAAAGATCTTAAAGAACATTATCCAAGTCTACGTGAACCCAGTTCAGCTAATCAGAATAATGTCCGAGAAAATATATATAGCGATAGAATTGTTTAATTTTCATAAAGCGTTAGAGAACAAGGTAATCTCTAAAAACTAAAATTACAGAACAATTTCCATCCATAGTTAATTTGTATAGTTTTGTTGAATACTTTGATTTCCTTTTCATTTTCCCTTCTCTCCTTTGTTTATGTTTCTTTTTCTCCTTTCTTCAAGAAAATGATGTATGGCGAGTCCTTACAGGACGGAAATGTCCTAATAAAGCAGTTGTTGTTGTTGATATAAATAAAATAATTTTTACTGACTGATATGAATATAATAATATATGAATGCCGGCCAGACGACCAAGGCACTCCATATATTGAATATATAAATCAATTATCTCTTATATATTCGAAAAAACTAATTTTAAAACCTCCATATTTACAATTATGAAGCTATAATACCAAATATTAGTTATAAAATCAAAAAAAGTTGTTAAATCCATAAAGAATATAGCGCCTCATAGTTTTAAAAGACCGGATTCTAGTTTAATTTTAAAAGCAGACGAAAATATTTCCCGCGGGAAACATAGAGGTAAACATACATAGTATGCATTAGCATGGAGATTTATGACTTTTATTTTAGCAAAGCAAAAATATATAATTTATGTTAAATTCCATCTCCCGGTTGTTGTTTTAACACGATACATATGCAATTTATCTTTCTTTTTTTTTTTTGAGAATATCTTCCTTGTGTCTTTCTTCACCTCTATTTGTTAGTAACTGAGTTTGTGTTATAAAATAAGTTATACAAATATACATATATCTCTCTTTTTCTATTTTTTTTCACAATAAAATATTTCAATAGAATGATAGCCATGTATCAAGTCCTACCCTTCTCCCGTTAAAAAAAAAAAGACTGTAGCACATCTGCGTAAAAGGCGCTGATTCAGATCGGTAAATATGCAACAACGTCAGTCGTTATGTAAATTATCTAAAATACAGATTGGCCCTTTGTTGGAATTGTTGATACCGATATTGTAGCATATATACTAATCGGAGTTTTCTCGCATTGGGCATAGATGATACGGATATGTGTTGTTTTGATTGCCGCATCTTTTTAAAGTAGAGTTTTAATTGTCCACTAATTACTAATTTCTTATATAATATCCATGTATGGATTATGATGATGTAATAAATGGAATAATGAAATTGTTGAGTTAAAATGCCTAGAACGGTAGGAGTAGCATTATATAAGTAGGAAGAAACACAGTGATGGAGGAAAAAAGGAACAGAGCTTAAGATAGAGAAGTAAGGCGCCATTAAGTACTTCCTCAAGAACAGAGATGAATAATGGACTGATGAACTGGATGGGAAGTTATGAAGAATTGGACTGATGAACTGGATGGGAAGTTATGAAGAATTGGACTGATGGACTGGATGGGAAGTTATGAAGAATTGGACTGATGGGCTGGATGAGAAGTTATGAAGAATTGGACTGATGGGCTGGGTGGGAAGTTATAAAGAATTGGACTGATGGGCTGGATGGGAAGTTATGAAGAATTGGACTGATAGACTGGGTGGGAAGTTATGAAGAATTGGGCTGATGGACTGGATGGGAAGTTATGAAGAATTGGACTGATGGACTGGATGGGAATTTATGAAGAATTGGACTGATGGGCTGGATGGGAAGTTATGAAGTATTGGACTGATGGGCTGGGTGGGAAGTTATAAAGAATTGGACTGATGGACTGGATGGGAATTTATGAAGAATTGGACTGATGGGCTGGATGGGAAGTTATGAAGTATTGGACTGATGGGCTGGATGGGAAGTTATGAAGTATTGGACTGATGGGCTGGGTGGGAAGTTATAAAGAATTGGACTGATGGACTGGATGGGAATTTATGAAGAATTGGACTGATGGGCTGGATGGGAAGTTATGAAGTATTGGACTGATGGGCTGGGTGGGAAGTTATGAAGAATTGGACTGATGGACTGGATGGGAATTTATGAAGAATTGGACTGATGGGCTGGATGGGAAGTTATGAAGTATTGGACTGATGGGCTGGGTGGGAAGTTATAAAGAATTGGACTGATGGACTGGATGGGAATTTATGAAGAATTGGACTGATGGGCTGGATGGGAAGTTATGAAGTATTGGACTGATGGGCTGGATGGGAAGTTATGAAGTATTGGACTGATGGGCTGGGTGGGAAGTTATAAAGAATTGGACTGATGGACTGGATGGGAATTTATGAAGAATTGGACTGATGGGCTGGATGGGAAGTTATGAGGTATTGGACTGATGGGCTGGGTGGGAAGTTATGAAGAATTGGACTGATGGACTGGATGGGAATTTATGAAGAATTGGACTGATGGACTGGATGGGAATTTATGAGGTATTGGACTGATGGACTGGATGGGAAGTTATGAAGAATTGGACTGATGGACTGGATGGGAATTTATGAAGAATTGGACTGATGGGCTGGATGGGAAGTTATGAAGTATTGGACTGATGGGCTGGGTGGGAAGTTATGAAGAATTGGACTGATGGACTGGATGGGAATTTATGAAGAATTGGACTGATGGACTGGATGGGAAGTTATGAAGAATTGGACTGATGGGCTGGGTGGGAAGTTATCAAGTGAGCAATTCAAGATAGAGAAGTATGGCGTCACTGGAGACCAGACCATGCTCAAGAGAAGACAAACTAGAGAAGAAAATAATTTATCAAATTATAAATATATATATTTCATATATAAAGCTCTGTACTATTTTCACTACAGAACATTTACAATTTATCAACACGTCGAAAAAAAGATAAAATTATTTAAAACCTCATTAAATCAAAATTTTAAAAACTTAATTTCTAAACTAATGATTTTTTACATTTATGCATTTATATTTCTCTCAAGATAATTATCTATTAGTAACTTGTAAAAAATAAAAACAAATTTTAATTAACTCATATTTCTTCATTAAAAAAGAATTCACCTTCATTAGACGGGGGGAGATCCGAGGGGAACAAAGTTCTAAAATTATTAAATAAATATAAAGGAATATTTCTCTATCAAATTGATAAATTTTACCTATAAATTTTAAAGTTTTTTACGAAGCACCAAAAGATTATTTTAAAGCTCTTTTTTAAAAAAAGAAGAAAATTTCGAGGAAAATCCTTTCAAATAAAGTAATATATGGCAGTATATATATGGAGGGTTAAATATAGTTCACACAAACCCCTTTATTATCAACCATGTACAGAAGGGTTATTAACTCAACATTTTTTTAAAATGTATTTATAGAGGAGAAATTGACACAATTCCCCTTCTTTATTTTTTCGTTGGGGGCTTACCAATTTTTAAAACCAATATTTAGTCTTCGAGAAAAAGTATTTAAGTGGAAATATTTTAGAAATAAGCTTTCGAAATAAATCTTTATTTGGGTTATTATAGTCACCCACACCCCAGATAATCGCAATGTATTTTTAACGTGATATAATCATGGTATTTATTATATATACCATATATATAGATGGAAATTTTGCCGGGATGTGATAATTATCTATAAAAATAAAGGTCTATATTTTGGCCATAGGTTTGGCTTAATCACTTTGCAAGCTAAAATACCTTAGGCAGATTGTGAAGATTTGATCACTTGTAGATCTCATGAAATAAAGCCCGTTCTGAAACAACGAGGGCCATTAGCCGCGGGCGTTCTCTCAATTTGCCAAACTTGGTGTTGTCGCTTTGTCACCGACCCGAAGTTTGCGGCTTGGTCAACAGATGGCGTCTTGTTTTTACATCATTTTGACGAAGAGAGTCGACCATTATTTATAAATATATATATTTTTAGAAATATAAAATTCATATCCTGACCGCTCACATTAGCATTTTAAATGGCTGAGGGCCATCTAGTGGAAAAAAATCAACTTATTGGTAAATAAATTATATTTTGATCCAATATATTCCTTTTTAATTAAATATATATTTATATTCAAAAGTAATATGATAGCTATTTATGAGAGATAAAACTTTACCTGAAAATTCTGCTTTGTAAAAAATGAGTAAAGGAAATTAACAAGTTGCATATCTTGAGACACTTTAATAATATTCAAATATAGTTTCAAATGGGTTAATATTTCTAGAGCAAGTGTTTTCATTGCCAGTGTATAAATTAAAGTCGAAATCTTTAAAGTGCTATAAGAAATTTTCGATAGATCCCTTGTCATTTCTCAATCTTATTTAACCATCAAACAATGCGCACATTTTCTGAATTTGGAATCATCACCATTTTTTTTAAACACATGTTCTGAATTCTGCTAAACCCCAGTTGTTTCACATCAGTCCAACACAACTGTCACATCTTCGTCATCAATATTGCCACGTTTTTATTTTTAAACGCTAATTTCTGTTTTGTAAAACTTTATTTTTAAAGTTTATTATTTTAAAAGTGAAATGTTTGTTAATGAAATAGACATTTTGCCTAAACTCATTTATTGCCGCTTTCTTTTACAAGCCATTTGTTTATGTCTATTTTTACATATCGTTTTTATTGAGTTTTTACTAACTTTGCATGTACATCATTGACTTTTAATGAATGAGAAAAAGAAATTGAAAATAAACATATGAAAAATTAAAGTAACATTTTAAAGGAATTTATGTACAATTGAAAATTGTTTCTGTAACGTCTCAATATATATATAGGTTATGCAACAGCATCTCAAAACCCATCCGCCCATGTTATTAAAGATCAGTGCTGAGTGCAAATTCCCCTCAGAATCAAAGAAATGCAACAAGTTTGGGAAATGAAATTAAAGCGAGTCAAGGGGCCTTGAAAGATGGGGTACATGTGTTGAACCTCTTCCTATCAACATCTCAAGTTTCCAAGAAGAATTACAAATGTATAACCGCGATACAAGAGGAATCGGTGCAAGTTTCATTAGTATCATCTAAAATTTTTAATTAATAGGGAAACTGTATGCAAATCCTATTATTGATTTATTGCCTATTTACATATCTAATTTATTGCGTGATCACTTATCTAATTCAGATGAAATTTTCAATAAAGCAATTTTTCAATAGAGATATCCATAGGATGGTTCAGTTATATTGAAATAACATTGCGGATAATTATTTTTTCAATTAACAGTTATTTATATATTATGTGATACCAGCGCCATACACGGCTGTGGTTGGTATTGATCATACTTCTCCTTGTATACAGTACTATATTTTTCTTCTTCCATTTATCAATTGTATATATATATTTAACTATTTGAGAAAGAGAGAGATGGGGGTATATTTATAAATACATACATATATATATCTTATGTATGTATCTTTTATATTATATATCTATATTTACATATATATAAATATATATATTTATAAAGATACCCCCTCTCTCTCTTTCTCAAATAGTAAAATAATAGTGATATTATGTAATATTTATATATGGCGCTATTATATATTCTAGTTTTATGTTTTATAGTTCTATAATAGTATTATAGTATTCTATAATAGTGTATATATATAACATCCAATTCCCATATTTATTATTAGCCAATTCTAATACCCCCATTTTAAAGTATATTTTAAGATATCATAATATTATAACCTTTTGAAAACTACTCTTTTAAAAGTGTATTTTCTTAATTTTGAAATAAAATAGTATATAATTACCAATATCATTTATTGAAGCTATGAATCATTATTAAAAATACTTAATCTCTCTCTCTATATAAAGATATATACTTTTATTGGCATGATTTTTAAATATAATGATCTAAATTATTGTAATAGAGAATCACATAATAATTATTATTGATCGACAAAAGTCAAACTTGGTGCTAAGTTGTCTGTCTTGAAAAAGAGCTAGAGTAGATCACCGAATTCACAGATTTTGATGACTCTCTCTCTCTATCTCCTATTGTGTATAAATGCTCATTTTCTAATTAATGTTTACATATTTACACATTAGCAGAGAAGCCTTTTCTGCTGGCTTCCCGTACCAATATATGAGTATTCATGATGATAGGGAATTTTGGAATTCAACAGATATATCCAACAAGACTTGCAACAAATTATAAATACACAAATCGCTTGAAGAATTAAACTAGAAAATCATCGCGAACCAAAATTCTGCGCATTATATAATTTAATCATATAAATATATTTAAAATGGAACGTAATGCATCGAAAGTTGAATACAATCGTTTGTATCATTTAAGGCGTGATATTCACGTGGCCATTAAAAGATATCAAAAGGTATATTCGTCATTTTACCTTTTCTGACGCTAATGTTTAGTGTTTACACAAATATTTACAATAGAAAAAGGCTTCATATTACTCTTTTTGTCATTCATAATAGTAATATAAATATATGATAAACTAAATGTAAAAATAAATTGTATAATTTCAAACACACACACACACATTTGATTTTTAGAAGGTGAATAAATGTCTCAAATCCTTTCCGAAAATTTAATTTGAAAGAAAATGTCTATATTTTCTTTAACAGACGAATATTTCAACCACTCCATCAGATCTACTAAGTTTCCCGCCAAAATATATATAGAAGAACTTATAGTGATTCAAATATTAAAAATATATGAATAAAAACATATACTCATCACACAGTACTTAGGGATTTAAATGGAAGCTTTCATTTGAAAGTCATTTTACGTTGTTTCAATTTTTAACAAAATATATTTAAATTACTTTTAGATGTCAAAAGGATCTGAGAACAAGAATATAAAAGGATGGTTATATTCAAAATTTAAAATAAAAACTAAATAGATAGTTTAAACATATAAACATATAATAGTATAAACTCGTATTTAAAAATATTTAACGTCACAAAATAAACCATTTTTATTGCCTTTAACAAACACTATTTAAAATATTTCAAACTGAGAAAATCACAAATATAATAATATATTTCATTTACAAATGAACTAATAAAAATAATGCATTTTTTAAAATTAACAAAATACATATATTCTATCTTTTCAAATGTGAAAAATAATCGTCAAAAAAATAGGGCGCCGTTTTATTTATTTATTTTTAAAAAGTTATTTGGAATTTATCGGCAGCGAGCCGCAAAGGTGTGCCAAAAGATTAACAGGTAGAAAAAGCGGAGCAGACGACCACAGTAGAGCGGAATCGATTGGCAGACGAACGGCAGAAATGGCTGAGAGAGAATAATCCTGTCCCACCATGACTTGGCATTCAGTGGCGTCTGGGGGCAAATAAAAAAGTGGTGTTCTTCAAAATGGCGGCCTTAATCTTTCGTCTGGACAAGTAAGGAGATTTCAAAATCCTTCAACAATTTATTAAAGTGTACCTTAAATTTATTTTATAGAAGACGAGAGGCAAAGAATACCTTCTTTAGTGGAGCAAACGATTTTATTTCCATTTTTATTTATTATATTTCTCTCTGTGAAAAACAGAAATTATATATATATATTACATTCTTCAAAGAGATAGAGAAAGATAGAAAATTTCTCTAAATTTATTTGATTGTATACTCTTAAATTTAATATCCCATATATTGAATTTTAAAAAATATATCAATATTTGTGTGTATTGTGAAAAAGTTCCATTTTCTTATATTTCGACAATAACTAAAAAAGATGGGCTCAAAATCTTTAAGAAATATATATTAACCTATTTTTATAAAATATCTAAAATATAAATGAAATATTTGAACTCCATTTATGTCTTATAAATTTATTTATATAGATTTATATAAATTAAATTTCAAAAGATATTTATTTTCTCAATATATAAATAACATATATATGTTAGGCAATTATTCAAATGTTTGAATAGTTTTGTGAAGATTTATACATTTGCATAATTAGCTAAGGAATTCAGGATGTGCAAATACAATTTGGATTTATATTTTAAATATGTTTATTAAATTACATCAGGTTCACTGCACCACTAAGTAGCAGTGAAGAATGTTATATAATAAAAGAATAAAAAACAAATAATAATAATAATTGAAACAGAAAGTAGTTTTGTATATATACAACGTATATTAATGATGCTCAAATATAAAACCTTACTTTCAACATATTTCTATTTCGTGATATATTATAATATAGATACGTGTAGGTAATATATGTAAATAAACATATATTCAAATATATATATGTAGTATTTTAAAGATGAAGCCATCCATAATATTATCTATAAATAAATAATCGCATTTATTGGATCTGAATTAAAATTTATCCATTTTACCAATATTTCAAGAGGCCATTTGCCTCTCTTTGATGTGCAGCGATATTTTGATCTTTTCTTACTTTGGTCGAGAGTAGCTCACCTGCCCACGTGATTTAGTTTAAATCACAGAAAAACTTGATAAAGAGAGGCGAATTGTGAAATATTAGTAAAATAAATAAGTTTTAAATCAGATTTTAAAAAATATATGCTTTTATTATTTATAAATAAATATTTATATTTCAAATATGTTATTTTAATCGTATAAATATCCATATAATTAGGTAATAAATATATTTATGAAGTGTGAAACTAAGTAGAGTTACATAAAAATGTTGTTATATGTAAATTAGTTAGGCATAACAAACCAGATATTCTCAACACTCCAGTAACAATTAGATCACGTATCCGTAGCGTATGTAGAAATATGTTATTTCTGTTATTTACTTCATGTTTTATTTTTTTATATTTATTTACTTAAACTTCTATATTTTCAATTACTGCGCCGTTGCATATCAAAAATTTAAATTCTAATTAAAAATTTAAAAATAATAAAAAAGAAATGATAATTTTAATTAAAGCTTAAACTTACTAAAATTTGAGTTTTAATGATGTGACTTTAAATTTTAAAAGGGAGGAGACTCAAACATTAAGCAAAGTTTTATTAAAGTAAGCTCAACTCTGCAGAATTTTTATAATCTTCATGTCCAATAATTAATAATTAAAACAAATCTCTTCACAATATTTATAATAAATATTGATATATATTAAATATTTGATATTTTATATGTTTATATGAAAAATTGTATATAAATTTATAACATATATATATATACTAAAAGTTATTCATATTCGTAAATATGTATATATATTTTATCTTATTTTTATTTATATGCATATAAGACGGTATAATATACATTATATATAAAATAGCTATTTATATAATATGTGTTTGTTAAAAATATATTTTCAATTTTTACGATATGATTTCTTCAACGAGAGAGGTTTAAATGACTTATTCAATAAAGCAATTGATCACAATACAACCCAATAAACCGAGTAAAGAAAAAAGAAAGAGAGTATTATTAATATTACTAATCATTTTATCATTTTCAAACTAAAATAAAAGGAAAACAATTCACATTTTAAAAGGTTGATGATGAAACATACTCGGATATCAATAAAATTCTGTTATAGAGGAGAATGTATTTATATGGAACTATGCAAATAAGAACCTTTACTGCAAAGGTTTTTAACTTTAAGATAAGTTCTAGGTGGGATTGGAATACAATCCGTTGTGGAATGAGACAAGATGGCTGTGTAAAATGTTTAAAATGTTGAAATGATTAGAGTAAATATATTGTCAAGGTATCCAGGAAGAATAATTGGTTATATAGAGGATATTTAACAGATGAAAGTGCTTCGAGGCATGTCAAACAGAGCATGCAGTCAGGAGGATAATTAGTAGAACAACTGATGTCTGAAGATGGAAGTCTTGAGGATAAATAAAGATCATCGCTAAAGTATTAGGGAAAATAGTTTCTTTTGTATAGAAACCTATCCCTAATATTTATCACCATAATCCATAGTATTTATTTGCATCCCTAAACATACATGTATATTAACCTGTGTATATAAGCCATGTTTTGTAGCGATTGTGTCAGTAGCTGTAGAAGATCGAAAGCCAGTAGGATCAGGTTGTATTAAAAGAAACTCTTTGCTCAAATGTTTCAGCGATGATTTAGTGATCATTAAGTGAAGACGTCCTTGTGTGGCTATTGCCCGGTAACTAAGATAAAAAAAATGATAAGATTCCTAGGACACAGTGATGATGGGTTTATTCAACAATTGCCATTCTTTTTTAGTACCACAAACATAACTGCTAATTCGTGTGGCAATCAAAATCATTGGTAAGGATACGTTCAAGTTGAAGTTCGAAACTCTTTATAATGGAAAATTTGAATAAATTTGATTGTTTATACCTCACTCTATTTGATGAGTCAGTTCTTACACCTTATATTGAATATATATCGGGGATTATTTCCTGAGAAAAAAAAATATTTGCATATGTGTCACTAGCTAATGATGAAATATTTAGAAAGCTAATGATGAAATATATTGTGTTGGAGTTTTACTTCATTTGGCTTCTTATGAAAGAAAAATAAAATCTGGGGATATTTCGGCCGCATGTAAATAAAGGTAAAGTGGAAAGATGGTCAATGAGGCGTTTCATTCTCTGAAGTCAATTCTGGCCAAGAGTTGCTAATAGAAAAAATAGAGAGAAGTGAAAAGATCAATAGAATGGATTCTGTTGATTTTACCGCCACTTCAAGTTTTACTACGGTGGAGTCAATCGTCTGATAGCTTGTTGAATGAATTACATCGATGATAAATCAATAACATATCGGTGAAGAGAGAGTTACCTTACCAAACCATGATAGTTATAAAAGTTCCTAACTTAACTGCACTACCTTCTCTAGCCTTCAAATAAATAGCTGCAATAGTCCGAAAGTGGAATTTATAAAATTCCAACTCAATTTCTAGATTAAAAAGTGCCCGAGGTAAAAAATAAAATATCATCGTAGCCAGGTAAAAAATGGCTTTAAACCTGAAACAATTTTTTTTTCAAAAAGTTGCGATCCTTTAGAAACAACTTGAGATGGTAAAAAAAAGAAGGTAGGAAGGGAGCATATAAAAAAGCTATCGTTATTTCGACAATGTTTAGGATTGGAGGTAAAGCGAGGACTTACCTTTGCCGAGCGCCTCGGCGCCTAGAAGCGCAGGAAGCACGTGCAGTAGCGCCCAAGTCCAGGCCATCGCACTCTCGCGCCCTCTGCCGGCCTGCGCAGACTCCCCGCCTGCATTCGATCCCGCTACTTAGTTCCGCGCACCTTGGGAGAACTTCTGCCCACCACACAAAACCACACAGTACGTAAGATATCGCAACAGACCTATTTCATTGAAAAAAAAATTTTTTTTTTTTTTCAAATTTGAAAATCGCTCTATTCACAATTATGAAAATAAATATCTGAGAAACGGTGTTTCCTTACTATTGACTCATCCCGAATTTCAAGAAATGATCTTTGTCAAGAGTATCCCCCACACACAAATTCACATAAATATGTATTCCTTTCAAATGAACTCTACAATTGGAAGACTCTTTCCTGAACTCGCTCTTCTAAAAGAAGAGTTGAAGATAAATTCATGAAACAAGCATGAAATATATTCATAATTTCTTATACGAGATAGATTTATGAAAGGTTAAAAATAGTGAATTGGATAGAAGATGAGGTCACAAGAACACTTAATACGCAAAATATTGACACATTCTGTATAATAAAGAAAAGGCCTACAAAAATAATGGACGCCTCTAAAGTCAAAATAGACGTCAAAACTAGACGACACCTATTGACTGTCACTACAAACTAGCGGCTTCGGGTCGGTGACAAGGCCACAACACCAGCTTTGGTAAACTGAGAAGCGTCCACCTGGAGTCCTTTGTTTCGGGCTAATGGTTCTCGTCAGTCCAGGGCGGACTTTATTCCATGAGATCCACAAGGGATCAAATGAAACCTTCACAAAAGTGAATTCCAAATAATCGGCGTTTAGTTTCGACGTCTATTTTGTTGGACATCTTTTTTATAATAGCGTTTTTTAATTACAAGGCATCAGCCTCACCTAGCTCTATATCTTTCTGCATTGACAATTGTGGCCGTTAAAACACCCTTTCAAATTTCTTGATTTTCTAAAAATCGCCCTCTGAGATTCAACCGGTAGCGGGGTGGGGATAGCGGTCTATATGTAAATACGATGTCAGTGGGTGATGCACCATTCTTGGGAGACTCGAGTTTATAAATAAGAGTTAACGACATATCAAAAGAAGGAAGCAATCCGAATATTCAGGTTCCTATCTCAAACACACTTGAAATTATACACAAGAACTATCAAATCTGTTATAAAATATCATTATTTGTTTCGAATATATTTCATGTATATTATTATATTCATTTATATAAAAAATATATGAACAAAACTTAAAGAAGTTGCACATTTCAGCATGTATATCGGGATTCAGACAATAACTCCGAAAGATATTACAGTGACCTTTATTGAAGACACACAGAATAACCAAAGTGTGAACAAAATTGGCTTTTTTATGTGAGCAATTGTTACCCAGAAATTATTTGAAAAGAAAAAATTAAAACAGGTAAAAAGTTTCTTTTTATTTATATTTGCTAGCTTTCGAGCAATTATACTGCTCTTCAACGGGCTGATATTCTTTGTACAAACTCTATTTATATGTATAAATATTATTTAGAGTTTGTACATAGAATATCAGCCCGTTGAAGAGCAGTATAATTGCTCGAAAGCTAGCAATTATAAATAAAAAGAAACTTTTTACCTGTTTTAATTTTTACTTTTCAAAATTGGCTTTATCTCCTTAAAATAAAACGACCGGCCACATCAAAATATGAAACTTCCTTAACTTTTTTCCATGAGTCTATAAATATATATAAATATTGACATTGTAAATACCTTATAGAACTGAATGTCGTTTTCTAGACCAGTTCATTGAATGGGCTGGTGTTGTTGTTTAAAGTTTACAAAATACGCTGAGAAGAGCGAGAGCGCGAAAGTTTGCGGTCAATATTAAACAAACTTATTGCCAAAGGCTTTTTAAATATTATATTATATATATTATGAAATTATAAATCGCATTTTATATTATAGCTAAAATTACGATTTATAATAATAAAAAGAAACCATGTTTCTATGGAACATTCCATTAAGGGATACCTGGAAAGATACTCCTTCGAAATATCTCCTTCGTGATTCTAACATTCCGTGCTACAAGAACAAACCATCATGGTAACATGTAACTTCTTGTAGTTGCCTGTATATGTATATAAGAGTAATATCAGGATGTGTAGAATGTCTCCACTTGTAAGGAAGAGGTGACAGATAAAGTAAAGCCATTGCCACCGGCACCAAGCTGATAACGATTTATTTACATACCCCATATTTACATAGCTGTCTCCCTTTTTTTGGTCTCATTCTATTTACCTATACACCAATTACTTATTTGAAGGGCATTCAAGTATTAGTATGTTTCTCTCAATACTAAATATACACACTCCCAAATTCCTTTGTATGATATCACTTGAGAGAAAATATCCCTCCGGGGAAAGTTTCTTGCAAAAAATATAATTTAATTGACTCGAGCTTTCGTTCCTTGAAGCCCTTCTACAGGAGTAAGATTGATTATATCGACGTTTCATAATTATAAAAGTCCTTTTTTTCCTCCCGGCAATATTTTCATCTATATTTTGGCCATGGATTTGGCCTAGCCACTTTTCCAGCTAAACACCTCTTTGGTGGATTGTGAAGATTCCATTAGATCCTTTGATGAATCTCATATTTTTTACAATAAACTCTTCCCTGGATAAAAGTGTTTTCTTTTAAACGATGCACACTTTCCCCATTACAATATATGAAAACAAGGTTTCATAGGTAAAGTTCATGGAGATGAGAGATATTTAAAAAAATACAACCTCTCTGATATATCAACCAACTGAACGTTGCTGATGGCAGAGCGCCATCTATCGGAATAAATATTTACTACAGGTTGATTTATTTTTCAATTTGCTGAATATTTTTTAAAATAACAATAAAGTAAAATGCTTACGTGTTTCGCGTTATTGACCTTCTTCACCGTAGTGTAGGCTGTTTATTAATAATTCAATGTGTTTCTCTTTTCTTTTTTTTTTTATTGAAAATTTGGAATATAAATCCAAATGTCAATAGCTATGATAAATGATATATAAATAATCTCCAATAAATACAGACAATAACTTCTGCTATAGCTATCTCTTCAATGGTAGCCTGACCTCCCCCAACCGCTCTATAAGAAAATAAAATAATCACCCACCTCTCTTATACTTCTTTCATTTTATTAAGTAACATGGACCAAATATTTATAATTCTCTCTATAAATGCCATGGGTAATTAAGGTTTTGAGAAATTTGTCAATATTTCAGGCAACAAACTTTTAAAGAAATATGATCTTAATATGTAAATTGATCTAAAATGCGTAAAATCGTTCAGCAGTACGAAATTTCTCGGCACATTTTAATATTATTATTGATAGCCATTTGATTGATTTTTCACCTAAATGACTTCTCTTTAAATATTCTCTTTTGTCCATCCATATAGAGTGGAATTTCCCATTCACTATTTGATTTATATATATTTGCTGAAATATATTAGAAAGTTACATATCTAAAACAGAGAAAGGAAGTGAATGAAGCAGAGTATGTAAAGAGAAAAGAAGGAACAAACGCCATCGATGTCCAGCAGTGTTGCCAATTGCGCGGATTGACTTCCAAAGTTGCCGAATCGATTTCCTCCATTCCCCCCGGTGACTCTCCAGACACCTCTATGCAAATCAATGGTCGTTTTTCTTTATTGGAGCCACATTAGACCTTACATTTGGCACCACTGACGATATATCGCGGAGGATTTATAGTCTTGTAGAGAGTTAGAAAATTTGTAATTAATTTTTCACAGAGTTTATTTTATTACTAGAACTTTTCAATCCTTCGGACATACGAGCACTTGAGGATTTCAAAATTGATATGATAATAAGAAACGCCAAAATTTTTATAAGTATAATAAATATAAGTTTTAAAATTATAAAGATATATATTTTTTTTTTCAAAATGAGTTTATTTGTTAAAATTCTAACTTTCACGCAAAAAAACGCTCTTCAACGGGCTCAACTATAATCTTGTGTTTGTCGAAGAGCGATTCTCACTTGAAAGCTAGCATTTCTAATTTAAAAAAAAAAAATAAACTCATGAAAATTCTTTATAATTTTACTTTACATTCACAATTTTGAACTTGATAATAAAAATAGTCAGTTTATACATTTAATGGATTCTCTCCCTCAACCACAAAATTTGCAAATATTTTCCGAACCAACGAATTCCTCTATTTGTAAATTATTCAACTAATCAGCTTCGCCCTAAGCTATATAATCTCTTTACATATATAAAATTGATTGTTTTAAAATAGAAAAGTTTATGTGAAAGAAAATACACAATACACAAGGGCAACAATGATAACACATAGAGAAAAAATTATAAAAAGAATAAATTTACATATTTACACATTAGCATATTATTCTTTTCTGGTCTTCTCGCACAGTTTTGACGGGAGATGTGAGCTTTATATTTTAGATCATTTCTTGTCCTCTAGGAATCCTAAGAAGGTAATTGAAATGTAAGGTTTACCGATTAAATTTTCATATTTATGGGGTTCTTACCGCCCACATGTGACTACTATATAATCTAAATTAATAAACAGACTTCAAAGTTCTAGCATATTGTTGTTAGAGTCCATCAAGTCCAGTTCAAATATGTTGGTGACTATATGGATAAACTTTCTCTATTCTGATCATATTTGGTCTATATAGTTTTTTCATCATTGCTTGATAGTTGTTCACCATTCTTTCTTCCGTCCATGCTATTGGCTAAATAAATTTGACTCTTCCGCCTATTGGGAAAATAAACCTGTTAAGGTGTATATTATAGTATGTCATCAACTTGTTTGATATCTGCCTATTTGAATTAATTGTTTTCAGATAGATAGTCGTCACAAGGGAAACAATAGAAACACACAGAGAGAAAGTTATAACAAATAAAATTTACATATTTACATATTAGAATATTATTCTTTTTCTGGTCTTCCCGAACAGTTTGCAAATATATAAGTTTTCATGATAAATAAATTCCAAGTTTTACAGATAGTTAATGAAACCCCATGTTTCATACATTTCTCAAGAAAATGTATTTTTTATTTTGGTTTGCGCTGTTTTCCATAATGAGGTTCCAAATATTGGACCCCTGTACAGTAGTTAGAAGCGAGAACATACAACAAGAGAGGAATTGATGTTATTTATCTTTGATCGATTTTTCATATTTAAATTACTGGATTCAAATCAGTGGGAATTCTTGTATTACATATTGTCAAATTCTTGATGGGTTTCTCACATTAAAACATAAGGTTGATTATTAATTAAAGAAAATAATTATTTGAAAGCTTTTAATAGAACAACCTGTGTGTAAGGAAGCACCCTATACAGGCGTGGGCTACTTACGGCCCTCGACTCTACATAAAGTATTAGGAAAAAGGAATCTCCTTATCGTGCAACTGAAAGTTGCTGATGGCTTGCGCCATCTATCGGAATAAATATCAACTATTCTCGTTGATTTTTAATTATTCTAGAATTGGCCAAATACCCATTCTTGATTAATCAAGAAAAGCTAATCACGGACGCGTTTCGGGCTGTTGGCCCTCATAAAAAAATCAACGAGAATAGTTGATATTTATTCCGATAGATGGCGCAAGCCACCAGCAACTTTCAGTTGCGCAATAAAAAGATGCCTTTTTCATAATTTATGTACCTTATCTGAGTACAATATCACATTTGTACTATTTTTTTTTTCTACATAAAGTGTTGCACCAGGTTGCGGTCTGGCAGATTTGTCAGCCTTGATTATCTCCTCAGACATGTCTTCCCAGAGCGTGTTTCAACCATCCCACAAGGTTAGATAAGTGAATAATTACACTACTATATTTTAGTTTGCCTTTGAATCTTAATTGTATTTATCACATCAATCTTTAAAGATATGTCTTATCAGAATATTGTAAAATAAAAGGAATAATTTTATGATATATGATCTGTTTTAATAAATGAATAAAAATATAAAATTGAAACTATTATTTGAAATATTTGAGAAATATCATTTTTATTTTTTTTATATATATAAAAGATTGAGGCATCAAAAACTTGATGTAACATTATACTACCTTCGTAACAATTTTTGAACCTTTTTCAAACTGGAACCATTTATAGACATGAAATATATCCTATTCACGCAATGAATACTATTTTTCTCATTAATCATAAAAATATTTATTTTTAACAATGTATATGTGAGCAATTGTTACCCAGGAATTATTCAAATCAAACATTCAATATTTATATAATACAAAACATATAATATTACCTATAATTTTGTTCGGTAATAGCTTGCTATACTGACAACAATATTATCAATTAAATATCAATTTACCCCAAGAGTTAGTTCAATCAGCATAAAATCTATATATATATATAATCTAAAATGAAAATATTTTATTTTTTAAAGCATGTGTTTTATTTTCATTCATTGACTGTACTACATTTTTTGACCATAGATTTAGAAGATAACACTTTGAATATTTGTTGTAAATATGTATAGTTAACCTACCTATTTTTAAAATCACGCATATAGGGATTCATTTTATAAATTCTATATTACTGTGAAAAATAATTAATGTGTAATTATTTTCAAGTAATTGAAAATAAAAACTACTTGAAAGGTAAATAACTATATATATTTTTTATTTTTCACGACTGCACCTTCAATTCTCTATCTTTTTCAACAACAAAACAAAATATTCATAACATATATATACTTTAATTTGAAAATAGAGCAATCCATAAATAAATCTTTAATTAAAAAGGCATTTAAAATGTTATAAGACCTTGATAAAGGTTGGCGTTCAGCAAACTGAAATATTGGTAAAATAAATGATATTTTGATCCAATATATGCCTTTTTAATTATATATGCTTTATATTTCCTCGACTTCCATCAACATATCATTAATGCACATGTTGTATAAAAATAGAGTTATTATTTAATGGTATAGAAATATGAAAGTTTTATAACTACTTGTTTGTTTTTAATTATATCTATTTTATTGTGGGCTGGTTAGGAGAGATAGATTGTGTAATAATTGGTTACATCCTCCTATTTTTGCCATTGTTGGGGAAATTCTAAACGTTTTTCTATAGACCTTCTTCAATCGGCAATAAAACATCTAATGGCAACAGAGCTGTCCTACCTAATCCGAAATTACGGCGGCGACAAAAGAAAGAGCTAAGCCTGTTAAAAATGAAGAAAACAGAAAAAAAAATAAATAAAAAATGAAGGCAACCATCTTCTTAAATTAATATTTGCTTTAAAAAAGTGAAATTACATTTTGGTGTTTTTTTGTCTGCCATATTTATGGGAGAGTTTTTTTTTCATCGGAGGGCCAGCTTCTATTAAACCAATAAACCGTTAACCATTTAATGAATTATTTCTCTCGAGCTAAAACACAATTGGTTCATTGATTAACTAATTTCTGTAACGAAATCAATTTGGTCACATCGAAATAGTTACGTAAACTTAAATCCATTCTATGATGGGAAATAAAAACCTCTCTTCTTGGAAATTTATTAGTTAAATTTCTTCGCCCTATATAGTATAGTTAGGTTGGGTTATATGTATATATAGAGATATATATATAGAGATATAGATGGCGCTCTGCCTTCTGAAAATCACATGTGCTCTAGGTTAGGATATGCCTTTTTTATTTTTAATATTTGGATATATATATAAAGTTTATTTGAATTTTGAATATTATTTTTTGTTTTGTAATATTTTGTGACGGTATATAATTGTTAATATATTTTATAGTGAGATAATATCGCGTTTTTTATAAAGATATACTTTCTTGAACAAAGCATATATGCAGTAAAACCTCGCTAACCTGGGATACTTGTTCATCATCCTAGTAAAGATAATTCGATCGATTCCATAACCCCTCTTGTAGGAATATATAAAAACGAAGCCGCCCCTGTACTGATGAAGGCCAAAACTCGAAACCGTGAAATACAGGTTGGCTTTTCTTCCCGCGGTGGGCTGTACCAATGAAGATTTGTATATATTTTATATATGTGTATATTTATCAATTATTTTATATATATTTACATATACTAATTTCATATATTTATTCTTATTTATTTATATTTATTCATTATGTAGTTTAATCTCAATCTCTCTCTCTCTTGTCTGAATAATCAAACAATTTAAGATATAAAGTTTATTTCAATTCAACACACACACTTCTAATATGCAAAAATGACCGCCTTTAAAATATAAAAAAAACTCATAAATACAATAAACAAAGATTCCAGTGATGTCTCCTATTTATTGGAGTCATTCAAAGGATGTTGCCAAATCACACAATTTTGGGTGTCTCCAACGTCCTGGGCATCACTATATGCAAATAAAGGTCAACCAATACCAATAGAATAAAAACATCCTGGGTGTCGCCAAATGCAAATGAAATCATCCTGGGTGTAACAAATAGAATAAATCAGGGAAGTTCGAAGCATCGTACCCACGGTCATAAATTTAATATAGAATTTCTCAATTTAACCACTGAACTGAAAACCCCCTTCAAGTTAATTAATTCATCATGGTCATGTGATAGTAGAGAAACAAATCAGCGTATGAATAATACAGATACCATATCAACATAAAAAGCCGAAAATTATGGATTTTTTGCCGTGAAGAGAATGATCTATAAAAATAAAGGCCACTTCCTCTTCAAAACGACGCAAAAACATTGCGCCATCCATCTCTGGAGAGTGTTCGCGGACTCGGGTCAGTGGAAAAGCTCCAAAACCTGCTTTGGAAAACATGTTCAATTGCAGTGTTCTTAGAAAACATGGTTTCGGGCAATCCATTCAAGCACATCCAGAGAGGACTTTGATTTCAGGATATCTACAAGAGGTTTGAATAATTACTCAGAAATTTCCAAAGAGGTTTTTATCTGGCAAAGAAGCTAGCCAAATCTCTGGCCAAAATATGCATAGAGAAACTTTGTGAAGATAAAATGAACTATATAAAATAAAGATCGTCTTTATCACCAAATTAGACTCTAAAGCTTAGCGCCACCGACCCGAGTCCACCAGTTTGCAAAGACGCTTAATCGATAACGCTTAGCTTAGGTTTTATTTTGACGGGAGAGGTGACTTTCTATTTATATATAAAAAAGCGAATATTATAGTTGATGAGCTCAATAATAGGAATTCTATACTTCGAGATAAATAGAACTCTATACGCAAGGAATGGCCGTGACACCGAACAAAAGAATAAAAAAAGGGGGCAGACGATGGGACCTCAGATTTAATTCGACAATTTATTTCCTGTTTTGGATCCATCAGAATTATTTTTAGCCAAAATTTTCCGTCTTTTTTTATTTCTCCGCCAAGATTAGAACGGCGGCCGTGTTCCATAAATAATCCGTACCAGACGACGGACTGATTCCATGGAATTTCTTTTGTTAGCGCGTCCATCGCCAAATAATAAATCAAAATTTCTTCTGTCAAATAGATTCTGTCGATTAGGCTTACGATTCCGTACATAACTTGACGTGTATTTATTTCACTCAAACATGGCATATATATGTAAATATATATGTAAATATAATTGGCTAGATGATAAAAATTAATTTAATAACAGTACTTCAACGCTTTTTTATTATTACTACTTTAAGAGAAGCTTTCGTGTCTTTCTCTTTCTCATCCTGTAATTACAATGAATTTAAGATACACAACGAGGTAAGAAATATAAATAAATAAGATAGGTTTTGGTAAATATTTAAAAATAATAATAAATACATAAAGTGTGAATAATTATGTTATAAATAAATGCTCAACAATCTTTCTTGAACTTATTTTTTATTTCTTACCTTGTTGCATATTCCATTCCATTATAAATACAAGTTAAAAAGGTTTATGTGAATCCGAAAGCTCCTAATAAACTATTTTTAAAACGGTGCGGTAAGTTTATTTAAACGTAAATTTTATGATAATTTTATAAATAATGCGTATATTATATAAATTATTATTATTATTGCTTGATTATATATATTTAATATTGAAAATTATTAAACATACAAAAGAACAATACGCGAATAGGCTTTTAGACCAACCGACTTTATTTGAACTTTATGTATTTTCCCTTAATGGTCCTCAAAATATAACCACACATTCTGCATCATATAATCGCCTCCATTTCCAGACACCAAAATAATCAAGGAAAATAGCTTATCTCAAAGTAGCTAGGAAACTTTGGAAATTTTGTCTTTCTTAAAAATATGGCAATAGCTGAATTTATTATATTTATAAAAGTATATAAATGGCGCTATATACACGCACAAGGTATTTTTAAAATATATATTTTATATAAGGGGGAGATAACTTTGGAGTCTTTACCTTATTCAACATGGAGTTCGAATAAATAGTTTTCATGCTTTCGTGACAAACATCTTTCTAAATATGATTTGAAGATAAACATAGAGAATAGGTATGTAGAGATAAAGTATTTGAGTTTGTTGAAAAGAGACTAGAAGAATGAGTGGTATATACTTTGGTACGTCGTTGTGATGAAGAAACCTATCTTGAAATTGTCCTTTCTCTATCAAGTTCTTTCTCTCTGTGATTAATTGCTATTTAGGAAGCACAACTGGTAAGAGAGGTGATCTGGGTGATTGGCATTCTACCTGGCATGTATTCATAGTAAGTAGTTGTTAAAGATTATGTCGGGGAATATCTTCAAATTATATAAACTTATTCATGAATATTGCGATTATAGGTTCGTCTATGGCAATATACCGAGCAGATTGGCGTTTTGTTAATAGATTGTGAAAAGCTTTTATAAATGTCTCTCTTTGTTCCGGGAACTAATTAATTTCATCTTTTCAATGAAAATGTCTCTCTGTTGTAAATAAATTTAAATATTCTATTTATATTGATGTTTATCAATCTGCACGTAATATATTCATATCAATAATCATTGAGAGGATGTTTATATTAATTCAATTACAAGGCGCAATAAGTTATTTTCCAACTTATTGTTTCCTATCCATGCTGGATACATACATATACAGTTAAATCTGTCTATAGCGCCCCCTCTAAATAGCGCCTCCCTCCCTATAGCGCCCTATTTTAAACATTAAAATTTAAACATTTTACATTAAAAGTGACCTGTCTATAACACCCCCTCTCTATAGCACCCTATTTTGGTAAGTCCCAAAAGGGGGCGCTATATACATGTTTAACTATACTAGCAATTTCTACCAGTACCATATTTATTCAAATAAATTTATATGGAAAAAGAAATAAGTAAAAATATATAATATGGTCATGTTTTGATATTAAAACAAAATAAATGGCCATATCCTAACTGCTTACATGAACATGATCTCTGCCAAATAATGGCCAAGATATTTTGTTTTCAATAAATTTCTATGTTTGTGGAGAAGATTTTATTTTGAATATATTCCAGAGTTATTCATGAAATTATTCAGATTCTCTATTGTCTCTTTTACGATCAATGAACAAACAATGCATTCTGCTGATTAAAGTTGAAGGTTTTTTATGCAAGGGCTATTTTTTGCTCTCAATTTTAATCATGAAATGGTTTGCGTATTTCTATGCATTCTGTGTATTCCATATATTTACATATATATCTTCTTATTCCATTTGTGCCTCTTTACTCTTGAGCAGATTCCATTGGCCCTTCTATACTTTGCAATCTCTTCATTTCTTCCTGGCGTTCCCTCTTTCTCATTTTCTCTATTATTGAGCAGGTCTCGGACTCTAGTTGTGTCAGGCTTCTCTATTTTGAGATCTTTATTTCTTCATAACTTGTCATCCAGTCCATTAGTCCCATTCTCTTCCTATCACTCTCTTTCCATTCATTTTACCTTTATAAATTTATTCACCAAACCATTTCCTCTTTTTATATGCCCCATTCAAATATTTTGTCTCTTTTATGACGGCTTTCATCATATTTATAATATATATATATAGCCTCCCTATAAATTAATAATAATAAATTATATATATATATTTATATTTATATTTGATTTACTTTTTTTACTGAAACGTTCTTAAAAATATTTTATTGGAGGCTTTCGGGTCTTGACCTTTCTCAACATCTAGTTACAGTGAATGGAATAAACGCGTATATACGCGATAATTATCTTCCAATAATTCTAACTATAAGTTGAGAAAGGGAGAGACTCTATAGTTCCAATAAAATATATATATTTTAAAATGAGGTTGTAGTAAAAATACGCTGTGCCAGAAAATGTTCTGAATAAAGGACTATATACAGAATAGAAAGCCACAGTAAAGATTGAATATGGAAATACAAATTGTCAAGGAGTGAGGCAAGGCTGTATACTATCACCATATCTCTTCTATCTTCACACTGAACATATCATGAGATTGGCTGATCTATATAAAATAGATTTTCATATTGCAGGACTCAAACAATCTACGCTCGGTGATGACACCACTCTGCTACCAGAACACAAGGAACACCTAAATCATTGATAAAGTGAAAGAAAAGAACGTTAAATATTTGATAAAAATTAAATATCGAAACACCGAAATTATAACTACAGGCAATATAAATAACTTTGAATTTCATCAGGAAAAAAATAGATCGATTTGAAAACTTGATATTCTTAGGTTCCAGGATTGAAAAAATAGAAAGTTGCTTAAAAGTAAGTAAAAATAAGAATAGCATTAAGCAGGGATGCAATCATGAAATTGAATGATATTATAAAAAAAATAAAGAAATTTTTCTTAAGAATAAAGGGAATATAATTAAAGAGGCCTTCATATATCCTGTGGTCATTTATAGATATGAGAGATGGACTCTACGAAAAGAAGAAAGCAAATTTAAGCCTTTGTAATGAGGATATGGAGAAAGCTATTCAGAGTGGCATGGACAGATAAAAGGTCAAATATTTCAATATTAAATATAATAATTTCCGGTAGATCCCTAGAATCTAAAATATACAAACAAAGTCTGATCTACTTCCTATATACAATGAGAGCAAATGAATTATAAAAGATTATTGGAAAAGTGAAGGAGAAGAAGGAAGAGAGAAAGGCTTGCAATAAGCTGGCTGGAAGGGGTTAAGGAAGCTACCGGAAGGTTACTCTATTTATTTATTTATTACAAAATACACGCTATATCCTATGTGGATATTTGCATGTAAATGTTTAAACTATTTTATGTACATAGTTTTTAAATATATACAAATTATTTATAGTTTTAGAGAGAGAGAGTGAAAGTTATTCAAATTTACATTTTAGAGCAATAAATTATACAAGAAACAAAGATTATTTACATACATATCATCAAAAGTCCAATATATATTTAGAATTACAACCACTAAACCAGTGGCACAAATATACTAATTAAAACTAGAAATTTCAATTCTTAATGTAATTCAAGTCCACGGCATTTGAGATAGAGTCTACAAAACTTGTTAAATTTTCTATATTCTTCTTTACTGGAAACCATTTGGCTTAAACTAGAACTGTTCATTTGACATTGTACTCTTAAATCAGCAACAAGTGGGCACCGGATTAAAATATGCTCAGGGTTGTGATCTTCTTGGTCACATAAGCAGATTGAAGAATAAATTCTGCCAATTCTATATAAATATGTGTTAGAGTCTCCATGCCCCGTAAAGAATTGTATATTATAAAAATTTGGCTGGATAAATTTGGGTAATCTTGAGTTTTTTCAAAAAATTCTCTGAAATTATCATTTGAATATTCATAGTATTTTTGAATTTTTTCATTTATAAAGTTAGATATTATCATTCTTTTGGCTGGATCATTTCTATTATAATCTATTTCAACTTTAAGTATGTTTGACAGAATGAAATCCGTAATTTTAGGCATTCTTGCGAGAACATGTGTACAATTCGAAGATGTTGTATTATAAGCATGTATACAGTGTTTAAGAATTTAATACTGTAGCGAATCTATGTAGGATATTTGTCCATATAAACACCAAGGGTTGAACTTCACTTGATGGACTTTAACAACAAGTTATTTAGAAATTTAGGGGTTTATTATATCTCCCAAATTTCAATATGCTCCTATGTTATAATTTTATATGTGTGAAAACACATAATTGTTTATCACATTTAAACAAATTTTACAAATTTACATCTTTACGCAAATTTGGCCTTAAATACCCATTTCTTGATTTTTCGGGAAGCCATTGGGACCAAAAAATCTTTTTGGTCGTAGTGGTTACAGCCTTCTCCACGCTGACGAGCGCCAACAGCGCGAAACGCGTTCGTGGATGGCTTTTCTTGATTTATCAAGAAATTGGGTTGGCCAAATATCACGGAGCAAGCTTAATAAACGTTTAGTTTATTTTTGCTCCACTAGATGGCGCTCTGCCATCTAAAAAGCACATGTGCTCGTGGTCAATAGATGCCTTCTTTATATTTAAAGTACTAGCGGATGTACCCGGCTTCGCCCAGGTTTTTCTCGAGGGAATGTTTGTAGTCTAGTAATAAGAAAATATACTACACCTAAAAACTATCAGAGAAAAGAGAAACCACGGAAGGTGAACAGAAAAATGCTTACAATGGATGTTATGTTTACGATATCAAGTTAAATAAAAACAAAGATAAAATTTGCATATGTTGGTCACTATAAATTTGTATATTTGTTAGGCGAAATTAGAAACATGATAAAACAATTGGGTATTTAAAAACAAATGTAGAAATAAAAGTTGAAGTATAATAAACAATGTTAAAGATTAGTTTTAATTATTAATCAAGATTGTGTGTGAATATGTGAGAAAGATGTAATATCGTTGTTGTTTTCTTGGCCGACTGTTTTACATATGGTGTTATCTTAAAATTGCTTGTTTTGAATATTTTTTAGATTGAGACTATTAGCTAGTATGTAAAAAAATTAACTCTGTTGAAATTTAATTTTGTATTTATATATAAATAAAATTAACTCTGTTGATTTTTTTTTGTATTTAATCGATAACAGCGAAGTTACGCATGTTAATGTTAGGAAATATATTTTTATGTTAAGCAAAACCTGCTCCATCTCGTTTTACATAAATGTTGAAAATTTGGTTGAAATTGATGCATTGTAACGAAAGTTTTTAGTGATGTCCACTTATGAAATTTCCATTTTATTAATATAGATTGTGTAGATTATTTCACCTTTTTTTTCCTAAATTATTTTCATCTTCTTCAAAAATAGCATTAATTTAAAGAAGATTTTACAAATTTGAACTAAAAAGATCATCTCGCGATAGAGATAAATATGTCTTTATTCAAAAATACAAAAGGGAGCCCGGGTAAAAAAGGACAGCAGAGATTTGTAACAAAGAGAAAATATGTAAATAGGAAGACAAATTAGAGATGACGTCACAATCCACCAATAGGAAGCGAGAAAGACTCCAAAGCTCCAACTTCACTGTTTTACAATTTCAAAACAAAAGATTCCATTTACCTTTCCGGAGAGATAAATTTCTATTTTACAAGTAGCTCGTTCCATTTACGTTTGTTAGGAGAGAGTTTCACTCCAATTTGAAAGAGCAAATTTTTTCCATTAAATTTCCGTTCCTCATTTTGAATTATTTACAAATCAATTAGCAGCTACATAGGGTCTTGTCGTAACTGACAGCATTATTCTAAGGACCGCTACCTGTACGTATGCCGAAAATAATGTTCGATACATTTGGAAGGGTTTATTTTAATGGTTTATATTTCACCAAATAATACAATTTTAATTATACAGTAAAACCTCTCTATAGCGAACTCCAATAGGACTGAACCTATGGTTCACTATAGCTCTTGTTCATTATAGCCATAGTTCTCTGTATTATAAATTGGGGATTATTTCAGGTTTGTTATAAGGGAAGGTTCGCTATATCGCGCGCAATTTAATGAACTTTAAAAACATATTTAAGGTTAAATATACTTTGTAAAACATCGGTCTATTGATTTTTCACATTATGATATTCGGACCGTCACTTGATTTGTGTAAAACAAAGAAGACTTAGGTCTGAATGTCAACTCGGGGACAAGAGCTCCAGCAATCTTGGTTTTTCTTTTCTACAAACATTACTTGAGATCACACACACACAAAGCCTGACAGAATTCTATTTAAAATAAAATTTTGCCTCAATGATCTCTGATATGAGGAGTGGTTTCAATGGGAAGTTTACTGTTGATATATCTCAAGTAATGAGTCTTGGGCACACTCCAATAATCATCGTTAGCTTAAGAGTTCACCTATACAAATATGGCCTAACTGTACAAGTACAGTGTCGAACTATTGGTAAATATGCAGATAATAAGACCTATTTACATAACAATATTTGAGGTCAAGTTCACAATTGAAATACTGGTTTTAACTATCAACAAAATGAACATATAATGACAAAATTTTATACAGTTATATTATTAAGAGAGGACAATCATACGATATTTTTACTAATGAGACCTAATACGAGCATCAATGTCCTATTTGCATATTTCCCGGTTTGATTTGCACAAGTCCCGATTTGTGGTCTCCATGACGATACCGCCAAACACGCACCTGTGGCCTTCCTCAATCAATTAGAGCCACACCACCGAGTAGCTCTAAATATAAAACCTCTGATACATATCCGATTACAATAGGAAAAAATATTCATATTCTATGATTTCTTTTCTGAAAGAAAAATGTCCAGCACCTTTATCTAATGGAGATATAGGTTTCACAAATTATTCATAAGTTGTGTGTGTATATATATATATATATATTTAAGTGATGCCTATATTATTAGTATTTTTCTGTTACATAATTCATACAATTGTATTTTCTGGTTTTCCAACTCTATTTTCAAATTTTGAAAAATAAATCGCAATTATAGAGTTACTCAAGCTGTCAAAGATCAAGAACTAGATATCTTAATAAAGCGAAGAGCATCCTTGTTTAACCATATTTGGCTAAAGATTTCGGACCAATTGCCCTCCTTCAACAGTTGCCGTATAATAACGAAAAGATTATATTTTAAACTGACGTTCATATTTATATGTATAATTAAAAACTATTTCTAAAACTTTCTATATTTAATTTCTATGTAAAATATTCAATTGGGGCTATGTGCAAATATGATCGTTGTTTTGTGTGGAAGAATTATTCTAATTGTTGAGTTGGAGAATATTTGTGGGGAACTCAAACAATATCACATACAGATCTACATCCTCCATTGACATCATTGGCTATAAAAATAAAAAAGGCATAACCTGACCACTCACATGAGGATTTTAGATGCACCATCTGCTGTAAAAAATATCAACTGAACGTTGATTTAGGTTTGTTACATAATATCTAGTAGGTCAACCATGTGAGTGTTTCGGATTGTTGGCCCTCATCAGCGTGGTATAAGCTGTACCTCAACGACTAAATATTTTATCTAAGAGTTTTATAAAGAAATCAGGAAATTGGTATTGAAAGTTCTTAAACGCGTTCGTACTTGGATTTTTAAAAAATTATTTTTCAAAAAATGGATTACCCAAATATTATGGAACAAACCTAAGCATATCCGTTAGCGGTCAGGATATGTTTTTTTTTTTCTTACTTTTTTTACATTATCACCTTTATTATCTTAGTGTTAATATATTTATTATTATTATTAAAATATAAATAATTATGGAAATAATATCTATTAATATCTGTGGTCATTTGTCAAAATTTATAAAATTATTTGAAGACATATTAAATGTGTCCTTTTGTTTAAAATATTTGTGATTCTGAATATTTAATAAAAAAAGCAATTTGAAAGAACATTCACACACACACAAAAATGATATATTAGTTAGCTGATATATTTATAAAATATATATGTGTGTGAACTTATTTACAGATAAAACTTTGTTCTCAAACATACAAAATGTTCAAAATAAAATAGATAAATATATTTATATAAAATAAATAATTATAAATAGATGTATTGTACACTCAATCTATATTGATTATCTTTCTTGTAATAACATTTTATGTAGTCAATCTTAATTTATAAATTAATAAATTTTACATATGCATATATATATATACTATTTAAACTCGACTACAGTTGTGAGTATCTTATGATATAAATTATATACAAACTTATATATAAAGTTTTCAATTTAAAAGTTGAGTTTTAGCAAAGTTAGGATTTCCTAGGCTTTTGCTATCGCGGAGAAATATCCCAAAGTTGAGCAGAAGAAATTTTGGCGGGAAAGAAAGATATTTATTTCGTCTGTCATATATTCCTACAAAATGGAGATTACCCTGATTGATAGCTGGGACGCCATTTTTACGTTTTTATTTGTCAAATGGTCGCCATTTTTCTTATTGATGGCGATTTTATTGTTTCTTGTGTGTGTGTGTGCTTAGACGATGTTTTCTCCTTTGTTACATATCCATCATGATTTCCTCTCAACTCTACATACTTACATACTTGCATGCAATCTCTATGGATACTTCTCTCCCATCTATACTACAGAGTATTGTATCATATATATATATTTAATTTTAGGCTTTGTGTAGTTATATCGTCCATTTGGTAAATTGCTAAAATTATTGTGCAAGACAAAATATTATATATGTCTATAATATTTCTTCGGTGATTTAAAATAATCACCCGATTATATTTATAGTTAAAATAAAAGAAATCTACCTTTGCGCTTTTTAAAAACTAATATATATATATATATTAATATACTATATATGTCTATATGTATGTGTTTAATTAAAAAGGCATATATTGGATCAAAATATCATTTATTTTACCAATATTTCAGTTGGCTGAACGCCAACCTTTATCAAGGTGTAACATTTTAAAATGTTATAACACCTTGATAAAGGTTGGCGTTCAGCCAACTGAAATATTGATAAAATAAATGATATTTTGATCCAATATATGCCTTTTTAATTAAATATATGTGTGTATAAATTAAAATATAGTATTTTGGTTTATCATTCCAGTTCGATCCAAAAATTAAAAAAGTGATATATCATAAGTGCAACAGTTACCCAAATATTCTTTAAAAAAGGAAAATATTGAATGTAGAGTTTCTTTACCTTGCAGGTCATCCTTAAGAGTTATATTTAAAACAACAAATTAGGTAGATCCTGACCACTAACATGGCGCCATCTAAATAATAATATTTTCATTTTTTAATTGTTTTTTCACACATATATATATTCTGTTGAAGAGTCTATTCTCTCGAAATCTTGGTCACTTCAATGAATAATAGAAACGTTTCACACTCCAGATAATCTTTACATATATTGATATTTTACTATTTATTCAATTTATACTACAATACAAAAGTAACAAAAAAACTTGTAATATTTTGAGACATCTATACAAATTCCATATATTATATAAATATCGAGGATAATATATGCATATTGAATTACATTATCATATGTTTTTGTCTTTTTGTTTTCACATTTAAAGACAATTATTCCATTTTAACCGTTGAAGTGTATTCTATTATTTTCTAAATTGTTTTAGGAATTACCGGATATTAAACATTTAGAGAATATATAATTTGCATATAATACATACAACAAAATGCATATTTATATATCATATATATATATATAATGAAAAATATTATGTTAATATAATTTTCGCTTTAATATTCACAAATTTAATAAATTCCTGAAAACGAAATAGATGAATATATAAAGACTTAATTCAAATAAAAATAGATGTTGTTAAAAGGAAGGAATTTATATTTAGTTTAATATCAATATATATATTCTATTTTTTTAATATTCAATAATATATATTAAGTTATGAATTCACCTATTATTTTTTTTTTCTTTTTATCTCCTATTTTAAGGAAAGAAATTCTTTCAAAAAGTTGATTCAAATTAAAACATTGTCTTAAATACTCCGTCATTTCTTCCATTGTTCTTTTAAAATGAATTTTCTAAAAATACGAAAAAATATCAATTAAAATGCAAATTGGCTCTTATTAATAAGGTAAAACTTTTTTTTTTAATTCTAGGTTAAGTATAGTTAATATAGAAGACTGTTAATTATGGAAGGAGAGAGGGGGGGGTGGAGGTTTTTTTTATTTCAATATTTAATTGTACCCTAAATAATTATCTCCGAATCTCTGGAGGGAAAAACTTGGAAAGAATTTAAGAAATCCATCATAACTTTAGCCTATCAATTAGATGAGCAAAAACTTAATTATACTCCAAAATAATAATGATTGTAAATAAATTGATCGTTACCTTTTTTTCTATATATGCATATACGTAGTATCTATATTTAGAAACAATATATATATATATATTATAAAACATCTCCCCATTGTGAAATTTTTACACTATTAAATTGGGGAAGCTAATTATGTTTTTGTGTAATTTCAAAAATTTCCTTTCTTTAGCCGCTTGAATAGGTACAACTTAATAAGCTAGCATTATGTAAATCGATTTAAGTGGTTTTAGCAAAGAACTTTTAAAATAATAATAAGAAAAAAATGTTGCGGAATTATAAAATATAATGGGAATTTGATTTCTATTTTATACGACTTTTCACTCCGGTTAACAACAAGTAAATGTTTGCCCAACGAATTCTATCAAATGTTATTAGTTTCTGATTATATTCATTATAATAGTACAATATTCCTCTGAGAGGATGGTAACGTTTATCTATATAATGTCTGGAAGAAAATAAATCAAGATAGTAGTAGTCGTGTTGATGATAATTCAGTGAGATGTATTCTTATCATTATTAATCTTTTTTCCGATTCCAAATTGTAAAATATTATTTAGCTATTGTGGACTAATTGATATAGGTTTTTAATAGCCTATATTTGTTGTTTTTTAATATAATATGTATCTTCAGCGATCTACATGTGAAATTACATAACGAATTATTTAGTAGTTTTGATGGAGAAGAGCAGCACATAACGATTCAGAATTTCATTTATATATATACCAAAAGAGGCCACCTCTCCCTTTGAAAATGCATTAAAACAATGCATTTTTGTTTATCACCAGAACGTACTGTTAGTGATAAATAAGGAATATATATTTGTACTTGAATACCATCCTTCCACAACTTTATACCATATATATATATGCACTAAAAAGGCACATCATACTTCAAGTATGCATTAGAACAATGCATCAATTTTATCACCTTGGTGAAAATCCTTACTAGTTGTGATAAATAATGAGCCAAAACACCAGTTTATGTAAATTCAGACAAAAAGCCAACCTGTATACTTGTTATGTTATATATATATCCCTATATATATAAAAGTCAGTGTATGTATGTATGTGTGTTTCTATGTCGGCTATACACATCCACAATACGTAACTAATCTGACTGAAAATTTAACAGTATATAGAGTAGAATCTGGAAAAACTTATAGTGAAATTTTCAGGTCTCTATCCCGAATATTCTTAGAGTTATTTGCAAATTGCGTTACAAATTTGCCCCTTCGCTCGCAGCAGTGCCTCTAGAGGTGAAGATGGGAAGTAATATCAGCTGACCTAATGTACATGTAAGACGTGTTTTAACAGGACATAGAGAAAAATCTGGAAGAGATATTTTTCGCATTTTTAGGCAAGAAAAATTGAAATTGACAGGTTCAGGGCATTAAAAGTTGTTTTTTAGTCGGAAAATGATGATGACAATATTGCTGTATTATGTTTGATTATCAGACACAAAATTATATCGGGAAAAATCCAAAAAGCAGAGACCACGGGTGAAACCAGTTCATTTTTTTGTACGCAGGAACAAATTTCTAACAGAAAAACATTCATTCGAGCAGGAAACAAAAGCCAAATCATATTTCTATAAAAATATCGCTTCACAGACACAAAGTTTGGAGCGGGACGTTTCACAAGAGTGACATCCACGGTGCCAATTTATAATTGTAACAAATAGTATTTGAATAGAAACATTTAATCGGGTAAAACCCGGGCGTTGCCCGGTTCATTCGGCTAGTATAAAATAAAGTTGCGGGAGGATGATATTCATGTACCTAAAGATACATATCTCTCTCTTTAATTTCGCATGAGAACGATGCAATATGCATCACCCTGGTAAAATACCTTTACTAGTGATGATAAAAAATGAGCTCCCAGCACTAGAATCCGCAAATTCTGTATACCGTGGTTTCGGGCCAAGGCCCTCATCAGTACATAGGCGGCTGCGATTTCATAACATTCTACGATGGAGTATATGCAATCGTTGGGTTATGAAACAGGTTGGCTTTTTGTCTGAATTTGCCAAAAATGGTGTTTTGGCTCATTCTTTATCATCATTATTAAATGTATATGATCGAGTGGAGATAAGAAAGAAGAAAAAACTAGGGTTACCAGGGTGATGAACAGTACATCGTTTTTTTTGCACAATTAAAGGGAGAGGTATCTCTTTTGGTACATGAGATGTGGTCAGGAGATGCCTTCTTTATTTTTAATATCAACACCTGACCCACTTGTCTTTTATTTTTTCTGTTGTTTGTTCATGTGTTAAGCGTCTTTACGCAAATTTGGCCTTAAATACCCATTTCTTGATTTTTCGGGAAGCCATTGGGACCAAAAAATCTTTTTGGTCGCAGTGGTTACAGCCTTCTCCACGCTGACGAGCGCCAACAGCGCGAAACGCGTTCGTGGATGGCTTTTCTTGATTTATCAAGAAATTGGGTTGGCCAAATATCTCGGAGCAAGCTAAATAAACGTTTAGTTTATTCTTTCTCCACTAGATGGCGCTCTGCCATCTAAAAAGCACATGTGCTCGTGGTCAGGAGATGCCTTCTTTATTTTTAATATATATATATATATATATATATATATATATATTAAAAATAAATCAATCCGTATTAAAGGCATTAAATAATAAAATCGCAATGAAGAAGAAGAGGCCAACAGCGTATCATATAGTTTTCTTGGATGTTGTATTTATTCCTTGCAATATTCTTAAAGAAGATGACCTGTGATTTTATGGGTTCATTCTAACCTTCCAAATTCCGCACCAATTTTTATTTCATCCGCTCCATTTTGTAGTTTTCGAGAAATTTTCTGATGCTCTTGGACTGAATTGTAACTGCAATGTCAGCTATAAAGATTAGGATTTGTAGGAGATATGGGATGTCATTGATGAAAACGTTGAAGAGATCTGGGCAGAGGATTTGGGATACCTGCTGTTATTGGTCTGGTTGCTAAATAGATAGTTTTCCATATGACCTTGTATTTATTATCTTCAAGAGAGTTCGTAATTAGATGTACCAAGTCTTTGGGAAAGCCATGATTAATCATTTTGTCTACTATGACATGGTGCTATACCTCGTCGAAGGCTTTGTTAATATCAAGGAGTAGTGCTCTAGTGGCATATTTTTTTATTAAACCCTTGCAATATCTTCTCTACTAGGGCTTTAATTTGATGGGTTACTCTCCTCGACAGCAATCGCGGGATAACCGCGATGGAAGGGAAGCTTGATCAAATACGTGTCAAATGGACACAAAGAAGATCCATTTCCCCCATGCCAACGTTTGGACAGAATACTGCTACAGTTTTCTTGACTAGTGGAGTTTTATCCTTCTACATGTTGGCGTCAGTCTTTTCTTCCTTTCTTTATTGTGGCGTAACTTGCAAGATACAAATAATCTATTATTCCATTTTGTTGGTACAATATTTAAAAGATAAGATAACTTTTATCTTGGTATATAAATCGTATTTTCTATATAGATAATACCGTAACAGAGTTTTCCATTGTAAAGTCCTGAGCTATCTCCTCCGAAGATTCTGAACTACACATAACGATCTATATACCAAAATTTTCGTTATTTTTTTCTTCGTATGATAGGCCTGTTTTTATTTTCCTAATGTTAACAGTTATTTTTATTTTTTAATTTAATCTATTTTACAATCGTAGATTTTTTGCATTTATCATCATCAATTCCTTTGTTTTGAAATGCGTTCTTTTGTTTACCTTTTACTAATTCTTATTTACTAATTTTTACTAATTTCTGATTCATTTGATTATGATTATAATTTGTAAGTACTTTGTTATAGTTTTTCATTTAAATAGAGCTCAATTTTTGTGTATGTTTCTTATTTGCATTATCTTTCCTAATGTCTTTGGCAACGTTTTTTTTTTTCTCATAAATAGGCTGAGGTTATATTATTTTTCGAATTGTAGATTGAAATATTTATTTATGTCTTTCTTTTGCTTAATTATTTCTTCTTTATATTTGTTCTTATTTATTCTTTTTTTTACTCTTTCACAAACAAATTTTGAAAATGGCTAAATGGCTCCACTTCTCCCTATTTGCTTTTGCAGCTTTTCTTATAAAAAAAAAATATTAAAACTTAGAATTAAGCTTTGCTTTTTTATATACATGTTTATTACACAGTTAGCAATACTTTCTCTTTATATTTGTCCTTATTTATTCATTTATTTACTCTTTCACAATCAAATTTTGAAAATGGCTAAATGGCTCCACTTCTCCCTATTTGCTTTTGTAGCTTTTATTTTTAAAAAAATATTAAAACTTAGAATTAAGCATTGCTTTTTTATATACATGTTTGTTACACATTTAGCAATACTTTCTCTTTATATCTGTCCTTATTTACTCATTTATTTACTCTTTCATAATCAAATTTTGAAAATGGCTAAATGGCCCCACTTCTCCCTATTTGCTTTTGTAGCTTTTCTTATAAAAAAATATTAAAACTTAGAATTAAGCTTTGCTTTTTTATATACATGTTTGTTACACATTTAGCAATATATATACCAAAATATTTTTTTGAATACTTAACTCTTTTAGTGAATTTTTGTCAGGGGGGCTGCAAAAGTGCCGTACTTATGCAGTATTTTGATGCTTTTCCTGTGACAAGGATAATTAAATTTAAAATTAAGCTTTGCTTTTTCATATACATGTTATTTACACATTTAGCAATATATACACAGAAATATTTTGGAATATTTAACTTTTTTGGTGAATTTTTGTCAGGGAAGCTATGGACTGCCGTAATCATGCATTATGTTGATGTTCTTCTCATAAAAAAAATATTTGGATTTGGAATTGGGCTTTGCTTTTTTGTATACATGTTTTTTACATATTTAGCTCCATTTTTGTGTCTTATTTTCTTTTTTTGCAGTATCTTTCATAATGCCTGATTTGATTACTTGATCTGTTATAATTTTTCATTTGAATTTAGCTCCATTTTTGTGTCTTATTTTCTTTTTTTGCAGTATCTTTCATAATGCCTGATTTGATTACTTGATCTGTTATAATTTTTCATTTGAATTTAGCTCCATTTTTGTGTCTGTCGTTTTTTTTCTTCTCATAAATAGGCTGATGCTGTATTTGTGTACTCAATTGTTGCTTTTTGTGTCTGGTTTCTTTTTTGCAGTATTTTTTTGGAATCCTTTTTTTTTCTTCAATTGTTTCCTCACATGCTTGGAATTTTCTTTTTATGCCTGTCCTGGCTTTCAGTTTTATAGTTTTCCTCTGCTTGGTTCTTATTTTACCTTTTTTTTCAGCGTCTTCTGTCATGCCTCGAAAAGGCCGTGGAAGACTCACTCCCCTAACCGCTAGGCGTGCTAATATGACTCGCCGCAGGAACAAAACCACGATTGCTATTTCTCCAGTTTACTTTTTCACCAATGTCTATAATTTTTCACCTGAAAAGATTTTTTATTTTATTTGTTATTCAATAAACTATTATCACTTATTTTTGGTCTTCTTTTTATTTACTTATTTTACTGGGGGTTGGTGGAAGGATGGTTTAAGCCGTTGGTTTTCGACCGCTACGACCCGGGTTCGATTCCCGCATTGGGCACTTTTTTCTGAAAAAATAAAAATAAAAAATGCTCCAATGGCTTCCGATTCTTGCAAAAGTCCAACCCCATCAGCAAGCGCAAGTAATCAAACGGGGCTCTGGCACATTTGTAAATGCAAAGTCGAACTGCTTTTCACATGTTTAGACATGTTGTGTACTTACAGTAAAAGCAGTCGCCTACTCTACCCACCATGATTATCAAGGCCTGTACCACGTGTACTAGCGATAAGCAAAAAAAAATTATTTTACTCATTGATCTATACATACAATTATTTGCATACAATTATATACATACAAATATATGCATACAATTATATACATACAATTTTCTACATTTTTGCACTCTGCAGTCTAATATGTTGTTAATAATAGGGGTTTTAGACAAATATCAACTGTTGAAATTTGAATTTCCAAAATAGTTGAATTATCGAAAGTGTCGAATTAGTTTGTCATATGATAGGCCGTAGGTCGAGACATCAAAAATGGTCGAATTATCGTGTGTTGAATTAATTTGATTATATTGTATATATAAAATTATAGAATTGTTGTTTTTAATTAGGTCTTTTAAATGAATTTATTCCTTTAATATTTTGTCATATCTGCAATTTTTTTTCATTTCCAAAATATTTATTTACACTTTCACCAATGCCTATAGGATCTTTGCGATGGAACAGGTATGGTGTTCTAGCGCATGTGCTCTCATGTCCTTGAAGCACATATACTGACAGTACCCAAAGTTGAACACACTGTATACTGTCTGACATATATGACTATAAAGAGGGCTCAAGGCCAAACCTTTGCTACAAGAGCCTGTGTTTACGCACAGACGACTTTATGTGACTTTTTCAAGTGTGCGCACTTTGGATAGCATCCATGTAAAGTTTAACCCAAATATATATAAAATGTAGTTTTTAATGAGGTCATTTAAATGAATTCCTATTATAAATCGTCTCCTCTGAAATATAGTTTGTAAATTTATATTCTGATTTATTTTATCCTTTTTTTCATTTCCAAAATATATATTTACACTTTTCACCAATGCCTAAAGTTTCTCACCTGAAAGAAAAAAAACTCCGCCTTTGCCGGTCCCAAGCCAGGATGAAAAAGGAGGAGGGGGAACAGTAACAAGCTCACTAAAAAAACCTGGGCTCAGCTGGCCCGGCTGATAGTACCTTGTAAGGGCTCCTAATCCAGGGATACATTCTTTTGGAGCTAAGTCAGTGGCCTGCCACTGAGTAGTGCTCCCAGTCTTGATGACAAAGGCAGACGCATTCTACTTCACCCAATCATGATGGTTGTTAATTTCAAGCTTTACAAGATTGACACTCTAATATGATTGAGTGAAGATAAGAAAGGAGAAAAAAATATTTTTTGTATTTTTTTTTGGCAATAATCTATTTATTATAAATTAATTTGATTTTGGTCTTTATTTATTATTCCCCTGCTCTATACATACATTTTGTACATTTACAATGTCAGCCGTTTTCTCTGTAATACCTTTTTAGCAGTGAGGTTATATTTGAGCAACAAACAATTATTGAAATTTATAATGGTCGAATTATCGATAGTGTTGAATTACAGTTTGTTATATGATAGGCTGTAGGTCAGGACAACAAAACATGGTCGAATTATCGAGGTTATATTGTATATATAAAACTAGAAATGTAGTTTTAATGAGGTCCTTTAAATATTTTCATTCCTTTTATATGTTGTCTTATCTGCGATATAGTAGCATTTTTTGCAATTTTATTTGCTGATTTGTGTCATTTTTTCACTCTAAATATATTTATTTAAACTCTTCAACTAATGCCTATAGTTTCTTTCCTGAAATTGCTTACCAAACATGAGTTGGTTGTATTGTTATGCTTCGGAGATATTTTAATCCTAAACAGGGTCTTTACGAATGGTACACGTATGGTGACACAGTGCATGTGCTCTCATGTTCTTGAAGTAGTGTAGATGTGTTGTTTGCACTTTTATTTTCTGATTTGTTAGTATTTTTCTTCTTTTTTTCATTTTAAATAATTTTTTAGGCATAGGAACCAATGCCGATAGTTTCTCACCTGCGGGCCCTTCGAGTAAACCCGGGGCGTTGCCCGGGTCACTCGGCTAGTCATATTATATATAGATTATGGAATATTATATACATATGGTGTCTCAAATTATTTTATTACATTCGTCACTACGCTGATTTGCCACGTAAATAATCTACGTAGCCTGAAAGTGGGCATCATTTTATGTTAAATACCATTTGAAAACTGATTCTGATTGGATACTAGGATAGGATTGGCCTCAGATATAATATCGTCCGATAGATGGCACAATCTATCAGTTTCACGGTCAGGAAAGGCTGTTTTATTATATTTATCACTTCACTTTTATACATTCTTCCCATAATAAAAAAAATAATATTATCCTCAAATATTACTCTATTTATAATAAACACATACTATAAAGATCAGAGGAATGATAATACCAAAATATTTCGACACCTCTCTCTCTTCTTCTTCTCTTCTTCTCTCTCTCTCTCTCTTCTTCTCTCTCTCTATTTGTAATACGATGCACTAACGCGCAATCTGTTATCAAATCACGAAACTATTTTAGACGCGTAATATTCTTTTTAAAATAAAACAATTTCTACTGACCTTACTGCAATGGAAATATTAAAGGGAGGGCCTGGCTCATCAGTGGTGAACCCTCCCAGCGGTTTCGCCAGTTTAATCTATCATACCGCTGTTATATTGCAATTTTTGGAACTTCCTTTTATAGTGAATTTGTAAATAAATCACATAAAAATTCTAAATTATTTATTTATTAATAAATTCCAATATTACACAGATCAAATTCTGCGAAAGAAAACATTTTGAACCGTTACAAGTAAAATAATAAAAAAAACAACACACCTAAATTTAAAGCTAGCTTTATAAACTTTGTTTAAAATAGATTTATCTGCTGCGTTTTATTTCCGACAGGGTTGTCGATTGTCAGAAGAGCTTTACTAAATGTTCCAATTTCGTGTGGACACTTAAATAAATACTCTAAAACAAATGGGGTACGGTTGTACTTGGGTCCTTTTGATGGTAACAATATTTTTTTTAAAACCCTGTTTAAACTATTTATTTTAAATCTAATAAAACAACGGGTATGTTTTCCGTAATATAATATTTTAGGTTATATATAGAAATAATTAATTAATTACACTTAATGTACGAGCGGAGAGAGTTTTCAAATGATCTTCTATTTCTGTTAATCAACAAATATAATAGGATAATAACATTTTAGCCTGAAAAGCACTCTTTATTTGCAACGTGAAATTCTCTGCAATAGACCTGTCATATATCAGAACTAAGCAAAGTACGCTGTATAGACAAATATACTGGAATGCACTTTAAAATCCTCTTCCTTTAACATGACAAACACAGAAGGAATTGGACATTACATAATACGAGTTCCTTTAGCTATAATTCCAGAGAAGAGAGAAATCTAAATATGAAAATTCTGTCGCAGATAAAGAACTTGAATTCCTTACTTCTAACTATTGTAAGGGTCTAGTAATTAGTACCTCAAGCTAGATTACATATACTCTAATTAGCGAAAACTGGTAATTCTATCATCCCGAATAAGATCCATACATCTGTTATTTATGTGGGAGCCGGCAAAGTAATCATAGTGCTGATATGTAAATATGTAAACATTTATCCTATATACAACATTTACTATATATTATATATACTTTTATTGACCCCTTCTGGGGATGTTTCACATATATAAGCATTCACAAACCTTACAAGAGAAGACATATCCTTGAGCGACTACATTTATTAAAGCATTAGAGATAACAGTAGTATTTTGTCTTTTGACGTCTCTCTCATTGGCGCCTCGCGGGCTTTATCAATATGTAAATTTTCTTTAAGCTCCCTTTGTGTAAAATATATATATATATATATATGTTAATAAGTTTATATATAATGAAATTAAACTCTCCTAAAATGTGTTGAAACGACAAATCTCACGTATTCCAAAAAAAAAAGAAATGTAACAGAACAATGCATTTAATCCATCACACATGCGCAAAACATACTGATTTGCATTACGGTATATGATACAAGCGTATCAGAATATTGAGACAAAAATATAATATGTAAAGAGGGTGTTGTGGCCTATGCCTTCATGTGAATTTTGCGTTTAATGCAGAGATTATGGAGTAAATTCATCGCGGGGCAAGACTGATTCATATTTTGCTTATATATCAAGCACTTTGTAGGAATTCTTCGTGGAGGTATTTGAAGAAACTATGGACATGAGCTCTCTTCTCGCCCGTTCTTTGAGGTTCTTTTATAACTTACAACACTAGATAAGAGAGTGTCACAATATATAGGACTAAAGTCTCTATTTTAACTAAAGACGATGAATATATATTCTTACAAATGTTTTCAAATACGCTGCAAATATTGTCATTTTGTTTTTATATAGATTAAAAATTCACATGGAGGATATTGATCTATAAAATTATTGGCCATAGATTTGGTCTAGCCACTTTGCCAGTTGAACATCTCTCTTTGGCAGATTGTAAAGATTCAATTTGATGACTTGTGGATCTCATGGGATAAAGTCCGCCCTGTACTGACGAGGGCCATTAGCCCGAAACCATGGTCTCTAGGTGGACGCTTCTCAGTTTGCGAAAGCAGGTGTTGTGGCTTTGTCACTGACTCGAGGCCGCTAGATTTCAGACACAATAGCGTTTATTTTTTTATGTCTATTTCGACGATAGATAAGACCTTTTTTTTGTTTTTTCAGTAGTTTTTTTATTATAAAATAAAGAATATTTTTTTGGTAGAAATGATCCATGTCTATGTTTTTGTGTATTAATATATTTTTACTCTATATTATATCTCCAGCTTTCTGGCTTTGCGGAAGAAAAGACTAAAGTCCAGAAAGAATGCATAAAATAATCTTATTCCTCGAAATTATTTACTGAATAATATGATAAGGGGGATTATAACCTTAGAATAATGATTTTCATTAACGCGAAATATATTTCGAACAAAACACTTTGTCATATTTTCAATTATATATGAGATATTCCATATAGAATCCCGTTTAACCTAAAGCGTATTACCTATGTGATGTATTTCAATATATTTCAGAATTTATTGTCCAGGCAACAATGGGTGTATTACACACTCAACTTGTACATGAGATAGTAGCTTGCATAATGAGAGTGAGAGAGAAAATTCCAATCAAGATAATATTAAATCCTCCCTTATCTGTGAGCGGTTTACTCTGTGATCCCCGTCCATTATTTCCAAATTATTTGGCAACCCTGGCTAATGAGCTAGCTTCCAAGTTTGTTCCAACTTGCGTCAAATCATTACTTGACGACGCCTCTACCTTTGACTTTGTACTTTTTTTTAAATTGAAATTCCTTGTCACTTTTTTTTTTTGTAAATTTCAAATGGATTTTTTTTTTTTTTTTGTGGAAAAAAAATATTGTAAACGGTTCCACACACAAACATGAGAAAACTAAGATTTAGTTGATATTTATTCTGATAGATGGCGCAAACCATCGACGTCATTCAGTCGCACAATCACAGGAGCTATTTATTTTTCTCAATTTTCTATAAAGACGCCATCATCCTTATTTTCTGTTCTATTTAGTCTTACAATAACTTGAAATTTAGTTTTATGAAAAATGATTTTTGAACTACTGACACGGAAAATGAAATATATTAGAAGGTTCTGGCTCATCAGTGGTAAGCTCACTGAAGTGACTTCGCCAGCTTAATTTACCAAAGACCGTTCATAAACTATCAAATATAGCTTGTGGTTTAGAAGAAATCCTGGCAATAGTATTTAAGATAATAACGTACCTAAGCTTTGGCGATAGAGTGTATTAATATGAATAAACACTAATTTGTAGCAAAGCTGTTTGGTAAACCAATGGCAATGGTAGACCAATGTATAAACACTAGACCAGCTCCTATTACAATTCAGGCAATGGTAGACCAATGTATAAACACTAGACCAGCTCCTATTACAATTCAGACAATCCCGGCAATGGTAGACCAATGTATAAACACTAGACCAGCTCCTATTACAATCCAGACAATCCCGGCAATGGTAGACCAAGGTATAAACACTAGACCAGCTCCTATTACAATTCAGACAATCCCGGCAATGGTAGACCAATGTATAAACACTAGACCAGCTCCTATTACAATCCAGACAATCCCGGCAATGGTAGACCAATGTATAAACACTAGACCAGCTCCTATTACAATTCAGACAATCCCGGCAATGGTAGACCAATGTATAAACACTAGACCAGCTCCTATTACAATTCAGACAATCCCGGCAATGGTAGACCAATGTATAAACACTAGACCAGCTCCTATTACAATCCAGACAATCCCGGCAATGGTAGACCAATGTATAAACACTAGACCAGCTCCTATTACAATCCAGACAATCCCGGCAATGGTAGACCAATGTATAAACACTAGACCAGCTCCTATTACAATTCAGACAATCCCGGCAATGGTAGACCAATGTATAAACACTAGACCAGCTCCTATTACAATCCAGACAATCCCGGCAATGGTAGACCAATGTATAAACACTAGACCAGCTCCTATTACAATTCAGACAATCCCGGCAATGGTAGACCAATGTATAAACACTAGACCAGCTCCTATTATAATTCAGACAATCCCGGCAATGGTAGACCGATGTATAAACACTAGACCAGCTCCTATTATAATCCAGACAATCCCGGCAATGGTAGACCAATGCATAAACACTAGACCAGCTCCTATTACAATTCAGACAATCCCGGTAATGGTAGACCAATGTATAAACACTAGACCAGCTCCTATTACAATTCAGACAATCCCGGCAATGGTAGACCAATGTATAAACACTAGACCAGCTCCTATTATAATTCAGACAATCCCGGCAATGGTAGACCAATGTATAAACACTAGACCAGCTCCTATTACAATTCAGACAATCCCGGCAATGGTAGACCAATGTATAAACACTAGACCAGCTCCTATTACAATTCAGACAATCCCGGCAATGGTAGACCAATGTATAAACACTAGACCAGCTCCTATTACAATTCAAACAATCCCGGCAATGGTAGACCAATGTATAAACACTAGACCAGCTCCTATTACAATTCAGACAATCCCGGCAATGGTAGACCAATGTATAAACACTAGACCAGCTCCTATTACAATTCAGACAATCCCGGCAATGGTAGACCAATGTATAAACACTAGACCAGCTCCTATTACAATTCAGACAATCCCGGCAATGGTAGACCAATGTATAAACACTAGACCAGCTCCTATTACAATTCAAACAATCCCGGCAATGGTAGACCAATGTATAAACACTAGACCAGCTCCTATTACAATTCAGACAATCCCGGCAATGGTAGACCAATGTATAAACACTAGACCAGCTCCTATTACAATTCAGACAATCCCGGCAATGGTAGACCAATGTATAAACACTAGAGCAGTTCCTATTATAATTCAGACAATCCCGGCAATGGTAGACCAATGTATAAACACTAGAGCAGTTCCTATTACAATTCAGACAATCCCGGCAATGATAGACCAATGTATAAACACTAGACCAGCTCCTATTACAATTCAAACAATCCCGGCAATGGTAGACCAATGTATAAACACTAGACCAGCTCCTATTACAATTCAGACAATCCCGGCAATGGTAGACCAATGTATAAACACTAGACCAGCTCCTATTACAATTCAGACAATCCCTGCAATGGTAGACCAATGTATAAACACTAGACCAGCTCCTATTACAATTCAGACAATCCCGGCAATGGTAGACCAATGTATAAACACTAGACCAGCTCCTATTACAATTCAGACAATCCCGGCAATGGTAGACCAATGTATAAACACTAGACCAGCTCCTATTACAATTCAGGCAATCCCGGCAATGGTAGACCAATGTATAAACACTAGACCAGCTCCTATTACAATTCAGACAATCCCGGCAATGGTAGACCAATGTATAAACACTAGACCAGCTCCTATTACAATTCAGACAATCCCGGCAATGGTAGACCAATGTATAAACACTAGACCAGCTCCTATTACAATTCAGACAATCCCGGCAATGGTAGACCAATGTATAAACACTAGACCAGCTCCTATTACAATTCAGACAATCCCGGCAATGGTAGACCAATGTATAAACACTAGACCAGCTCCTATTACAATTCAGACAATCCCGGCAATGGTAGACCAATGTATAAACACTAGACCAGCTCCTATTATAATTCAGGCAATCCCGGCAATGGTAGACCAATGTATAAACACTAGACCAGCTCCTATTACAATTCAGACAATCTCGGCAATGGTAGACCAATGTATAAACACTAGACCAGCTCCTATTATAATTCAGACAATCCCGGCAATGGTAGACCAATGTATAAACACTAGACCAGCTCCTATTACAATTCAGACAATCCCGGCAATGGTAGACCAATGTATAAACACTAGACCAGCTCCTATTATAATTCAGACAATCCCGGCAATGGTAGACCAATGTATAAACACAAGACCAGCTCCTATTACAATTCAGACAATCCCGGCAATGGTAGACCAATGTATAAACACAAGACCAGCTCCTATTACAATTCAGACAATCCCGGCAATGGTAGACCAATGTATAAACACTAGACCAGCTCCTATTACAATTCAGACAATCCCGGCAATGGTAGACCTATGTATAAACACTAGACCAGCTCCTATTACAATTCAGACAATCCCGGCAATGGTAGACCTATGTATAAACACTAGACCAGCTCCTATTACAATTCAGACAATCCCGGCAATGGTAGACCTATGTATAAACACTAGACCAGCTCCTATTACAATTCAGACAATCCCGGCAATGGTAGACCAATGTATAAACACTAGACCAGCTCCTATTACAATTCAGACAATCCCGGCAATGGTAGACCAAGGTATAAACACTAGACCAGCTCCTATTACAATTCAGACAATCCCGGCAATGGTAGACCAATGTATAAACACTAGACCAGCTCCTATTACAATTCAGACAATCCCGGCAATGGTAGACCTATGTGTTATTCCAATAGTCCGTCCATGCTATAGGCCAAGTAGAATGTATGGTCAACAACAAATCGAACTTTATGCAAATTCAAGTTAAAGGAGCAGATCTAGGAGGTAGTACCTGTAATAGATTACAGAAGGGAATGTGCACTATAAAACTTTGTAATTCAGCGCCGAGTATCAAATTCTCAACTTTATGATTCAATTAGAGAAATTACAGAATAAGACCTATCTGGAAGTTAATGTGGTTATCGGAAGAAAAAAACAAGAGCAAAAAGGGTCTGGTAAATGTATGAACTGAAAGCTACCAGAATCAAACAAAACATTTGTCCAAGTTCTAAAACTATACAATAATTACAGCACTCGTGTGCCAGATACAATTACGCTACCTTTATTAATTTTTCAAACATTTCTATAAATAATTCACTTAAGTGTTTTCACTTGTTTCAAAATGTTCATGTCATATTGAGATGAGCTATATGCAGTAAACCACTTCTATAGTAAACCCCAAGGAACCTATGGTTCACTATAGCCATGTTTCATTATAGCCATAGTGGGTATTATATTTCAGGTTCGTTATGAAAGAAGGTTCCTTATTTCTCAGACTCGTTTTAGCGGGGGGTGGGGGTTTCTGTATATATATATATATTATATTTAAATAAAAAGATAAGATTTCTGTTGTTTTGGATCATGTTGAGGATTATTGTAATGGTGGTGCAGTCGTGGCTAGAATCTTGAAAGTATAATAGTAAAGATTAGAAATCGCTTTAATTGAGCTAAGTGATATATATAAAAAACATAATTTGATTAAAGTACTGCCTGGCTTAAGGCGTAAGAATAAAAAAAAGAAAAGCTTATTTACATAATGTACAAAAGTTTTGGGTCGGCCAACGGGGAAGAACAACAATGAGATTTTATATGGTAAGCGTGACCTCTGGCGGTCGATTAAAACAGAGTATTTATTTCTATGAAATTATAACTTTAAATAAAATAACATTTTAACATATAACATTTTTAAATAAAATATTTCAATATAACATATATATATATATATATATTCATCATTTTTGAAATTATAATTCTTATTAATTTATTGCTTGATTTAGATAATTCAACAATTTCAAAAGTTAAAAATATAAATAAAATAAGGAAAATGACAAAATGAGATATAAAATAAATGAAATTTCAAAAATATTAACGAATCACAAATTTTAAAATCATTTTCAAACTATAGTAAAACCAACCAAGGACATAGAGAACCTTCCCACATAACAAACCTGAAATAATCTCCAATTTATAATACAGTGAACTAGGACTATAATGAACCATGGTTATAGTGAACCATAGGTTCAGTCACATTGAGGTTCGCTATAGAGGGATTTTAATTAATTTATTGAAATTATTCTATTTTATAACATTTTATATTAAAAATATTTCAAAACAAAAAAAAAGTAATATTATGACCGCTCATATCATCATTAAAGATGGCAGGACAAAAATCAGCTAAACGTTGATTTAGGTTTGTTCCATAATTTGGCCAACCCATTTTCTTCAAAAATCAGAGAAAGTGAACCATGTACGCGTTTCGGGCTGCTAGCCCTCCTTATCTGGTACAGGCGATACTTCTACGACCAAAATGTTCTTATTATTTTCACATGTGTTGCGTATGTACGCATAATTGGTCTTAACTACTCATTTATTGATTTTTCAGGAAGCCTCTAAGGACCAAGGTTTTGGTCGTAAAGGTACAGCCTGCACCACGCTGACGAGCGCCAACAGCCCGAAACCCGTACGTGGTTGGCCTTTCTTGATTTATCAAGAAATTAGGTTGGCCAAATATTATGGAACAACCTACATCAACGTTTAGTTGACTTTTGTGCCATTATATGGCGCTCGGCCATCTAAAATGCTCGTGTGATAGGTCAGAATATGCTTTTTTGTATTTTTAATATCAACACCTGACCCTTTTGTGTTTTATTTTCTCTTATATTTTCCCATACACATATATACATAGATGAAAAATAATTGGGAAGAGGTTGGCTCATCAGTGGTGAATCATTCCAGCGATTTCGTCAATTTCATGCAAGAATATTTGATAATGGTGTTTTTAACAACTATGAAATGATGATGTAAATACGGACTATATATAAGAGCATAAAGAGAAAACACTACAATAGCTCTAGCTTAGATCTGATAGATTAAATTGGCCAAATCGCTGGAAAGGTTTTCTACTTATGAGCCAAGTCTCTTCCTAATTATTTTTCATCTTCCGTTCACTAATTGAAGAGATCATATCTATATATTGACAAAAAATAGATATGGAGGTTTGTTTGTATAATTTCATCCTCTACCAATAAATAGATAAACTATTTCAGAATCTCAACAATAATTCTATAAAACGGTGCGGGAAAACAGCGGTAGGCAAGGTCGGGCAGCCACAAGTTTACCTCTACTCCAGCCGCAATTCTCGAAAGGACAATTCCAGGTATTGGCAATTTCTCTTTGTAATTTGTCAATTGTGGCTAATGGCAAAGTCATTACAGTGTCAGAGCTTCAATTACCGCCCGCCGTGTGTCGCCAGCGTCGCCCAGCATTAGGCCTAGATGTGATTTTAATCTGCTAAGAGGAGCCTCAATAATAGATTGCTACAGGGACTTTAATTCCAGGTGGCGGTTTCAAAACTGGAAAATGACACCTTTCCTTCTCTCGGAATTTTGTTGCTCATTTCTATGAAACTTCTTTTTTTATGGAACTGGAGTTAATTCTATGGTTGGCTGTGGCTTAAATTGCGAACTATGCGGGAATGATATTCAGAATAGAATGTCCTATAGTGTCCTTCATTGTCATAGGGAGAAAGACAAAAGTCGCCAGTTCTCATGTCTATTAACGTCAAGGTTTACAAGCTTTTGCCTGACTCCTTGTCCTACTAGCTTTTTCCACTTGTACTAATAGTTCGACAGTTCGGCAGAAAAACTGACAATGGCGTCGAAATGAGAAAGAAATTAGCAAGAAGACATTCAGTGATATATATCTCCCCACAAATACTGTATATTAATAGCCGACTACCTCCTATCTATATAAAACAAAACGCCATAAAAATACTTTTTGTTTTTTGTTTTTGTTGGTTGGGTGCGGATAAACCTTGTGTATGGATGGCATATATGAGATGTAATGGCCTAAGAAAAATGTATTGAACACTCCCGAGGATTAGCTTCATCCCTTTGGTGTAGCTAACTGTCATTATTTTTATTATTTATATGTCACGTTTATTAGGGTAGATGCAAGTTTGCCACTGTATTCGCTTTAACATTACACTACAAAGTATTCATATTCATCGACAACACTTAAGGAAGTGGAAAGTATTTGATGTCGCCGGTCCTCCGCATATTTGCATACAGAACTCTCGTAATCTTGTTTGGTAGGGGTAGCTCTGGTCTCCAGTTTGGCTGGCTGGGGTCTTTATTATTTTGTGGGCTCATTGAATAATCCCTATTTATTATATACTAGACGAAAGGCCCGGGCAACGCCCGGGGTTTACCCGAGTGCGAATATATCTCAAAAACGTTGTCTTGGGTGGCCGCTATAGACAGGGTGGTCTGTATAGACAGGTGGATGTATCACACAGCTGATAATAGGGTTGCCTAGAGTGACCGCTATAGACAGGGTGGTCTGTATAGACAGGTGGATGTATCACACAGCTGTAGAGTGGTCGCTATAGACAGGGTGGTCTGTATAGACAGGTGGATGTATCACTCAGCTGTTAACAGGGTTGCCTAGGGTGACCGCTATGACAGGGTGGTCTGTATAGACAGGTGGATGTATCACACAGCTGATAACAGGGTTGCCTAGGGTGGTCGCTATAGACAGGGTGGTCTGTATAGACAGGTGGATGTATCACACAGCTGATAACAGGGTTGTCTAGAGTGGTCGCTATAGACAGGGTGGTCTGTTTAGACAGGTGGATGTATCACACAGCTGATAACAGGGTTGCCGAAAGTGACCGCTATAGACAGGGTGGTCTGTATAGACAGGTGGATGTATCACACTGATGATAGCAGGGTTGCCGAAAGTGACCGCTATAGACAGGGTGGTCTGTATAGACAGGTGGATGTATCACACTGATGATAACAGGGTTGCCGAAAGTGACCGCTAAAGACAGGGTGGTCTGTATAGACAGGTGGATGTATCACACAGCTGATAACAGGGTTATCTAGGGTGGTCGCTATAGACAGGGTGGTCTGTATAGACAGGTGGATGTATCACACAGCTGTTAACAGGGTTGTCTAGAGTGGTCGCTATAGACAGGGTGGTCTGTTTAGACAGGTGGATGTATTACACAGCTGATAACAGGGTTGTCTATAGTGGTCGCTATAGACAGGGTGGTCTGTATAGACAGGTGGATGTATCACACTGATGATAACAGGGTTGTCTAGGGTGGTCGCTATAGACAGGGTGGTCTGAATAGACAGGTGGATGTATCACACAGCTGATAACAGGGTTGTCTAGAGTGGTCGCTATAGACAGGGTGGTCTGTTTAAACAGGTGGATGTATCACACAGCTGATAACAGGGTTGTCTGTATAGACAGGTGGATGTATCACACAGCTGATAACAGGGTTGTCTAGAGTGGTCGCTATAGACAGGGTGGTCTGTTTAGACAGGTGGACGTATCACACAGCTGATAACAGGGTTGCCGAAAGTGACCGCTATAGACAGGGTGGTCTGTATAGACAGGTGGATGTAACACACTGATGATAACAGGGTTGCCGAAGGTGACCGCTATAGACAGGGTGGTCTGTATAGACAGGTGGATGTATCACACAGCTGTTAACAGGGTTGTCTAGGGTGGTCGCTATAGACAGGGTGGTCTGTATAGACAGGTGGATGTATCACACAGCTGATAACAGGGTTGTCTAGGGTGAACGCTATAGACAGGGTGGTCTGTATAGACAGGTGGATGTATCACACAGCTGATAACAGGGTTGTCTAGAGTGGTCGCTATAGACAGGGTGGTCTGTTTAGACAGGTGGATGTATTACACAGCTGATAACAGGGTTGTCTATAGTGGTCGCTATAGACAGGGTGGTCTGTATAGACAGGTGGATGTATCACACTGATGATAACAGGGTTGCCGAAGGTGACCGCTATAGACAGGGTGGTCTGTATAGACAGGTGGATGTATCACACAGCTGATAACAGGGTTGTCTATAGTGGTCGCTATAGACAGGGTGGTCTGTATAGACAGGTGGATGTATCACACTGATGATAACAGGGTTGCCGAAGGTGACCGCTATAGACAGGGTGGTCTGTATAGACAGGTGGATGTATCACACAGCTGATAACAGGGTTGTCTAGGGTGGTCGCTATAGACAGGGTGGTCTGTATAGACAGGTGGATGTTTCACACAGCTGATAACAGGGTTGTCTAGGGTGAACGCTATAGACAGGGTGGTCTGTATAGACAGGTGGATGTATCACACAGCTGATAACAGGGTTGTCTAGAGTGGTCGCTATAGACAGGGTGGTCTGTTTAGACAGGTGGACGTATCACACAGCTGATAACAGGGTTGCCGAAGGTGACCGCTATAGGCAGGGTGGTCTGTATAGACAGGTGGATGTATCACACAGCTGATAACAGGGTTGTCTAGGGTGGTCGCTATAGACAGGGTGGTCTGTATAGACAGGTGGATGTTTCACACAGCTGATAACAGGGTTGTCTAGGGTGAACGCTATAGACAGGGCGGTCTGTATAGACAGGTGGATGTATCACACAGCTGATAACAGGGTTGTCTAGAGTGGTCGCTATAGACAGGGTGGTCTGTTTAGACAGGTGGATGTATTACACAGCTGATAACAGGGTTGTCTATAGTGGTCGCTATAGACAGGGTGGTCTGTATAGACAGGTGGATGTATCACACTGATGATAACAGGGTTGACGAAGGTGACCGCTATAGACAGGGTGGTCTGTATAGACAGGTGGATGTATCACACAGCTGATAACAGGGTTGTCTATAGTGGTCGCTATAGACAGGGTGGTCTGTATAGACAGGTGGATGTATCACACTGATGATAACAGGGTTGCCGAAGGTGACCGCTATAGACAGGGTGGTCTGTATAGACAGGTGGATGTATCACACAGCTGATAACAGGGTTGTCTAGAGTGGTCGCTATAGACAGGGTGGTCTGTTTAGACAGGTGGACGTATCACACAGCTGATAACAGGGTTGCCGAAAGTGACCGCTATAGACAGGGTGGTCTGTATAGACAGGTGGATGTATCACACTGATGATAACAGGGTTGCCGAAGGTGACCGCTATAGACAGGGTGGTCTGTATAGACAGGTGGATGTATCACACAGCTGATAACAGGGTTGTCTAGGGTGGTCGCTATAGACAGGGTGGTCTGTATAGACATGTGGATGTATCACACAGCTGATAACAGGGTTGTCTAGGGTGAACGCTATAGACAGGGTGGTCTGTATAGACAGGTGGATGTATCACACAGCTGATAACAGGGTTGTCTAGGGTGGTCGCTATAGACAGGGTGGTCTGTATAGACAGGTGGATGTATCACACTGATGATAACAGGGTTGCCGAAGGTGACCGCTATAGACAGGGTGGTCTGTATAGACAGGTGGATGTATCACACAGCTGATAACAGGGTTGTCTAGGGTGGTCGCTATAGACAGGGTGGTCTGTATAGACAGGTGGATGTATCACACAGCTGATAACAGGGTTGTCTAGGGTGAACGCTATAGACAGGGTGGTCTGTATAGACAGGTGGATGTATCACACAGCTGATAACGTGGTTGTCTAGGGTGGTCGTTATAGACAGGGTGGTCTGTATAGACAGGTGGATGTATCACACAGCTGATAACAGTGTTGTCTAGAGGGGGGGCGGGCAGGGAGGTCACGTGTTTGCTGGCGGCCAATGGGCGCGCATTCTATCCGTGAGCTTCAGACAGACAGACAGAATAAGGCAAATATATAAGTAGATATTTTTTATGTGACAGGGACAATTTAGTTCACACTTGGTTACATCGTGTGTCTTCAATAAAGGTCACTGTGTATCAAATATATTTCAGAGGTATTGTCTGAATCTCAATATACATGTTAAAATGTATATATACAACTTCCTTAATTCTTGTTCTTTAGTGGATATTGAAAATAGACCGACTTTTGAACTCACAATGTGCCAAAGCCCCGTTTGGTTACTTTGCACTCACTGGTGGAGTTGAACTTGTGAAGGAATCATGGGCCATTGATGTAATATTCGCTTATATTATTCAACTTTGATAAATAGATAGGCTCGCTTGTTACGTGTGGACAGGGTTTGTTGTGGACAGATTGATCGTTATCTGGCATATTCTTTCAAAGACTTCACAGAAAATCAGCATACTGGTTAGATGACTCGCAGCAGTCCTTGTCAGTTACCCACATGTAGATATGCAAATAAGCCGATATACTCATCAGTTCCAGTGTGTAAATATGGACGACAGTTATAAAATAACAAAACATTTTCCTGTGCGTTGAAATTACATTGTTTTGATTATGCAAATAAAGTTGATAACTAGAAATTCGGTGGTAGAGGAAACTGGCGAAACCAAGAAGCAATAGAAATTTCACCACTAATGAAATTCCCCGTCCTCCATTTAAATTTCATAGCAGCAAGAAAAGAGTAGACATTTGTTGTTGTTGTTTTTTTTACTTTGAATAAAACAAAAATTCAATGCGATATTGTGTTTACATTCTTCCATACAGTTAATGCACTCTAATGCCTTATATATAAAATATATTTCATTTGTGTCCGCGGTTCGGGGTTGGTGGTCCTTGTCGGTACACTGTAGGCTGGTATGTTTGTTTGATTCTATTCGAGCGAAACTTGAACTCAAAACACGGTACAATGGGAAGGGTAAAAAGAACGATTCCTATAAACGTACAAGTTTAATTGGGAACAAAAGTATGAAGATGGAAGTCCGCCATCCAGCGGAATAAAAGATATATACGGGCTGAGTGCTTTAATTAGACTGGGAGCGAGGCTAAGTGAGATTTGCGGCCTCCCTAGGGACCCCGAGTCAAGTGGAAACACGCGTCGCCTCATGATTGGTTGGTCCCCTCTGTCTCGATCATCCTGATTGGCCGGAACTCCGCCAATTAGGAAGTGTTATCTACCTCCCAGCAGAATTCCTGCAGCGTCATTGAAATCTGACGTTAATGCAACCTGATTGGTCTATGATGTGACGTCATACCTGACGGTGAGATGGTAAAGAAGATCAGAGCATTGACATTGAAAGAGAGCGACTTTCACTCAAAATATAATTACTCTGAGAATATTGCCGAATACCGTGTCGGCTAACCGTTACAAAGATGACCGTGGAACTTGGGATGAAATTACACCGTGTAAACATAGAGACCACACCACAGATAAATAACAGAGTCTATTACACCGTGTAAATAAATAAAACGGAATCAATTTAACCGTGAATCAAAGATCACTGAGGCCTCCCCAGATCGTGAAAAAAGACCGCTAAGACTACCACACCGTGTAAACAAAGAATAGCGTGTAAATAAATAACACGGAGCCACTACACTGTGTAAATAAATCATAAGAAACTCATACCAAGTGCCCAAATGATTGGGAAGCCGCGACACCGTGTAAATAAATCAAACGGGTCACTACGCCGTGTAAATAAATAACACGGAGTCCTTACCGTGCGAACAAATAATATGGAGGCCACCCCACACCGTGTAAATAAATCAAACGGGTCACTATGCCGTGTAAATAAAGAACACGGAGTCGGCGGTTTTAATTAAACCGCTCAAATCCCCACTTCTTAACAAATAAATTCCGGATTAGGCGCATTCTCCCGGACTGGATGTGTAACTAAGTGGATTGGTTTCCTTTTGATTTGCATACAGAACTCTCGTAATCTTGTTTGGTAGGGGGAGCTCTGGTCGCCAGTGTAGCTGGCTGAGGTCTTTATTATTTTGTGGGCTCACTGAATAATCTCTATTTATTATATTTTGGTATATTTTGATATTTCTATCTGATTTTATATGTTTCGAATACAACTGTTTAATCACATACAAATGTGTAAATAAAGAAATAACCTCAAATTTATTTAGCGAATTGTTAATCTTATATTACTATCGACATTTTTTACAGATCTATGTTTCTGACTTAAAAAAACTTATTTAAATTATATTAGGCGAGGAGATTTGAGAAGTTTACTATTCTAGAGATTATTGTCTTATAAAAAATGGAAATTTAAAGTATTACATCCAGAAGTAACTAGTGGAAAATCATCAAACTTGAATGTACAGACCATTACATAGACCAATTAACATAGATAGTTAACATTTCCTCGAATTTGCCTATATCTTAGAAATTTTGCATTCTAATTTATCCAGTCATTATATGACAAATAAATTAAATTGAACAAAATTCGAGGGTTTTTTTTTTTTACTACTGGGTATAGTACTTTCTATTTCCATTATTGTTTATAGTGCGATTAGCTTTAATATCTCTCTGAATCCATGCGCAGCGATTTGAGGAAAAATTCCTCAAAATTGAAATATTTAACGAATATAATTTAAATACTTATATATTATATTGATTGATATAAACCGTAAAGGTTATTGTGAAAATCTCTATAAATTCATTCCTGTGCCTCTCTTTATAAAACAATAACTTTTCTATATACAGAAAACATTGAAAGTCACACATTTACAAATTATATCTTCTATAAACAACCATAAATACAAAATCCCAAGATAAAAAAACATTAATATGGTTATTAAATAAATAATACATACAAGAAAAAAACGCAATTATACATAAACATACTTTCAGAACACATCCTGACAATAATTACATATTCACCACCACCACCAAAAGATAAGGTATGTAATAATATAAATTACATATTTCCCACACCACAGCAGATATGTGATAATTAACGCAGTCGGTTATAAAGGTAGGGTTAACTAGACCTAACGGGCTAAAATCTGATCAAATCATCCAGAGAGTCGATAATTCTCTATTGAATTGTTTCCCTTGCTGCCAATACCACGTTCAACTGTCCTTCTTTTATTCTCGGAGTTCTTTCTCTATTCCCTTTTATTATTTTTACGTACACAGTAGAGAACAGTACTATATACATCCCTATATACTTGTTATTACCCACACGCGCTTCACTGAGCGTAAACTAATATTTAGTTATAATTAATATCTATAATTAAAATATATATTACTTTTAAAATATCATAGTTTTTCATATCTCGATTAGATTTTATATCTATAAATTCCGTGAAGACAAAAATTGCGAGGGATTAAAAACGCTACAATCACCGCCATAGTTTCTTTATTTACATATCTGTGGCAATCCCCGCCGGAATGTTATAGAAGTTCCTACAACACCCCGCAGCTATTTCTGAATTCATTAAAAACCGACCATCCTTTTGAGCCTGATGGAAGGATAAACCTCCAAACAAAATCTATGAGGATATATTTTTGGATATATTTCCGTGATATTTGGTCATCTCAATTTCGAGAAAAGTCAACCATGTTCGCGTTACAAGCTAAATCAACGTTCAGTTGTCGTTCCGCCAAGAGATCAACACCACAGAGGTCCGTACGTCTCTTGACCTCACGGACAATACAGCAGCTACATTTTGTCTCCTCTCTAATTGTAAATACGCTGCTGTATCACCTCATAAGCATAAATAAATAAATAAACGTTCAGTTGATTTATGTCCCACTAGATGGCGCTACGCCGTCCTAAAATGCTCATGTGCGCGGTCAGGATATGCCAATTTTGTTTTTAATATCAACACCTGACCATTTTTCTATTTTTTCTTATTTTTCACAAACATATATATATGTAGTAATCCCGAGTAAGCTGATGTGGAATGTACTGGGCAGGCGTGGTCGAGGGTGCGTGATGGGATTCCCGCACGAGGACAGCAAGAGACAGGGGCAGGTCTAGATGGTGTCTCCAAGAGGTAGAGGTAGACCACGGACGAAGGCAGTCGAACCACGGGCGCCGCGGATGCCCTAAGCCTACGCGGATAGAAGGGGGGGTGAGAGATCCGGCCGACCGTATAACGGCGTCGCTCTGAAAACAACTGCTTTGTCTAATTTCTGGGTCTTTTTATATTGGACGCCCGCATATGGTGGTGACTCCTGATTGGCTACTGTAATCACGCCACTTTTCTGGCGCCGGGTTGTTTTCGTCTGGTCTACCTCGTCTGCCTCTTTGTTTTATTTGTCACTTCCATTGTTACAAAGTCGATACATATTTTTATATAGATATGGGGTTATAATAAATATTAGAAGAAGGTTGTGATCTATCTAATTCAAAATATACTACATACATATATATATACAAAAGAACATTATTTACAGTAGACCACACTAGGGACAGAGATTAACTTTCTTAATTTTAAAAAGTAAATAATCTCATTTGAAGATTTAATTGCTCGAAAGAGTGCTTGACTAATTATAAATTTTTATTTTATCTATTCTTACGCCTCTAAAAATTCACTTCTTTCACAGACTAAGAAGCGTCATATCTTTATGATACAAATATTTTTAAAACTTAAATGGGGCCTGAATGTAGAGGGTTATATTACATGTGCATATAGAGAGAGCTATGTGGCTATAGAGTGTTATGAGCCTGTAGAGGACTATATGCATCTAGAGGGTTATGCAACTTCTGCCCCGAGGTTAGGGCTAGAAGAGCGACGACGCCCACCTTCTCGGGAAAAAGTTCAATTGTGATTCTACCAAATAATTAGAGTGGTCGCGTCGTCTGTAATTTAATAGAGAAAATAAAAATTAAAACTTAATTAATGGGAGAGACTTGGGTGGGTGTATATCGGTCGTATTGCAGTTATTGATTGTCTAGTGTGTCCTATCTCAGTTGGTGGGCGCCCTCAACATTCGTCCATGTGACACCAGAATTCTCCCCCGCTGTTTGGTTTCAACCTATAGGACGACATTCAGAGAACTATATTTGACAAAACTTGGAACAACTGAGAAGGTTATTTAAACAATTACCGAAATCTGTCCGTGTATAATTGATATATTAAAAATTGTTGTTTAATTTCAGTCTCAAAACACTAATATGTGGTTCCAGAATTTACCCTTTCTTGAGAAACATATGTTTTTATAATCCATGTTAAAATATATAACTATATAGATATATATGTGTTTTGTGTGTGTGAGGTTTGTGTTGAATGTGTTATTTGTGTATTGTGTGTGGTGTTTGGTTTGTGTGTTGTGTTGTGTTGGTGTGTTATGTTTTTGCTTTGTGTTTGTTGTGTTGAGTGTTTTGTATGTGTGTGCTATATCTGTGTTGTGTGTGTAAAATCACTAGCACGTGATTCAAGATCTAAGTGACAGAACGGGATAAATTTTATTATATGTGTATGACTCTATCATTCTGTTCCCAACCTGGATATGTCGTATTAAAATTGTTCTTTTTAATTTTTTTTGCATGGAAACAAAAATGATGTTATTTAAAAATGGTGTCAAATAAAGTACCACCGGAAAGGAAGGGCGGCACCCAGAAAGGTCGTTAAACAGGGCGTTAACATTGCCCAAGAAGTTAAGGCAGGCGGTAAACATCTTGGTCATGCCAGTCCTTGATTGGACATGGACGGACAACATAGTCCGCCCTCTGTGACACCACCATTAACAGTATAAAAGAAAATTCCGTGATTAGATTATTCCATTTCTTATGTATTGATGGCCCGTTATCGCTCTGTATTAATTAACAGTTAAGCTGATTTTTCTGGGCCCAAGGGCAAAGGCAGAAGTTTGCAGAAGACAGCAAAGGCAGAGTAGCAGGCAGAAGACAGTGGCGGAAAACAGTCGCCATGCTTCCCGATTGACCAGCTATCCCAGGACTCACCATAGTCCATCTCACCTTCCCGGGGTGCCGCTCCCCTAAACCAAAGTAACCATGTTTCTATAACTGTGTATTTTTTCAGGCTAGTGTGCTCCTACTCTGGTCCAAGCACCCCTATCCTGTAATTTTGACAAATGTAGATTACATAAGAAAATCAGCGTAATACAATGGTAGAGCGGGCTAGAGATAAATCTGGCGAAACCGCTGAAAAGGTTTACCACTGAGGGGCCCATTCCCTCCCATTTCACCCTTTTATTACTGTGCAGTATAAATTCTCTGTATAAAATATTTCATAGAGAAAACATCATTACTGTAGGTTGGATGGTTATATTCAATTCGAGACAGACATCAACCTTCCACATTTATTATCCCAACGTTTCGGCGACCCGCTGTCGTACTTCTCAAATATATACTACGACTTTGGCCGATCTATAAAGTTTTAATTACGAAAAAATAGCGTTTTAAAAATATTTCATGCGCTCTTAAAATTATATACGATAGAGAGCGCTGAAATAATGATATTTATTTCTTGTTTTAACATGAAGGAAGAACAACCCATGGGAGAACAACCAAAATATGGCTACTCCTAGTTTCTCCTGAAGGTGGTCTTTTATTGGAGGTTATAATTAGCGAATATTTTCTCGCTCAGAGAGGTTGATTGTCTCAATACAGTCACGTGAGAGTAGAGTACTAATCACCGAGCTAATAAACTGGACACCTCACCTACCTCTCTACACAAATACATATATATAAATCCCGATTAAGACGTATATTTAGATTTGCATAATAATCTATTGGAACTGTTAACTGTGTTTATAGCAGAATGTATGTTCAATTTTCTAAATAAAAAAATTTCTACTGGCCTTACACACACTACAATGATAAAATAATGGGAGGGCTTGGTTCATCAGTGGTGAACCCTCCAAGAAGTTTCGCCAGTTTTCTTTTGCAATATACCAGTTCTATCAATGCATTAAGAGGCAGTAGAAAATAGTTTTAATTTAAACGAATAGTTTATATTTCAACAAACAGATGGCGCACACTAATGTTTATAATATTCACTAAAAAAGAAAGGAGTTTATATTTTAATATTAATGAGAGGAAAGCTGGAAAGGTTTCTCTCCCCGGAGAGAGAGATACAAAGTGGAATTCTCTCTGCCAAAGAAAACCGCACAATTCTGCGGTTGAGACGCACGGCAGTTTATTTACAAGGTAATCGCTGCGGAATTTCTCTCGCACCGAAGAAAAATGAAAAGTTTTCGCCCCGTAAATTGCAAAACAGCCGGGCAACCCTGAACATTAATCTTCTACCCATTCTAATATCCCGGAATTAAAGGAACGCGCCCAATACATCAAGAGGCGCTGCAGATCATTTTTTTATTCTTCTTCTGAATTCATTCCAAATTTATTTATTTATCTCCGAATAATTAGAGGTATTCTCCTTCCAATTTACTGAAGAAATAAATTCAACGAGAGTTCTTAATGTTGATATATTCCAATGGCTTTTAGCTTATTTTTCTGAATGTTTTTATAGCGAAAGTATTATTTTGGAGAAGATGGCACATTTATTTATTCCTATTTGATTTTTCTTTAATTCGACACAATATGTAAATATAGTTTAGAATATAATACGGTGGTTGAGAACGTATAGTTTCATTTCATGGGGCGGAATTTATACTAGATATGAAAAGTTGGGTTGTTTGTTCCGCATGTGTTTCCACAATACTCAACTTTTCCGGTGGACATTTTTACACCATAGAGAGATAGGTCTGTAAGTTATCACTGTAATAGTATATTAATTATACTCGCAGTACATACCAACTCATAATGCCCCTACTACACCCACCTTATATATATACTTATATATACGCTACACAATCATATAACATATACCTCAGATCATACTACATATAATATACTTACAGCACATACTATACATAACGCCCCTACTACACCCACCTTATATATATACTTATATACACACTGAACAATCATATAACATATACTTCAGATCATACTACATACAATATACATAACAACACATACTATACATAACGCCCCTACTACACCCACCTTATATATATACTTATATACACATTGCACAATCATATAACATATACCTCAGATCATACTACATATAATATACTTACAGCACATACTATACATAACGCCCCTACTACACCCACCTTATATATATACTTATACACACACTACACAATCATATAACATATACCTCAGATCATACTACATATAATATACTTACAGCACATACTATACATAACGCCCCTACTACACCCACCTTATATATATACTTATACACACACTACACAATCATATAACATATGCCTCAGATCATACTACATATAATATACTTACAGCACATACTATACATAACGCCCCTACTACACCCACCTTATATATACTTATACACACACTACACAATCATATAACACATACCTCAGATCATACTACATATAATATACTTACAGCACATACTATACATAACGCCCCTACTACACCCACCTTATATATACAACTTGTACTTATACACACACTACACAATCATATAACATATACCTCAGATCATACTACATATAATATACTTACAGCACATACTATACATAACGCCCCTACTACACCCACCTTATATATACTTATACACACACTACACAATCATATAACACATACCTCAGATCATACTACATATAATATACTTACAGCACATACTATACATAACGCCCCTACTACACCCACCTTATATATACTTATACACACACTACACAATCATATAAAACATACCTCAGATCATACTACATATAATATACTTACAGCACATACTATACATAACGCCCCTACTACACCCACCTTATATATACAACTTGTACTTATACACACACTACACAATCATATAACACATACCTCAGATCATACTACATATAATATACTTACAGCACATACTATACATAACGCCCCTACTACACCCACCTTATATATACAACTTGTACTTATACACACACTACACAATCAACACTACAGAACACCGCATCCTCTACATCATCTAAAAAGAAAAACACCAGGGACGACCTTGTGGTCTACCTGAGAAAAAACCCCGGCGTGTCCTTCGCTAGGACGGACGCTCTTGGCCTTGGGCGGGAGGAGGTCTTGGACCTCCTCTCCTCGAAGACCAGGGCGCAACAGCAGGGACCCCACCTGTCGCCTCTGCAGAGCAATGCTCTTGACGGCCTAATCGACAACATCTTAGACCTGAGGCCCGGAGGCACGAGCAATATATATAAAATTTTAAGGCAGGTAAAGGCGGAGTTGAGGACTGCAGTGCCTCTAACACCCCCACTGCCTGCGCCTCGGCCTGCTGAGCCGGCGCCGCCCACTTCCCAGGGGCAAAAGACGACACCGGCCATGGCCACACCTCCGCCTCCACCATCTGTCCGTATGGAGGACGACTCGGAGCCGGACTGTTGGACGGACCTGGTGGATTTAATAGATGAACTGATCCATGGTCCCGGCTTGGAGCCCATTCTCCGAGCGTTCGACGCGGACGAATTCGTGGACGAGGTCCGAGACCCTGAGATGTGGGAGTGCGTAGTCGCAGAGCTCTCAGGGCAGCAGAAGAAGATGGTCGCCCAATTCCTAGATGGGCTCATCGAGCGCACTCGGGACTCGGCTCCCTTGATCCGTAGGAGACTTTCGGAGTTCAGGGCTGCTTTGCCATCCTATGATCCAGACCCTCCCTGAGGACACTCTATTGAAAAAAATTCCATCAGGAATTGTCCGTGCTCAGGCCTGGGCTCCTGACAGAGTCAGGATATTTGTAATTAATTAATTGTAAATATTTTCCCATTGACTCTTTGAGTGTAGCCATTGACTGAACGGTCAATAAAGTCTGTTTCATTGTCATTGTCACACTACACAATCATATAACATATGCCTCAGATCATACTATATATAATATACTTACAGCACATACTATACATAACGCCCCTACTACACCCACCTTATATATATACTTATACACACACTACACAATCATATAACATATGCCTCAGATCATACTACATATAATATACTTACAGCACATACTATACATAACGCCCCTACTACACCCACCTTATATATACTTATACACACACTACACAATCATATAACATATGCCTCAGATCATACTATATATAATATACTTACAGCACATAATTTCAAAATTTCGAAAACGATATATTTTGGTACTAGATTTTTGCTCTTGTAGAAATGCCCTAAGAAGAAGAAAAAAAAAGGTTCCCGAGCATCAGCTACAGGATAGCTCTCAGCCATCTATAAGATCACATTCCTGCTCCCCATTTTACATATGGAGGTGGTCTCTATATTGTGATAGGCCTTAAGACTTTATTGAAGCTCTACCCTTCTTCTCTTCTTCTTTCTTATCTCCACTCAATCAAATTATGGTATCAAGCTTGTAAAGCTTGACAACCATCATGACTGGGTGAAGTAGAATGCGTCTGCCTTGGTCATTAAGACTGGGAGCACTACTCAGTGGCAGGCCGACTTAGCTCCAAAATAAATGTCTGCCTCTTACATGAGGAACAGATGCCATGTGCAGCTGCTCTTAACATGGAGTACAAACGCTTCTCATCCTGTATCCCTGGATTAGGATCCCTTACAGGGTACTATCAGCCGGGCCAGCTGAGCCCAGGTTTTTTAGTAAGCTTGTTACTGCTCCCCCTCCTTTTTCATCTGGGCTTGGGACCGGCAAAGGCGGAGTTAAAGAAGCTCTATCCTAATATGTACACTGTTGACCCTGAGTTTGTAACACTAAGAATTACTGGGCAACTATGGTGGTCCCATAACATATTGAGTGGATATTGCTCAGTATATAGGTGTATTCTGATAGTTTATTGTTTGTTACTGGTACTCTCTCTATACACTTTCCTCAACCTATGCATTAATTCTTAGTATTGCAAATTCAGTGTCATAGTTTATATAGGTAGTGCCATGTCTTATATGCACATTGGTGTGGCCATCATAAATTACTATTTTATCCACAAGTAAGTATGGTTTTAAATTTAGCTGTAAATTTTGTTATTGTAGTAAGACCTATCATTACTTGAATAGCCATAGCTCAGGTTACAGCTTAGTTATTAGAATTATTGTTAAAAAATGTCAACGTAAGTAATACACTTTGATTTTCTGGTACATGTATAATTATATTATGTATATAAATTTAACACAACTTTCTGTAATTAAAAAAGAACTAACTGAAACCAATTTTGAAAGTGATGTAAATTTTGGTTTGTCAGGTTTGGTCAGAACATGGACCTCCCCCGCATGTGGGATTGTTTGAGTGAATACACTCTATTTGGTTTGTATAAGATAGCTCATGTTTAGCAACAGTCATAGCTATAAGTTAAATTTGGTTGAGATTTGAGAAGCTTTTGAATCAAAAGTAAATGTTGAATGATGTCCCACTATGTTGAATAAATTCCGTTTTAAAGAGAGCTTTTATAGAGTTCAAAAAAAGTAAACTGTGACTACAATTGCCTAGTTGGGTTTGACAATTTTATCAATGAAACATCTCTTTGTTAGCTTTAGTGTTGCTCCCTTTTTGAGAGTTGTGTATTAAAGCTCTATATTATGACAATCCAATTAATATATATCTAGGTCATTTTTGCTTGTTTGCTAGGGTCTTTCATTGTAAGCAATGTTTCCTTGGTCATTCCATTAAACATAGTCAATGCTGGATGACCCAGTTCACCCGAGGGCACAAGGGGTCCCAATATCTAAGGCATTGTTGCCATGTAGATTCTTCCCTAGTGCCAATAGAAACAGAGGTATGGTACTAAAAAGGCACTTAAGTCTTGCCATGATGTGCTTTTTAATCAACATACCTGACACTGGACTGAATTTTATTGAGTCACATTTCTACACATGTAGTACCAGGCCATGGGGGGTTGCGATTACTTGTACAATGATTACAATAAATATATGACTACACATGCCATTGTGGATAGAGGTTTTTGACTGACTATATTGTAAGTATTTACAGCACATACTATACATAACGCCCCTACTACACCCACCTTATATATATACTTATTTACACACAACCCAATCATATAACATATACCTCAGATCCTACTACATATAATATACTTACAGCACATACTATACATAACGCCCCTACTACACCCACTTTATATATACTTATATACACACTGCACAATCATATAACATATACCTCAGATCATACTATACATATAATATACTACCTACTACATACAATATAATATATACATATTACAGCACATACTATACATAACGCCCCATCTACACCCACCTTATATATATACTTATATACACACTACACAATCATATAACATATACCTCAGATCATACTACATATAATATACTTACAGCACATACTATACATAACGCCCCTACTACACCCACCTTATATATATACTTATATACACACTACACAATCATATAACACATACTTCAGATCATACTACATATAATATACTTACAGCACATACTATACATAACGCCCCTACTACACCCACTTTATATATACTTATATACACACTACACAATCATATAACATATACCTCAGATCATACTACATATAATATACTTACAGCACATACTATACATAACGCCCCTACTACACCCACCTTATATATATACTTATATACACACTACACAATCATATAACACATACTTCAGATCATACTACATATAATATACTTACAGCACATACTATACATAACGCCCCTACTACACCCACTTTATATATACTTATATACACACTACACAATCATATAACACATACTTCAGATCATACTTCATATAATATACTTACAGCACATACTATACATAACGCCCCTACTACACCCACCTTATATATATACTTATATACACACTACACAATCATATAACACATACTTCAGATCATACTACATATAATATACTTACAGCACATACTATACATAACGCCCCTACTACACCCACTTTATATATACTTATATACACACTACACAATCATATAACACATACTTCAGATCATACTTCATATAATATACTTACAGCACATACTATACATAACGCCCCTACTACACCCACCTTATATATACTTATACACACACTACACAATCATATAACACATACTTCAGATCATACTTCATATAATATACTTACAGCACATACTTTGATCGCGCTCCTAGTTTTTGTTTTCCTTTCCTTTTCAAATATTTTTCTATTAAACCTAAATTACTGATTGATATTTAATTCCTAAAACAATAAGCGAGCTCCGCTGTTTTCGCCTCTGGCGAGCGGGAAAATGTCGCGAATAGCGACGAATTCGGTACGGGCTGAAAGCCCTTCAAAGGCTGCACAAAAGCCTGTAAGGAACAGCACACAAGCTCTAACTTGCGCTGAATTATCTGCGAATGAAGATCTGCAGAGGAATATTTCAAATAATCTACGCGCAAAGCAAAGCTATGCAAATCCGCCGACAGGCGTTAAAGATGCAAATCTGGCCGCCGTGCGCGGTGACGTCACGACCGGCTCGGCAGCAGCCACGTCATCTAACGGCGCTGCCCGTGTCCTGGGAAACTGGGCGGACTACACCGAGGACCAAGGCCCTGGAGAGGACGACGACTTCACCGTCGTCAAGAATAAGAAAAGGCGCCGCGACTCGCCGGGTTCTCCTGCAGCGGCTGCACCTTCCTCTGGCACCAGAGGCGCAGGGGCCACTCGCCGGCCACGATCGTCCACGGGATGGGCACCGCGGGCGGAGGAGGTCAGGACCACTAGGGCGCATATCGCGGAGGCCAGGGCGCGGCAGGCGTCTTCAACCGAAGACCACTGCGTCTTCGTAGAGCGCAGCCCTGAACTGGAGCCCTACCATTACCTGAGGGCCATTGATCGAATGTTCGGGAGCACCAGGGAGGTCTTCCAGGTGACCAAAATGAACGGCCACTTCCTGGTGGGACTGGCAAACAGAGGCATGGCCGAGCGCCTCGTCAACGAGGGCCTCGAGGTGGAGGGAACCCTCCACAGGGCCTTCACGTTCCGCAAGAGGGCGGAGCGAATTACAGTGGGCAACCTCCCCTTCTTCGTGGGGGATGCAGCCGTCATCAGCGCCCTTTCATCTTTTGGGCGGGTCACATCTATCGCCCCCAAGCTGATGAAGGCTGGCCCATACGTCTACAACGACGGCCGCCGAGAGGCGTTCATCATCCTCCGCGAGGGAATGACCATCGAGAGGCTGCCCACCCGCCTCGACCTCTCAATCAAGGGCGAGGCCTGGCCCGCATACCTGTCCTCCGGGATTAGGTGTTCCAGGTGCCGTGGCCAAGGACATCGCAGGGCCAACTGCCCCCTGCTTGCAGGGCGAGCCACCGTTCCTGGACCGGCCACACCAACCTCTCCCACCAGCGTCCCACCAGTGGCCGCTCCTGGGCTGCCTCAGCAGCCATCTGCCCATCCTCCACCTCCGGCGTCACCCAGTCCAACCATGGAGACCCCCAGCGCTTCTCCTGCGGCCCGAGCCCTGACCCCACTTGCAGCACCTCGGCCATCTACACCAGTGGCCCCAGCCGTACCTACGGAGATGGCGCCTCCTGCCCCTCCACCTGTGACCCCTGCTCCGTCCCTGCGGGCACCTGGGAGTCACGAGCCTGCAGTCCCTACACTGGACATTGAGATGACTGTCATCGAGGAGACATCAACATCCTCCACATCCTCGTCAAAAACATCAACGAGAGAAAGCCTCGTGACGTTCATAGAGAGGAACCCAGGCGTCTCCTTTGCCCAGACGGACGCCCTTGGCCTCGGGCGGGAGGAGGTCTTGGACCTCCTCTCCTCAAGGACCAAGGCACATAAGCGTGGTCGCCATCTGACCCCTCCGCAGAGCAATGCTCTTGCCGGCCTAATAAACCAAATCCTCGACCTAAGGCCCGGAGGAAGTAGCAACGTTTATAAGGTCCTACGACAGGTCATTTCAGAGCTGAGGACCGGTCCAGCCACAGTGCCTCCTACATCCACACTGCCTGCGCCTCGACCATCTCATCCAACGCCGCTCACTTCCAACAAGACAAAACTGACACCTACTATGATAACACCCCCGCCGCCCGCCCCGACGGAGATGGAGGAGGACGTTCCGATGACGGAGGAAGAGCGATGTGTACCCCCACTGCCTGCGCCTCGGCTCGCTGAGCCAACACCGCCCACTCCCCAGGGGCAAAAGACGACACCGGCCATGGCCACACCTCCGCCTCCACCATCTGTCCGTATGGAGGCGGACTCGGAGCCGGACTGTTGGACGGACCTGGTGGATTTAATAGATGAACTGATCCATGGTCCCGGCTTGGAGCCCATTCTCCGAGCGTTCGACGCGGACGAGTTCGTGGACGTGGTCCGAGACCCTGAGATGTGGGAGTGCGTGGTCGCAGAGCTCTCAAGGCAGCAGAAGAAGATGGTCGCCCAATTCCTAGATGGGCTCATCGAGCGCACTCGGGACTCGGTTCCCTTGATCCGTAGGAGACTATCGGAGTTCAGGGCTGCTTTGCCACCCTATGATCCAGACCCTCCCTGAGGACACCCCTTTGAAAAAGTTTCCAAAAGGAATTATCCGTGCTCAGGCCTGGGCTCCTGACAGAGTCAGGATAATTGTAATTAATTAATTGTAAATATTTTCCCTTTGACTCTTTGAGTGTAACCATTGACTGAACGGTCAATAAAGTCTGTTTCATTGTCATACTATACATAACGCCCCTACTACACCCACCTTATATATACTTATATACACACTACACAATCATATAACATATACCTCAGATCATACTACATATAATATACTTACAGCACATACTATACATAACGCCCCTACTACACCCACCTTATATATACTTATATACACACTACACAATCATATAACATATACCTCAGATCATACTACATATAATATACTTACAGCACATACTATACATAACGCCCCTACTACACCCACCTTATATATACTTATACACACACTACACAATCATATAACATATACCTCAGATCATACTACATATAATATACTTACAGCACATACTATACATAACGCCCCTACTACACCCACCTTATTTATATACTTATATACACACTACACAATCATATAACACATACTTCAGATCATACTACATATAATATACTTACAGCACATACTATACATAACGCCCCTACTACACCCACCTTATATATATACTTATATACACACTACACAATCATATAACACATACTTCAGATCATACTACATATAATATACTTACAGCACATACTATACATAACGCCCCTACTACACCCACCTTATATATTCTTATACACACACTACACAATCATATAACATATACCTCAGATCATACTACATATAATATACTTACAGCACATACTATACATAACGCCCCTACTACACCCACCTTATATATACTTATATACACACTGCACAATCATATAACATATACTTCAGATCATACTACATATAATATACTTACAGCACATACTATACATAACGCCCCTACTACACCCACCTTATATATTCTTATACACACACTACACAATCATATAACACATACTTCAGATCATACTACATATAATATATATAACAACACATACTATACATCCTACATATACTATACATATAATAAAAATTCAATGAAAAATTAATACTCAAATATGAATCGTGTATCAGATTTCTAATGCCAACTATCAACAAACCAAAGATTATATAAGTATATATATATATATATTAATTAATATATAATACATATGTATAGAATTTATTTAATTAACAAATATACAAAACGGATCAAGCATACAACAAGAGAAAGTATATAAGAAGAAAAAATGTAAAAGGATATATCAAGTCAAACGAGGGCAATCAGAGGAAGCTCTAAATTCCATTGAGGGCTCCCGAACTAAAGAGATAACCCCGTATCGAGAGGTACTGATCCCATTCTGAATAATCCCCATCTACCTAGTAAATGGCTAATTTATTTAGAAGTCCGTCTTTATAATGAATTAATTATATTTGGTTAGATTTTGGCTTGTGCTTTTTTCCCTTTTATCCTCTTTATGTACGTTTTCATTTGATTGAAAATATATAAATATTATATTAGGTAGATATAGAGAGAATTAATTCAATTATTTTCTCTAGAAAATAAATCTTCACAAATGATTAATCTTATATTTTTGCCGATAGATGGCGATATGTGCTGTATATTTAATTATTTATTTTATAAAGTAAATTTAAATTCAATGATTTGATATATATAAATCTTTTAAAGATAGATGTTCTCCAAATATATTTATGCTTTCTTCTCTTATAAATTTCTGATTTGAAATATATTTAGAGTATTTTAATATATATTCTGGAAATATGTTATTTATACGGAAATATTTGCAGAAATATAATTTTTTCGCGCACTTCTTATAAAATATCTTGTTTAGGCGAGTTTCTATTTCCATTTTGAGATGTTGTGACATATTATGGAAATTTGGTCTTTAAAGGAAAAGGAATTAACATATTATTTTCTTATTGATAATTCTGCCCCAACATAGCGCAAAGAGAAAGCTATACCAACAGTCTACATCACACTGATCCACAGTTATCTACAGGATTGTACAGGACAGAGAAAGAACATTATTCATGCCAACCATATCTACACAAATTTATAAAATTGCATATAGTCTCCCTATTTGCACATGTTTGTAAAAAAAACTATTATGATTAATAATTATAGTGAAAGCAAATATCGAAGAATATGTTTTTATAACTACATACAGTATGTGTGAAGACAACGATAAATTGCGAGATACTGTAAATATTTTTGATTTAAGGAGTGTTATGAACACTCGTTTTAACATATATTATATATAACATGTTTTGGCAACTTTTTGGCGAAATCGACCGATTCTTCTCTATAGTAGAATATCATTAATTAATTGTACTGATGATGGCCATATTCCGAAACCATAGTATACAGGTTGTTATATTTTTGTATGAATTTTCCAAAATTGATGTTGTGGCTCATTATTTATCACCAGCATTACGTTTTATAATGAGACATGAACCAGATTCGTTGTTTTAATTCATTTTTAAAAGGAGAGGTGTCATTTTTGGAAGGTATATACAGAGCGTATTAAAGGTGAGGGAGAATAGTGTTCATTTTTAAAAGATCATTTCTTCTTATTTTTTATGTACTAAAATGTATTACTGGTATTTTGTATTCACCTTTTAACACATTTATAAAATAATATAAACCAATAAATTTTCAGATAAATTACAAATCTCCCAAAAATGTATATGCATCTCAAACAATTATTATTTCCTCAATATTTTTACTTTTATCCTGAAATTTGTATATTTGTTCATTGAATATTAGACTACAATCGAAAATACATTTTGACTAATGACACCATCACATTTTCAATTCAGAATTTTTTTCTCCCAACGCACGTTAGGCTTAGAAATGTAAACAAAGGAAGCAACCAGGGATCTTACTTCCTTTACCCATTTCCTCCGGGCGCTACAAGGAAAAAAAAGGATTTTTTAGCGATGGACTTCTCAATAATAAACCGTTTGATCAGGTCCACAAATCCGGATCGTTTATCACACGCTGGACTCCCCCCATCCATTATTCAAACACCAAAAGTCCTGGGGATCGGTAATTGAAGAGCAGGAATCAATTTTGGAATCCTCCCCGGCCGGACTTAATCCCTGACTTGCAAATGTCGCCACAGCAGACCTTGAGACAATGTTGTCGCATCTGCATCAGATTTACTGGACATTGTCTAGCAACACTATTGCCTCTCATGAATTATTCAACGAAAAAAAAAAACTCTGTGGTTTTTAATGCCTTCAACCATCCCCTCCCTCCCATCGTAGATGTTGACACAATTGTAAATTCTGTGACAATTTTTTTTATTCTTTCGTTAAAAATGAATTTTAAAGAAGTTTTTTTAAATAAATATTTTGTTAAAAATGGCTTGATTTTTGTACTTTTTTTGCCCCTTTTTTTGCAAATAGAGATGACGTGAGCGTTATTCCTTTAAACTTAAAAAAGACTGGCATACTCTGCGTGTTCTGTCAAATGTTTATATTCAGACAAAGGTTTTGGCCGAAACGGCAATGAAAATAAAATATTTTCACTCACTAAAGAGTCTATCTCAAATATATATTTATCTATCTATGACGAAAGATAAGTAGTTGTCTCTTTATCTCACACAAAACTCTATATTTTATTTGCATATAGCAATATATTGCGCATTATATAGCAGCGCTAATAACACAACCACTCTATATGTAAATAGGTCGAATTTATTTGTCCTAGTAAATATATGAAATATATTTTTTAAATCAACGATCAGTTGATATTTATTCCGACAGATGGCGCAAGCCATTAGTAACTTTCAGTTGCACGATCACGAGATGCCTTTTTTTAGAACACCAAAATTTTACCGTTACCATCTATGTGATAGACGTTAAAGCAGAGGCTTTTCTAAAATATTTGTTAAATATCTGTGTGAATATCGTAGAAATTTTTCAAAAACTGAAATTGCGCAGAAACCTTTCAACTTCCCGTCGGTCACACCCCGCTGTCCCCGGTCCATTACCGTAATGTGTCTGCAGGTCCAAAGTCCAGTTTCACACAACTTATCATAGATAATTTAACCTGAACATTCCCCATTACTCTGCTAATGAAATATGCGCCTGCAAAAAAAAAGACGAATGGTTAAGTCTGAGAGCACTGGTAATTAATAGCTCGCCCAGCAACGTTGGTGTGGCCTCTAAACATCGGTCTAGATCCGTTTGATTTGCATACCTAGAAAGTATATTTGCATATTCGTCAGTACATATTCAGTAAAAGTAGAGTAGCTTTTGAAGGTGTGGTTGGCACTGATTGAAAACAAGCATTATCATGTTAACAAGATAACAAAATGAAATATATTTCGATAGTAGTCATGGATCCGTCGTCAGAATAAGGTAAATTATTGACATATAATAATATTTATTAATTAGTCAAATAAAAGTTAAGAATGGCCTTCCTCCTCAATCAGGATCCTCCAAGATGATCAATCCATAGCCATAGTTTTCAACTGGTGGTGAGACTTGGTTGTCTTGGTTTACCTCTTTAATTGGTCCACAAGGGCTCCTCTTGATCTAATTTCTTCCATGTTTTTCATGATTATGTCCAGGGTAGCCTAGTGGACATGGAATCTGCCCGGTAAGCGGAACACTGTGGGTTCGATTCCCATCCCTGGAAACTTTATTTTTCCGTTTATCATTTCTCTTCACAATTCATCCTTTCATACCTCATCCCTAAGGTTAGAAATAGTCGTTATTTCTCCTTAAAATACATTTTGATTTTTCGGTGAAAAGAAACACATGCGGGATAGTTTTCAAATGTCGTTTTACAATCACAAGCCGCATTATATTATATTGTACTAGCGAACCCGGCCACGCGTTGCCGTGGCTAAATTGTAATATGTTAAATTAACATTATACTAAACTATTCAGTACAGTAAAGTTAATATTCACTTATAAAGATAAAAATGTTTTAGCCGATCTAAAGTCCTACGGGATTGAGAATGAAACGTTACGTTAAAATTTTAAAGTGATTTTTTTTATATATATATATAGATAATATAGCCCTTCATTGTAAGCATTGATTATAATCACTGCATTAATAAATGTCAGTGAACTCGTTTATATGTATTGTTTTTTGTTTTCGAGATATTCTAATAGAACGTTCTCACATTCTCTGTAAAATATTTATATATGCACAAACACAGAATATAATACTTGCCAACATTGTTGTATTGTGCTGTAAAAAACAATATCATACGCAATAAATAAATAAAATAAAATCACTATGTCTTAATTTCGCTATAATTATTGTTATAAATATTATTCTAAAATAATTCGCCAGAAATCGCCCTGATAGTATACTAAACAACTTCCCTAAAGTGTCATGGCAAACATCTAAAATAAAATCATACTTTTAATACTTTGCTACAATATTAAAAAGAGGGGGGCTTAGGTGTTTAAAATGTAAAATGTGCTCTAAATAGTATTACATAGAGCCTTCATAACAAACATATTTAAAATAAACCAATCAAAATATAATAATGCTGTAGAAACAGACCTTGCTGCAATAATATAAAAGAAATGAAAATAAAAAGGACACCCACGCTGAGCCTCGAACCTAGGTTTGTTACAAATATTATTAAAAAATTGTTTATGTTAATTTTTATTTTAAAAAGCCTACATTTTAAATAAAATAATATTTTTAATAATTTGCTACAATAATATAAAAGAAATGAAAAAAAAAAAAAACACCCACGCTGAGCCTCGAACCTAGGATGCGGGGGTACGAAGCTGTGTACCTAACCTATAGGCTAAGCTTGACGTTACAAATAAGCTCATGCGAGGCTATTTAAGGCCATTCCTCTACCGCGAGGGGGCGCTGATTGCGAGTGAATTTACGTTTACTGTAAATAAAAATGCAACGAAAGGTTATTTCTAAAGAGTAATTAGCCAGAAACCATCCCGGTAGTATACTAAACATCTTCCCAAAGTTTCATCACGATTGGTTGAGCGATGTAGAAGATTATCACTTACGAACGGACGGACGGACCGAGGGACCAACGGACCAACAAACATCCATTTTTATATATATAGATTATATGTCTTTCAAATTATCTTTTATATAGGCCATAATCATATCTTAGCAGATGGCCTAGCCAATTCTGTTTTTCCGTTTTCTTAGCATTCTAATAAGGCACCTATGCTATGTTGCCGCTAGTGCTAACACCGGGTCAAGTGTGACGTGTACATTCCGCTGTTTTATATTTTATGGAACTATTTAAATGCTAAAACAGTAAATTTATTCTGGGATCAGGTTAATAAATCAACAAAAATACATATTTCCCGATTGCGTAATAAAAATTGCTAATGGCTTGTGTCGGAATAAATATGTACTAATCACTTTTTCATTATTCCAGAATTGGCCAAATAACCTTTCTTGATTTATCAACGAAGGCTAACCACGTACGCGCTTCAGGCTGTTGACCCTCATCAGCGTGGTGCAAACTGTGCCTCAACGACCAAAACATAGTTCTTTCAGGTTTCCTGGAAAATCAAGGAATGGAAATTTTTGAAGTCCGTAAGGCCTTCTGGAATAATTGAAAACAAAAAAGCAACGATTATTAGATATTTATTCCGAAAGATGGCGCAAGCCATCAGAAACTTTTAGTTGCACATACGGAGATGTTTTTCTCTTAATACGGCAATAGTTGTAAAACGACATTTGAAAATTATTCCGCGTATGTTTCTTTTGAACGAAAAATCGAAATTTATTTTGAGAATAAATAACGATTATTTATAAGCTTAGGGATGAGGTATGAAAGGATGAATTGTGAAGAATAATGATAAACGGAAAAATAAAGTGTCCAGGGATGGGAATCGAACCCACAGTGCTCTGCTTACCGGGCAGATGCCATGTCCACTAGGCTCTTCACTTACTCTTCACAATTCATCCTTTCATACCTCACCCCTAAGGTTAGAAATAATCGTTATTCCTCCTTAAAATGAATTTCGATTTTTCGTTCAAAAGAAACACATGCGGAAAATTTTCAAATGTCGTTTTACAACCATAAGCGGCATTATATTGTATTATAAACGGCAATAGTTGATGAATAGGTTTGGGAAGTACATGTCCAGACGGTCACTTTCTGTGATGTCCTCTGTGAGTGATCTACCCCATCAAGTGTTGTTTGGTAGATTATATATCAGGGTATTGGTGTAATCTACTGTATTGCTGTGTGAGATACAACATTGAATGATGTGCAAAGATATCATTTAAGAAGAACATCTAAAAGGAATAGAAACCTCTGCCAACAACTTGCCTGGAAGTATTAGAACATTTATATAGAACTCAGAGATGAGAACCCTTCAACTCAAATCACGTAAATAATTATGGAAATATCAGAGAGCATTGTGAGATTTCTTGATTCAATTCATTCAACAGAATTTCATAGCAATCCCGTCTCTACTGAACGGAGATTTCCTTTGTAAATGGGTACATTGTGTATGCCGTCTCTCTTCTTTTATATCTCTATTTGTGTTTTTGTTCAAAATTATAATGACGTTTTTAATTCTTTATGTTCGTCTCTTTATCAACTTCAAATAAAACAATTTAAGGAATTGTCACATCTTCTACAAAGTTCAGCGCAATGAACTGTCTCAATGAGAAATCATTTATTTACGGAGTTATTTCATAGATACTCTCCAGCGAGTACTGATGAGGACCAAAGCCCAAAATCGTTATATAAGGTTGGCCTTTGTCTGAATTTTCTAAAACTGGTGTTGTGGCTCATTCTTTATCATCCATAGTGAGTTTATTTTACTGGGGTGATGCACAGTGGATCGTTCTGAGGCACAATTAATGGGAGAGGTGCCTTCGGATTCACCCAAATAATTATCAAGAAGTTTTTACTTTCATCGCCCATCCATTGGTGGGTGACTCCAATATATCTTATTATTTTTGCATATAACGATGTGTTTAAGACCGCGTTGTGAACGAACTATGCAAATCAAATCCAAGTTGCACAGAGCGCGCTAAAGAATGACAAATCGTCATTGGTCACGTGATGCTGGAAGCACGTGGGTAGGCTCAAGATTGTGTGACAAAGGAAAGAGTGATTCGACCGTCTTACAACCTGTCAAGTCATTTGTATTTCCTTCCCCAGATGGCAGCACTCCCAAGTAGGGTGTGATAAATTAATAAATCCGGGAGAGGAGATATGCAATTATGGTGGTGTATCATCAATTAATTACTGGACACGTGCAATTAGCTCTTAATCCAGGGCCTCTAATTAAATCTGGCTCCCCGCAGCCACCTCCAGGTGTCACACATCCATGTAAATATTTCCTAGATGGATCAATATATGTGAATATATATAATTTGTCGATGTAAACATCTATTAGATATAAATAAGTCATATGTAGAAATTGATTGTGTACATAGAGAACGCGCTTGTACATAAATCATATGGGAATCTCATTTGGAAATAAGCTATATATGTGAATATGCGCTTATGAAAATTTAACACAAAAACATTTGAGCCATCTATTAAAACATTTTCGAAAATATATTGGGCTGAATACGCAAACTGGTTTAACGAATATGCAAGCTGTTAGAGCGAATATACAAGCTCGTAGAGTGAGTATTCAAGTTGTTAGAGCGAATATGCAAGCTGGTAGAGTGAGTATTCAAGTTGTTAGAGCGAATATGCAAGCTGGTAGAGTGAGTATTCAAGTTGTTAGAGCGAATATGCAAGCTGGTAGAGTGAGTATTCAAGTTGTTAGAGCGAATATGCAAGCTGGTAGAGTGATTATTCAAGCTGTTAGAGCGAATATGCAAGCTGGGAGAGTTAATATGTAAGCTGTTAGAGCGAATATGCAAACTGGTTTAGTGAGTATTCCAGCTGTTAGAGCGAATATGCAAACTGGTAGAGTTAATATGTAAGCTGTTAGATCGAATATGCAAGCTCTTAGAGTGAGTATTCAAGTTGTTAGAGCGAATATGCAAGCTGGTAGAGTGAGTATTCAAGTTGTTAGAGAGAATATGCAAGCTGGTAGAGTGATTATTCAAGTTTAATAACGGACTACTTGATGAGGGAAGAGTATCTTTTAATATATAATACTAGCGAACCCGGCCACGCGTTGCTGTGGCTAAATTGTAATATGTCAAATTAACATTATACTAAACTATTCAGTACAGTAAAGTTAATATTCACTTATAAAGATAAAAATGTTTTAGCCGATCTAAAGCCCTACGGGATTGAGAATGGAACGTTACCTTAAAATTTGAAAGTGATTTTTATATATATAGATAATATAGCCCTTCATTGTAATCAGTGATTAGTATCACTGCCAGCGAGTAAATGTCTGCGCCCGTTGACTCCCGGCGAGCAAGTGACTGCTCCCGTCGGCAGCCGGCGAGCAAGTGGCTTCCCGGCGCATGCGCGCGCACAGGGAAGCCACGTGCTCGCAGGCGGCCAATGGGCGCGCCCCGCCATCAGATCCACCGCGTTCTAGAGGGCGCTGATTGCGAGTGAATTTACGTTTAATTGTAAATAAAAATGCAACGAAAGGTTATTTCTAAAGAGTAATTAGCCAGAAACCATCCCTGTAGTATACTAAACATCTTCCCAAAGTTTCATCACGATTGGTTGAGCGATGTAGAAGATTATCACTCACGGACGGACCAACGGACCAACAAACATCCATTTTTATATATATAGATCAGATCACAAGCTTTCGGGCATAACCGCCCATCCACGAAAGCTTGTGATCTGATATTATATATTAAAAGATACTCTTCCCTCATCAAGTAGTCCGTTATTAAAGTTAGTGAAGGGATTATTGATTCAATTATTCAAGTTGTTAGAGCGAATATGCAAGCTGGTAGAGTGAGTATTCAAGTTGTTAGAGCGAATGTGCAAGCTGGTAGAGTGAGTATTCAAGTTGTTAGAGCGAATATGCAAGCTGGTAGAGTGAGTATTCAAGTTGTTAGAGCGAATATGCAAGCTGGTAGAGTGAGTATTCAAGTTGTTAGAGCGGAAATGCAAGCTGGTAGAGTGAGTATTCAAGTTGTTAGAGCGAATATGCAAGCTGGTAGAGTGAGTATTCAAGCTGTTAGAGCGAATATGCAAGCTGGGAGAGTTAATATGTAAGCTGTTAGAGCGAATATGCAAGCTGGGAGAGTTAATATGTAAGCTGTAAGAGCGAATATGCAAACTGGTATAGTGAGTATTCCAGCTGTTAGAGCGAATATGCAAACTGGTAGAGTTAATATGTAAGCTGTAAGAATGAGAATACGTAAAATAGTAAGGTAAATATGTAAGCTAGTAAAGTGAAGATGCAAGTTGGTAAAGTGACTATGAAAGTTGGTAGAGAGAGAGGTTTGGCAGAATAAGACAATTTTTGCATCTCACGAGGCCGTCCTTGTACAGCTAAGAACCAAAAGATCGCAACGATGTCTTTTAGGTAGAGTTTACTAGATATCCTAGCATATTCTGCGTTATCTTTAAAGATTTTTGTTTAACTCTAGGGGTATGCAGAGATAATTAAAAATACAATTTGTGTTCTTTTAACAAGAAATGTTTTATTTGAATAGATATATAACACACGCAAATAAGTATCCTCGAAAGCTGAAATATGTAAAATTTTAAAGAAAATTCTTGAAAAAATATGAGATATAGCAATAGAAATTCTGTTATTGTACGAGTATAGTGTTCTACACAATTTTTCTTGATAATTTCCAGTGAAAAAGGTGAGGTTTCTATCTCTCATTTTTCTATATTTAGTAAAATATTTTAGGCGCACATTTGCCAATCCGCGTGTAGGGAATTGGTTGAAAAGAGTGTGTATATGTATTCTTTAAAATACTAATGTGTTCACTTTCTGAATAAAATTATTGAATAAATATGTGTTTTAAAATAATGGTGTGTCCATTTAAGTGTGGTAAAAAATGCGTAATTCTGTGTCAATTAATCAGTAAATTTAGAAAGTTTTCTTCGGCAACACTTCCCGTGGGATTATCAATTAAGGTCTGCCCAAGTTTTTACCAATTTTACACAAGGACTATGTAAATGCCTTAATATACATATATCCATGTGGTAAATATGTATATTTATGTACGTAAATGATAATCATGTAATTCCTAATAAGAGTTTATATATAAATAGGAATTTTAATAACAAAAAGAGTTTTTTTTTGTAGGTTTAGTGTATATGTAACTTAACATATTCTAAAAATCATTTAAGTACTAGGGAAAAAACCAAAATCGCTCAAAAATTTTTTTGTTTGTTTACATACACCAATATATGTAAACTAAAATTTTGAAATACTTAATTTTTTTACAGGTTTATTTGAAATCTCAATAAATACTACCTAAATAATATATAAATTATTGAATGGGTAGAAATTTCAAAAGAAAAGGTTATGTCAAAATATATTTCAATATATATTCGTGTACTGATTATAGATTTGTATTGATTTTTTCTCTATTATTATATATTCTTTATATTTTCTCAATTTGAATATGCATTATACCTAAAAGATATTAAAAGATTTTTGTTATCTATTTTAGAACTTATAAATTATACTTCTTTTTGAAACATAAAATATACTTTTAAAAATATAAAACATAGGATTTAGAAGAATAATACTTTATAGAATATTTATAGGCTTAGTAAAATCTCTGTTTAAAAAATTTATAAATCAAAATGTAAACTATAAAATATATCCTTTATATATAGAGAGGTAAAATTCCTACTTTTTTTAGTCGCCAGAGGGCACTTTGATAGAATAACCAGTTTCAAGATGCTGTTTATATATAAACGCAGACGATGTTTTTATTTTTGGCGGGAAAAGATCGAAGATTTTCATATTCACGCTTCCCACTTCGATCCCCCATTTCTTCCCCAAAAATTTTCACTCATTTACATTCTACGCTCTCACTAAATTGATGAAAAATACATTATTGAACAAAAGTGACAGAAGATCTTTTAAAATATTTTCTTGTTACTTTCAAAACTTTTTGTTTTTATTCATAAATTTTGTAGCAGACGAAAGTTTTAGATATAATTTTGTGAAAAATTGAGAGAGGCGTAGGCTGTTTAAATAATTTATCAAAACCTTGTTGTTGTTTTTTTTTTTCTAGAAAGATTTAGAATTCTTCTCCTCTCTAAAGATACATGTTACTACATCCAAGTTTATTTATAAATTATATACATTTATTATAGAGAGAGGTATAATGTAATAAATAATCGAAATTAGGTTAGGAAAAAATTTCACTCTCTCTCTAAAAAATACCCTAGTTTATAATATTATCTTAGCCTATAGATAAATTCTGATTTTATTTTTCGCGTGTATATATAATAGTTCTTATTAAAATTGAATCTATATTTTTCTTAACGCTTCTTTTCATCATTGAAACTACTGATTCGGCTCTTTAATGATTAATATTTTCTTCATTTGAACGGGCTTGACTCATCAGTGGAGAACCCTTCATTGTTATGACACCTTAATACTTTAATATTGGTTAAGAAATGTCAACACTTATTTTGAATATTTTATATATTTTATAAATATAAACAATTAAAAATAAAGAAGGCATATCCTGAACAAAAGCACATGTGCTTTTTAGATCGAAAAGCGCCATCTAGTGGAACAGAAATCAACTAAACCTTGATTTAGCCTGTTCCCTGATATTTGGCCAACCCAATTTCTTGATAAATCAAGAAAAGCATCCACGAACGCGTATTATTTAAACAATTGAATAGCAAAGAATATTTAAACACATTCCACATTTATTTTACATTATTATTATTATTCGGAGGGGATGTCTTTATGTGGCGATTTTGGGATGGGTTCAGGGAATAGTATATTATAAATTTAGGAATGTCTATTCTTCTGTTGATTCTATTGTGCTTTCTGGATATGATAGATTCTATTATAAATCTCTGTTGTTCTTGTGAATCTAATTTAGGTGAAAATTGATTTCATTTGGCGATAATGACAGACGCATCATAGAATCCATCATATCCAGAAAGCAGAATAGCATAAAAATAAGAATAGACATTCCTGAAATATATAATATACTATGCCCTGAACCCACACCATAATCACCAAATAAAGATATCCTCTCTGAATAGCAAATCCGATAAACCTGTGAAGTGGAGGCCCGCGTTAAATTAGCATTCAAATAAATGTAAGCATCCTTTGTATTTGATTTTAACTCTTGTCTTATTGACGATTCATTGTAGACTGTTTCCCCTGTAGAAGAACTTTCGTACCCGAAAGTTGGAGATTTGTGAATATAAATGTTTTGAAAGAGAAACTTATCCCCGGAAGTCTGATATTTTCATCTTGATAGTAACATACAATATTGGCTTAATTTGTACATGAAAGAAATAATGGCAGAGCATACTAGCCTATAGAGAGATATATGCAAATATATGGTAAAAGAGTAAGATAGAATGGTGTGTAATATGTGCAAAAAGACACTTAACCTTTTAATTTTGTACAAAACAACATTTTGATAGGCATTGAAACTATAAATATTTCGATAATATTTAGATCGTTAGTACGCCATGATGTCAGCTTTGTCAAAGTCGAGCAAAGGTAAACCTGTATACTATGCAATTTCGGGATATGCAATTAGCTTTTTGTGAAAATTAACCAAATCGGTGTTGTGGCTTATTTACCGAACTTGAACTACGTGTTCTGCATTAAGATCTAAATATACATTGTTTGAATGCATTAATTAAAATGTGGAGAGGGTTTTTTTACTTATGTAAATATGTATGTTACATAAAAGTTTACATTGGATACATATGAGAAGGCACCAAATGAAAGACACTCAGATGTGCAAGAAAAAGGATAGAAAGAAAGTAAAAGCTGTGAGGAAAAAACGAACATTTGTCGATTTGGTGAAATTCCAATTTTAATTTCTCCAATCGGCAATTCCATTAATCAATTTCCTTGACTTCTCAATTAATAAATCACACAGAAGGATGGGCAATTAACATCTCATCTCATTCTAATCAATTAATCAATGGTGCAACAATAAGTGAGGCCCTTGTTGGACTCCCGCGTTGTTTGGAAACGGCGCACCAATTTTCCAGGCCCTTCTTTGTCGCTTTGTGTTTAGGAAATGGAGGAACAATACGTGAGAGTATTGTTGTACTTCTACCTTGATTGGAAGGAGAAACACAATAGCTACTAATAAGACCATTTCGGACTTTTGCTTTTTTTTAAACTTCCCACTAATAAGATCATTGTTGCATACCTACGTCGTGTGTGTTTGTAAACAGTCCAATAATAATTAAAATCATTGTTGGACTCTCTATTTGTTTGGAAACGGAGCATAAATACAAGAGATCATTGTTGGACTCTATTTGTTTTGAAACAGAGAAACGATTAAAGAGTTTTGTTTGTCTCTCGTTGTTTAGAAACGAATCAACAATACAAGAGTCCATTATTGGGCTCCCTCGTTGTTTGTAAAGGGAGAAACAGTCATAGTGATCATTGTTGGACTCCCTCGTTGTTTTGAAATGGAGCAACAATCATACAGATCATTGTTGGACTCCTTCGTTGTTTGGAAGGGTAGAAACAGTAAAATAGATCAATTTTGGACTCACTCGTTGTTTTTAAATGGAGCAACAATAAAGGGACGATTGTTAGAACCACACGTTATTTGGAACCGTTAATATCATTAACCCACTAGCCCTCTCAATTATATCCTAACCTTGACATATTTTAAACATTGGTACTTTAATTTAAATTTTTAATCATGTATGGTTCCTTTTGCTCTGTATGTTTATTTTTTTTGTATATATGGTTATATTTTTTTTTCTTTCTTCTCGCTTTTCTTTTTCCTTATTACTTCCTGTATTCTAGTTTTTACTTTCGAAATATCTTCCTTTGCTAAATCCTGTAGAGGGGAATCATGTATAGGGCTGGATGCCCCAATAAAAAGGCTTGTGTGTGTGTGTGTAATATCATTAACCATTCCCAATTACTTTCTTCACGGTAATGTCACACGCTGTAATATTTCAGAAATATTTCTGTGTTCTGAATTTATATAAAAAAAACTGCGGTTTTAGTGCTCCCGGCACTTCATCACTTCTGTTTACCACAACCATTACTTACCCACTACCGTTAATATACTTTACTGTTCAACACTTAATCAAGATGGAAATATGCATTTTTTAAATGAATATTTAAGAATTTATTAAATTAGAGAGAGTATATTTACTTATGTAAATAAAGGTTTACATTGAATTTATATGGGTAAACATCATATTAAAGACACTACTATCTAATATTTAAACTACATATAGTACGTATTTACATACATCCTAATTTTTAATACCTTATCAACGATATATGTATGATTGAACATGTACATATTACATATACATATTAATTTATATTGAATAGCATCAAAATATTTAAATATGAAAAAAGATAACAATTTTAGGTCAGAAACGGTTTGAATTATCTCTCTCCCACATATCAATATTTGTATATATCTATTAAATACTGACAGACACCACATATATATATAGATATATGTAAATATGAAGATTGACCATATATGCAAAGTTTAAGATTCTCATACCAGGAAATAGAGTTGTCCGAAGGGGAATTTGAATATAAAGGTGTGATGTATTTGCATATATTTCCTAAATCGTTTTTTAAAGGCAAACATAACTCATGCTCTGACAGATGAGAGCGCCCATCTCTTTATGCAAATATAATCGGCGTTAAGCTGTTTATAATATAAATGTAAAATATCTGCGATATTATCCATCCGGACGATTTTTCTCCCATCTTCAATTTTTTTTCCTTTTTTTCCCCCCATCCTCAATCGAAATCGATTTTTCTTCCCAAAATTCCGTTTCACATTTAGGTTTGAAATCTGAGTCGTTATAGAGTTTAGCATCATGATAGAGTTATATGACCCCTCCCTCCAAAGCAAAAATATATATTCAATATATACGATAAAGATATAGCTAAGGAATTTTATCGAATGTTTAAAAACTGTGTGCTCTATTATCTATTCATTTTCCTCAAACCTTCATTTACTTATTTTATAATACAATATAATGCGGCTTGTGATTGTAAAACGACATTTGAAAATTATCCCGCATGTGTTTCTTTTGAACGAAAAAATCAAAATTTATTCCAAGGAGAAATAACGATTATTTCTAACCTTATGGATGAGGTATTAAAGGATGAATTGTGAAGAGTAATGATGAACGGAAAAATAAAAATGTCCAGGGGTGGGAATCGGACCCACAGTGTTCCGCTTACCAGGCAGATGCCATGTCCACTAGGCTACTCTTCGTTCAAAAGAAACATATGCGGGATAATTTTCAAATGTTACTTACTTTATGTTTGTCGTCCTGTTTGTCTGTCCACAAATTTCTGATCAATATTTTCAATATATTATCACCAGGCCAGGTACGAGTCCGAAAATTTGCATACCCGTTCAATCATTCTAACAATCCAAGTGTACAAAATATCAGACTTCTAGATGGTCTTGGGTGTTCAGGAATTTATTAATTTGTTTATTTCCTCTCAAACGCAAATAAAAGGCAAAGCCGTTTCTGTGCGGTAATTAGCAGCTGGCATTCCGTAAAAAGAAGTCCGCAGTGTGAAACTAGAGCTATAAATAATAGTAATCACAAATCCAGCAATATAAAGGTATACATTTTGTAATGATTATTTTTTGGCAAGATTTCTTCTTCAACAAATATTATATTCACAGATCTTATTGCAATGTTAAAAGTTATTTAATGAGAGTTCTTGGCTCATCAGTGGTTAACCCTCTTAGTGGTTTCGTCAAATTAATCTCCAGACCGCTCTACTATTGTATTGGGTTTAGGGAACATATGGGCATAAGCTTATAGATCTGTAAAGGTGTGTATATACATACATATCACTACAATGTCTTAAATTATATGTATGCACTTCTACAGACCTATAAGCTTATGTAAATAGGTTACCGAAACACCCCTCTGCTGCCTTCCTATATAGTAGTATTGATGTCTGTATATATTATAATATTTTGTTTAGCTTCTGAAGGATTTCAAACTTTTGATTGTGATATTTTGTAAATTTAGAGAATTCGTGAATAAAAAATAAATAAATAATTAAAGGTATTTCATATAGAAATGTACTATAAATCTCTAATAATTATAAATTTATGTTTTATACCTTTTTACTCAATATATAACAATCACGTCCTGCCTTTGTTATTTTATTCATTTATAGATCATGAAGTCGCGGGAGGATGATATTCTTTTACCAAGAGAAAATGCATATTTAAAAAGGAGAATTACCACTTCAAAAAGGTGAGGTGTCAACTAAGATATATTTCAGTTGTATATTAAGTATAACAAAGTTAAAACATAAGAGGCTTGTTTTTGTATCATATTGTATTCTTCCAATTTGTAATAGATTGTCATTAGTATAAGATTTAAACATAAAAGAAATAATAATAAAATTTATGATATCTTATCAAGAGAGAAGATGGGAAAAAAAAGTTATTTCACCTTGGCTTTTATTTAATTATTGGAAATATTATTATCATTGTTGTGTATTTGATTTTTTTAAAATAAACTTTCCTCTTCACTTGTTCCATTTTATTCTGCTCAGCATATAATACTTTGCTGGAGGTTTTTTTTTCTTTTACTATAATCTTAGTTTATTCAATTAATTATATATATATACCAAATATCTCTCAAAAACAAAACTATCATATTTTAACTTTCCTATAATCAATACCTAAATTTATTATTTGTCTTAATTGTGTATTATATAATTCATAATTAGCTTTCTATTTTGACCTAATGTCTAATCTATATTTGATATTTGAAAATTCGTTGACAAATAATTTATTATTTATTTTCTCCTTATTTTTAAACATACAATAAATATACTATGATGCATTAGCGCGCCATCTGTTATCAAAATTCGAAACTATTATAGACGCGTATGATTCTTTTTGAAAAATAAACAATTTCTACTGTCCTTACTGTAATGGAAAAATTAATGGGAGGGCCTGGCTCATCAGTGGTGTAAACAATTTCTACTGTCCTTACTGCAATGAGCCAGGCCCTCCCATTAATTTTTTCCATTGCAGTAAGGACAGTAGAAATCGTTTATTTTTAAAAATAATCATACGCGTCTATAATAGTTTCGAATTTTAATAAATATCATATTGGTGGTAGCTGTTAAATGGTTATTCCCTAGCTATTCCTTTATATTTTATTAAGTATTTATTCCATATCAAAGAGAAAAGAGCATTTTCATTTTAGAACTATATATAGATATATTGCGTCGTTAATATGCAATATATGCAATTTAATATATATACAGTAAAACCCTTTTAATTCAACACACCAAGGAATAGATGCTTCGTATTGAATTAAATTCTGTGAATGTAAAGTAACTAATTTGGCTGGAAATTTGAAAAATGGTCGAATTATAGTAATTGTTGCAGAACAATAGGTTAAATTAAATGGTTATTAGGTAAAATGTAAGGTAATTTTTTCTATGTGAATTGTGTGTGACAGCTTTCCAAAAGTATTGTTAGACAATAATGTGTTTCTAGCTACAGAATTACAAATTTGCATTATCAATCTGTACCTAATATCCATATAAATGTAGTCCTATATACTGCTATAACAATCTGTCATAACTAATTACAAGATCCGTCCAATAATTTACCGGTAAAAGCAAAAATAAGAAAAAAAACGGTGAGACTTAGATAAATATTTATTAGTATTTTTCAAAATACCCCCTCCTGCTTCTATACACAGCTTTCATCGTTTCTCTCAGGCTTCAAAACATTTACAAAAATTGTCTTTCGGGATGCTCTTCAATTCCTTTCTCGATTCCGCAATGATGGCTTCTCTAGTGCCAAAAACCCTCCATTTCAAAGCCATTTTGATTTTTTATTAGGAAATGGTCTTTGGGAGCTAGGTATGGAGAATAAGCAGGTTGATGAAGTATTGGGGTGAGGTTCTTGGCTAAGAAAACCAGCAGATGTAGCAGCGTGTGTCCGAGCGTTGTCGTGATGGAGAAACTAATTTTTGGAATTCCACATTTCCTTTCTCTTCACGTAGAAAGCTCAGAATGTTTAAATAAACTTCCTTATTTATTGTTTGCCTTTTCTCTAGTATTCAAGGGAACAATCTTTGCTATGTCGAAGAATGGCACTAGTTAAACCTCGGACTTGCAAAGACGATATTTCTCATGGCTCATCTTTTAATTTTCACTCTATGGATTGGCGTTTAATTTCGAGGTCATGCCCTTAAATCCAAGTTTCGTTTCCAGTTATTATGTTTTCTTTCCAATTAAGGTTTATTTTCGACCATTTGAAGCATGTTTCTTGAAGCATCGACACGATTATTTTTCTGTTCCAATGTCAGCATTTAAGGAATAAATTTGGCAGTTGTTTAACAGCAGATCTTCTTTGATTATCATTCCAACTAAAGATTTAGTTATCTCAGTTTCTATCACGATATATAGCCGAATTCAAGGATTTTCCTTCATTAAATTATCTTTATTTTATTTGAAGGATTTGCCGGTCAACGTGCGCATCATCGCCGGCTGACACTCTGCCATTTAAAAAAAAATGTGATATATATATATATGAAGTAAATTTTATAAAAATCTATAAGCGTTGATGGTTAAAAAAGGTTATTAAGCAGTTTTATATATTACATTTTACTTCATAAGAATAAAATAAGAGAGATTATATATATATACGCTGTTTTATTTTCGATATTTGCACATATTTTACTTCATATATATATATATATACATATGAAGTAAAATTTGTGCAAATATCGAAAATAAAACAGCCATGGCTGTTACAGAAGGTTATTAAACAGATTGATATGTTGAAATTTACATAATTCATATATAGATGGGAATCTTGCAGGGAGGATGGTAATATATAAAATTAAAGGTGGCTTCTCCCGGCTGAATAGATGTTAAAACTAAGCGTCATCTATATGTATTATGTATATATGTACAGGAAAATATAAAGTATTAAAGCACGAAATTTCTTTTTACAAATAAATAAAATTTCTATTCTCCTTACTTTAATCAAAAAATAATCGTCCAATACTGTTTTAGAGATCTAAAAATCGGTCTGGTAGATTAAATTAACACCGTTGGGAGGTTTCACCACTGATGAGCCAAGCCTTTCCAAGATTTATTTTTATTGCAGTAAGGACAGTAGAAATTTGATTTATTTGTAAAAATAAATTTGTGCTTTAATGTTTTATTTTCTTGTATATATATGGCGCGTTATATTGTGCTATAATTAATTTATATTAATATATATATATATATATGAAGTGAAGTTTGTGTGCAAATTTAGAAAACAAAACAAGTGTTGACCATTACAAAGGGTTATTAAACAGTTTGATATGTCACAAGAGAAACTGGCTGGTGGAGAGAAACAACAAAATTAAATAGAGAAAAGTGGAGAGTATTTTATTCCAGACGACGGGAGTAATGTTGCCCAACACAATTGTGCGTCTGCTCAGATTTCAATGTTTCTATTTTTTAAATTTAAAATAAACACGTACTGCCCACATCATCGTCTGCATTCCTATTTTTCCTTCCACACCTACGAAATCTTTTGGTTTTTTTTTCCAAGAGAGGGTGTTTTATTGCTTTATCATAGTTATATACTCGTAAAAAAATTTCAAATTCAACTTTTCTGTTTATTGTTTGGCGCCACGTATTTTTTATATACTTTTTAAAATATAATATTGTTGTGAGAACACTCTTCATTATTATTATTAGTATATAATAGTATACAATATAGTAAATATATATATAAACAAAATAAAAAATAATTCTTATTTTTTTATATGAAATATATTTTAAAATATTGCAGCAATGTGTTTTTATTTTTTTCTCTATCATACGAATATTTGGAAAGATTCATATAAAAATTGAAATATGACTTTTCAAATGGCAAGGTGATATCTATCGTAATAAAAATCAACTAAACGTTAATTTAAGTTTATTCCTGACTGTGATGGAAAAAATAATACATTGATAAATCAAGAAAAGTCCACAACGCGGGTGGGTTTCGGGTTGTTGGGCCTTCTTCAGCCTAGCTGTACTTCATCAATCCATCATGTGTCTCTATGGGGACATAGCGCTCTAAGTCGAAATAAAGAAATTCATCATACATATATGCATATCTCCGAGCGATTTCAAGTCATTAAATGCCAAACTAGCGATATAACAAAGTTGTTTATCATAATATTCCAAACTCAATGGATTATTTTGTAGAGTTGGAATTCTTGAATTAAGATCATATGAACCCGAGAAATTATTATATTTATTCAACAAGTTAATTAGATTACAACTCGACAACTCTCTTACCACGCACCGCGAGGATTTATAAAGTTTCATAAAAGCGTTCTAAAATTTTAGATTTATATTATCGTTAATAAGAATTTATAAATCCAAAAAATACATTTCTAAATAATAAATATAATTATATATATAAATAATTATATATGTATATATATATATATTTCTTGAAAATAAAGATACTTCGGCCAGTAAATCTTTTTATTACCTCGACGTTTCGACAAAAATATTTTGTCCTCGTCAGGAGCAAACAAAAATTAAACATTTAGCAAGGCGTTAAAAATCTTTCTAAAGTTCCAAGGGCGTTCTCAAGAAATATGAATGCCGGCCAAGCAGCCTCAATATTTACGATGTATATATATATATATCTATATTTACATATATTTTAAAGGAAGGATATGGAGCTTTGTCACCGAATTGAGTCATTTTGTTTGCAGAGACGGTTAATAGATAGCGCAGAATTTTCTCGTATTTTGACGAGCGAGTTGACTTTTATGTGTATATACAGTAAATCCCCTCTATAGCAAGTGTCTCCATGGGACTGAACCTTTGGTTCACTATAGCCATAGTTCACTGTATTATAAAATGGGGATTATTTCAGGTTTGTTATAAGGGAAGGTTTTCTATACCCTTCATTCGTTTTAGCGGAGGTTTACTGTAGAAATGTTCAGGATATAAACAATGTAGCCAAATACAACATTATAGAACGAGCTGTTTGAAAGATGAAACTGGAGAAACCGCTGGATGGGTTTAGCACTGCTAAGCCACGAAATCCAAATATTCTTCCATTGAAGTAAGAGCTATATGTAAATTGTGTGAACATGAGAGATATAAAACAACTTCCAATCTCACACATGTGTATTTATATGTTTCGCCAGTATTCCACAGTCACGATACATAAACTAAGTCCAAAATAAACGTAAGTGAACAGCTGTAGGCAGAGTTAATGGCGTGAGTATGTAAATATGGCGTCGGGACAAATTGAAACAAATTGCCAATTAGCTGCCTTATATGAAGTCCTAATTTCTTGTTAAAATTTAGGTAATTAAAACCTCTATTTCTATTTCCATCCCCTAAACCATAAATTATTTACCACACGTGTTTACTAATGCGCTCAATATAACCTCTTGTTCTAACTGCGCATTAAAACAACGCATTTTGTTCATTTCGTATTTGCGAAACAATTCTGATCGACTTTCATCTATTTTTAGCATTTTTCTAATCTATCAGTCGGCTGTCTAAGCCAGCTTATACACTATGTTATTTCCCAATATGAAGAACTTGATTCCTGGATAGATAGGTTCAATCCACAGCGCTACGTGATGTTTACTGAGGAATGTTCTTCTCCGTTTTCAAAGAATATATATTTTGTGTGTCTCTTCTTCTCTTCTCTCTCTCTCTTTTTATATACCCATACCTCGCTTTGCGTCGGGGTTACGTTCCAAAAAAACACGACGTAAAGTGAAAATATGTGAAGGCGCAATCAAAAACAAAGGTGTTGCCATATTTTAGGAAAAAAAATCAAAAAAAAAAATTAAAGACTCGAATCCAAAACAACGAAACTTCGAGAATCTAACGACGCACAGTGAAAATCAGTAAAAATTAAGCAGCGACGCAACTTTAATAAACGCAAAGCGAGGTATTGGTGTATATGTATATTTATCAATTATTTTATATATTTGCATTTATTTATTCATATATATTTTTCATTGCATAATCTTATGTACTCATATTTATGTATTTAACCTTATATAAACTTATATGAACATTGTAATAAATCAGTTTCAATCTCAATCTCTCTCTTCTCTCTTATATTTAAGCAAAAGAGTCATGCCACCTTTAGTCAGATTTATTATCAGTGTTTCTAACAGTGTACCATTTATTAAACATATCTACCTCATAGATCCATTCTAATTTCTTCGAAATCGCTTATTCCAAAGAATCGCTTAAGTGTTTCTTTTATTCAGATCCAAAATAAAATTTCTATTCTATATTTTCTTTTCATAAAGCCAATTCACGTCTCAAGTCAGGTATTTCATTCTCAAATCAGTTTATAAGTGATTGGACGTTGTTTTACCATATTTTCCAAGATGTCACAACTGCATACCCCATTGGCATATTAATCTTATACTAAAAAAATCATCATCTATTTCCTATCTTAAAAACTATTATAACATTATGTGTGAAAAAATAGAAAAAAGGTCAGGTGTTGATATTAAAATCAAAATTGGCATATCCTGACCGCGCACATGAGCATTTTTTAGATGGCAGAGCGCCATCTAGTGGAATAAGAATCAACTAATATATATATATTAATTTGTAATTAATATGTATATAAACAATCATTTACAATTACACTGTTGTATATAAATCTCTCTATCTTTCATAGATAAAAGAATAATCTATAATATTGGATATAATTATTAGCTGTATATAAACTGAATACAATAGTTAAATCAAGGATACAATTCTTTCATTGGCCTTGTAGAACGAGAGTGGTGTACGCGCGTGCGCGCATGTTCTAGTGAAAAACACAAACATCCTCGATAAAGAGAGGCGAGTTGCCCCTCGAAATATTGGAACAATAAAATAATTTGAAATCCAATATATGCATCTTTTTTAAATATAATTTTAATTATGGATTGCCGAATCTTCAAAACGATTTCAACCAGTTTTGGTTCAGAAGCTCTTCGCCTAGCAAGAACAATTGAAAGAATTCAATTAGCTATCAACAGTTGGAAACTTCACTTATATTTCAACCACAGATGTCTCGAATCAAGAATAATTCCTCCTTCACTGCTCCTCAAAGACCCCGTGAAAACAAAATTTTCAAGAAAGATTATATTAGAAACGGGCAGAAAACTTTTAAATGCGAGAATAAAAAACTGCCACTATTATTTAAATAATTATAAAATTAAGATGGAAAATTTAATCCCCAAGTTGAAGGCAATATTACCTAATGATCTGTTTGACAAATTGAATAAATATTTGGACACCAAATGTCAAAACAAAACAACATTAATTCGCAATATTCAGTCAAAGAAACTGGATAAATGGACACAAAAAATACAACCTGATTCACATCATGTTGTGAACCTTTCAAAACAGTCGATTTCTCCTGATATTATAACAATTTTATCTAAAGGATTGAATTTTGTTCCATCTCAAAAAATGCATATTCCTAAAACATTAGCCTCTATAGAAAATTCTATAAAGCTTTTACCCGATGACGATAAATCTAGAATTAGAACAGAAATAACACCGATTATTAAAAAAGTAGAAAGGCAAAATAAGACCAATTTATACCAAGATGAAAAAAAGGCAATTAATCTATTAAGAGATAACAAAGATATAATCGTAACACCTTCCGACAAAGGAAGGAATACTGTAATCATGGATACCACTGAATATAACTCTAAAATCGAACAATTACTACAAGATAAAGAAATTTACGAAGAATTATCAAAAGATCCATTGCCTAATATCACTAAAGAATTTAATAAAAAACTAAATAAAATTATACGCACACATAAACTTAATAAAAAATCGTTCGAAAATTTCAAAGCAGAAGAAAAAACTCTACCCAACTTTTACGGCCTACCTAAAATCCATAAACCCAACATTCCATTACGACCAATAGTGAGCTATGCTGGTTCTCCTCTTTATCCTCTCACGAAATTTCTATCTTCAATCATCTCTCCATTCCAAAAGCAACTACCCCACACAGTCCCCAATCCCATAATAGCTGTTGAAGCTATCAAAACAGTTCAAATATCGAATGACAGCAGGATGGTTTCCTTTGATATAGAATCTCTCTACACCTCAATCCCGCACGATGAAGCACTCCTGGCCCTCCAATCATTTCTCGAAATCCACACAGAAATAGTTCTGCCCCTCTCTAAAGAAGCATTAATAGATTTAATCAAACTTTGTTTAGACAATAGTTATTTCAGTTTCAAAAACAGATTCTTCCGGCAAATTAAAGGCCTACCAATGGGCAACCCGATTTCATCTGCATTAGCCAACATATTTATGAATGAAATAGATGAACAAATAATTAATTCAAACCAATATAAAATAATATTATGGCTACGATATATTGATGACATTTTTTGTCTAACAGAAATAGACATTGACAGCTTCATATGTTTTCTCAATAGTCTCAAACCTTTTTTAAAGTTCACATATGAAAAAGAAAGCAATAATTCCCTAGCCTTTTTAGACATCCAGCTTAAAAGAAATCAATATAACATCGAAACTTGCATTTACAGGAAACCCACTCACACCGGAAACTATTTGAATTTCAGCTCATTTGGTCCCATACACAACAAAATAGCCGTAGTGAAATCTCTTTCTAAAAGAATAGAAACACACCACTCAAATAGAAATAATGCAACAGAAGAAAGAAATAGAATTTTCAAAGAATTAATAAATAATAATTATCCAAAAAAAAAAAAAAAATTTATTGAAAAACATTTTCATAAACAGAGAGATATACCTTCAAATAATAGTCGTGATCAATCCCAAAAAAGATATTGCTCTATTCCATATAGCTACGGTTCGGAGAGAATTGCCCGAATTTTAAAGAGACATAATATAATTACAACATATCAATCTGCACAAAATCTTCGCCAAATCTTACGCCATTCAGATACAAAAAATACTTTAAATCAAGAAAATGCAACCAATGTAATTTACAAAATTCCCTGCCAAACATGTCAAGCTACATACATTGGAGAAACAGGTAAATCACTTAAAGATCGTATAAATCAACATAAAGCAGCTTTAAAAAACTACAAACCTTTATCCCTACTAGTTGACCACTCCCTTAACAATAGCCATGTACCAGATTTCAAACAGGCCACAATTATATACAGAAATATAACAGAAAAGCATTGTAGACTGTTTTTAGAAAGTTGGGCTTCTGCCGAAGATAAACACAGTATAAACAGAAAAATTGATTTCCCAGAGGTTTATAAAGAATTCATATCTTAATTATTTGTAAATAACTATGTATATACTTTTAATTTACTTATTTATTTTTCTTTCAAAATTTTTATTAATTTGTAATTAATATGTATATAAACAATCATTTACAATTACACTGTTGTATATAAATCTCTCTATCTTTCATAGATAAAAGAATAATCTATAATATTGGATATAATTATTAGCTGTATATAAACTGAATACAATAGTTAAATCAAGGATACAATTCTTTCATTGGCCTTGTAGAACGAGAGTGGTGTACACGCGTGCGCGCATGTTCTAGTGAAAAACACAAACATCCTCGATAAAGAGAGGCGAGTTGCCCCTCGAAATATTGGAACAATAAAATAATTTGAAATCCAATATATGCATCTTTTTTAAATATATATATATATATATATATATATATATATATATATTTAAATCTTTAATAAAAAATGCATATATTGGAACAAAATATCATTTATTTTACCAATATTTCAGTTGGCTGAACGCCAACCTTTATCAATGTATTGTATGTCAATATTAATGTATGTCAACAACTATATATATGTAGGGGACATGTAAAAATTATTGTTTTGTATTTCTATTTTATGTAAATTTTATTTGCTTTTAAAAATTCGTATTTGTTTGTTGCAAATATGCAAAATTTTTATTATCTAATTTATATAAATATTTTATCTATTTAATTGAATTCTTATTATTCTTCTACCTCTCATTCTTTTGGTTGTCTGAATATATAGCGAGGTGTAGCCATAGTGATTGTAATAAAAAGGCTTGATTTTTTAAAGAAATTATTTATGTGGAGTGTCGTTAATTAACCACCACATAAACTGGTGAGCCGGACAAAAGAACTAGCACAACGAATTGATAAAATGAAAAGTGAGGAAACTGAAATAGTTGAGACCTATAAGGTAAATATTAAACTTCCACCTTTCTGGATTGAAACACCTGATATATGGTTCCATCAAGTAGAGGCTCAGTTCTTAATAAACAATATAAAGTCCGAAAATACGAGGTTCAATTATTTAATCGCTAAATTGGACCCAAAGTATGTCGAAAACCTCTGGGATATAATTACCTCTAAAGAAATAAATAAATTTTCAGAGGCAAAAGAGAGACTTCTTAGAATATTTAAAGATGGCGAATCAAAAAGAATTCGAAAACTGCTATCGGGAATTGAACTAGGTGATCTAAAGCCTAGTCAGCTATTGCAGAAATTGAGATCATTAGCAACAGAGGACATCCAAGTATGCTATACCAGGACTACCAAGAATGCTATACCAGGACTACCAAGAATGCTATACCAGGACATCCAAGTATGCTATACCAGGAGTACCAAGTATGCTATACCAGGAGTACCAAGTATGCCATACCAGGACATCCAAGTATGCTATACCAGGACTACCAAGAATGCTATACCAGGAGTACCAAGTATGCTATACCAGGAGTACCAAGTATGCTATACCAGGAGTACCAAGTGTGCTATACCAGAAGAACCAAGTGTGCTATACCAGGAGAGCCAAGAATGTTCCACAAAGAGAATCAAGTATGTTATACCAGCAGTGGAGATCCCATCATACCTGCCAGCAGAGAAGATCCCATCGGGCCTTCCAGTAAACCGCCACCATCCAAGCCTGGGGTGCGGTTCGATTTGCCAAAGGAGACCCGCAGCGGAAGACGGATAAAAACTCCTTCCAGGTACAATGAGTCTATTGGACGTGACTTCCGTCACTGGAAGGGGAGTGATGTAGGGGACATGTAAAAATTATTGTTTTGTATTTCTAGTTTATGTAAATTTTATTTGCTTTTAAAAATTCGTATTTGTTTGTTGCAAATATGCAAATTTTTTATTATCTAATTTATATAAATATTTTCTCTATTTAATTGAATTCTTATTATTCTTCTTCCTCTCATTCTTTTGGTTGTCTGAATATATAGCGAGGTGTAGTCATAGTGATTGTAATAAAAAGGCTTGATTTTATAAATAAATTATTTATGTGGAGTGTCATTGCTTAACCTCCACATATATATAAATAAAAGTGTATATATATTTTCCTCCCTATTGAATATAACAAAATATTTTTAAAACTTAATTCTGTTGACGTTATGTGGCGCTGAGTTTGCTGTTAACACACATTAAATATGTTATACCACCTTGATAAAGGTTGGCGTTCAGCCAACTGAAATATTGGTAAAATAAATGATATTTTGATATATATATTCTAGCCAATGATATTATCTACAGCAGATAATTCCGAGCAATTGATGGACTGCAGGATTCCACGAGAAGGTAGGTCGATGGGGGTGGGTGGGACAGAACAAATAAAGGCGAGTTTAAATAAATTCTTGGAGGAGATTTCCTCCCCGGAATGGAAATGAAATTCCTGGGTTTATAGAAGGCGGTGTGTTTGACAATGGGGACCACAATAAATATGGTAATGTCCGTACTACACCTTGTACTTCATATCTTTTTATTTTGTCAACTTCCCCGAGAATTGTGCAAGTGTCGAGGTTATGCAAATTTCCTAGTTTTGGCTTCCTAGGTAGGAAATATGGATCTCTTTGGATTTATATAGGTATTGTTCATGCGGAGGGAAATAACATCTTGATGTTTCATAAATAGCTTGAGTTGGGAATATTTGATCTTTTTAGATCCAGTTATAAAATATGTTGTGGAGAATATTTCTATTTTTAACACTCATGGTTACAATAGAGGTTGGCTTGAATAATTCAATATTTTCAGTTTATATATATATATATATGGCCAAATATCACGGAGCAAGTTAAATAAACGTTTAGATTATTTTTTTCTCCACTAGATGGCGCTCTGCCATCTAAAAAGCACATGTGCTCGTGATCAGGATATGCTTATTTTATTTTTAATATATATATGTTTTTTTTTTTTTGGCTATAAAAATGTTTTTTTCTTTTTCGTCGAATTTATTGATAAAATATGTGGTGACGAAAATTTCTGTTTTTGAATTCACAAATAAAATATTGTGAAAATAATTTTCGAGTTTTAGATTCATATATATATAGTGTGAAAATTTATTTCGTTTTTTTTTAAATTCGTAGATAAAAGTAGGCTGTGTGAGAAAACAATATTTTATAGATATCTATATAAAATATGTGGGTGTTTCAGATAGAAAATAATTAGATTCTATATCTAAAAAATATATATTAGAGGTTTTTTAGAAGGATTTCACACGTATTAGATTTCAAATGAAATATATTGTATGGAAGATATATATTTACTTTTAGAAACTGAATATATGTTGAAAATATATTTCTTATTTTTAGATATATATAAATGAATATATATGTTATATAAAAAATATTATTTTATTTTAAATTATAAATTCATAGATTCAAATACACTGCTAAATCGACCGCCAGAGGTCACTCTTCCCCTATAAAAACTCGTTGTTGTTTCCCGATGACCGTCTCAAAACTTTTGTACATTATGTAAATAATCTTTTCTTTTCCATGTTCTACTCGCCTTAAGCCAGGCATTACTTTTATCAAATTATGTATTTTTTATATATCCCTTTAACTCAATTAAATTACTGATCAAAACTATTTTTCATTATCATACTTTAAAGATTTAAACCACGACTGCATTTCCATACCATAATCCTCAACATGATCTAAATTCAAGCAGAAAATCTCATTCATCTTTATTTATAACCTACTAGACGAATGACCCGGGCAACGCCCGGGTTTACACGATTAAATGTTTTATTCAAACACATAAAACATAGCAAATATTGCAAGAGCAGTTATTTTAAACGGCGAATTGGATCAGTTATAGCAAAAAATGAAAACATATATGTAATTATGTGAAATAGTTATAAATTAGAAAACCTGTAAATATAGTTAAGGACTTGCATTGTAATTAAGAAAAAGCTTCTCTCGCTTGCGGGCGGTCGCCGACAGCCATGCGCGCGCACAGGGAAGTCACGTACTCGCCAGCGGCGCACAGGGAAGTCACGTGCTCGCCGGCAGCCAACAGGCGCGCGCCGCCGGCAGATCGCCCGCGTTCTAGAGGGCGCTGCTCGTGAGCTAAGTAGAATAATTTGAATATATAGTTTTAATAATTGATTTATATATTTTTTAAAATAACCTATCGTCATCCCCGTTATTTTTTACCTATGTATGGAAATTTTGGTTTGAATTAGTGAACTACTGCGAATTTGTATACAGATCATACAAACCAACAAACCAACAAACAGACAAATATACAAACATTCATTTATATATATATAGATACTAGCGGTTGTGTACCCGGCTTCGCCCGGGTTTTATCCGAGTGAAAGTTTGCCTAACGAATATTATTGATAATAATATTCGGGAACACACAGAATATTATGATAATAATGATAATTATATTCGTTACGTCATATATTTATATAATATAGCGGATGTACCCGGCTTCGCCCAGGTTTTTCTCGAGGGAATGTTTGTAGTCTAGTAATAAGAAAATATACTACACCTGAAAACTATCAGAGAAAAGAGAAACCACGGAAGGTGAACAGAAAAATGCTTACAATGGATGTATATGTTTACGATATCAAGTTAAATAAAAACAAAGATAAAATTTGCATATGTTGGTCACTATAAATTTGTATATTTGTTAGGCGAAATTAGAAACATGATAAAACAATATGAATATTTTTTTAGATTGAGATTATTAGCTAGTATGTAAAAAAATTAACTCTGTTGAAATTTAATTTTGTATATATATATATAAATAAAATTAACTCTGTTGATTTTTTTTGTATTTAATCGATAACAGCGAAGTTACGCATGTTAAAGTTAGGAAAAATATTTTGATGTTAAGCAAAACCTGCTCCATCTCGTTTTACATAAATGTTGAAAATTTGGTCGAAATTGATGCATTGTAACGAAAGTTTTAAGCGAACACCACTTATGAAATTTGCATTTTATTAATATAGATATAATATAAATGAGTTTTAAAAATTGTTTTAAAAAAATGCATCGGCCGGGAATCGAACCCTGGCCGCCCGCGTGGCAGGCGAGCATTCTACCACTGAACCACCGATGCTTTAAAAAAATCAAATTCATTTATCGTCGCGACCAGTGCTGCGCCCTAGCGGTAAAAGACTGGAACTAACGCTTTTTGGTTTTTTATTTTAAAAAAAAGCACATTAACTTTTTTAGTTTTTTGAATAGCCTATATGTTAAACGAAATCTTCAGCTACCTACATGCGAAATTCCATAATGATTGAGTCAGTAGATTTTGCGTGATGCGATAACAAACATCGATTTCGCATTTCATTTTTATATATATAAGGATATACTGAAAACATATTTATTTACTCTAGTTATTTTATAATTGTTTTACAAGTATTTTAACCCAAGAAATGGGTAGTTTCATGTACATTCTCTATTTCTCAAGAAACCGCTTTGGTCTAAATTTGTTTATTATTAATTCACAGTCTGCACCACACTGACAAGAACCAATAACCCGAAACGCGTCCGTGTTTGGCTTTTCTTAATTTATCAAGAAAATGGGTTGGCCAATATTATGAAACAAACCTAAATCAACGTTTAGTTAATATTTTCTTTTCTACTAGATGGCGATTTTCCGTCTAAAATGCTTCTGTGAATAGACAGAATATGCCTTTTTAATTTCACTCATTTTCTTTCTAGTATACTATAAAGCTGTGTAAAGATTTCGGTCTAGGTAGCCCAATTGGTGTATTATGAAACGTGAACATTGTTGAGGTTATATAACAAAAAGGTTTCTCTTCCGTCAAAATGGACTCAGAAACTAAGCGCCATCTCTGCAAACTATTGAACTCGGGTCGGTGTCAAAGCCACAACACACAAACAACAGATTTGTCACCGAACCGAGTCTGATAGTTAGCAGAGACGGTAGCTAGATGGCGCTTAGTTTTAGCGTCTATTTTGACGGAAGAGGTAACTATCTTGTTATGGAACAATATTCTCCCTGCAAAATTTCCACATAATCTATAATAGTGTAATAGTGGCCGCTATACAACGGTGGCGTCCCTAGAAAGCACGAGCCTAGCGAAAGGACACCAACAGTGAGCTTCAAAGCTTTCGATTCCTATAATCTCTTTATCGTTTCCTTCCCGTTCAACTCTATTTAATATCTTTGTATATTTATATACCTTCTTTCTATCTTTCTATTTATAGAAATATGATGAAAAAAAGTAATACAATTGTTTTCCTGGCTTTCTGCTTATTTCGACGCTACAATGTACACCTGAATGTTTTATTCGCCTATTGATTGGTCCTCTACTGTCACGTGACCTCAATTCGCCAAACTCTCAATAATTGTGATTATAGATGAATAAAATAAGAGTATATTTATATATATAATATAAAATATTGAAAATAGAGTAATCCCTAGTTGATTTTTTATATAATAAAAAGGCATAAAAGTTCTGGTAAATATAGACATAAAAGGCAGAGTTATTAAATAACAATATCGTGCATGTGTTTGTATAAACCGTTATAACCTTGCCTCACACACACACATTATGATGAGATATATTTCGAGTAGAATAAATACCCACAAGAGAGAAGGTATGTAAAGAGGATGCCCCATCACGTGGGTGAATGTAGCCAATGGGAGCGCTGAAAGGATATTTGTGATGCAGACGATGGCTCGGAATGAAGTAGCAGAAGATCCAGGTCAAGTTGGAGGCAGCCGATCGCTGGGTCAACACCTCTTGACCAACACTTCTCTACACTTTCTATGTCCTCTACACTCCTCTACCTCCGCTCTCTTTTCTCGCCATTTCGTTCTTTTCTCTTCGCTTATCTACACTTCTTTTATCTTCTACCTTTTTTACCCTGCCTTTACATTCCTCTACACTTCTTTTCCCTTTTATCCTGTCTCCCCGTTTCTTCACTTCTATCCTGCTTCCTCATTTTCTTTACACTTATTCTCACTCCTATCCTTCCTTTACACTTCTCTACACTTCTTCTGACTTCTATTCTGCCTCTATCTTCCTCTAAACTTTTTTTCATTTCTATACTGTCTCTACCTTCCTTTACATTTCTCTACTTCCTCTACACTTCTTATTCTCACTTCTATCATGCTTCCACACTTCCTCTACACTTCTTAAATTCATCTAAATTCCTCTCTACACTTTTCATTTATAACTTGCCTCTATCTTCCTCTATACTTCTCTACACTTCTCACTTCTATTTTGCCTCTACGTTCCCCTCTACCCTCCTTTCTCCCTCTACCTTCCTCTACACCTCTCTATTTCTTCTAAGTTTCTCTTCATTCTAACTATTTCTTGCTACCCACACATCTCGTCGACCAAGTTTTCGGTCTATGTTCACTTCATTAATTTTGAAACGTGTGATGACATTTTATGGAGTCCTGGTGGCGATATTACACCCCACACTGCAACGGAGTATAGACAGGGTGTGTCCCGTAAGTTCCCGGGCTGAAGACATAAATATTTTACATGATTTTACAGATAGAGTTGGCCGAATTATTCATAATAAAGTATTGGATACGCGACAGAGAGAATGTGTGTGCCATTCGAGACGCTACTCACGCTAGTACTTTTTTGTTGTTGTTTTAACTTATCACTAGTGTGCTTCGACGATATTTCAATGGATCATAAATTTAAACAAATAATTTTCTTAGAAAATGGTACGTTTAATCAAACATTCCCCAGCAATAACCTTAAATGGACAGCTATTTTCGAATGGTATTGACGATTTTTTAAAAATGGTAGAATCTCAATTAAAGATGATCTTCGTCAAGGCTGTACTATTCTGCTAAGGATTAACGAAAGTGTGACAAACAAATAAGCAAATAGATCGAAGAAAGCTCACGATACAGGGAGCAAGAACTGGAGGAAGGTATCTCAAACACAAGGTTTAGATATACCGTGTGTAGGGTAAGATAACAACACTTTTTAAACACCAGAAGAAACCGTGCCGGTTCGAAACTTGTAAGAAGATTTCATAAGTGGAAGATACAGACTCGGAATTGTAGAAGAAGAAAACCACAGAAGATGAAACATACTAAGGCCATGAAAACAAACCTCTATCTGCCGAAATATTAAGTCACGGTGAAGGTTGTTCAAATACAAAAACATAGCAATGCTGTTCATCCGCCATTTTGTACACAAAGGTTCACTACAAGTATCTTCCAAAGACACAACAGTAAACAAGGATGTATTATGACCGTATATGTATAATGAACCGTAAATTTATAACGCTGCCAGTTCTACACCTGAATATTTATGAATTTTATAATTATCATTTTTTACAATATTTTTATAAGATATATAAATATAGAAAGTATATATATATAAATACAAAGAGATTAAATAGAGTTAAACGAGAAGGAAACGATAAAGAGATTATAAGAATCGAAAGCTTTGTAGCGCACTGTTGGTCTCCTTTCGCGATCCCTCGTACTTTCTCCTAGGAACGCCACCGTCGTAGCGGTCGCTGGCACATTATTATAGATTATGTGGATATATCAAATATTATCTCTACAGACCTTACTGCAATATTAGAAATTATTCGACGAGAAGGCAGTTCATCAACGGTGAACTCCATCACCGTTTCACTAAAATCATTCTGTTTAGGGAACTTGTGCACATTAGCAACCTTCATATACATACAACATCCATATAGACTTTCTTCTTTAGTAAATACAGGGTATATAAGAAAATCAATCCAATACAATAGTAGAGATATTTGGAGATTTATTTGGCGAAACCGCTGAAAGGGTTCACCACTGATGAACCAAGCCCTCTCATATAATAGTTTTTATCATTGAAGTAAAACCTATATTAGAGAGACCTATATAAAGGTGATACTTGATAATTTAAATTTATTTTAAACAGTTATGAGGCAAATAAATATTTTTCAATTCAATATAAACGTTTTTATCAGAATATTTGAAAACACATTGCGCAAAAAAAAAGAAACAATTTTATCTATATATGGCAATTAAAGTTATAATATGAATATATATATATATGGCAAAGCTGACAATAAGTGACAACAATTAGTATTGTTACCGCGAGGCAACTATCAACTCAACAACAACAATGGCCAGCATAACAATAAACCGGCGGGAAGTTTGGCGCCTCTGTATGCGGACCACACGCCGCCCCAACTAATAGATAAATCCCCCCAACTCGAATTTCTTCTCGTTTGTCTCTCAACTTTTCCTCGTTTTGTACCTCAAGTTCTCATTCACTTCTGGAGGGGATTGTCCCTTCACTTCTGTCAATATATGTGTGTGTTCGCATGTCTCTCTCAACTGCTGCTTGTCTATTCCTTCATTCATGGAGGTTTGTCCCTCTTATCGATTCTTTATCGATTTATTTTACCAAGTTCTTTGTGGTTTCCTTTATTTCTCAAATTCTTCTCGTTTGTCTTTCAACTTATTCTTGTTGAACATTATATTTTTCCTTTTGTTAGTCAACTTCTGCTCATTTAGATTCCTAAATTTTAGTCTTTTATCTATATATAAATTCCTTGCGGGTTATTTTGTCTCTTATTTATGACGTGCATATATTTTTTTATATTTTATTAGGTTAAAAATTGAGTGTTGAGTATTTCTCTTCATCTTTCTGTCCAGATACATCTTCTATTTAACCAAACATCATATCTACCGCCCCTCCCTTTATGACGCAAGCCCCACCTACAACTGACATGAGCCCCATCTCCGACGGTCATAAGCCCCACCTTCAACGGAAATAAACCCCACCCCCAACCGATATAAGCTCCCCTTACAACGGACATATGCCCACCCCCAATCGATATAAGCCCCACCCCCAACCGATATAAGCTCCACCTCCAAAGGACATAAGCTCCCCCTACAACGGTCATAAGCTTCACATCCGACATAAAAAATATACACTTCCAACGGACATAAACTTCACATCCAAAGGAAAACAAACTTAACCTCCAACTGACCTAATCTTCATATCAATTGAATCAAAGCCTCACATCCACCGAACAGAAGCTCCATCTCCCTTTAACCTCCCGTAAACGCGATTTGCGTTTTTCGTTCTACCTCCTCGGGCACAAGCTTCACCTCACTGAGTCTCTAGCTTTAACAAATTACCTCCATGTTAATTTATTTTTTCAAAACATTGCTGTATAAGTTAAAACGGATATAAAAAGTGGTACTAATAGTTAAAGAGAGAAAAGATTCGATCACAGAACCAAAAGAAAAAAAGGAGGGAAATGAAGAAGCGAAGAGTAATAATGAAATATTGGGGGAAGTGGAGCGAGGAGAATTCTTGCCGGCGACAAACAAAAAGTCGACAAGTTGGACAGTTGGAGCTGTTCCGTTTATAATTCTTCCGGGGCAGAAATATTGGACATTTGGATGTTTACGTGGCAATACATTGGGACGTGCTGGTTTATTTACTATTTAAAATAATGTTCCGTGATGTTGTTTCGTCTGTTTGTAAGAAGACGATGCTGGAAAAGAGAGAGCTGTGGATGCTACTAGGAGCGTTCCTCGAGTGGTGAATATTGGGAACTGATATAGAGGTTTGCTGTGATTTAGACAAATAACTTCATTCGATAATAAAATTATATAAATAACTTCTCTCGCGCATGGTTTATTTTTAAATACACTTAATATACATAGAGTGTATATAGTATAGAATCAAAACTTAAGGAAGTTGTACCTTTTAGCATGTATATCGGATTTCAGACAATAACTCTGAAAGTGACCTTTATTGAAGATACACGAGATAACTAAGTGTAAGCAAAATTGTCTCTGTCTCCTTAAAAGAAAAAAAACAGATGACCGGCAACATCAAAGACTTTCCACTTACTTATGTCGTTGAGTGTAGTTAATTGAGAGGTTTAGGGTCCTGCCTTTCTCATCCTTTTTTCATTATTAATTGAATTGTATCTTCCATACACATTATAACGACATTTTAAAAATGGGGAAGAACCGAAAGTCTTCAATAAAATTATATTTGAACAAATAACCTTGCCCGGAGTAAGTTATATATAGTCATCAACACAGTATAGCTCGTTATTCACATCTGCACTTATGTAAATATGGAGAAAATAAAGTTGTCGAACAGGAGCGATAGTTTCTGATTGGTTTAAATTGACGATATTGATTCTGAAGTAAAATAACGTTTACTCTGTTCAACAATAAGTTTATTTATTATTAAGATTATATTGTAAATTAAGCTCTTTTGAGCTAGATTTTTCTCAGACGTTTCTATACGTCAGAATCCTAACCAATATATCTAGTAAAATTTTGAATAAAATATATAAAAGGTTCTTGTGCCCCCGACTTATGTTTTTTCTTCTCTAAAGTTTGTCTTATTTTAGGATGAAAAATGATGTTCCATAAAGGTCTATATCCAGTTCGGAGATGACACTAGATGATGAAGAAGGCCAAGAGTATATGATACTCTTGAATCATACATCGAAGAACTCTGAACGCTATATCCGGGTTCTACAATGGTTGATTTCTTCGAAGTAGAAGGTTAGTAGCTTTATGTAAATATGTAATTGTTATCTATTCGGTTATATAATCTCTTTCGAATATACTCAATGAACTTGTGTTTGGAAACTACGACCATATTTATACTGTTGACAGAGTTGTATATTCTTCTGTAGGATTAAAACATCTTTGTGTGTTCTCTCATATATCTTTGACCTTCACATTTGGAATTGTTTCATTATATATTGGCTTCCCTACTTCAAATGGTAGAAATTGTTTTATTTTATAAATATATTTTGCTCTTGTACACAAAGCATGCATTCGGAATGGCTCCACAGAAGGTAGATAACGAAATATTCTGCAGGTTTTGATTAATTTATTGTCACAAACCTTGGGTGTGTGAGAATGAAAATCCATATTTAGCGTATATCAAATTGCCAAGCTACCATTGTACTCCTATTTAACATATATCAAATTGCCAAGCTATATACCATTGTACTCCTATTTAACGTATATCAAATTGCCAAGCTATATACCATTGTACTCCTATTTAACGTATATCAAATTGCCAAGCTACCATTGTACTCCTATTTAACGTATATCAAATTGCCAAGCTACCATTGTACTCCTATTTAACATATATCAAATTGCCAAGCTATATACCATTGTACTCCTATTTAACGTATATCAAATTGTCAAGCTACCATTGTACTCCTATTTCGGATGTTTGTTTATAATTTTACTGTTATCTCCGACGTCAAATACATTTTTAAAAACTTGGAGTGGAATGTTGTGTTGGAATTTTAATTTCGAAATGTTTACTGACGCAGTTTAATTCGCCCTCCAGGAACATCGCCCCACAGGGCAGAAAGTGTTAATTACAAAGAAGAGACATCCGGCCAATATGTAAATAAGTGAAGTATGTATGTAGCTAAAACTATAGTGACACTCATTACGATTCTGCCTAATTCTGAATATGCAACTACAATGGGCTGAGAAATTTGCAGGAGCATGTGCTGAGATATGCTAATCAAACCATCATGGTAAAAACCCGCTATTACTCCCTAGAAATGTACATTATCTATTTACACAACATTTATGAAGGAGGTCATGTAAAAAGTTGGGGAAATGATTATTGCAATTATCTTTTTGCTGCGCCCTGTAATCCCGCTAATTGGGCGAGATGATCTCTTCTTCATTTGGGGCTCCGAGGAGATTATGTAAATTCGGCCCATCCCACTCCTATCACATTTATCTTTAGACCTTCTTCGCTAGATCTACTGGCGTAACAGACAAGATAGTCTCATAGTGGGAACTCTCCAATTTGCATAGTTCCTACCCTTCCATTTTGTAATCATGAATAAAAGAGAAGGATTTTATATAAGTCCGTTAAGCGGAATTCTAAACTATACATATGAGTAAATATACTTATTCTCATATATGTAAATAAAAGAAATTGCGTAAGTAGAAATATAATATGCTAAAAATATGTTTATATATAAATATGTGTAATTCTCTCTCTCTCTCTCGTTGAAAATATAGAAATATACACAAGGTACTTTCATTAAATTCCTGTAGTTTGTAAAACCAAAACTAATAAGGGATCAATTTTTTATTTAGTAATCTTCGAATTTAATCCCTTTCCACATCTAAACATCAATGCCATCTGTTTCCCAATTTTCGTAGTATTTTTTATAGTCGTTTTCTTCCAAGCCTCTCAGGAACTTCAGCGATTTTTGTATTATGACTTCTCGTGACAGGAGTCGCCTCCTTTTAAGAAATATTGTCACTTTACTGTTTAGGAAAATGTTATTTTGGGCATTGTTCCGTTGAGTATGGGTCATGAGGAAGTATAGAACCTTTGTCTTCGCCAATAAATATAAAATGGTTGTGTGTGTGAATTAAAAACTTGCCGAACAATTGTCGTGAATAATGGAAAAGGAACTAATCCCACTGAAGAACCCGTTATCGCCGAAGGTTCTGGACAATTTATTACTTTTACAATGTTTTGTTCAATTTTCGTAAAGATAAAGGCTGCCTGGCCGGAATTCGGCCAGTATTTTTAATGCTTTGCCAAATGTTTTGATTTTTGTTCACTCCTGACGAGGACAAAAGATTTTTGTCGAAACGTCGAGACAATAAAAAATATTTACTGGCCGAAATGTCTTTAATTTCTCCAATTTTGTTGACGTTTGTTTCTGCCCTCTTCTCTATGAGTCTTCTAACATTTGGATCATCTTGGATTAAGCTTCTCTCATCCATTTTTTAAAGGCGGCTATACCAATCATAACTACGGTTCTTTAGCATATCTCGCTGAAAGACTTTCAAAGTATTAACAACGTTTCTGTATTTGAAATTTTTTAAACAGAAAAAAAATCCATAATCCTTGTCCAGAAATTTTAGACATCTTATAAAAATTGTCGATTAGACGCTGATAACACACGCACAAAAACAAACAAAACTTTATATATTATGAGAATTTAATAATATTTCTATAAAATAATTATATTGTGGTTTTTAACGCTTAATTTTCATAATTTGTAAACAACGAGCTCCTTTATTTTGGTCCACGATGTGATTTTTTAAAGAAATACGAACCGGGGATATAGCGAATATTCCCTTATAACGGTCCTAAAATAATTCCCCCAATAGTTTATATAACAATGGGTTCTATAAATTGGGGTTCGTTATAGTGAGGTTTTACTATATATGCAAATATGGAGCTATATTTTCAAAATGTAAAGGGTAGTAGAAATAAGTATATAAGTGATAACTATATGAGACTATTTGTAAAACGTTTATTTTGCTATTGTAAGAAAGGGTTAGCAAATTATCTTATTTACCAACAGACATAGGCATTCTAACAATGGCAAACCTCGAGGATTCACATCGACATTGGGAGATAGCGTTCTATTGGAGCTCGCTACCTGTTGTGAGATCATCTAAGAAATTATCGGAATCTCTTGGGACGTTGCTCTCCCCGGCGTTGACTTCCATCCTGAGGCAATGAAAAGCACAAGTTAGGCGGATACTTCCATCTACAAGTACCATCTTGGACACCTCATCGACCTAAACACTCTGGAGGGATAAACTCTGACGGTCCATCGATGGCAGAGTCTTTCCGCGGTGGATGACACCAATGAAGACTATATATAGAGAGAGAAAGAGAGAAAAATCAAAGCATTACAGAACGAAGGTTTCTTTTACACATACAACAAACTTCTACTGTCCTTACTGCGATTAAAATTATATTGGGAGTGCTTGTCTCATCAGTGGTGAAACCTCCCAGCTGTTTAGCCAATTTAATCTATCAGACCGCGCTACTTAGAGCTCTAATACTGTATTGGACGATTCTGCTTATATATGTTACACTAAAGGGTGGAAATTTAGAAATGGTATTCAAGCAAACTATGGACATAAGCTTTTAGGACACAGTAGAATTACAAATAAATATATTTTTATTATATATATGTATATTATATATTCATATATAAATTTATATATATATATGAATATATATTTATTAAATATTTAATATGTAAAGGAATATTTATCAAATATTTTGTATATATTTATGTATACATAATCTTATTTATTCACATATATTTGTATTATACCTAATGTAATCTTATATGATCGATTCAATAAAGGTAGCTTCAATCTCGATCCCTTTGTGTAGATTCAATGTAAATTATAATTTAATGCGCATGTGAGTGAGGGAAGCGCAAAGAAAGTATGTAAATATGTGAAGTAGCGAGCCAATCAAGGCACGTAAAACTCTGCGGCTACAGATGTGGGTTACAGAGTGACGTTTGATGGGATGGAAACTCCAATAATGGGGAAACAATACTACAACGCAGCACCTTTCCTGGATCGAATCCCCTTCTAGTTTTTCTTTTTTTATCACGTAGTGGTTTATTTTACGTGGCCTCTATTTTCCCCGGGAGTTGTGGTAAAACTTGCCCCGATATAGGAGGAGTTCTCTAACAGTGGTTAGCCGACTGGATGAGTGGAAAAAAATGGTTCTAAATAAATAAATATTACGTATAATATTGAGCCATATGTAATCAACTTTATTAGAGGCCATGTTTTTAATAGCTAGGCCCGTAGATGAGCAAGCCATTAATCAAATCTGGCAAACGTAATAATATAGAAGGGGTGAAAGAGCCCATCGCTAATAATTCTCCTTATTTTGTTTTAAGCTACTTTAGCGAGAAAAAGATTCTAGCCTTAATTACATATGCGCAGCAAATTATCTCTAAAACGAACCAGCGATATAACAACCTATAAAACACACGGTCCTAAAATAAACCCCCCAATTACATCTAATATAAGAATAGTGCTGTATAGAGAACCAAAAGTTAGGTCCCATTGAGGTTCTCTCGTTATAGCGAGTTTTATTTTTTATATATAATTGTGATTTAAGAAGCGTTATGGGTTGTGTATAAAGTGGTATGGACGGAATTCAGGATTCAGCAGCCAAACCTAGTGAGGAAGAAATGAGAGAGGAAAGAGAAGAAGGTTCGAGGACCACCCTGGGAACAACTGGCGAGGAGTCTACCTCAATAGAGAAATATCTCCAGATCATCAAATCCAGGTGTTTTTAAACTATTCTCAGTAGGCTGAAATAGTGATCGCAGGAGGGGTGAGACGGGGAGTTGCCCCGAAATGTCTATTTTTAGAAGGCTTTATATGTGGTCGTCTAGGGGTGAGATCTGACCAGCCAATTTTCTCTTTTTTCCTCTCTTTCCTTTTATGTTCAAACAGATTATTTAAAAATTTATAAATAAGTGTATTTCTACATGTGATATTATGAAATATATAATTTACTTTGAAAAATTAGCTTTTTCCAATCCTACATCTGACTTAGTTAATTATTACCAAACAGAATTCCACATTAATAACTCTATTTTCACGCTATTTTCACAATTTTAAAAATATTGTTCCCAATTTAGATTATACTTCGTTAAGACAAAATTATTTTTCTTCCGCAACGTGTAAGCGAATGTCATTCACCTCCATCATTAAATATATCGAAATATAAACTCTTTAAACTTTGAAGATGAACAAACCGTGTTTTATATATTGTGGGATAGAACAAAGCGCTAAAATAGTACAAGGATCTTATGATTAAAATTTTTTAAAAACATCTCCTGATCGTACAACTGAAAGTTATTGATGGCGTGCGCCATCTGTCGGAATATTTTTCAAAGAATTAATGTTTTATTTAGTTTTTTTTTTACTTTCGTTTGTTTATTTTACTTACTCGGTCCCCTGATGCAGGTGAAGAATGTTCATCGAAACGTCTTATAAAATAAAGAATTCCATTTAGCAGAGACGTCAATATAACGTCAATAATGGTAGTACTGAATCGTTTTGAAAATAGAGCAATCCATATTTAATTCATTAGATATAAAAAGGCATATATTGGATTTAATAAAATATACCAATATTTCGGCTGACTGAACGCCAACCTTTATCGAGACATTACATTTTTGTATACACAAACTCAGCGCCGCATAGTGTTATAATATCACAGTTGAAATCATTTAAAATACAAAGTAGGTGTGGGAAATTTGTGCATGAAAAAATTATTTAAAAAAAATTACAATCAGAATAAGTTAAATATCTTAAAATATTAAAGGAAAAATAATGAGGTCTATCTTATATTTTAAAATATTTGTAAAAAGTACATAAAATATAATCCATTAATAATAAATGTAATACCTCGATAAAGGTTGGCGTTCAGCCAGCCGAAATATTGCCAAAATAAATATTTTATTAAATCCAATATATGCCTTTTATTATCTAATACTACTGAATATGAATGTCGTCCAAGGCACTATTTTAAAAGTTCTAATTAAAACTCATTAATTTTTAATTGAAAAGCACCCACACATATATGTATTTGGACTAAATATCAATGTATTTCGATGGCATCCGTGTTTATTAAAAGTTATTTTCATTTGAAGATTTCAACACTGTTAGATTGAATAAGGACTCGAAACCTCTATATGTGAATGATAAAATTGTTTATGTTTTAATAAGTTTAAAAATTCCTTTTTACGCATATGTATTTCTATACTTGTGTAAATATATTAATACATTTCAATTTAAATATATTAATAACAGCTTTGCCTTTCATTTTTTGTTTTGTTTTCAAGTTGGGATGTGAGTTTATATCAGCTAATATGCAAACATTAGCTTGTTTAAAATACGTCGGAATAATTTGATTAAATAAAGAACAAAATATTATATATATATATAAACTTTTTTATCTCTAACTTTAAATATTTAAAAGTGAATTGTATGTATACATATATGTAAGCTCTCTATGATTCGATTAAATATCTATTCTCACCTACCATTAAAACATGGCACTACTTCTGCTTTAAAACGCTTGGCCAGTGAGTTCGCGCAGGCGTTACACCGACCAATCAGCAGTAGAAAGTGTACCTTGTCATCAGTCGACGCGTCTGTGGCATTCCAACGCAAAAACGGTGGCAGAAAGGAAATGAACCACGCATGCGTCTGCTTGAAAACACTGGGAAACAAAAGGTGGAACAACGAACTTGAAACCCTAAAACGAAACTTTCATTACATACATAAAATTTAGATAGGAAAATTGTAAAGGCTTTTGTGAAAATAGTATTTCAGTATATGTTATATAATGCATAAGAATGAGATATGGAGGTTTTTTTTGTGTGTAGAGAAGAATAAAAATTATATATAGAAATTGAAAATATTAATAATAAATCGCTCAGTAAAAAAAAAAATGATAAATATGTAAATTATTATTTTGAATAAAACATAAGGAAATGAAAATATGTTGTCATGAATCCTGAATAGATACTGCAAAAAAAACAATGGTTGCCTGTAAAGTCGGTTTTACGGGCGAAGATTTTACGTGACAACGGTAGAATATTTATTGATATGAATATAATTAAATTGCACAATAGGAACAAGGAATTGAATGAAAATAAGAATTGGACAAATTTTAACTATAGAAATATATTTTGTTTACTAAAACATTGTACATGTAAACTTAAACTTAACTAATTCCTATTTGAGTGATTTTGTTGAGGATAGGACGATGATAGGAGAAATATGAAATGAAAGGAAGTGTTTCTGCTGTAATGTGTCTTGCGAAAGTCAAGTCGATAGTTGTTCCTTTCAACGTAGTTGACTTAGAAACGTTTGATACGCAATCAAGATTATACGTATTTTTCATGATATTAAGAAACGAGTTGTCAGGCTTTACGTTTTTGTTAAAATCACCACACAGAAGAATCGGTATACTAGAATCAACTTGCACGAACGGTGGCACGTACTGGCTGTTGTGAATGTACGGACCGAGTCCTTGCCATAGTAACATTCCAATATCCTGCATACTAGCTCCTGGATGAATATATACAGCACCGAGTATAAACTTGAAGCTAGTATTAGCGGCGAAGCAAGTAACTTCAGTCATGCACATGTCACCCTTGGTTTTAATGACACGAGTTACGTCTGTAATCGCAACTTGGAACACTTCCGCCGTAGATGTCGATGATAATTTACGATAGATCGCCACTCCACCAGCCGCGTTGGTATTTGAAAATCAAAACACTTATTCAGATCGAAGGTTCAAATTTTTGCTAAATAAATTTGAAATTAAATAAAATTTGTAATTGTAAATGATGAAGTTGAAAATTAAAACATTTACTTAAATTAGATGTTAAAATTCTTGCTCAACACAGTTTAAATAAAGTTTTCTTATATCTGCCACCTTTTCTTAATATTTGTAATTTTAAAGAATCAATTCGAAAATCAAAACATTTATTCAGATCGAAGGTTCAAATTTTTGCTAAATAAATTTGAAACTATTTAAAATTTGTAAAATAATAATTAATTAATTAATTAATTTTAAACTAATAATTTACTTAACACTATCAACATTTATCAATAGTATGACATAACCTATAAACTCAGTTTCTCAACTTTTGTGTCAATCTAACAATTAATCAATCAATCATAGTTTACGATAATGAAATATCAGTGTACAATTATTTACCTTTATTGTTGTAGTTGTTGTAAATGACGAATCTAAGCACTCCACATTTTCACTACAGACACAGCTGACGATACTTTAACCACACGTGTGAACTTGTATTATGACGCTTTCTTGTTTTTCCAACGCCAAGAACGTTCGAGAAAGACAAAGACAGAGACAAGCATGCGCCGATTCAATGCGCCTAATTCTCTAGCGCTGCGCGCGCAGCACTCTCGTTCGGTGACTCATCGTAACGTTACCGGGCGTTACACTTTTTCATAAGTGACTCCCAGCCGCAACCTAATTTAAGACGTTGTCACGTCAAAAAAAGTCCAATTAGAGGGAGAAAAAAATGACACCATATATATTTATAACATAAATTTGCGAGATGATAGTATTCATGTACCAAAAGTGGCACCTATCCCTTTATTTATGGATTAGAACAATATAAATTCAGTTAATTACACTATTAATTAAAAATTAACGGTGGTGATGAGGAATGAGCCACAACATCAGTTTTGGCAAATTCGGATAAAAAGGAAACCTGTATAAACTGGTTCCGGGCTATGGGCCTCATCAATACTTCCATGGGCTTCCATTTCATAACATCCTACGAGAGGGGTTATGAAATCGGTCAAATTAGCCAAAAAGGTGTTTAAGCTGGTTAAGTGGCAGGACTGATTCTCAGGATATAATACATACAACACATAGTTGGTGATGGTTGGTTTTTATGTAACTAAGGTGGCACCTCTCTCTGATATACAGGTTAGCTTTATGCGTGAATTAGCCAAAACACCAGTTAAAACACCATAATTACGGCGATCCCCACCGTAAGGTTTTTTACTGGGATGATGAACTAAATGTGTTGCTTTAATGTATATTTGAAGGTAGAGGTGCCTCATTTTGTACATATATAGTTATATTAAAGCCTATATTATAGTGATGTATATCGTTAAATTTTCACAGGCTTTCTGAATTTATATCCTTCTACAGTTGCATAGAAAGAGGCTACAATAAGAATCGAATATATGTAAATTTACACCAATATATACATTCCTCTTCTTGTAGCTAGAGATCAATTCAAAGGTACTCTCTTTCTTTAAACTTCTCATTTTTTATGTTGAATATCGTTGGGAATTATCGTAGGAATTGTAGCAATATTGTGTAAATTATATTTGCATTTCTCATAACGTCATCTATCGCTTGAAATTGTAATATCGAAACAGCTAAACTGGCGAAACCGCTGTAAATGTTCATTCCTTTATGAGCTAAGCTACTCCAACGAATAGTTTTTTCCCGGATTCCAGTAAAGTGTGTCTAATAATATTGTTTTCAATTTATAAATAATAACTTACCAAATATTAATAATAAAAATGAATGTCTCTCTCTATGTATGCAAAGTAATTTATTTATTTATCGTTTATATATAAAATTGAATGTATATATATATATGCAAATATAGAGGACAAACAAACTTGAATACATCCTGTAGAATATTTATATATGACAGCCAAGCGTTGAATTTCTTGCCATTTATTATTTATATTTGCATGTATATTAGGGTATAAACTTTAAATTTAGCTTTGAAAAATAAATGGAAGAGGGGTGTACATATGAATTTATCATTTAAAAGGTAAGATGTTTATGGATTCTATATATACTAACATATGGATTTTACAAAATGTTTGCTTTAGCAGACAAACCATTTTAGATCTCTCTCTCCGTGAAATTTCATTTTTATCTTTATATCTACAGTAAAAATTCTCTATAGCGAACCCCAATGGGACTGAACCTTTTAACTCTAGTTCGTACTGTATTATAACGGGGATTTATATGGGGTTTGTTATGAGAGAAGGTTTTCTATATCCCAGGTTCGTTTTAGCGAGGTTTTACTTTATATATATATTAATATATCAGAATGAACAACAAGTCTCCAAGAATAAGTGTCTTCTTTTCCTCCACTTATCCTTGGAGACTTGTTGTTGTTTCTGATTGTGATCAAAGGATTCTAACCGTTTAATATATATATTAATAGTGATTTATTTTTTGAAAAATAGAGAAAATATTAAGTAATACAGATTTTGAATTTAACTTTGAGTCAGAACAGCAAGCTAATTCTGTATCGAATAATACCGTTAAAAGAATTTGAAAATTTATATAAATTTTAAAATTCTCTTAACGGTATTATATATATTTATTATATAAATTAAATATATATATAAACTCGATTTATTAATATTTAGAAAATATCATTTTGAAAGGTCAGATACAATATACAAAGCCTATTATAACATATAAGAGTATATAGAGATAAACTTAATTTTCACAATTTTTGATTTAAAATATTGATTATAGTAAATTATATAAATAAGTAATTATATTAAAAACTGAATATTATCAAAACCGATTTTTATCGAAGTGTATATTTTATAAATTACTCTCTTATTTCTAATATATTTCCTTTTGAAAATAAAGAAATCTCCCTAATAAAATGGCTATATGAAAAAAAGAGCATAAATTGGATTGGTAAAAATATTTAATTTAGCGATATTTGGATTGGCAGAATGCCAACCTTTATTAAGGTGAATAATTTACCAAGTAAATACATTATTTATACTCTGATAAAGGGAATTCTACAGCTAGGTGAAAAATTAACGAATTAAATATCTTTAAGATCAGTAAATATGTAACTTTCCAGTACAATTGTAAATATGTTAATATGGTGCATTAGATCTCCATCTGTTATAAGATATGTAAACTATTTTGACACATATGTGCAATTCTTTTAAAAGTAAAACAGTTTTTTAAAAGATATTTTTCAATGTGTGCTATATTAAGAGGTGTGTATTTTATGTGTATTGTGCCAAGTATTGAAAATCTCTGAAAACTTCAGATCGATGACAAAACCACAACACCAGCTTTGGTAAATTCCGAACGCCCACCTGGTAACAATGATTTCGTCCCTGGTCACTCCAAGATGGTCTTTGATTTCATGATATTAACAAGTGATTTAAGAAATAATCAGAATTGTTTAAAGATGAGGCAAAGTTTTATTTTTATTTTTAAAGGAGATTTGCCTTTTTATTTTATAGACCAAAATACCCTCCTGTCCAAATTCAATCTATATTTCGGCTATAGATTTAATAGAGATAGCTAACTTCTCTTTGTCGTATTGTGTAGGCCTCATTAAGGCTTGTGTAACCAATAAAATCAATATGGACAAAAAACTTCAATAACTGCTTGAAATGCAATAGTGTATAAGCATCTCCGGAACATATCTTGTCATGCTCAGAACTGACAATAGAGGACCTATTTTCCAGGCCTATAACTACCACCGCAGAATTGGAGAGGAGTGGACTTCAGGAATTGGTCTAACCATGGAGATAAGCAACACCACCACCACCACCAATAAAATCAAACCCAGACCTGGACTGATGAGGCTCACGTTCTCCAAGTAAGTTTTCTGAATTTATTAAAGCTGGTGTTGTGGTTTTAACACTATTCTTAATCTGCTAGTATGCAGAGATGGTTGATAAATGGCGCATATGTTTCTACGTCTAGTTTGACGGTAGAGATGACCTTTTTTTTCTATAGACCTATATATAGATTTTTTGCTTATAGGAAATTAAACTATATAAAAATAAAGGACGCCTCTCCCTTCAAAACAGACGCTAAAACTTAGCGCCATACTTTGACCGTCTCCGCGCGGTGTTACTTTTATTTCCATAGATATATATATGTATATTCATATTTATCTCATGAATTGTACAAAATATAATTAATAAATAAGAATTTTAAAAATAAACGGAAATCTTCATGAAAATTATTAATTGTTTACATAATACATTATTTATATAATTACTAGCGGATGTACCCGGCTTCGCCCGGGTTTTACCCGAGTAAAGGTTTGTCTAACGAACATTTGTTGAAACAATTCTCTATAAACTTATATAAAAAAAGATATATTTTGATAATTTGAAACTCGTAAATTTGAATCTCTCGATAAAGTGAACATTTTTTCCCGGTCCCTGTGTGCCGTGTCATCCTGAATTTTGTCTTTCCTAATTTTCTACATTACAAAATCATCGTTTTATCTAGTGAACATTTTTTCCCGGTCCCTTGAAAAATACTCGATAAGTTGAATAAAATCAATATTAATTGGTTCCCTCGGTAATTGGAAGTTAAAGGAATAGTATCTTGCCTTGGAATTGTATCATTATTCTTGTGTCAAATAAATTGCCGTGTCATCCTGAATTGTGTCTTTCCTAATTTTCTACATTACAAAATCATCATTTTATCTATTCTCCCAATATATATGTTGTAGTAAATGATAAAACTAACTTTGACTTGTGCGCAATTAATAGGTAGAAAATCTTATACTTTTGATAATTTTTTTTAAGATAATAAACTCATAGATAAAAAAAACGTGTTATCATCATCGCAATGATGGCGCTGCTTGCGAGTTAAATCTACAAATCTGCAAATAACTCTAAAGATATTCAAGATATTCAAGATATTATTTTTCAAAAACCTTTCCGGGGATATACCTAATAATATCCCAAAATTTCACGGCGATTGGATGTATGGTTTTTGAATCTATAGAGTATAGACAGATAGACAGACATTCAATTTTATAAATATACTACCGAATGACCCGGGCAACGCCTGGAGTTTACCCGATTAAATGCTTTTATTCAAATACTATTCGTTACAATTATAAATTGACGCCGTGGATGTCATTCTTGTATAATATATAATTGAGTTTTAAAAATTGTAAAAAAAAAATGCATCGGCCGGGAATCGAACCCGGGGCGCCCGCGTGGCAGGCGAGCATTCTACCACTGAACCAAAAGCAAACGGTGACAGAATTAAGAACGCATGACGATGATAACTGTATATTATCCGTGACAGAGGCGGCCGATGAGGAAAGACGGTCGTGACTATATATAGTAATAATTCAAACTGTACCTTATCATGGATGTGGTCTTGTTACCTTGTGTTTATAATCTATAATCCAAATTGTACCTTATCATGGATGTGGTCTTGTTACCTTGTGTTTATAATCTACTAGCGGACGTACCCGGCTTCGCCCGGGTTTTACCCGAGTAAAGGTTTGTCTGACGAATCTCTCGATAAAGTGAACATTTTTTCCCGGTCCCTTTAAAAGTACTCGATAAGTTGAATAAAATCAATATTAATTGGTTCCCTCGGTAATTGGAAGTTAAAGGAATAGTATCTTGCCTATGAATTGTATCATTATTCTTGTCTCAAATAAATTTCCGTGTCATCCTGAATTTTGTCTTTCCTAATTTTCTACATTACAAAATCATCGTATCATCATGATAATATTTAGAGCAGATTGTTGAATTATAACAGATAAATTAGAATATTTATCTTGATTATTTTTAGGCGAAAAGTTATTTCAAAAATTTTATTTGCTAGAAACCTTCCCAGTACTATATTAAATAACTTCCCAAAGTTTCATGGCGTTCCAATGAGTGGTTTGGTCAGGCATAAAGGACAAACAGACACACATACATTCATTTTTATATATATAGATTATTATATTATAATATATAATTATTTAATCGGTATAGAAATTTTAAAAATAATGTTTATAAAAATGAATAATACTTATTTATTTATAATCATATTGTTCATAATAAGGTAAATTCTTAATTTCCATAAAAAATATGAATAATGCTTATTTATTGATAACCATATTGTTCATAATGAAGTAAATTCTTAATTTCCATAGATAAAATATGAATAATACTTATTTAATGATAACCATATTGTTCATAATGAAGTAAATTCTTAATTTCCATAGAAAAAAAAACGTGATAGAAAATACGAGTTATAAATAAAAGACGATAATCATAAAATTGGTATTCCACAACCTATTCCTTCAACTAACAACAACAACAACAAAAAAAAAACGAAAGCAGACGAACACTATATGTAATTATATATTAGGGGAAATTTTCCCCATTGTACCTGAATAATGATTTATGATTGGTTGCCGATGTTGAGTCATTCATCACACAACTTTCTAAATACATGCGCATAAGAAATATTTAAAATTTTGCCATTTTTTATTGCTAAATGGAAAATTATCGATTGGAAAGAAAAGAAAAGTAAATACCCCCCTCCCACGCTACGCCATATATATTATATATACATTATCTTGATAAAATATTATTTTATCTTTAAAATATCGATATTGATTTATATTGAAAATTGATTCAGTTTGATATAGAGAGATAGAAAATAGAGTGCGTTGCAAATTTATAATTATGCATTTATAAATTTATACAATAAAAAATATATTTTAAAATGTCGACAATAGTTTATATTATAGAAATTTATTATGTTATTTAGATATTTATATTTAAATTCTCACATCTATTGGTAAAATTATTTTTATAAACATTTATATTTGGCATATTTTTTCATTAAGGCTCGTTATTTCGACGCAATTATCCCTAGCCGGGATATCGCGCTTTGTGTGTTGAAATAAAATAAAGGCTCGTTATTTTATAGAATATATGATTATTTACAACAAAAAGTCATATAATATTGATATTATTTATTGATTCATATTATATATATATATATATAACGCGAAAAACGGTCTTTATTCAGTTAAAAGAGGCAAATACAGTCGGCAGTCAAAGGGGAAGGGGTATCAAGAGGGCGTCGATCTAGCTGTTGTAGTCTTTCCGTCTATTTCCATTTCTCTACATGGCGGAGGGGTTGTCTTCACTTCTAGGGGAGTGGGCTTAGGTTTTTTATCTAGGTTCCTGTCTTCTTGTTGGTCAGAGTTGTCGTGCTGAGACGCATTAAGCGGTCTCTTCTTCGTCGGATTTTTTACATCGAGGATTGCATCGTATACTGCATCATACTTGTCGATCTCCGTTAAAATTAGCCTCAATTTGCCTATTTTGTCGTTGAGTGCTCTTCTTTGGTCGGTATTGAGGTCTCTGAAGTTTTTTGACTTAAAATCTTCACATTTCTTGAGGTAGCAGGAGGTCCTATACTTCAGGTCGGGGTGCAGTTCAAGCTGTTGACAGACTTTGGTCTGTCTAGAAATACCTGCCCTTTTGAATACCAACGCGATGATCCTTTCCATTTTAGGGTTGTCTCTGTGCTCGCAGTCTATCAACTCCCTCTGGAGTTGAGAGGAGTCCATCGACCACTGTGAGCACCTGGCTGATGTGTCTTCGTCAGAATCTTCGGTTCCTGCGTCGGTCCTTGATTCAGAACAAGGGTGAGTGGCTGTTCCTCCACCAGGGGGGACTGGTTTTGTTTCTTCGTCCGGGTTCGACGTATGATTTCTCCCTTTCACGGAGGTCATGTTTCCTTTTTCGGTGGGGATGCTCTTCTCCATTGGAGGTTGTTCGGGGGTAGGGGTTCGTGGCTGTGCAGTCGGACTCAGGGCGTCTGCAAAGGATCTTGTTACTGTTTCCCTGATCCGGGGGTCGAAAGGGCATTTGGCTCTGATATGGCCATGTCGTTTGCAGCCCACGCAAATGACATCTTCGGCAATAAAGATTTTAAAATTGTTGCCCGTGTAGTCGATGGTGATGATAGCTGGCATGGCAGTGTCTTCTTTCTTTTTGAAGATGATCTCTCTCCTCAAAGAGGAGAGGTGCTTGTATAGAGGATTGTCGGTGGGGAAGGGGAGGGGTCGGACGCTCAATACCTGTCCATAAGGCTGTAGGGTTCTCACAATGTCTTCATCTTGTATGAACAGCATTACCCCGGATAAGATGTATTTTTTCGGGATGTTAAAGAGCGGGTAGGGATATGATAATTTAAACCAATAACCCTATATTATGTAATACGTATAACAAGCTTGTCATGTTGTATATAGAACTAATTATAAACTAACTAATTATACGCATAATTGACATGTCTCCTTGCACCACCATATGTAATGTACTGAGGATGAATAAATAAAATATAATAGATTAAAAGCCAAGTTAAAAGCAAGATTGAGAGATCCCAAAGTAACTTCTAAAGATAGATTGTTAGCCGACAGGTAGGCGCCAGACTCGAATATCAGCGACACGTGCCGTGTCTCGAGTAGCATCGACACGTGCATGACCCAATTCTCTTAGTCAGAGCGGTCGTATAAAAAGGCCGCGTAGCAACAGCCAGTTCAGTTGAGTTCCAGAAAGTTCCCCATCTGCGTGTCGCCGGTTGTCACCAACTCATCGACGATGTAAAACAGTAAGAAAACTTCTCGATCTCCATCTTTGCTCTTGGCTCGCTTTTTATCTATTCAAGGAACTTTCTTTCAACTGTGTCTCTTCGTTTTTTGTGTGTGTGGACATTCCCAAGTTTCCACTCTGCCTCGACCACGACTGCCTGTACTTTGTGAGAACTGTTAAAGGTCCTACAAGGTGCAGCGAGGTACTGGAAAACTCTCCACCCCTGACTGTCCCTCGCGGTTACTACAGGTTTGACCCTCGGTTGCCACAACTTATAACAGAGAGTCGACAGAGCCTCAACACAATATTACAGTTAGTCGACAGGATCCCTAATCACAGATAAGGATCTCAACACATTATCACAGATAGTCGACAGGATTACCACAACGAAGGAGACCACAACGAAGAAGGTAAAGACTGTCCAGATAGATAGAAGAGCCAAGAAGCAAGATGGAGGAGCAAACCAACCCGTCCAACGATACAGCCGAACAAACTATCCCCAAACAAGAAACGACATTGGAAGAGGAGGAAACGGCGCCGCCCCAAGATACCTCCGCAGACCCACTGACACAGATCGCCGATGCCCTGAGTAAGTTACTGGTAGCCCGATCTCCTAGGGAGATAGACGTAAGTCCATACGATGGTACTTTTGAAGCCCAAAGCTTTTTCGACAACTTCGATGTCCAAGCAGACCGAACTGAACTGACCTACACAGATCGCCTACGCAAATTACCCTGCTACCTACAAGGTAAGCCCCTCCAATATTTCCGAAGCCTACGGTTAGATAGGTTATATTATATTGAAGCCCGCCAGAGATTGATAGACTTATTCCCAGCAACGACAGAAGCGTCGTTTGCACGCTTTTTGGCAATCAAAATGACACCCCAAATGTCCCTAGAAGACTACTACCAAAACAAAACTGTTATGGGTATGAAACTCGACCTACCCGCCGACATTTTAATTGAATCTCTGACCGACGGACTACCCGTCGCAGACCAGCGATTAGTCGCAACTGTGCAGCCAAACACCATTAAGGAATGGTTCGACCTAGTGTCAAGAATAACTCAGTGTGCCACCAGTGCAGTGAACCAGCGCCAAGTAGACAAGGCTCCACACCCCACCTACCACAACCCACCACCGCGGTACAACAGCCAGCGGCCATCACGTGTAACATACCCAGTTACACCTCCCCCCTCGCCTTGCAAGTATTGCAATGCCATGCACTGGCACTCCCAGTGTGTACAACGGTTCCCACGGGACCAAACACGCCCAGTCTACAGCGCCCGACCACACACAACCACTGTACCAAAACGTGGTACCCACACCCAGCCCAAGGTCCCACCTCCGAACCATGTTCCCCAAGTCCAAGCTGCAAGCCAAGACGACTCTGCAAGCCCCGCGAGCAGCTCAACGGTAGGAAAACCTGAAACTTATTTTCGTTGAACAATTAATAATATGGACTGAATTGTCACCAAATGTAAACTTGCCCTTTTTAATAGACACGGGAGCATCTATAAACCTACTTAACTTAGATATTTTAAGAACCATAGAAAATAGATTACCATATAAAGTTATTATCCATCAGTACAGTTTAACTATAAATGCAATAGCCCACAATGTAAATACCCTTGGATATATTTTTTTAAAACTTAAAATCGGTAACCTCACCCAAAAACTAAAATTCTTTATAGTAGAAGCTTCACTACCTTTTGGTATTTTATCTATTAATACCCTTAAAATATTTAAATTAATTATAGATTTTAATAATCTCCAAATTTATCAAAATAATGATGCTCTCCCAACGAATGTCTATAAGTTCACCAAGTGCAAACAGGATTTATGTTCCACTCAACCGAGGGAAACTGATATGTTTACCACTTTCCCCTCGCACCAGTCCTGTTTACACGTGGCGGACTCTACTCCAATTATATGTTCCCCCACTATTGTATCACCCACTATTTCTCCTACCCATGATATTGAGATTTCTATACCTTCTAATGCGGCACTTCAGTTAGAACATTGTCCACACCAACTCCACCGAATTCTATATGAATTCTCGCAAGTGTTCTCTACTAATAAATACAATGTGCCCAAATTGAACATACCACCGGTAAAAATCAATACCACCACAGATAAAATAATAGCATTACGCCCATATAGAGTGCCACTACACGACCAACAAGAAATACAAACCCAAATAGAACAAATGCTCCAATATGGAATCATTGCCCCGTCAGTTTCACCTTATGCCAGTCCCATAACGCTTGTTACCAAACGTGACCAAACGAAGCGTTTCTGTATTGATTACAGAAAACTTAATGAAATCATCGCTCCAGACGTACATCCCTTACCCTTAATAGAAACCATTCTTGACAAATTGTCAAAAGCCAAATATTACTCTTCTGTAGATATAGCATCCGCATATTGGCAAGTGGAAATAGAACCTAACTCACGTAATCTACTAGCTTTCGTGACGTTAGATAGTCAGTACGAATTTTGTAGACTTCCTTACGGATTTAAAAATTCACCACAGATATACCATCGTGCCATAAACCAGGTCATGCAAAAATATAAACTAAATTTTGTTACCCATTACTTCGACGATTTCATTATTTTTTCTGACACCCTTGAGGATCATCTACAACACCTACAACAATTTCTAACAGTGTGTCAACACGAAAACATCAAACTTAATTATAATAAATGTTCATTTTTTAAAACAAAAATAGATTTCTTAGGATACACTGTTACCGCAGGTACTTATGCACCGCAGACGCGCAACCTTGATACTATAAATGCCATAAAAACACCTAACAATCAAAAAACACTACAATCATTTTTAGGAGCAGTAAACGTTTATAATAAGTTTATAGCAGATTATGCCCGCTTACGAGCACCTTTAAATAAACTACTTAAAAAGGATGTAAAATGGAATTGGAACACAGACTGTCAACAAGCTTTCACCACTCTCAAAGAGAGTTTAACCAGTAAACCAGTACTACACTTGTATCAAGTCGGTTTACCATGCCGCCTTTATTGCGACGCATCCACCCAAGGGATTGCCGGCATACTCAAACAGGTACACCCAGATGGACAAATACATCCTGTGCAATATTTTAGCCGCGCCCTTAGGGCACATGAGAGAAACTACACCGTTTCCGAACTTGAGTGCCTTGCCATCGTCGAAAGTGTAGACAAATTCCGAATATACCTCACCGGTATAAAATTCACCATATACACAGACCACCAAGCTTTACAATGGCTTAAAACTATAAAAAATCCGTCAGGCCGACTATTTAGATGGAGCCTGAGACTATCTACCTATAATTACGAAATACACTACATCAAAGGCAGTCAACAGTATGAGGCAGATTTACTCTCAAGAAACCCCTTTGTAGGATTTATCAGTACTGATATTATAAAACAGCATCAACCAACAGCATCCCCCTTCAACATTGATACAAACGGCTTACATACCATTACCCGAAAAGGTGTAACTAAAATAATAATTCCCGAAACCCTGCAACATTCTCTCATGAACAAAGTTCACCAAAAGTATAACCACCCTGGCATCTCTCAGATGACCCGCATAATTACTACCCAGTACTACTGGAAAGGTATCTCTAAATCTATAGAAAAATTTGTCAGGTCGTGTCACACCTGCCAAATCATTAAAAGGCCCAAAGGAAAACCCTATGGTGCCCTCGGACAAATTCCACCACCTCAACAACCATTCGACTTAATCTCTATAGATACCATAGCTGGATTTTCGAAATATGGACACTCCAAGACCTATCTACACGTAATAGTGGATCATTTAACGCGATATGCTTGGACCTTTCCATCAAAGTCCACCAGTACCCTAACGTACATTCAAACCCTCAAGACTGTACTACAGCAAGGATCTCCAAAACGTCTGTTATCTGACAGAGCGCCCGCTTTTACCTCAGAAAAATTCCGTAAATTTCTAATAATGCATGGTATACAACCTCTTCTAACTACCAGCAATAATCCACAAGCAAACGGTTTAATAGAACGCTTAAATGCGACCATTACAGGCAAGCTCAGACTAGCTTATCTAGAAAATCCGAAAGCTTCCTGGACTCAACTAGTTAAACGCGTCACTCAGACGTACAATAACACACCCCATTCTGTCACAAGTTTTCCACCTACCTACTTAATGTTCAATGTTATCCCCCCAGATCTAAGAACTCATCTTAACCCATATCCCGAGATAAATATAGCTCGAGAGATAGCAAGCTCTCGTACTCAAAATAAACATAAAAAAGATAAAGAAACATTTGATAAGCAGCACAGAACACCACATTTCGAAGAGAATGATCTTGTTTTGGTAAAAAATTACAGACATCCCGACACAGGTAAATTAGCACCCTATTTTACTGGACCCTACAAAATAATTCAAATTATTTCACCCAATGTCGTTCGAATAGATCGTCCAAATCAGCCACTCAATAGAGATAGTGACACCATACATGTCAATAAATTAAAATATTACACAGAGGATGTGTTGTACATAACACCTCCACAGCCCCGATTCGTTCAACACCCACAGCGATTGCCTCAAGATGTATATTTCATTGAATTCAATCATTTGACTCCAGATATCTTTGAAACACAATATTTCCGAATTATACCGCCTACAAGCTCACAGCCTTTTTTACATTTAAACCCCAATATTTTCAATTAGGTCAGGAAACAAGTGGAAGGCAGGGAGATTTTCCCATAGCCAGCAGGGTGACTCACAAACATCAATAAACAGTTGCAGCGGCGTCAGGAACATGACACCTCCAATTTATTAGGCCGTACCTTGGCACAGCAGAATGCTAGATTGTCGTGTCCACCAAATAACCTGTCAATTATCAACTGATTGACTTACCAATAATTACCCAATTCACTTATTAATTTGAATTTTAATATTGAAAAAAATATCATTAAACTTTATATCTTTAATTATCATCGTGTGTTTTACAACTTTTACATTGTTTGCACGCCCAGTGTGGAATTTTTTTTTTGACACAAAAGAACAATCATTCAATTATATGACTTTTGGGTACGCTTTTAATATGAACAAACACAACATTACCGGCTCATTCGTTAGGAATAAAAAAGAATTTAACCTCTCATTTCTCCATAGGTAACGCAATGTTACATGGAAAAAAGATCTGTTAAATTAATAGTTTAAATGATTTTTTCCCCAAGCGTAACAAGCCGGCGTTTGGGTAGGCTCACCTAAAAATTTTGCAGACCAAACAGCATAAAACGCTCTGCAATCTTTTTAGCGCCTAAGACATGCATTACACACTTCATGTATCCAAAGTCCCCATCTTCCACTACACTACATCATTTTTAGGGATCAAGATCGCTCCCCGTCTGGTCTCACATAATATAATCGGGAAGATCTGGCAAAGACCAACTTCTCAGACCGGACCAAAGCGACATAGGGCCACATTGCCTCCCCATAGGTCAAACTAAAGACACCAATAATCTTGGACCTACACCTAGACATTGTGTGAATATGTTCCTTTCTTTTTTTTTTTTTCTCTCAGGAACGAATATTTTTTTTGTTTTCTTTTAACTTTTCTTCAAAAGAGACATTTTTTTGCTCCATTTGTTACTACTTAACATTTATCTAATTATTATATCTTTTATATTTTGCTAATTCATTATTATGTCTTTTATATATTACTAATTCTAATTATTATATCTTTTATATTTTGCTAATTCATTATTATGTCTTTTATATATTACATGTTTGATTTTATCCCCTTATACTGTTGTTATCCGCAATCATATTTCTATTTTTTTTATTCACTATATTTTTGTTTAAATAACTTTATTATATGACAATGTTTATCATCAACTATCGGGCATCTACAACAATCGTTTTCAACAATCATATTCTTTAACTAATTCCCTATACTTTCTCACTACCTATTTCAGCCATTGCTAGAAACGACAGTACTGCTTGACAATTTTTCTTTTGATTTCGTAAATCAACAAACTCTTTGAAAACACCGTTCCCCAGAAGTACAAGTCTCGACTTTTTGGTCTGAACACGTTTCAAAAGTTTATTTCAATCATCCGCAGAGCACATCACCAACGCATGCACAAAGCGTTCACTTTTTCAACTTTCAATTTTTTTCAGCTCTAGCGGACCACAATCAACCTTTGATTTCAAGTCAAGCCAGACCACCTACTGTCGCTACAACAATTCTACTTATCGCATGGCTCTACCACCCCTTTCAAGCATATTAATTCTTTTCTTCAACTTTTTAACCCAATAACCCTACAATTGTGACAAAGCACTGTAACCTTATACAGGATCACAGGTGAAACATTGCCTAGGAAGACGCACAAGTCTATATCCTCGCTTTGCACCTGGATCTCAGTATTTGATTGTCTGTGCAACACTTACAATTGCATATTCTTCAACCCCTAACCCTTTCCAACGCCCGCCAACAATCTCTTAGAACATCATCATTATTTTTTAGCAAACAAAGGTTTTATCTACAGTTCTCTTTTATAATGAATATCATAACTTTTAAATTAAACATAAGTTTTATTTTTATAATTTTCAGATATAGCCAAATAAACATCTTGTATAGCCCTTTACCCTCACAGTTTTAATTAATTAAAAGAAATTTTAATTACTTACCTGTGTTAGAGAGGCTTTACCCGCTTAAACCCGGATAAACCCTTTCACTCCCGGGGCCCATCTATGATAATTTAAACCAATAACCCTATATTATGTAATACGTATAACAAGCTTGTCATGTTGTATATAGAACTAATTATAAACTAACTAATTATACGCATAATTGACATGTCTCCTTGCACCACCATATGTAATGTACTGAGGATGAATAAATAAAATATAATAGATTAAAAGCCAAGTTAAAAGCAAGATTGAGAGATCCCAAAGTAACTTCTAAAGATAGATTGTTAGCCGACAGGTAGGCGCCAGACTCGAATATCAGCGACACGTGCCGTGTCTCGAGTAGCATCGACACGTGCATGACCCAATTCTCTTAGTCAGAGCGGTCGTATAAAAAGGCCGCGTAGCAACAGCCAGTTCAGTTGAGTTCCAGAAAGTTCCCCATCTGCGTGTCGCCGGTTGTCACCAACTCATCGACGATGTAAAACAGTAAGAAAACTTCACGATCTCCATCTTTGCTCTTGGCTCGCTTTTTATCTATTCAAGGAACTTTCTTTCAACTGTGTCTCTTCGTTTTTTGTGTGTGTGGACATTCCCAAGTTTCCACTCTGCCTCGACCACGACTGCCTGTACTTTGTGAGAACTGTTAAAGGTCCTACAAGGTGCAGCGAGGTACTGGAAAACTCTCCACCCCTGACTGTCCCTCGCGGTTACTACAGGTTTGACCCTCGGTTGCCACAACTTATAACAGAGAGTCGACAGAGCCTCAACACAATATTACAGTTAGTCGACAGGATCCCTAATCACAGATAAGGATCTCAACACATTATCACAGGGATATATTGTTTTGTCTTTGACTTGAAAGCCAGTGTTGATCAGCATTTCTGCCTGTTCAACCCCGGCCAAAGAGACTATGGCTTGACCATTAATCTTACCGATGGAGTGGATGCTGGGTCGGCCTATGACTTTGGCGATTCCGTCTAGGTGTTCTTCCGCGGTACAGTCCGGGAGCGAGACGAATTGTATCGTCGATTTTGTTGTTGAACTTCTCCTTTCATACGTCGCCTTTCTATCTTGATCGAATTTTCTGAGTTCTTCTTGAGAGAAGATTGGTCTTTGGGCAGTGATTTTTGCATGTAGATCTCCTGCTTGCGTTAAATATGTAGATTTTTCAGTTTGTAGTTGCGAAGATGAGGATGTAAATTGTGATTTTCGACCAGCCAATGAGGTGAGTGATGACGATGATGACGCAGCAGCCGGCCCGGCTGTCGCCATGGTGATGCTGTAAATCTACAACTTGTAGATTTACAAACCTATGAAAATTGAATCTATGAAAATTTCAAACTTGATGAAATGACTTTAAATATGGCTCAAGATGAAGCCCGTCTTACGGCGAATCCGATGGTATGATTGAAGTTGAGTAACAAAGGCAGTCAGTAGAATGAGAGGCGAAATACGCGGAGCTCGCGCGACGCGTGGCCGCACGGTCGGCGTATATATATATATATATATAGATGGCGTCAGGTTTTGACGTTTATTTTGAAGGGGGAGGCGCCTTATGCTTCTATGGATCAATTTCCTCCCTGGATCTATATATATATGTGTGTGTGATCATTTATTATATTGTAACGTGGTGTGTATTTACATAATTTAGATTGTATTGAGTTACATAGTTTTTAATCATGACATAGCTATATAAATACGCATAAATACAATTTTAAGGTAGGCCGTTAAAGAGAATAAAGTCCGTTCGTGTATATCTCTCCTCACGTCTATTTTGCAACGCGACAATATATAAACATATATTCAAACCATATTGATATCTCATTTTGAAATATTGGGCAAAATGTAATATTTACTCTAGTTATTTAATCGTATAGATTCATATTTTTACAGAAATATATATATATATATATATATATATATGGTAATTTAAAACAACAACCTCATATTGTGTAGATAACTTATAACAAGATTGTCATGTTGTATATAGAAACACATCTATAAATAATTATGCGCATGATTAATCTGTGTCTTTACATCACCCTATGTAATGTAATTTGTACAAAGTGGATAAATAAATAAAATCTGTAATAGATTTAAGAGTTGAGCTAAAGCAGAGATCGAGCATAGTATTGCCAAAAACAACAAAGTCTAAAGAGGGAAGTCATAAATCAGGTAGATTTACTATTCCCACAAACAAGGCCACCCACACTGTCACATGTGGTGGAATGCAGAGACCCCTCTCACACCTGGACAGGTAAAGGCGCCCTTTCTCAAACGCCCCTGTCACATAAGGTCCCCCCCCCCCCCGTCTTTTAAACTATAAATACATCACTTTTACAGTGACTTGACAGTTCAGTTCAGTTCAGTTTAGTTGAGTTCACCCTTAGTGCAAGCCGCGCCGGTCGTATGTTATGTCGATCTCATCCAACATGTAATTAGGAAGAACTCGTCTATCTCCATCTTGCGCTTCTAGCTCAGCTTTTATCTGTTACGGAACTTTCTTAGTGCAACTGTGTCTTCGTTTTTTGTGTGGATATCCCCAAGCTTTTCCACTCTGCCTCGACCACGACTGCCTGTATTTTGTGAGAACTTTTAAAGGTCTTCCAAGGTGCAGAGAGGTACTGGAAAACTCTACATCCTGACTGTTCCTCTTGGTCAAAACAGTACAACAAGAGCTACCAGGACTTCAACTCTTATTTCAGTAGTCGACAGGATCCCTACAAAAGCTACTGGAATTTTCTCATCTCATTACATGAGTCGACAGGATATCTCTTATTCAGTAGTCGACATCAAACTCAACAAATCATTTCAGTAGCCGACAGGATCTCTACAAAAGCTACTGGAATTCACATCTCATCACAGATAAGTCGACAGCAACTCATCATCTCATTACATGAGTCGACAGGATGACCAAAACGAAGGATGACACAACGAAGAGGTAAGAAGACCGTTCAGATAGGAAGCGAGAAAGAGCAAAGATGGAGGAACAAGCCCGCCAGTCCAACGAAACAACCAAGCAATCTCTCCCCCCAACAAGAGACGATATTTACGGAAGAAACGCCGCCCCAACGGACTTCCGCATACCCGCTAACCGATCGCCAACGCCGGGAACAAACAAGCTGACCGCGCCAACGACAGCCCCGAAATTCCCGCAAGTCATGGAAACCGAGCAGCGATGTACCCAAACCCTGTGACAAGTTCTCCACCTTCGACCTGACATCGTCGAGACAATGCTCAAGGCAACAAGCGACAAACAACTTTCCAGAAGTTACAAGCTTCTACAAGCTTTACATGGAGCGACTTCCACATCAGCAGGACGACCACCAAAGACCAAGTCTCCTGACTGAACTTTCATCCAAATTGTAAGTTTTAAAAAAAAACCTACCTTAACTTTATCCTCAAGTTCACAACTTGATTCACCATTAATTTTGTATTTATATTTTGACTTTAAGCATTTTAAATTCAATTTTTACCTTTTTTTATATCATTTTTTATTCAATTTTTAAAACTTTCACACTCAACTTATCAAATTTACTTTAATTTTTATTCAGATTATAAATTTCAAGTTATTACTCTCAATTTTACTTAAAAAAAAAAATTCGCTGATCACGCATTTTTATCAATTTACTAATCTTATATGTCGTTCTTAAATTTATCTACATTGGTACTATCGAAATCTACAACTTGAAAAAAAAATCATTATTATTATTTTTTAAAAATTTGATTCATCATAATTCTCAACTTATTTTTGTTTTACTTATTAGTTATCTTTATACCAAAAGACCAATATCTTTATCAATTCTTAAAATTTTGGTAATGTTCACCATTTTAAGTAAGCGCCCAATTCAAATTATTTGTAACTCTCACGACATTACCCTTTTACAAGAATCATTTTAACTACCATAATTAACGATTTAAAAAATATATTCAAATTTTAAATATAAATTAACATAGGTGAAACACATTTTTTTAATTGCAAAAATCGGAAGATACAATATCTTCAAAAACACCACTAGGGAAAACAACTATCTTGCCCAAAACAAGTTAGGAATAAAGATTCACTCCACTTCACCGCCAGTAGCTAATTTAAGTCACACCCTTCCAAAACGATTACAATCGTTAATATTCGAGGATAAATACACTCCCTCGTCTTTTCCTTTTTACATTGGTCATCAACACATTTCTTTCAAAAAACCTTACAACACCCTCGCATCACTATCTCAAATTGGCAACAATTATTAGTGCGCGACTCAACACACAAATCCAATTTCGAGCTCCACTTAGCTCTATATCTCGTCGCCACAATAAAATAATTTCACATTAAGCGTGCCACATCCACTAACAGTCAAATATTCTCTCGATGTGTTTCATACAACAACCACCCATGACTTTATTAAATTTGTTATTCATGGTGAAACAGGTTAGATTTGTACCAAACTAAGACTTCACGTGACACCTTTATATTCACATTTCTCACTTCGTGTCACAGTGCCACACCACAAAACTTTTTCACTTTTCAGGCCAAAGACGCCCTTCACGCCTGTGACACCACAATTCACCCCAAAGCGTGAACACGTCGAAAGTCATATCTTTCACCACACATCTAAACCTGACATCGCCTAATAACATTTTTTCTAAACTAACTTCGAAACACAACAACTACGAATACCGAGAAAATCATATCTTTCAATTATAACAGTAAATTGCCAACTCAACAAAAGGAGAAAGTCAGTTTCAAGTAAGACAGAAAATAAACACCCCGCACGTGTGACCACCCCAAAAATAGAATTTCCGTGAAAAAAAGGAAGTGGACTCCCTTTTTGACGTCACTCCCCTTGACATGCCCTCTCTTCCCCCTCAAGGCAGATCTTCTTGACCGCTAGCTTCATGATGCCATTTTGAACACATGTGTCACACTACTCATTTAGATTTCCTCGAGAATCTCACAAATCTCACCAACGAGATATCACAACACCACATACATTAAACATTTTACATGTTAATTGATAACACCAATTAAAACAATTTGGTTAAGTCTTATATAGACTTTTTAACGCGAATAAGAAATCATTCTCTACATACCAGCATTGAGGACAAACGAAAAGATCATTTCACATATTCCCAGTTTCAGAGTCATAGAAACACCGATGTTACCAAAGGGATATAATCTAGTCACACACCACAACTGTAACTTTTCGTCAAAAGAGACAATTTTTGTTCAATTTTACACTACTTAAAATTTATCCAATCATTAATAACCTTCAATTATATTATAAATTTTGTATAAAATCTTGAATAATTATTCTTATTCTTACCTTCCAATTATATAGACAAAATTTTTAATCCAACATTAAAAAAATAAAAAAAAACCTTTAATCAAATTTACTTTTATTTTTCATGATATTATTTTAGTATTGTAAAACATCTAATTGTTTCAAAAATTATTTTTATTTTATTATTTATTATATGTTTTATATATTACAGGTTTAATTTTGTCCACTTACACTTTTTGTACCCGCAATCATATTTCTATATTTCTATTCACTATATTTTATTTGTTTAAATACCTTTATTATCTGACAAAGTTTATCATCCACTATCGGGCATCTACAACAATCGTTTTCAACAATCATATTCTTTAACCAATTCCCTATATTTTTCATCACTATCTTTTCAGTCATTGCGTCACAACAACGTAGAAAAACGACAGCACTGCTTGACAATTTATTTTTTGATTTCGTAATTCAACAAACGCCTTGAACACAGTTCCCCAGACTTACAAATCCAAACTTCTGGTCTGAACAAGCTTCAAGAGTTTATTTCATTTCATCCGCAGAGCAAATCACCAACGCATACACAAAGCGTTCACTTTTTTCAACTTTCAATTTTTTTTTCAGCTCTAGCGGACCACATTCAACCTTTGATTTCGAGTCAAGTCAGATCACCTACTGTCGCTACAATTCTACTTATCGCATGGCTCTATTTCACTCCTTTCTCAATCATATTAATAAGCAACTTTTCTTCAACAACTTTTAACCCAATAATCCTAAAATTGTGACAAAACACTGTAACCCTTATATAGGATCGCAAGTGAAACATTGCCAAGGAAGACAGCTCAAGTCTATATCCTCGCTTTGCACCTGGATCTGAGTATTTGGTTTACATGAGCACTTCTAACAATTACATTTTCTTCAACAACTTTTCAACCCAATAACACTACAATTGTGACAAAGCACTGTTACCCTATACAGGATCACAGGTGAAACATTGCCTAGGAAGACGCTCAAGTCCATATCCTCGCTTTGCACCTGGACCTAAGTATTTGATTGCATGTGTAAATCTCACAATTGCTTATTCTTTAACTACTAACCCTGTCCAACGCCCACCAATATTCTCTTAGAATGTGAATTTTTATGTCATCATTTTATTTCAATCATCTTTTTGGTTAATCAAACAAAATGTCATTTTTATTTCACTTTTATATATCCAACAAATATCATCTTGTTATAGCCTTTTTAACCCTCACAGTTTAAATTAATTAAAAGAAATTTTAATTACTTACCTGTGTTAGAGAGGCTTTACCCGCCTAAACCCGGATAAACCCTTTCACTCCCGGGGCCCATCTATGGTAATTTAAAACAACAACCTCATATTGTGTAGATAACTTATAACAAGATTGTCATGTTGTATATAGAAACACATATATAAATAATTATGCGCATGATTAATCTGTGTCTTTACATCACCCTATGTAATGTAATTTGTACAAAGTGGATAAATAAATAAAATCTGTAATAGATTTAAGAGTTGAGCTAAAGCAGAGATCGAGCATAGTATTGCCAAAAACAACAAAGTCTAAAGAGGGAAGTCATAAATCAGGTAGATTTACCATTCCCACAAACAAGGCCACCCACACTGTCACATGTGGTGGAATGCAGAGACCCCTCTCACACCTGGACAGGTAAAGGCGCCCTTTCTCAAACGCCCCTGTCACATAAGGTCCCCCCCCCCCCCCCCCCGTCTTTTAAACTATAAATACATCACTTTTACAGTGACTTGACAGTTCAGTTCAGTTCAGTTTAGTTGAGTTCACCCTTAGTGCAAGCCGCGCCGGTCGTATGTTATGTCGATCTCATCCAACATGTAATTAGGAAGAACTCGTCTATCTCCATCTTGCGCTTCTAGCTCAGCTTTTATCTGTTACGGAACTTTCTTAGTGCAACTGTGTCTTCGTTTTTTGTGTGGATATCCCCAAGCTTTTCCACTCTGCCTCGACCACGACTGCCTGTATTTTGTGAGAACTTTTAAAGGTCTTCCAAGGTGCAGAGAGGTACTGGAAAACTCTACATCCTGACTGTTCCTCTTGGTCAACACAGTACAACAAGAGCTACCAGGACTTCAACTCTTATTTCAGTAGTCGACAGGATCCCTACAAAAGCTACTGGAATTTTCTCATCTCATTACATGAGTCGACAGGATATCTCTTATTCAGTAGTCGACATCAAACTCAACAAATCATTTCAGTAGCCGACAGGATCTCTACAAAAGCTACTGGAATTCACATCTCATCACAGATAAGTCGACAGCAACTCATCATCTCATTACATATACATATATAAATGTTATATTAAAATAATTTATTTATAATGTTCAATTAAAATATTTTATTTAGAATTATGTTAAAGTGTTATTTTATTTAAAATTATAATGTCATAAATATAAATACTCTGTTTAAATCGACCGCCAGAGGTCATGCTTCCCATATAAAATATCATTGTTGTTGTTCTTCCCCGCTGGTCGGCTCAAACCATATGTAATTATGTAAATATTCTTTTGTTTTTCATATTTTTTATTCTTACGCCTTAAGCCAGGCTGTACTTGTACAAAATTATGTTCTTAATATGAATTCATTTCTCAGCTCAATAAAGCAATATCTGATCAAGACCATTTTATTATTATTCTTTCAAGAAATTTAGCCACGACTGCACCACCATTACAATAATCCTCAACATGATCTAAATTCAAACAGCAGAATATCTTTTTTTTAAGTATAATATATATATATATAAATATATATTACTCACGAATTTAAAAAAATAAACTAATATATATATTTAATTACTTATATCAATTCAAATTTATCTTCATAAATGTTGTTGTTTGATGTTAATTAACTTGTACTGAAAAAGGTCAGAAATAATTGTATTAAAATATATTTGGTCCACCACACAGTGTTTATTTTTTCAATATTATTCCAGTAATCTGCGTTTTAAAATATATTTTTAGAATAAATAACTTTATTTACATATATATCTAATAATAATAAAATATACCATTTTAAAATGTCTGTAATAATGTAATATTGCAGGTGGATAATATATAATTTGAGCAAATAATTCCTAATATAATACATTTTATATTCAATTCAATTTAAAATAATCATAAATCTATTTATTTATATGTTTGTTGAAGAAATTAATTAGAAATATCAAACTTTCAATTTCTAATTTAAATATTTCTCATTTAAACAATATCAATAAAACTGTATTTTAAATTCGAATATAGAATGTTTCACACATTTTATTCAAATTATTTTAATTTTGGAAAACGTCTTTTTGCAGGTGTGGTTTGGAATTATAACACGTCTTGTGAGAATCTACCTCTGATATAAATAGTTTAGTTCTTCAAATTAAGAGAGGATACTTCGGCTAATATATAAATATTTTTATTATCTATCAGGCCGAAATGTCTATTTTTTAAAGAACTAAGAATGCCGGCCAGGCAACCTCTATCTTTAAGATAACTATTTTAGTTTGGCTTTAATAATGTAGGTTTCTTAAATGTTAAATTATTAGAAATATAAATTTCTTACGATATATATATATATATATATTAGCTAATAAAAAGGCATATATTGGATTTAATAAAAGATTTATTTGCCAATATTTCGGTTGGCTGAACGCCAAACCTTTATCAAGGCATTACATTTTTGTATAAACTTATAAACTTGTATTAAATCCAATATATGCCTTTTTATTAGCTAATGAAATAAATATAGATTGCTCTATATATATTTCATCACCTAGTATTAATTGGAGCTTAATATACCTTCGCTGTAACCTCGTGAAAGCAACTGATTTCATATTTCCTAGAGATATTATCCTATCAGAATGTGTTAATAATGTATAGGTTAACTCAGGTTCTCTCTCAGTCTACTGGAACGTACAAAAGATGTCGCCAACTGCTACGAATATTTATTCTGAGAAAATGTTTATTTATACTCATTGACAAAACTTAAGGAAGTTGTACTTTTTAGCTTATATATCAGGATTCAGACAATTACTCTGAAAGATATTTGATATATAATTTATCAATCAAGCTCCTCCAAGATGATTTATCCATAGCCATAGTTTTAAACAGGTAGTAATATATTGTAACAAGGTATTTATTATTTTATTAGCAGAGTATTATATCTTATGTTTATATTTTGCTATACTCTGTACACTTCCCTCTTTTGCTTATCTTTTGTTTATCACTCATAGTTTGTTCTTGCCTGAAATAAATTGTTGTCTCATTCCGAAGTTGGTCTTCCTTAATTTTCACGTGGCAATATTGTAATAGTTTCTTACTTGAGTTGACCCACCTTGGTAGTACGAAGCCCCCACCCTTGATGTCTGGTGGTGCCTTCAAAATATCTTTCAATCAATCCCTCAAATAGGTTATCATATCTTAGCACACGTCCTATCTAATTTAATTTCTGTTTTCTCAATATTTTAATGATTCATTGAGACAACGATAATATTCCTCTTCACTAGAGAAGAATAAACACAAGTCTAACAGAAAAGCTTTTTTTATAAAAGAACAATCGTACAAGCTTTAGAGCAAGACACCCTTCCACGGATGCTCGTAGAAGGAAGTTTTGACCGAAAGCTTGTACGATTGTCCTCTTATAAAAGAAGCTTTTATCCCTGACTTGTGTTTCTTTTTCTATGAGGCATTTTCTCTCTCTCCTTTGTGCTAACACCTCGTCAATTGAGACATGTACTGTTCACTGGATTTTCAACAAACGTCTCCAGCAGACTCTTAACAATTGCCAATAAAGAAATGTTTAAAATAAAAATATATTTCTTCAAATGTTTTTATTTTCTAAGTATAGATGGCGCGCAATTGCTTTTTATTAAATATAATTAAGATTTGATTCAAATGGAAACAAATCTGAAATAACACCAAATAAAGCTTCATTTATTGTAGTTTTTAAAAATATTTTAAACCAATGAAGCCTGTTTAGATTTCATTATGTATATTCATCCTTGTTATTATTATTACTTTCTTTAGTTTTCATCGGTCATCAAAATATTTTATGAACGATGTAATAAAAGTTTATTCAATCTCAATCTCTCTCTTAATTCAGAATCTGCCTCAAAAGTTTAAACTCGATATATATATACTTTTATATAATAAATATTTATATATAGGACAATATTTGCTACACACAAATCAATATAAAACCCCTCCGTTTCTATAAAACGTATATAAACCGTATAAATTATACGGAGAGAAGTGTAATATAAAAGAAAGTTATTCCAGCCACCATATAGAGCCAAGAAAGGGATGAATGAATGAGGCCTAGAAATTTCCTGATTTCCGCCCCAAAAGATTACGCAGGTTTAAATTTAGTCAAAACTTGAAAAATATTTTTTTCTCAAAGCTTCGCACTTTATTTATTTTGGGTGAATCGATGAGCAACGCTGGCGCTCCAGTTAGACTTGTGTATAGCGGAATCAATACAGTTATGTAATTAAATAGTATGTAAATATATTGTTTATTATTATATTTTTATGCAGTGGTTTTATATTGTGTATGGTCACATTCTTTTTGTATTTAAATTTGTATATCCATACTTCAATATAAGCAAAATGCATTTTAGGTATTTAGGGATAAGTGCCTCATTTTTGGACATGAATACCATCCTGCAATTTGACAATTAGATCTGATTCTCTTAAGATCAATTCCACCACTTCACCAGTTCAAACAACCTTTTGGCAGATTCTGCCCAATTCCCTAACTCTCTTTGATATGGTTTTGTGAAATCGTAGCCATCCCTGTATTAATGAAGGTCGTGGCCCAAAACTATGTTCTAAAGGCTGGCTTTTGTCTGAATTTGGCCAAACTGGTGTTGGCTCATATTCAATGATTTGCCTAAATCGCGCGTTCTGCACAAAGAAGATCAAATAGATAATTTAAAAAAGTTATTTTATGCATTTTTCTCTCCTGAAATAAATAGGTATATTTTTTGTATTTTTATAAGTAAATATCAGCATTTTGCAAAACTTCAATAAATAAACGGTAATGTGCTTTCGGTTGAATCTTAATATAACATATATGAAAATCGCATTATAACCTGATATATGCAAATAGGTATAGAAATAGAGCTACAACTAAAATAACAGGTACACTTTAGAGTGATATGTAAATTTATTGTAATGCACATGCAAATTTGGAATATTTATTTTTATATTACTATTTAAAAATATTATAAATATAGCATATTTATAACTATGAAGTATATCCCTATATATATATATAAAAGTCAGTGTATGTATGTATGTATGTATGTGTGTTTGTTCCTATGTCGGCTATACACGTCCACAATACGTAACTAATCTGACTGAAATTTTAACAGTATATAGAGTAGAATCTGGAAAAACTTATAGTGAAAATTTCAGGTCTCTATCCCGAATATTCTTCGAGTTATTAGCAAATTGCATTGCAAATTTGCCTTTTCTCTCGCAAGCAGCGCCTCTAGCGGTGAAGATGGGAAGTAATATCAGCTGACCTAATGTACATGTAAAACGTTTTGACCGGACATAGAGAAAAATCTGGAAAAGATATTTATCGGAATTTTAGCCAATAAAAAATGAAATTGACAGGTTCTGGGCAAAAATAGTTGTTTTTTAGTCAGAAAATGATGATGACAATATTACTGTATCATGTTTATATCGGGAATTATATCGGGAAAATTTCCAAAAAGCAGGGACCACGGGTGAAGCCAGTTCATTTTTAGTGTGCAGGAACAAAATTCTAACAGAAAAAAATTCATTCGAGCAGAAGACACAAAGCCAGATCAACTCTCTATAAAAATATCGCTTCTCAGACACAAAGTTTGGAGCGGGACGTTTCACAAGAATGACATCCACGGCGCCAATTTATAATATAGTAACTAATAATATTTGAATAAAAACATTCAATCGGGTAAAACCCGGGCGTTGCCCGGGTCATTCGGCTAGTATTCTATATATATGGATATATTTTGAATATTTAATTAATGAAATTGAAGCAAAAAGGCCTCTATTTTCCATACGTGTGTGGGTATGTGTAAATCTCTGTTGTTTTGTGTTCGGCATCGTTTTCTACGCGTCAGAAAGAGGTGGAAGTACTGGAAGGAGATGAAGATATATTTTTTTCATTTTATTTAAGTTATTAAAGGTTTACTGAGGTCCTACGTTGCCATATATATATTCCACTTATATGCATACCCCCCCCCCCCCCCTATATATGCTGCCATATATATATATATTATAGAGTTACACATGTAAGGCATCGTTCTCCAAATTTGGTTTCCCGCTCAACGCTTAAAAAACGTAATTTGGAACAAATTTCGTGTATTATAAATATAGAGGCAACCTGGCCTATATTCCTCTGACAAAAAAGGCACCTTAGCCAGAAAATAAATTATATTCAGTGTCGTTTTGGGATTTACATTTACCTTCGTCAGGAATATAAAACAAAAATAAACGTTACTATATTATACGAGTATATAAGATAGATTTATAATACAATTTTACACTTCTATCTAAATGATAGGCTGTCTTTGAAGAAATGTGTCACACCATATGTAAATAAAATACCCCTCTATTTACATATACATTGAGAATCTCTCTATTGGGTGAACAGATTTTCTGGATGCCACTTTGGAATACGCTAACCCTAACTTCCCGGCGAATTATTCCATTTCAAATCTATTCCTCGAATTGTTTCCCCATCAAATATCAAATTTCGAAATGCAATAACCTTCCATCATCCTATTTTATCTGGGGCACGGATGTCCAGTTTATATGTTTGAACAATTCCTATATATATATGAAATGTTTATGAAGTTCATATGTTTTTAAAAAATTTAATAAAAACAGCGCGTCAACATATTTTTCTACGGCACAATCAAAATAGCAATTGTTTTTAAAATAGCATATAATAACGAAACATATTACGTACGTGTGTTTTTATTAAATAAAATAAGTTATCAAAATACGAAACTATTTTAGACGCGTATGATTCTTTTAAAAATAAAACAATTTCTACTGCCCTTACTGTAATGGAAAAATTAATGGGAGGGCCTGGCTCATCAGTGATGAACCCTCCCAGCGGTTTCGCCAGTTTAATCTACCATTTAAAAGAATCATACGCTTCTAAAAAATAGTTTCGTATTTTGATAAAAGATAGCGCGCTAATACATCATAATACATCATTAAATTTTAAAAAAAAAGTAATTTTAAGATTATAATTTGAAAACACAGTTGCTAAGAATAGTTAGAAATTCCATTGGTGGTCCAAAACCCTAGTTGGTATAGAGAGAGAGTATTGGTCTTTCCACCAACCGAACAACGAGGGGTTCAACTAATTTCTTTAAAAGTTGGCAGACGAGAATTTACGGCGCGACGTGCTGTCGGCTGAGGAATAAAAGGTGAATTCACTTGATCATGTCACGTCTCCATCTTATGTAAATTTATATCGGATCACGTGGCTAATTTTATATGTTTATCTTCATGTATGTATACTTGTTTTCTCCACCAAGTTTTATTCGTTAGCTTCAATATGATTTTGTATGCACGTATGTTCTTATGTAAATTAAACCTACATGTATATGCAACTTTTTTCAATTGTGTAAATTGATCTTAGTTTGAACAATACTAATGAAACTAATAATGCTTTTTATCTTCACACACACAAGCTTTCAGAGAATCCCCTTTATCAAACAAAATTTATTAAAAATTATTAAAAGAAAGTTTATCACATTATTGTAACTCTTATAAATCTATACAGGGTGGCTCACAAAGTTCCGAACTCTTTTATTTTTTATTTAAAATTAAAAGGCAAACTATAATAAAATAGTTAGTTTTTTATTCTAGTTTCGCTTTTAATTAATAATTTTAAAAAAATGAAATTTTTCGGTACTTATAGGCCACCCTGTATTATAAAATTAATATTGAAAAATAAATAAGCTACTCTGAAATCAACATGCACATATTATACTAATTGAACTTACATGTGTATGCACATATGTTGTTGTTTTCCAAAATTTTATCTAAACGGGCATACACAACACACATGCCCATTTGTTCTTGAGTGGATTAAACCTTTCTAAGCTTTTTATACGGTTCTCAAAAATTTATACATATCTTTCTGACACACGATGATACTGTTGAAATGTTACAAGAAAATAAGACCTAATCCAAATAATTTAATAGTATGTGACGTTTCGGTAACAATGGTAACATGATGGTAAGAATAAAAAATATTTTTTTTATTTTTATTTTTTTGTCTGATGATGGTAACAATGCGGTTACCGAAACGTCATACACTATTAAACTATTTGGATTAGGTCTTATTTTCTTGTATCTATAATCTATAATCAAAATTGTGCTTTATCATATTTGAAATGTTAATCTGGAGGAGATTGTAAAGACAAAGATGGTAGATAGGAATATAGGAATGGAGGTGTCTTGAGAAGATTGGTACTGCGGAACTGCTATTAAGTCATCAGAAAAAAAAATGAATTGGATGAGGCATATAAAAGGTGCGTTCATTAATTTCCAGAACTGTTCCGTATTTATAAAAAAAATAATAATAAAATGAAAAAGTATTATATTATTAAAGATGTGCCCCTCCTGTCTAAATATATCTATGCCATCTTTTTTTTTTTTTCAATTGCCGAAGCAGGAGATAAAATCATTTTTTGAGAGGTTCCTCAAGGTTGCCTTCGATTCAGCCTGTATCATATCAATGTTGTTAAATTTCCTTCCTTTAAACTTCATCTTCAATTTAGGATAAAGTCGGAGGATTAGGACGTATGAGGAAGCTGTGTGGTTGAATGCTTGGCCAAGAACTGCCAAACAACATAGGCTGTGTGCGGTAGAACATTATCGACGTGAAATATTCAGTTATTGTTTTGCCATCTTTCAGGTCTTTTGAGGCGCGCTGCCTTAAACGCTTCATTATTTCCTAATAAACATATTGATTGTACTACAAAACTGATACATTTATTGTGAACCAATTTCGAAATATGTAACAAGCAATGTCTTTGGATTTTGCAAACCTTGTCTTTTTGGGCTTCGGTTCTCCTGTTTCAATCCATTGGCTAGATTGACGTTTGGTTTCCGGGTCATACTGATACACCCATGTCTTATTTCCGGTAATGTTTTTGATGCCACTCTGAATAAATCCGAGTGATTTCCATCATGTTTTGAAAGACTTCCATTCTAACCTCCTTTTGTTCCTCCCTTAGAATCCGGGGAACAAATTTTGAAGACCTCCGGATCATGTTCAAATCTTTTGTTACTATTTGATGAAACAGTCCTTACAATTAGCCCAGTCTGTGAAGATAATCTTCAATAGAAATTCTTCGGTTTGCTTTGATTAATTATTTTAATTTGAGCTTGTTTTCCTCGCAACGTAATGTTCTTAGACGCCCAGTATGTTGATCATCAAGAGTAATTCTAATGAAAAAGAAGGCTACCAAACCCTAAATATCCTTTCGCCATATTGGCTTCCTAGGTTTTCCTATTCGGAGTGTAAATATTTCTAGAAGAGTCCCGGATGTTTAAACCAATTAAGTGTAACCATTGAGAGACATTCTCTATATAAATGGTTAATTTAAGGTTTAGAGGGAAAAGAAAGGAAATGTTGGAATTAAGTAGTTTAAGGAAGCCGGTGCGCCAATAGTGGCATATAAAATATATTGGGTTAACGGTTGGATGGGGGAGGGGTTCTCAAATCTTTTAAAGTTTGTTTACAAAGGGTCTGAAGCTCTTTAAAAATTTACAATCTGATTTATAAAACATTCTGGGAACTTTACCCAACTTTATCCATCACTTTTCTTGTGTGGAACTTTTATCTCGGATTTCTCCAGTGACGTTGGATATTATTATATGGCTACATTACTGTGTGGGATATTCTGGCATCAGCTTTTCTCAACTCTTTTTTTGTAAACCTCCGACTGGCGAAATTTGTTAACTAATTTCGCAAACTGGTGTTTTTATAACAAAACCCTTACTAGTTATAAAGGAATAACTGCGTATAGGTTTATAAAATCTTATGTTTTCTCATATATACAGTTAAACCTGTCTATAGCGTCCCCTCTAAATAGCGCCTTCCTCTCTATAGCGCCCGATTTTAAATACGTAGTACGATGCTATATTTACATTAAAAGTGACCGTCTATAGCACCCCCTCTCTATAGCACCCTATTTTGGTGAGTCCCAAGAGGGGGCGCTATAGACAGGTTTAACTGTATATATCTTGATATTATAGCTTTAACTCAAAAATAAGTTATATCATTTTATCTCCTAGGAACGGACCAAATATTCTGAAGACAAGATGCTCAGAATCCCTGTGTGCTCTATATTACAATTACCATATGCAACCAAAAATATAAAATTATGGAAATTGTCGCGGATACACAGTACTATTAGAATAAATCGTAAATATTGAGGCTGCCTGGCCGGCATTCATATTTCTTGAAAATGAAGATACTTCGGCCAGTGAATCTTTTTATTACCTCGACGTTTCGACAAAAATCTTTTGTCCTCGTCAGGAGCAAACAAAAATTAAACATTCAGCAAGGCGTTAAAAATCTTTCCGTAGAAAAAAGAAAGAAATATTAGAATAAAAGTTTAGATAAAGTGTAAGTTTAGACAAAAGACAGCTTGCACATCCCTGACGAGGGCCAACAGCCCGAAACGCTTTAGTGGTTAGCTTTTCTTGATTAATCAAGAAAATGGATTGGCTAAATATCAGGGAACAAGTTATATCAACATTTAGTTGATTTTTGTGTCCCTAGTTGCCATCTACCATCTAAAATGCTCGTGTGAGCGGTCAGAATATGCCATCATTGGTAAAATTTATATAGATGACGTATAAACATGATGCATCAAAACGCCATCTATTATTGGAAATATAAACTATTTATGACACGTATAATTCTTTTATATAAATTAATTTTCCAACACTTCCCTTATTGTAATTATAAACCCTCCTAACATTTGTATTATTAAAACAAAGGCACACACAAGTATAGATATTTGTTTTATTTAAAAATAGCCTTATGTATCATAAATAGTTAATTTTTCCAATAAATGACGTATATCGTGTTTTAAATAAATATATTATTGTTCAAATAAAAAAAAACAGATATTGGATCAAAATATCATTTATTTTACCAATATTTCAGTTGGCTGAATGCCAACCTTTATCAAGGTATTATAACATATTAATATGTTAATTATGTAATTAAATATGTAAATTAATATGTTAATATAACGCATTAACATGTTATAATTTCCTTGATAAATGTTGGCGTTCAGTCAACTGAAATATTGGTAAAAAAAATGATATTTTGATCCAATATATGCCTTTTTTTATTTAAAGATTTATTTATGGATTGCTCTATTTTCAAAAAAAAATAGATATTATTGTGTGTGGGAGCTTTCGGATTTAGCCCTTTATACCAACCTGTAGTTAGAATTGGGTTAATATTACCACTAGGACTGACAATACGTATCTTTATTAAAAGTTATTTTTTAAAACCCAAGCGAGTTTTCGAGAGATGAAACAATTCTTCGTGCTTTTTTAATCGTTAGAAGTAGACAGAAATAGAGGTTGATAAAGAACAAAACCGTCGAAAGCTCCCACTAAAATATATATTCTTTAAAAACGATATGGAATAGAGAATACCAATATTGTAGTTGGACTTTGATTAATTCGAGTTGAAAACTTCATCAACCTTTTTATAAATGTTCCTCTGCTGTTATAGCGCTGCACAAATTGTGGAAAACAGCACAGACAATAGGCACAAAACAGATGATGGATCCAACTTGAATAAAGGTCAATTCTAATCTTCACTTTCTGTAAATAACTGCTATGTTCACTTCTGTTTACCTATCTGGTAAAATCCTGTAAGTGACGAGTGTCCTTAATAAAGGCTTTTTGTTGTTATTGAATACAAATAAATACAAAATGTAACCAAAATTACAAAACTCCAATCACTACGCTAAATAAAATTACTTTAAATAAACAATTAGCAAAAATCAGCTCTGGGGAATAAATAAATTCGCCAGACAATTCCCCGCAATATCAAGGAATTAGCTCCGCCATAAAATTCTCCACGGAGCGGCGCTTCAAGCCTTATTTCTACTCCCATTGTAGTTTTTAAAAAAAAAATTCTCACCAGAGGCGCTGATGCAGCAAGGCATTAAATTTATTGTGCCATTAGGTGAAAAGCTCCAGCAATATCATTAACACTTAATAAAATCTCTAATCCCCAACCTATTGGAGGCCGCAGATAGGAAGTCTTCATAAAAAGCCACTTTCCCAAGATTTCGCACAAGGAATTTTTCTCGAGAGCAAATTAGAACATTTAATTCAGCTTATCGTATCAAAGGCTTCATTAACCTATGTAAATTAGGTAAATAAAGAGATTGGGTATGCAACTTTACCTTTGCGCTAACGCAGTTAGGAATTTTTTTATTTATTTATGTCTTATTTTGGTGGGAAGATGGGACTTCCTTTCTAACGAGGTTTTTACTGCGCCATCTTTAGGGAATAAAGTTTAAAATTGCATTTTAATATGCGCTTTTTTATTTATTTTTTCCCAGGAAAATATCCGAGGTACCTTATACCGTGTTGATAAGTAGGGGAATGACCCGCATTCGTTCGGTATCGAGTAAATGTTTGCAGAACGAGATTTTGTTTCAACAAAATTCTATTGTATAATAATAATAATAATTATTATTATTATTATTATTATTGTACTGTTGGAAAGAGCTGCAAGACTTTGACATCAGAGAACCATATCAGTCATAGCAAGGAACACAGTACGGACCAGAATCTAAGATTACAATTGTAAAGATCTATGTTTTCTCTTACTTTCGATTATTTCGATGTGGAAATATGAATATGTAAATTTACCATTTTCATTACACTTTTTAGAAGAAGAATTGTAATTCTTTTTTAAAATAAAATTTTAAAATGTTATTATATATATATATTATTATTATTATTTTTATTATATTTGTTAGTGAGAAATTGAATCTATTATAGATGCGTATGATTCTTTTAAAAATTAAATAATTTTCTGCTGCCCTTACTGCAATAAAAAATTAATAGTAGGGCCTGGTTCATCAGTGGTGAACCCTCCCTGCAGTTTCGCCAGTTTAATCTACAATACCACTGTTATAATATAAAAGTATTCTTGTATAGTTCATCACCCCAATACAGAACGCTACGGTTGTGATAAATAAAGGTTCACAACACCAGTTTTGGTAATTTAGACAAAATCTAATCTTTATAAAAAGGTTTCGAGCTCTGGCCTTCATCAATACAGGGTCGGCATGGATTCCATAACATCCTACAAGAGGAGTTATAAAATCGATCGAATTGGCCAAAAGATTGTTTAACCAGTCAAGGCAAATTTAAGCAGGAGTGGAAAGAGCCGATTTTGGTAAGATTACAACATAGAGTTTCTGGAGGTTGGTATTCATCTACCAAATTCTTTATCACCACTTTAACATTCTATACTGTGGTGTGATAAACCAATATACATTGTTTTAATTCGTTTTAATGGGAGAGGTGTGCATCTTTTGGTACATGAATGTCATCCTCCAGCAACTATAGGTTGTATTAATATTTGTTGTTGTTGTCGTGCCCAATGAAGAGTCTCAGATGTCTCCATGCATCTCTATCACAGCAGCAGCAATGTCCACTATCTTGGGTGTATTAATATTTATATAGGTTATATGCAAATCAATAAATTTACCCTAAAGTATACAAAAGAAGGAATCCATAATATTTCTGTTGATATATATGTAGATATTAGGTTATAGAATATATAAAAACCGGGTGTATACTAAAATATAAATAGAAACTCCCCTCATATAGAATACGAAGTTACTGGAGGTTGGGAGATAAGAAATGTCAAGTCTAACAACAAAAAAAAGAAATCAAAAGATATTTAAATAAGTCCGTCTGCCGAGAAACGTCTAAATTTACCAGGAATCATTAAAATACCAGAAGATTATTTAATTAACCCCCTTCACCCCATCTAAAAGGTGCAATTCATTTTTTCGAGTTAAAAAGAAAATTGATAAGTTAAAAAAAAAACTCCGTTTAAAAAAAAAAGAGAAAGATTTTTAATACAATATTTGGGTTAATTAAAAAGCGCGAAATTAAGTTTTCTCCATTACTTCTCTCTCAGAGCGCAGGTTTAAAACTTGATTAAAAGTTCGGTTACAAGGGCACTTTCTACTTTTGTTACAGTCCCTTCTCTGTGTAAAAGCCTTCTGCAATATATTAGGTACCAGAATGAGCACCTATCCCTTTAGAAATGAATGTAACTAGGTATTTCCGTGCGCAAAGCGTCAGATTCGGTGAATAATCCACAACACCAGTTTAGGAAAATCCGACAAAAGTCTAACCTGTCTACCGTCGATGCAAGTATGATTATCATGAGAATTTCGATCTGTAGTCGCCATCAGTAGAGAGGAGACTTCGATTTAATAGAATCCTATGAGAGGAGGTTTTGGCAAATACGGCCAAATCCTTCATTCTCCTTTCGTAGGATGTCATGGAATCATGACCGCCCCTGTAATGATGAGAACCAAATCCCGAAACCCTAGTATCTACTTATATAATTGCCTTATTCTGAAGCTCACGGATAGAATGCGCGCCCATTGGCTGCCGGCGGACACGTGTCCTCCCTGCCCCCCTCTAGACAACCCTGTTATCAGCTGTGTGATACATACACCTGTCTATAGCGGCCATTCTAGACAACCCTGTTATCAGCAGTGTGTTACATCCACCTGTCTATACAGACCACCCTGTCTAAAGCGACCACTGACCACCCTGCCTATAGCGACCACTCTAGACAACCCTGTTATCAGCTGTGAGATACATCCACCTGTCTTTACAGACCACCCTGTATATAGCGGCCATTCTAGATAACCCTGTTATCAGCTGTGTGATACATACACCTGTCTATAGCGGCCACTCTAGACAACCCTGTTATCAGCTGTGTGATACATCCACCTGTCTATACAGACCACCCTGTCTATAGCGGCCACTCTAGGCAACCCTGTTATCAGCTGTGTGATACATCTACCTGTCTATACAGACCACCCTGTCTATAGCGGACACCTTAGGCAACCCTGTTATCAGCAGTGTGATACATACACCTGTCTATACAGACCACCCTGTCTATAGCGACCACCCAAGACAACGTTTTTAAAATATATTCGCACTCGGGTAAAACCCGGGCGTTGCCCGGGCCATTCGTCTAGTCTCGTATAAAAGGGCGTACCTGGATCTGTATAGAAAAAAAATTTTTTTTTCTTTAAATATTTCGAGAGAATGCTTCCTCTTTATCAATTTATTGCACAGTGATTGATAAAGAGGGAGCAATCTCTCGAAATATTTTAAGAAAAAAATTGTTTTTTTTTCTTTACAGGTCCAGGTACGCCCTTTTATATAATCTTAATTAATGGATCGCCTTTTGACTCAACCTAGTATACATGTTGGATTATTGCTAAATTTGTCAAACCTGGTGTTTTAGCATGTTCAATGCTTTCTTTCTGCGCTTTTTAGGCAGAGAAATTCGAAAATGCATCGTTTTTAATGCATTTTAAAGGGAGATGTGGCTCTTTTTATACATAAACCATTCTCCTTCCGAATTTTTATATCTATATAAGTATATCTTTCTGATTTCAATATTTTATATTAAAATAAAATATATTAGTTTTATAAGTATATTTTCATAGATATTTTATTTTCAAATATTCAAGTGATGAAGTCACCACAAAGCCACAATGATAAAATCATCGACGTACTCAGAATTTCAAATCCAATATCATAAATATCATTAGAGTAAAACCACCTACAGTTGTTTGATGACATACAGACATAGGATTCCATCCTTCAGTGTAGCATATAAAAGCAGAATGATCCAATACAGTATTAGGGCTCTGAGAAGCGGTCTGGTTGATTAAATTGGCGAAACCGCTGGGAGGGTTCACCACTGATGAGCCAAGCCCTCCCAATATATTTTTTCATCGCAGTAAGGACAGTAGAAGTTCGTTTTATGTATAAAAGAAACATTCGCGCTTTTAAATCCTTTTATTATATATATATATATATATATATATATATATATATATATAGCAATTTGAACCAACAACCCCATACTGTGTATATAACTTATAATAAGATTGTCATGTTGTATATAGAAACACATCTATAAATAATTATGCGCATGATTAATCTGTGTCATTGCATCGCCCTATGTAATGTAATTTGTACAAAGTGGATAAATAAATAAAATCTGTAATAGATTTAAGAGTTGAGCTAGGGCAGAGATCGAACATATAGTATTGCCAAAACAACAGAGTCTAAAGATGGAAGTCATAAATCAGGTAGATTCACAATTCCCACGACAGGCCACCCACACTGTCACATGTGGTGGAATGCAGAGACCCCTCTCACACCTGGACAGGTAAATGCGCCCTTTCTCAAACGCCCCTGATACATAAGGTCCCCCCCCCCCCCCCCCCCCGTCTTTTAACCTATAAATACATCACTTTTACAGGGACTTGACAGTTCAGTGCAGTTTAGTTTAGTTCACCCTCAACGCAAGCTCACGTCGGTTGTCACCAAGGTCCTCCTCATTCACCATGTAGACTTGTAAGGACTATTCTATCTCCATCTTTCGCTCCTAGCTCAACTTTTATCTGTTACGGAACTTTCTTAGTGCAACTGTGTCTTCGTTTTTTGTGTGGATATCCCCAGCTTTCCACTCTGCCTCGACCACGACTGCCTGTATTTTGTGAGAACTTTTAAAGGTCTTCCAAGGTGCAGAGAGGTACTGGAAAACTCTACATCCTGACTGTTCCTCTCGGTCAACACAGTACAACAAGAGCTACCAGGACTTCAACATTATTTCAGTAGTCGACAGGATATTCTATAAGTCGACAAACACCAAACTTCAACTATTATTTCATATATATATATAGAAGGCGCGTTATTGCTTTGTGTTAATTTATATCGAAATACACTCATGGACAAAACTTAAGAAAGTTGTACTTTTTGAATGTATATAGGTATTAAGACAATAACTCTGAAATACAATGTATAATATGTATTTTTGATACACGGTGACCTTTTTTGAACACACGAGATAACGAAGTGTGAACAAAATTGCCTCTGTCTCCTTTATAAAAGATGACATCAAAGACTTTCCAGTTCCTTAATTTTTGTCCCTGAATGCAGATTTCTTATTTTCAAGAATAGGTTGAGTTAGATAAGGTGGGTAGTCTCCTATATCATGTGATTCCAGAAGCCAATCAGATAAGAGAAGATGTTCACCAATCTCCTCTAAGATTCCCTCTATAAAAAGCACAAAAATATCAATTTCTTCAATGTCACCATTGTCGTATTCATCAATAAGATTTCAGACTGTGTGGGCACAAATACCTCAACAAGTTGAATCAACCTTTGTGCCATCCTAAATTTCTCGAATTCAAAGAGAAAACTCCTAATTAACTTAATTAATATAAATTACCTTAATTAACTCTCTCTCTCTCTCCGTGCAAAGAATTAAAAGGATCTTAAAGAAGCGAAAAAAATATTCCAATCGGTTGGTTACCATTTTTCTTTTATCTTCGTGAAAGAATGGGAACTTAGCCAAAAAAATGTCCTAGCGCAAATATTTTTCACTTATTTATATTAAATGGTGTATTAGTAATTAAAGCGCATTATTTCTTTTTCATTTGTTTCAAATCACTTGGGTGATTAATCTTATGGAAAGACAGTTTTTAAAAAAAGCTCATTCATTGCTTGTTACCGACGCTGTGATGGATCCTCAATACTTCATATTTCCTAGTCATCTCCGAAGCCAAGTCACTGACTTGAATAGAGAGAGATATTGAGTTAGACAAATAACCTGGCTTTGCCCGGGATTTTCCTGAGTGAATGTCTGCCCAACCAACACTATTTTAAAACACACTAGGCAGTTTTATTATTATCATCGGGGCTCTGGCACATGTTTAAGTACAAAGTTGAACTGCTTTTCACATGTGCAGACATGTTTAGCACTTACAGTAGAAGCAGTCGCCTACTTCTAACCACCATGATTATTATGGCCTGTACCACGTGTATTTGGATACGCAAAGAAAGATTATTATCATTAGTAATAGAAGCAGTAAAACCTTGCTAAAACAAACCGGGTACATAGAGAACCTTCCCTTATAACGAACCTGAAACAATCCCCATTTTATAATACAGTGAACTATGGTTATAGTGAACCATGGCTATAGTGAACCAAAGTTTCAGTCCCATTAGGGTTCGCTATAGAGGGGTTTTATCGTACTAGTAATGGCCAAGATATAATAATTCATTAAAATATATTTAATAAAGAAATAGAAATCCATCGCAAATATTTATATATATATATATATATATGGTAATTTAAAACAACAACCTCATATTGTGTAGATAACTTATAACAAGATTGTCATGTTGTATATAGAAACACATCTATAAATAATTATGCGCATGATTAATCTGTGTCTTTACATCACCCTATGTAATGTAATTTGTACAAAGTGGATAAATAAATAAAATCTGTAATAGATTTAAGAGTTGAGCTAAAGCAGAGATCGAGCATAGTATTACCAAAACAACAGTCTAAAGATGGAACTCATAAATCAGGTAGATTCACAATTCCCACGACAAGCCACCCACACTGTCACATGTGGTGGAATGCAGAGACCCCTCTCACACCTGGACAGGTAAAGGCGCCCTTTCTCAAACGCCCCTGTCACATAAGGTCACCCCGTCTTTAACCTATAAATCATCACCTTACAGTGGCTTGACAGCTCAGTACAGTTCAGTCAGTTGAGTTTAGTTCACCCTTAGCGTCAGCTCACGTCGGTCGTACCTTATGTCGATCTCAACTATCATGTAGACGAGTAAGAAACTTCTATGTCTCCATCTTGCGCTTCTAGCTCAGCTTTTATCTGTTAACGGAACTTTCTTAGTGTAACTGTGTCTTCGTTTTTTGTGTGGATATCCCCAGCTTTCCACTCTGCCTCGACCACGACTGCCTGTATTTTGTGAGAACTTTTAAAGGTCTTCCAAGGTGCAGAGAGGTACTGGAAAACTCTACATCCTGACTGTTCCTCTCGGTCAACACAGTACAACAAGAGCTACCAGGACTTCAACATTATTTCAGTAGTCGACATCAAACTCAACAAATCATTTCAGAAGTCGACAGGATCACTCATCATCACATTTAAGTCGACAGGATCTCATCACAGATAAGTCGACAGCAACTCATCATCACATTTAAGTCGACAGGATCTCATCACAGATAAGTCGACAGCAACTCATCTTCACATTTAAGCCGACAGGATGACCAAAACGAAGGATGACACAACGAAGAGGTAAGAAGACTGTTCAGATAGGAAGCGAGAAAGAGCGAAGATGGAGGAACAAGCCCGACCATTCCAACGAAACGTCCAAGCAATCTCTTCCCCAAAAAGAGGTATTTACGGAAGAAACGTCGCCGCCCCAACGGACTTCCGCATACCCGCTAACCGATCGCCAACGTCGGGAGCAAGCTGACCGCGCCAACGACAGCCCCGATATTCCCGCAAGTCATGGAAACCGAGCAGCGATGTGGCCCAAACCCTGTGACAAGTTCCACACCTTCGACTTAACATCGTCGAGACAATGCTCAAGGCAACAAGCCACAATCAACTTCACAGAAGCTACAAGCGTCTGCAAGCTCTACATGGAGCGTCTTCAACGTCAGCAGGAATACAAGCCAAGACCAAGTTTCCTGACTGAACTTTCACACAATTGTAAGTTTTTAAAAAACCTACCTTAACCTTATCCTCAACTTCACAACTTGATTCAACCTAAATTTTGTATTTATATTTTCACTTTAAGCATTTAAAATCAATTTTTACCTTTTTTATACCATTTTTTAATTCAATTTTTAAAACTTTCACATTTTCATTTATCAAATTTACTTTAATTTTTAATCAGATTATAAATTTCAAATTATTACTCTCAATTTTACTTTAAAAAAATTCGCGCATCACGCTTTTTTACCATTTTTACTAATCTTACATGTCGTTCTTAAATTTATCTAAAATGATACTATCCAAATCTACAACTTGAAAAAAAAATCATTATTATTATTTAAAAAAAAAAAATCTCATTCATCATAATTCTCAACTTATTTTTGTTTTACTTATTAGTTATCTTTATACCAAAAGACCAATATCTTTATCAATTCTTAAAATTTGGTAATGTTCACCATTTCAAGTAAGCGCCCAATTCAAATTATTTGTAACTCTCACGACATTGCCTTTTTACAAGGAACATTTTCACACTACCATAATCAACGATCAAAAATATCAATTTTTAAATATAAATTAACATAGGTGAAACGCATTTTTTTTTAATTGTAAAAATCGGAAGATACAATATCTTCAAAAACGCCACTAGGGAAAACAACTATCTTTCCCAAAACAAGTTAGGAATAAAGATTCACTCCACTTCACCGCCAGTAGCTAATTTAAGTCACAGCCTTCCAAAACGATTACAATCGTTAATATTCGAGGATAAATACACTCCCTCGTCTTTTCCTTTTACATGCATGATTGGTCATTAACACATTTCTTTCAAAAAACCTTACAACACCCTCGCATCACTATCTCAAATTGGCAACAATTATTAGTGCGCGACTCAACACACAAATCCAATTTCGAGCTCCACTTAGCTCTATATCGTCGCCACAATAAAATAATTTCACATTTAGCGTGCCACATCCACTAACAGTCAAATATTCTCTCGATGTGTTTCATTCAACAACCACCCATGACTTTATTAAATTTGTTATTCATGGTGAAACAGGTTAGATTTGTACCAAACTAAGACTTCACGTGACACCTTTTCATTCACATTTCTCACTTCGTGTCACAGTGCCACACCACAAAACGTTTTCACTTTTTAGGCCAAAGACGCCCTTCACGCCTGTGACACCACAATTCACCCCAAAACGTGTCCACGTCGAAAGTCGCACTTTCACCACACATCTAAACCAGACATCACCTAATAACATTTTTTCTAAGTCTAAACTAAATGCGAAACACAACAACTACAAACACCGAGAAAATCATATCTTTCAATTATAGCAGAAAATTGCCAACTCAACAAAAGGAGAATATCCTCTCTTCCCCCTCAAGGCAGATCTTCTTGACCGCTAGCTTCATGACGCCATTTTGAACACATGTGTCACACTACTCATTTAGATTTCCTCGAGAATCTCACAAATCTCACCAACGAGATATCACAACACAACATACTTTAAACATTTTACATGTTAATTGATAACACCAATTAAAACAATTTGGTTAAGTCTTATATAGACTTTTTAACGCGAAATAGAAATCATTCTCTACATACCAGCATTGAGGACAAACGAAAAGATCATTTCACATATTCCCAGTTTCAGAGTCATAGAAACACCGATGTTACCAAAGGGATATAATCTAGTCACACACCACAACTGTAACTTTTCGTCAAAAGAGACAATTTTTGTTAAATATTTTACACTACTTAAAATTTATCCAATCATTAATAACCTTCAATTATATTATAAATTTTGTATAAAATCTTGAATAATTATTCTTATTCTTACCTTTCAATTATATAAACAATTTTTTTAATCCAACATTTAAAAAAAAAAAAAAAAAAAAAACCTTAATCAAATTTACTTTTATTTTTCATGATATTATTCAGTATTGTAAAACATCTAATTGTTTCAAAATTATTTTTATTTTATTATTTATTATATATTTTATATATTACAGGTTTAATTTTGTCCACTTACACTTTTTGTACCCGCAATCATATTTCTATATTTCTATTCACTATATTTTATTTGTTTAAATACCTTTATTATCTGACAAAGTTTATCATCCACTATCGGGCATTTACAACAATCGTTTTCAACAATCATATTCTTTAACCAATCCCCTATATTTTTCATCACTATCTTTTCAGTCATTGCGTCACATCAAAGTAGAAAAACGACAGCACTGCTTGACAATTTATTTTTTGATTTCGTAATTCAACAAACTCTTTGAGAACACCGTTCCCCAGACTTACCAATCCAAACTTCTGGTCTGAACATGCTTCAAGAGTTTATTTCATTTCATCCGCAGAGCAAATCACCAACGCATTCACAAAGCGTTCACGTTTTTCAACTTTCAACTTTTTTTTTCAGCTCTAGCGGACCACATTCAACCTTTGATTTCGAGTCAAGTCAGATCACCTACTGTCGCTACAATTCTACTCGCATGGCTCTATTTCACTCCTTTCTCAATCATATTAAAAAGCAACTTTTCTTCAACAACTTTTAACCCAATAATCCTAAAATTGTGACAAAACACTGTAACCCTTATATAGGATCGCAAGTGAAACATTGCCAAGGAAGACAGCTCAAGTCTATATCCTCGCTTTGCACCTGGATCTGAGTATTTGGTTTACATGAGCACTTCTAACAATTACATATTCTTCAACAACTTTTCAACCCCATAACACTACAATTGTGACAAAGCACTGTTACCCTATACAGGATCACAGGTGAAACATTGCCTAGGAAGACGCTCAAGTCCATATCCTCGCTTTGCACCTGGACCTAAGTATTTGATTGCATGTGTAAATCTCACAATTGCTTATTCTTTAGCTACTAACCCTGTCCAACGCCCACCAATATTCTCTTAGAATGTGAATTTTTATGTCATCATTTTATTTTAATCATCTTTTTTGTTAATCAAACAAAATGTCATTTTTATTTCACTTTTATATATCCAACAAATATCATCTTGTTATAGCCTTTTTAACCCTCACAGTTTAAATTAATTAAAAGAAATTTTAATTACTTACCTGTGTTAGAGAGGCTTTACCCACCTAAACCCGGATAAACCCTTTCACTCCCGGGGCCCATCTATGGTAATTTAAAACAACAACCTCATATTGTGTAGATAACTTATAACAAGATTGTCATGTTGTATATAGAAACACATCTATAAATAATTATGCGCATGATTAATCTGTGTCTTTACATCACCCTATGTAATGTAATTTGTACAAAGTGGATAAATAAATAAAATCTGTAATAGATTTAAGAGTTGAGCTAAAGCAGAGATCGAGCATAGTATTACCAAAACAACAGTCTAAAGATGGAACTCATAAATCAGGTAGATTCACAATTCCCACGACAGGCCACCCACACTGTCACATGTGGTGGAATGCAGAGACCCCTCTCACACCTGGACAGGTAAAGGCGCCCTTTCTCAAACGCCCCTGTCACATAAGGTCACCCCGTCTTTAACCTATAAATCATCACCTTACAGTGGCTTGACAGCTCAGTACAGTTCAGTCAGTTGAGTTTAGTTCACCCTTAGCGTCAGCTCACGTCGGTCGTACCTTATGTCGATCTCAACTATCATGTAGACGAGTAAGAAACTTCTATGTCTCCATCTTGCGCTTCTAGCTCAGCTTTTATCTGTTAACGGAACTTTCTTAGTGTAACTGTGTCTTCGTTTTTTGTGTGGATATCCCCAGCTTTCCACTCTGCCTCGACCACGACTGCCTGTATTTTGTGAGAACTTTTAAAGGTCTTCCAAGGTGCAGAGAGGTACTGGAAAACTCTACATCCTGACTGTTCCTCTCGGTCAACACAGTACAACAAGAGCTACCAGGACTTCAACATTATTTCAGTAGTCGACATCAAACTCAACAAATCATTTCAGAAGTCGACAGGATCACTCATCATCACATTTAAGTCGACAGGATCTCATCACAGATAAGTCGACAGCAACTCATCATCACATTTAAGTCGACAGGATCTCATCACAGATAAGTCGACAGCAACTCATCATCACATATATATATATATATATTTCATATTTAGTTAAGATTACTATTATAGGAAATATTGGAATTATTTTAGAATAATGTTTTAAAAACATATGATTACTTTTATTATTATTAGCTTATTTTAGCAATTATATTAGCAATTATATATAAATATATGTGTGAAAACAATAAAAATAAAAAATATAAAAAGGGTCAGGTGATATTAAAAATCAAAAAAGGCATATCCTGACCAGGCTCACATGTGCTTTTCTAGATGGCAGAGCGCCATCTAGTGGAACAAAATAAACTAAACTTGTTCCGTGATATTAGGTCAACCCAATTTCTTGATAAATCAAGAAAAGCTCATGTGAGCCTGATCAGGATATGCCTTTTTTTTTATTTTAATATATATATTGTGTGATTGCTTTTCCTCTTGATAAAAATGACAGAGAGGGGCCGATATGTATGTAAGTATAATATAACTTGGTTGACACAGTATTTACACTCTGCCAACATTATTATCATTGGTATTATTATTATATAACCCAATAGAATATGCAAATTAGCCCCCAGTGGGAAAATTTTGGTTATCTTGGGGATGAAACTATAACGATATATTTTCACAGAACTAACTTTATAGCCGTTTATGTCGAGAATATGATAAAGACATGTGCAGAACAAACAAATATTTGTTCTTTGTATTTAGATTGAAGACGGAGATCAAAAAGTGAAAATACCTTATGTAAATTGAAAAGAAAAACTTGACCATTAATATTTTCCCCTTAATTCATCAAAAACCACCTATGGCAACCTTTCTGGCCGTTGAGATACAGCCTACACAATGCTGACGAGGGCCAACAGCCCGAAACGCGTACGTTGTTGGATTTTCTGAACATTTGTTTTTTCGAAAACAATTGTCTGTAAAAAATAAATCAACGTTTTTTTTTATATTTATACCGATAGATGTCACTTTCCTATCTAAAATACTTATTTAAGAAGCTATTTATTTATAGCAAATACAGGGTGATCCAAAAGTCCCGCACAACTTTAAAAATTAATAACTCCGCGAATATTTGCGCTAGAGCAATGCGGTAAACACCATTGTGTTCAGGATGCAATGGGATTTTTTATGGCAAATAATGAAAAATTCGAAATTGATTTTAGTTACAACTTTATTCGCTAGATGGCGCTGTACCAGAATCAGAGATTCAGCGGCCAAATTGTTTGATAAATGGAAAAATATAACTGAACGACACGTATTTTTCCTTTTTGAATACCAGGAAAGAAACCTAATAATATCAAATGATAAATTAATAAAACACCATTTCGCCAAAAGTTAGAAGAAATGGTTAACGATTTTTAAATACAATCTGAGATATGTAAAATAGGTATATGCAAATTAAAACATGCAGCAAAAAAAAAAAAAAACTGATATTTTAGATGCGGTTTGCTGGAATCCTCTCAGCTATTTAAATTTCGAAAATAATAATTTTCTAATTTTTTAAATTCAACTCTCTCTCAGTATCGATTATATTTATTTTAATTCATTTGAAAAATATTTATCTATCTCTGATGATTTATTTTACTCTGGAATGCCGTTTTTGTTTTTGTCGTGTCCAATAAAGAGCCTCAGATGTCTCCATGCATCTCTCTATCACAGCAGCAGCAGCATTGTCCACTATCTTGGGTGTGTAAAGCAGCTGCTCTGGGTCTATGCCAATTTTCTGCAAGGCTGCGGGCATGAGAATATGTGGGTAGGTGTTAGCTCCACACCAGGACAGTTGTTGCATGTTCTATATGTTCTTGTGCCATCTGGATGTATTGTCATCCTTTATAGTGTTTTTTTCTAAATCTTGTTATAGTTTTGTCATTTTTCTCTCGGAGTTTACGAGGTGTGTTCAAAGAGTATCGCGACTTTTGTGTTTTTTTCAAAAATTATTTATTTATTCATGAATACCTATTTTGTCCCCTTCAAAGTAATCCCCATGAGATATTATACACTTGTGCCAACGGTTTTTCCAATCTTCGAAGCACTTCAAAAAATCATTTTTTAAAATCTTTTTCAGCTGCTCTTTCAATGCCGTCTTTATCTCATCAAGCGTAGCGTAACGTCGTCCTTTCATGGGCCTCTTCAGTTTAGGGAACTATAAAAAGTCACAGGGGGCCAGATCTGGAGAATACGGTGGCTGCGGCATCATTAGTGTGTTGTTTTTGGCCAAAAAGTCGCGCACAAGCAACGATGTGTGAGCAGGGGCATTATCGTGGTGCAAAAGCCAATTTTTGTTTTTCCACAAATCCGGGCGCTTCTGGCGGATTGCTTCGCGCAAATTGCGCATAACTTGCAGGTAATATTCCTTATTGACCGTTCTACCCTGTGGCAAGAACTCATGATGCACCACGCCCCTGCAATCGAAGAAAACTGTCAGCAAAACTTTCACATTCGACCGAACTTGGCGCGCTTTTTTCGGTCTTGGTTCGTGCGTCAGCTTCCTTTGAGATGATTGAGCTTTGGTTTCCACGTCATAAACATAAACACACGCTGCGTCACCAGTTATGACCCTCTGGAGCAAATTTGGGTCGTCGCGGACAGAGTCCAACATCTCATTAGCAATGTTCATGCGATGCTGTTTTTGGTCGCAATTGAGCAATTTTGTTACGAATTTCGCGGCGACCCGTCTCATGCCCAAATCATTGATAAAAATCGAATGGCACGAGCCAATCGATATGTTTAGGCCCTCAGCAACTTCTCTAACGGTGATTCGACGATTGGCCAATATCATTTTCTCCACTTCATTATTTTTTTCGTCTGCTGTTGAAGTGCTCGGGCGTCCGGCACGTCTTCACATCTTCTCGGCCTTCTGAGAACATTATGTACCACCGATAAAAGTTGCTTCGGTCCAAGGTAGCTTCTCCATATGCCACAGTCAACATTCAGAATGCATCCGCGCATTTAATTTCGTTTTTCACACAAAATTTGATACAGGTTCTTTGATCCATTTTTTTAATAGGTAAAAATCGAAGACGATCCAAAACACCTGCAAGCAAAGCAGCTGTCAACAATTAAGTGAACATTCAAAATGGCCGAGCTTGTCGGCATAAGTGAGAGACATGAGTACCAACATGTTTAATTATCTTGTATTTTGAAAAAGCATTAGCGTCAAATAATGACATTTGTTATTTCCTTTGGCTCAACTTTCTGGCTTCCTGCAAATTCAACTGCGATTTCATTACCCCCGATCCAAACACTGGCAGGAATCCATTGTAGAATGCAGTTATTCTCCAATGATATCAGTTGAGTAAGTAACGAATGTATTTTTTGTGTGATTATAGTATTGCCCTTCTGAATTGCTTCTAGATCGGATATGAAGTCGTTGTATGGTATATTATAATTCCTTCTGCAGGGATGGTTAATTAAGGCATACATCAAGAGCTTTCCAGATAGCTGTCAGTTCACAAGTGAAGTTTGACGAAATCTTTCTTGCTCCTTCTTTGATTTTGATGTATGTTCCATCTTGCAGTATTATGTTAATTCCAGTCCCTCCATTACTTATGGTAAAGTCTGATGATCCGTCTGTATATGCTGTTAAATAATTTATCTGATCGCCTAAACCAATTGTATCAAGTCCTTTCTTTTAAAGTATGTTTTTTTTTTTTTTTATTGCAGGGTTCATTTAGGTTAAGATTGCTGATTACATTTGATGGCAATGGGGTAGGAAATATCGGTTATTTTCGAATTTGAAATTCATTATGTTTCATTTTTATGCTCTTTCTAATGTTGTCGTACTGAAGTGTTGAAGATTTATTGAGCCTTTCTTTTTGTGTCCAGTTTAAATAGGTTCTATGGGATATGTGTTCGGTTTATTTAGTTTTTAAGCTATTGGTGAATTTTATGGTTTTTAATTGTCTTCTGCTTTCAAGTAGGTCTAGACCACATTCTCTCTGAATTTTCTAATTGTTGGTATTTGAAACAGAACCCGTGATTAACTTGGCCGCTTTTGCTTGAACACTGTCTAGTCTTCTTTTTAGTGATGAACTTGAGGGAGCCTAAACAGGTGTTGCATATTCCATTATTGGCCTTATTAAGGTGATATATGTTGTTCTGAGAATTTTGGGTTTTGCTCCCCAATTTGTTCTACATAGCCTTCTCAGAATGTTTAGGTTTCTGGTAGCTCTATTTAAGGAGCTAATTATGTGTTCTGTAAATCGCAATTCCTCATCAAGTATCACACCTAGTTAATTTGGAGATCAAATTTTATTAATTATATGGTTGTTTATGCTTATTTTGGAGTTGAATTCATGCCTTTTTTTCTGTCCGTGAAGGAGACCTATAGGTTTGTGTTTATTGGGTTTATTGTCATTTTGAGTTTCATTACCCACTTCTCCAGTCCTATCATTGATGTGTTCAGTATTTTTCTGATATTTCTATACTGCTACTTGTGTGCCATATGGCTATATAATCTGCATAACAGGCAAATTTTGTGTCTTCAGTGAGGATGGATGTTGTTAAGGTTGTGTCGTAATTAGATGTACAACAACTCAAACTTGACCATGGCTCTTTTTTTAGCTCTTATTCTTTTCGTTTGGCCAACAAAAAATGTCCAATATATATACACATATATTCTTACATAATGAGACTTTAAAGAATGCAAATAATCTTCATCTATTTACATACACAACACATCTCCCCTCTTAATAATACTCCAGTCGGTCTGGGGGTTTCCTGGGTCTCTGAGGTCTAGGACTGCGGACGGGCACTTGCACAGCGGCAGGCTCCGGTTTAGGAGTGCAAGAGGGCACGTGCACAGCAACAGGCCCTGGTGTAGGAGTGCAAGTGAGTACGTGCACAGAAGCAGTCTCCTCCTTTTTTCCTGATGTAACCTCTGGAACCTCCTCTTCACTTTATTTCTGACTTCCACCTACAGGCTTCTCTCCTGATGTTCGAGGAAGTATCAAATTTCTTGTCTCCACTTGTTTCTTTCTCACAGGTCGCAATTGATTGATATGCCTCTTATACACGACGCCCTCGCAACTTATAAGGTAGTAACGGTAGCTCAATAATTTCAAAATGGTACCTTTTTATCGTTTAGGTCCAGTTGCATAGTTACGGAAATAAACCTCGGAACCTGTAGTAAACTGCTCCTGCCTTCTTACGGCCTCGTGAAGTACCTCTCGCGGATTTCCCTTCTTGGTATTAAATTCGAGAATCTTGTTCTTAAACTTCTCTTCATTAGCAGTTCCACAGGGGAATTCCTTTATTACAGTTTGGGGGAATGCTCTATGAGCAAATATTAATCTTTGTAGATTCGTCTCTAAATCATCCTTCCCATTATTCTTTCTCAAAATGTTTTTAAACTCTCTCACATATCTCTCAGCTAAACCATTTGTACTAGGACTATACGGACTGGTCTTAGTGTGCCGTATACCATTCATTTTGGTAAATAGCTCGAATTCCACGGAGACAAACTGTCTTCCGTTATCTGTAACCAAATATTAGGGCATTCCAAATCTGGAAAAAAATTCTCTAAGATGATTTATAATGGTTTTGCTGGTAATATCTTTGATGATAAAAATTTCTATCCACTTTGAGTATGCATCCACGAGAACCAAAAACATTCTTCCCATGAACGGACCCGCTAGATCAAGCTGAAGTCGATGCCACGGTTTTTCGGGCCAAGTCCATTCCGAGATGGTAGCCGGGGGCATGCTTGCCGATTCTTGGCATACTCTAGATTCTCTAGTTAACTCCTCGATGTTACTGTCTATGCCTGGCCACCAGAAAATACCGTCTGGCAATCATCTTCATTTTAACAATCTCCATGTGTATTTCATGCAAGTCATTTAAAATTAAAGATCTTAATTTTTGGGGAATTACCACTCTTTCGCGCCATTGAAGACAATCAAACTCCAAACTTAATTCCTCATTGATCTTATAATGAGGAGCTAGTGGGTTTTCTCTCGGTACCCTTGTGAATTTCTAGTTGCCTTCTCTAACATTCCTTAATACTATAGACAGTATTTTATCTTGGGGCGTCTCATATGCCACCTCCATAAAAGAGAACGGTATCTCATTCAACTTCCTGAGAAGTACCTGGTCTTCATCAAGAGACTCCCTGACACTCGATTCTAAAGGAAGACGTGACAATGCATCAACATTGGAATTATCGCTAGTTTTTCGAAATTCCACAGTATAATTAAATGCAGCTAATTTTAAGGACCATCTTTTAAAATCTGGGCACATATGGGAATTGGTTTATGAGGTGAAAATATATGAATTAAGGGTCGGTTGTCTGTGACCAATACAAATTTTCGTCCCAGTAATTATTGTCTGAATTTCCCAACGCCAAAGGTTATGCTCAACGCTTTATTTTCTAGTTGATAGAAACGTTTTTCCGCTTCAGTTAATGTTCTAGAAGCAAAAGCTATAGGGCATTCTTCCTTTCTATCATTTCTATGACTCAGAATTACGCCTAGTTCATAGTCCATTAATGATGATTTACATTTTTAAATAACAATTAATATTCTTTCGTCCAATTCCATCTACAATTTTTATTCAAAAGATGATAGAATAGCGCTAAAATGTTTGCTATATTCTTTATGAATCTATGATAATAAATTAAGAGTCCTATGAAAGATCTTAATTGCGAAACATTCTTTAGGTTCAGGCGCCTCTATCACTGCTTTTATTTTATTTTCTAAGGGATTCAGTCCATATTTATCCATTTTAAACCCTAAATATTCCACCGATTTCTTTTTAAATTTACATTTATATTGGTTTAACTTTAAACCTTTTTCTAGAAATTATCTAAACACTAGATCCAACTTTTGTTCATGATCTTCAAAGTCTTTTCCTGCAACCAAAATATTATCTATGTAGCAGGCCACACCTGGCAAATCAGCAGATAGACCTTCCATAATCATCTGAAATTTATTTGGTGCTACCGCTACGTCATATGGTAGTCTTTTATAAGAAAACAACCTCTTTGTTGTGTTTATATCAACAACAGCTTTGGCTTCTTCCGCTAAAATTACTTGTAAGTAAGCCTGTGATAGGTCTAGAGTCGAAAGTACGGTGCTTGTAGATAATTTTGAAGAGATCTCATCGATCGATGGAATGGGATACCTATCTAATTCTATTGCTTTATTAGCTGTACATCTAAAATCACCACATATACTTACACTACCATCCTTTTTTAATACTGGTACTATTGGAGCGGTCCAATATGCATGAACTATAGGTAATAAAATACAAGAATTCACTAAACGATCAATTTCATTCTCTACTTTGTTTTTTGGAGAGAAAGGTAAACTTCTGGCCTTACAAAACACAGGAGTCACATCCTTTTTTAAATTAAAATTTATTTTAACATCCTTTAGACAGCCCAAATCTTTGTTAAACAAATCTGCATATCTATCAATCAAACTATTTCTATTAGATTCAGTATTTAAATTTTCAATGCTAAACAATCTATAATAATCAAGTTTTAACTGTTTAAGACATTCTCTTTCTAACAAAATCACCTGGATTTTTCATTTACAACTATTAATCGTAAATATTGGTTGGCTTCTTTTACAAAAACATTTATTTGACCTATAATCTCTATTGATTTACCACAAAAGGACTTTAATCTTAAATTTGTTGGAAATAATTTTTTACCTTGCCAATAAATCTTATAAATATCTTTAGGTATTGACGTAAATAGACTTCCTGTATCTATTGTAAAGCACAAAGAATAATCATCTACTGTTAAATTTATTGTGGCATCAGTTTCGCCCTGTACAGAATATATAGAGTCCTCTTGTACAAATTTACATCCCCACATTTTTTTACTAGCTTTGCAGACCCTACTTAAATGACCCATTTTTTTACATTTTAAAACAAGTCTTTGTTCTATGAGGGCAAACAGAGGCCACGTGTGAATGTCTTTCACCACATCTATAACACATTATTTCTCCCCTTTGCCTGAAAGGCCTATGCTGCACCATACTATTATTGTACTCACCCTTTTTATCTTTTCCATTCACAGGGGATATCTTGGCCACTAATTTATCTTGTAATTCTCTTGTATTTATCTCCGCCAGTTCGAACGAGATCGCCACTGCAAAACTTTATCCAGGGTGACATCGTGGTTTTCTTGTAGTAGCTTCTTTTTCAGGCTTTCCAACTTGATTCCAGCCACAAAACGGTCTCGCATCATGGTTCCCAGCATATCGCCGAACTTACAATTTATTGCTAAACGTTTCAATTCTCAAAGATATTCCGAAATTGATTCTCCTTCCCGTTGAATTCTCTTTAAAAATCTGCATCGCTGTGGTATCACTTTCTTCTTTGGATTTAAATGCAGCTTAATTCTTTGAATGATAGTATCATAGGGTTGATCTTTCATTAGACCAGGAAGAAAATGTCGTTTCCCTGCTTCAAAGTTTCAGAATCTGGTAGCAAGGTAAAAATCAGCACTTTAATCTCCTCCTTCAGATGCCAAAAAGAAAGCCTCAAATTTTTGTACAAAAAGATCGAAGGTATCCTCCACTGGGCTATAGCATCTCAAAGGTGCTATTATCTTTGAACTTGTCAGGCTGATCTTTTCTACTCCTTTGTTTTCTTGATCCAGATAGTTTAAAAGATGTAGTTGTTATACTTGCATAGACGCCGTTTTCCTCAGCTTTTTACTGGCTCTGTAGATCGCGCATCCTCGTCGCCACTTTTGTTGTGTCGTAATTAGACGTACAACAGCTCAAACTTGACCATGACTCTTTATTTAGCTCTTATTCTTCCAGTTTGGCCAACAACAAATGTCCAATTTATATATACATATATTTTTACATAATGAGGATTTAAATAATACAAATAATATTCATCTATTTACATAAACAACAGTTAATATATAGCGAGAAGAGTAGAGTACTGAGCACAGATCCCTGAGGTACACCAGCCCATGTTCTTCGGTCCTTGGAAAATGTTCCATTGACCCGAACCTTTATCCTTCTTCCCCTTAAGAAGTCTGCAATCCAGATTAAGATTTTTCCTCTTACTCCGATGTTGTACAGCCTTTCGAATAATTTCTACACTCGATCAAAAGCTGAGGTCATATCCAGGAATACGGCCGTTGTCTTCTTTGGTGTTTTTCCTAGAAATCTATTATTGTTTGACATCAGTTGTACAGTGTCTGGATCTTTAGGCAGTTTGGCAGAAGTTTATTTTATTATTGTTAGTGAGCCAGACTATAAGCCTAGAGTGGATAATTCATTCTGTTATTTTACAAAGTATGCTGGTAAGAGCAATTGGCCGATAGTTCTTGCATTCCTTGGCATCTTTGTTTGGTTTCAGTATTGGCACTATAATTGATATCTTCCAATTCTTTGGTAGTTTACAATGATGAGTTTAGCTCATTCAGTGTGAAGTCTCTCGAGTAAATATCTTGTTGATGGTAATTTCTTGCTTGTTTAACTAACCTGTTTACATTATTTTTTAGAGTCCTGCCTTCCTTCGTATAGCTGAGTCTGGAAGTGCTTGAAAGATATTCAGCAATTATTTCAGCCATCTGTTTGTTCGTTCTCGCTATTCATATCGGTTAGAGTATTGGAGGATTATTGTTAGTTTTTATTGTTTTATAACACAAATTATATTCCAGTGATGGCTTTGCTTTTTTGGATCCATTTTTTTTTCGCAGAATTCTGCCCATTTTTCTTGTTTGAATATCCAAAATTTTTGTTCTATTTTGTGACTAATTTCAATGAGTTCCTTATGATTTCTTCTGTTTTATTTGTTTTAAGAAGTTCATTGATATTGTCTCTCTCTGCAATCATTGCCTCGATATTGTGGTCCTTCCAGTAAGGTATTCACAGGTGTTTACGTCTACCTCTAGGTATCGATACTTTTGCAGCTCTGGATATGTTCGAAGAGAATTTTTCCAATTTTTTGTCAATCTTTCTGTGATTTAATTCTTCGTTGCACAGTTCTTCAAGCTTTTCTGTGAATTTTTTCCAGTGTTCTTTTATTCTGTTAGAAATTCTCAATTTTGAATTTTAGCGTTGTTAAAATTGGTCTGTGGTCACTGATTGCACTTTTCAGAATTTTCCATTGTGTTGTGGGTGCGATGTTGTAATTTATCGCTGTGATGTCTATTGCGGATTCTGTGCCTGTGGACTTGGATAGATAGGTGTTCTTTTCGTTATTTAACGGTGTAAGGTCGAGGTCGGTTAGCATGTCCTCAACCTGCCGACGTTTGTTATCCTGGACAGGTGATCCCTAAGTTGGTCTTTCGGCGTTAAAATTACCAAGTATGATTGCGATATCCGAAGACGCTTCACTTAATGTCTCTATCAGGCCTGTTATTGAGTCCACTCTTGAGGCCTTTTTACTCAATACAGAAAGGCTGTCTCCTCTGTAACTTCGAGAGACGCCCTAAAGTATCTTCTTGTACGATCACTCGTCACCAGCTATCTATATCCAAGGGGAGAGGAAGGCCCGGAAGAAAGTCCACGACGCGCACAATCTCTTAATTTCAGAACTACTACTTTATTAAAAAACACGGTCAATTTATACATTAAGAAAATTTACATAATAATTTATACAGCAAAGAAATCTACATAACAATTTGTACAACAAAGAGATTTACATACTTTTTATCTTAGTTTCAAGTTAAACATATTTGCATAAACAAAGACGACTACTTTAGTGGTCGTAACACCTGTATTGATGCTAGTATTATCGTGGTGATAAACATTTATGATTGGAATTGTTTCATCTGTAAGATAGATTTCTATTGCCTGAGCTTCTGTCGTGCTTTCTCTAGGCTTACTCTGATTATAGGCGATTTCCTTAATTTTGATTTCTAGAGTTTTAATCAAAACGGCAAGTCCTCCTCCGAATTTTCCCGGTCTGTCCTTTAGTAGTGTTGTATAATCTTTGATATTGAATCTCAGATTCTGATTCAATTTTGTCTCCTGAGGACAAGTAATATGTACATTGTTGTCACGGAGAAGACAAGTCAGCTCTTAATTTTCCTCTTGGTACCATTTATATTGAGTTGTAGTAGATTGAATTGTGTCCTCGTAGTAGATTTCTCATCATGAGCTCGAGCTGCAGCTCCTGACGCGGCGGTTACCCCGGACGCGGTAGCATTACTGGAGATATCAGTTTTGTTCTTCATTTGAAATTGGGTGCCGTTGCAACGTTAGTCCTCTTGGAAACGAACCAGAATTTGGTCAAATATTCCAAGGGTCCAGGGGGGACCGCAAGGAGGTGTGGTCGGACTTCTCCCCTTCCCCCTGGAATGCCGTCACTGCAGGATAAAGCACTCTTGGTGAATTTTTAATTGTGATTCAGAATCTGCCAATGAAGCTTTACGAGCGTTTCGTTCCTTTAAAGATATTCGAAGCGGTAAAGGACCAATGAGTTGCTACTCTCTAAAGCGATTGATTAAAAGTTTTGAGTAAACTGGATCTCTGGAAGCAAAACCTCGGGGTGGAAGACCATCGACATGCAAGTAAGTGGCTGTTACGGTTTTGCAGAATTCTGTAGCTATTGAAACGTTATCCACGTATGGAGAAGTAAGTGCTAGACAAGTTTCTCGACAAATGGGGATTTCGTATGGAACAGTTTGGAGAGAACACACATTTAGAAATTTTCTACAAAAATACCCTAACAAAATTAAAAGTTTTCACGAGTTGAAAGTCAGCGATTTTGAGAAGCGTCAAGAAATCGCTGCATGGGTTTTCCGGCAAATTGATATTGATGAAAACTGGCTGTCAAATGTTCTAAGAACAGATGATGCTCACTTTTATCTAAAGGAAGAATTTAACATTCAAAACTGCCTCATTTTGGCAACATAAAACCCTAGGAATTTTACAGAAATACCACTTCATCAGCACAGAGTTACAGTTTTGTGTGGGTTCACTTATTCTTTTATTATTGGGCCATTTTTCTTTGAAATAATCAACGGGAGAACTTTTAAAACCGTTTTTGTAACTGGTGAACGTTATGTTCAACTTTTGAGAGAAAAGGGTATTCCCATATTGCTAGAAAGACAATCACTAAGCGAAATAACATTCATGCAAGACGGAGGACCTTCTCATATCGCCCGCTGTGTCAAATATTTTCTGTAGTATACGTTAGTTGAAGATAGTGTGATAAGTAGCCACTTTATACACCAGTGGCCACCATGATCACCAGACTTGTCGCCTTGCGATTTTTGGCTATGAGGATATATTAAATTTCGCGTTTATCGATGCCGACCTACCACATTTGTCATGTTGAAGGCTTCTATCAGATGGCACGTTTTAGCAATTTCAACATAAATATAATATAATGCTGTTCCTTCTGTCATCTATCGTCTGCAGGCGGTGTTTGAGAATGAAGGGCGCCACATTGAGCAAGGATTGTGACCTAATATAAGAGAGAAAGCAGTTACCTCATGTGTTATATTTTGCAGCTCTTTGTTTTGGGTTATAGGAATAATAAATGCTGTCCTCACATCTTGACTCTTTTTTTTTCTGTGAACAGTAATTTTTTTGTTTGTAATTTGCCCACATCTTATATTATGTCGTGCAGGCCAAATTGTTATAACTTCTCGAATAACACTGGTATACACAATTTTACCCCTTATGTTTAGTTTATCGCTTTTCGCTCATTAGAAGAAATAGCATAAAGAATATTCTTTGTATCCCCCCCCAACTTTAGAAATTTTGCGCAAAAAATAATACAAAATGAATTTACTACCACGTTTTTCAACGCAAAAGGTCGATTTAAAAATGATTTTTTTGAGGGGATACATTTTCAAAATTATGTACAGTATAATAAACAATGATAACATTTGACAAACCCATAGGATATTTGGAATATTTTACGACAAATATATTTTGTCACTCCCCTCTATATTTCATTTTTGGATCATGACAAATATCCAGTTAAATAGTCAAGTGTCGCCAATTAGTCAAGAAACTATACATTCCTTATAGCACGAAATCCTATTAGTAGTGCCATAATAATTTTTGGTACTATATTAACATTTCAAAAATCGTATATTGATATCAGTAGTTATTTTCAAACATTCAATCTATTTCACAAAACTCCATCTAAAATATAAATATTTTTTGCTACATGTTTTAATTTGCATATACCTATTTTACATATCTCAGATTGTATTTAAAAATCGTCAACCAATTCTTCTAACTATTGGCGAAATGGTGTATTATTAATTTATCATTTGATATTATTAGGGTTCTTTCCTGGTATTCAAAAAGGAAAAATAGGTGTCGTTTAGTTATATTTTTCAATTTATCAAACAATTTGGCCGCTGAATCTCTGATTCTGGTAGAGCGCCATCTAGCGAATAAAGTTGTAACTAAAATCAATTTCGAATTTTTCATTATTTGCCATAAAAAATCCCATTGCATCCTGAACACAATGGTGTTTACCGCATTGCTCTAGCGCAAATATTCGCGAAGTTATTAATTTTTAAAGTTGTGCGGGACTTTTGGATCACCCTGTATATTATTGTATTAGCGAGGAGCCAAGTTTTATACAGTATGCAAATCGATATGTAAATAGGTATGTCGATCATATTCCTACCTATGCAAATATATTAAATAGGAATGAGATGTGAAAAACAGCGTTTTCCCATCAATAAGCACCTATTTATAAATAGGAACCACATTCCAAGAAGTCACAACCCTATAAAAACCTTAGACCTTCATTTAAATAGCAAAAAAGCAATCCGTTTTTTTTTTTTTTTTTTTTTTTCAAATCGAAAAATTTTCAATCGTGTAAAGAATTTGATTTTGAAAGAACATTTATTTTAAAAAAAATCACATTTCTTTCTCTCTAATACACAGGTGATCGGAGGGAGGGAGGTGAATGACAAAATTCTTGTTAAATAAAAAAAAATCCATTTAAATATAAAAAATAAATTTAATCCTCAAGGAACTCCGTGAGTTTATTGAAGAAAGACTTTCCTCGACGAATGACTTTCTGGAGGTTTTTTCATCCTAAGTGGCGAACCGACGTTATAGTCCATTTGTAGACTTCTCCCACGTGGCAAGGAAATGAAGATAACGCAAACACAGATTACGTGCTAAAAAAAAGCCCAACCGTTGTTTTAATGGTCCCCATTTTACATATATGTCCGCATATTATCTTTTGGTAACTACTTTTTTTAATCTTGTTCCTCTTACATTGTTGAGTTATAGTTAATACTCATTCTCGACGTATATTCCGTGCTGTCTGTACAACTGGTAAAAATGTATTTATTTTTTATATATTTTTTATTTTGACATATCGGACTCGATATCCGGATATTGGGATACTTGCGCCTAGGTACATTTTAGCAGCTTATACTTTAATAAACAAAAACAAAAAACAATATATATTAAGCTAAAAAAAGATCGGTTTACCAAACAGAAAATAAAATATACCCAATATAAAATAAATTTGCCCAATATATTTGAAAAATGAGCAACATCATTTTTATCTTCTTCTCCTTCTTTCTTATCTCCACTCAATCATTAGGGTATCAAGTTGTGACCCTTGAAAGTATTTGACAACCATCATGACTGGGTGAAGTAGAATGTTTCTGCCTTTGTCATTAAGACTGGGAGCACTACTCAGTGGCAGGCCGACTTAGCTCCAAAAGAAATGGCCGCCTCTGACATGAGGAACAGACGCCATGTGCAGCCGCTCCTAACATGGAGTACAAACGCTGCTCATCCTGTATTCCTTGATTAGGAGCCCTTACAGGGTACTATCAGCCGGGCCAGCTGAACCCAGGTTTTTTAGCGAGCTTGTTACTGCTCCCCCTCCTTCTTTTTCACCCGGGCTTGGGACCGGCAATTTTATATTATATATTTTATTACAAAATATGGTGCAAATTTGCAATGCACCAATTAGTTTCATATAATTAATAAACTTCAGTATTCACAAAAACAATGCTCCATAACTTATTGTCTATGCAAATTTGTGAAATACCAGTCCATTGCACCTCCCTCGTCGTTTGATTCATCTACCTGTTCCGTTACAAAGTAAATATGCAAAGGTGTCAAGTATGTAATTAATTGCATATATATTATTTGTAATACATGAAAATATATATCTTCTATATATATATAAATGAATGTTTGTATGTTTGTCTGTTGGTTGGTTGGTTTGTATGTCCGGTATACAAATTCGCAGTAGTTCACTAATTCAAACCAAAATTTCCATACATAGGTAAAAAAAAACGAGGATGACGATAGGCTATTTTAAAATATATATAAATCATTTATTAAAACTATATATTCAAATTATTCAACTTAGCTCACGAGCAGCGCCCTCTAGAACACTCAGGCGGGCGACGGTGGCGCGCGACGATTGGCTGCCGGCGCAGCACGTGACTGCCCTGCCCCCCCCCCCCCCCCCGCCGAGTAAATGAGATCTCCCGGGTGACGGCCGGCCGAGCAGCGCCCTCTAGAACGCGTGACGATTTTGACGGCGCGGGGCGCTCCCAGTTGGACAGTTGCGCGGGGGCAGAGTGACCTCGCGGGTGCCCTCCGGGAACTACGTCCATCTTCCATATGTAATATACATTTAATCGTGTAAACCCGGGCGTTGCCCGGGTCATTCGTCTACAAATTCGCAGTAGTTCACTAATTCAAACCAAAATTTCCATACATAGGTAAAAGAATACTGGGTTTAGTTTGATTATCAGATACAAAATTATATCGGGAAAAATTCCAAAAAACAGAGAGCACGGGCGAAACAGGGTACATTTAATAGGGTAAAACCCGGGCGTTGCCCGGGTCATTCGTCTAGTTATATATATAACTGTTAACTCCTATCCTTTGTTTTTATACATTAAGCGATATCAAAAAAATAAAGACATTTATAATAGAATTTTCTCTGTAAAAAAGGAAATATGCTACGAGATATGAAAATAGGTTTATTGTTGTTTATATATATAAAATGGAATATTCCAGCCAAATCCCCGTACAGAAGACGATGCTGAACTGTAATCCCCCTTATTACCAGATGACAATAAAAACTACCAAACGAAATATCCCAATAGAACCTAATTCGATTTATAAATCAAACGAGCTTTACTAAACCTTGAAAAAAAACAAAATATTCCCTGGCTCTTATTTAAAATAATATTTATAGAAATATTTTATGTTCAGGATATTTCTAATGCCTGTATATTTTTTTTTTCATCATAAATCATTACTATATAACACATGAATTACAGTAAAACCTCTCTATATAAAACCCCAATGGAACTGAACCTGTGGTTCACTATAGCCATGGTTTGTTATAGCCATAGTTCACTGTATTATAAAATGGGGATTACTTCAGCTTGGTTATAAAGGAAGGTTCGTTATATCCCTGGTTCGTTTTAGCGGGGTTTTACTGTATTTAGATTACATAAGAGCGCCATCTGTATTCAAAATTAGAAATTATTTTAGAGCGTTTTTTAATTATATTATTTTCAAAACTGTCTTTACGGCAACTAGATACATTTTCTAATTGCAGTAAGAACATAGGCGCTAAAATATCATTTTGTATATTAATTAAATATCATTTGATATACAAACAGCTATAAGATTTTTAGATTATTATTTAATATATAGTATATTATTTTTTTAAAGTCTATAGATTGGCATCCAAAATAAGAATTAATACCAAAAAAATGTATATTTCAAACAAATACTATATTAAAATTATGAAATTTGGTAGACGGACAGTTTATTCTAAAGATAATAGATCAGGCTCTAAGAGGATTAAGAAAAATAATTTAAATTGTATTTCTCTCAAAATTCTACACACACAAAAACGTATCTCTTTAAGAAATAGGGGGAGATTAATAGTGAATATGTTCACCTCTAGCAGCTATATCACTTTCAAAATGATATTTCTTGTAGATTAGCAACAGGCTTTGGTCTTTAGACAACATATCCCAGTCTTCTAAAAGAGCATATTGTCAGGTAGAAAAATAGTAAAGACAAATTTCAGGATGACGTAGCACTTTATTTAAGACACAAACTAAAATGTATAAAATATAAGAGAAGCAATAAGGGAAGTTTAGAGAGAGAGAGTAGCAATAATCCGATCTAAAAATTTATCTACAATATTTTAGTTCGAGAGGAGTAATGGAAGAGAGTTGATGAGCTCCAAGACATATTCCAGACATGTTCTATTGGATTCAGGTATCCGGAGATTTGCTGGCCAATCTCCCTTTTGAATACCCTCACTCTCGATGAAATCACTGACTATCACTTCTCTATGTGGACGAGCATTATCATCCATAAAAATGAACTTGGACAAATTAGACCCTGAAAGATAGGACTGAGGAATCTCTTGTTCCTGCCTCTTTGTCCAGACAGCATGGCTATCCTCAAACACGTGGAGAGGTCTACTCCTGTTCGAAATGAAGCGATGTAGCAATTGAATCTGAAATTCGGCAGGGTTTTCTGTTGGGAAGGAATATAATTTCAGATGTGTGCGCGCAATATTTCTACCTCTATTATTCCACAACAAGTGAAAAAATAGCACTATAACTAAAGAAATTTGATACAAGGTATTTCGTTTTCAGTCCAACGACAATTTGAATTATTCTTTAAAATCCTATCACAAAAAAACAATCAATAAACCAGAACCCCCAATAAAAGATAAATACCATATATTCTATATCATGTCTAGGTTGCCAACCCACTTATGTTGGCGAAACCAGCAGTAAAATAGAAACCAGAATAAAAATAACATATCTACAATATCAAAACCAAGGACCCGAGACAACTCATATACCAGCATACCAGTATACCATATACCGTCCAAGTTAGAAATCCTTGAATCACTCATTACAAACATAAGAACAGTATCAACACAAGAATAGACATCCCGGAGCAATTCTGTCATATCTCAAATCAAATATAAAAAGCCATCAAATGTAAATCTCGCCCTCTTGTGCTCACTCTCAGATCTAATTTTGTCCGTTGAAGAGTGAGAGCTCGAATGCTCGCAGTGTTTTATAATAAAAAACTTATTGCGAAATTTTTTAAAAAATTATTTTCGATATTTTTCATAATTTAAACAATAATTCCTTATCATATTGACGGGAGCCAAACTGCTCTGAATGCGTATATGGTTAACTTTTCTTGTTAACACAAAAAAGGACAGCGAGGCGATATTCTTGAAACAAAAAATAATCAACGTTCAGTTTCTATTTATTCCGATAGATGGCGTCTTATCATCAAAAGCGTTTAATTGCATATCCAAGAGATGCTCTTTCATTATATATCCTTTATTATAAGTTGCATAATCACCTGGAGTAATGTTTCATCAAAAGAAGAACAGAGTCGTAAGGTGAGGATTTTCTTGAAGTTTCTTTTCAAGAAACTCTTCACGTTACAATTTTGTTTTTCTTTTGATAATATATCCCTTATGTACACAGTCTCTGTACGGTCCACACATATATATAATTCTATAACTATTTTAACTAAAACTAACGTATAGTTAACTATTCTCTATTATTCTTTATTAAACCAACAACACTATAACTAGACTGACTACCCGCTATTCTAACAACTTCCACAAAGCAGAAGAATTGTTCAGCTGAGTTTTTTTTTTTTCTAAAGCAGAAGATTAACATATTGATAAGGTCGCAGACGACTAGGTAAACAATCCTTTTTGTCGAGCTCCTGGGGTGTATTCCTTTTAAATTATTGAACCAATCGCCATTCATGAGAGATGTGTGTTTGCTCAAGTCTGATTGGTAGCTGGTTTAAACGATATAATTGATAGTAGGGGGCCGTTTGAACTTTTTATAGCAGATATTTGGTTTATATAGAACTGACTTGTTATAAAGGAATGCCCGTTCAATATACGAACATCTAACTCTAGTCATCTCTCTTTGAAATATCATTAAAGAGTTTTATCGTGATAATAATAATGATTGTATTGCCATTACTATTGTTAGTATCATTATTAGCGTCATTTTATTATATATATATACAAGAGGAGGACCCTCTCAAGGTGGTGGAGCCTCCCTTGTTGAATAAAAATGTAAATATTACTGTGTATAGATGGAAATTTTTCCGGGAGGAAAATGATCTATAAAAATAAAGGTTATCTTCCTCGTCAAAATAAACGCTAATACTAAGGGCCATCTATTGACCGCAAACTAACGGACTCGGGTTGGTTACAAAGCTGGTGTTATAGTTTTGTTAGCTTGCTGAGACGGTCAATAGTAGGCGCTTAGTTTTAGCGTTTATTTTGACGGGAGAGGTGATCTATATATATACCAAATGAGGTACCTCTCCCTTTAATTGTGCGCCAGAACGATGGTACTGTACATCACCATAGTAAAGTACTTTACTAGTTGTGATGAAGATAGAGCCACAACACCAGTTTTGTCAAATTAGACAAAAAGCCAACAACCTGTATACCATGGTTTCTGGCATTGGCCCTCATCAGTACAGGGACGGCTTCGATTTCATAACGTCCTACAAGAGGTATTATGAAATCGGTCGAATTTACCAAGCAGTTGTTTAAAGCTGGTGAAGTCGCAATGGCCGATTTTTAGGCTAGAAAACAACACAAATTTGCGGAATGATTAAATGCATGCACCTAAAGCGGCACAGCATGAGAAACACTATAACACATGGCACTACAAATATGTTAGGACAAATTATAAATAAATAAAATCGCAAAAATTTATTTTACAATTAATACAAACTTCTCTCGGGCTTTGGCTAAGATCAAAGTATCTACGGTCGAGTAAAAAACGAGTAAAAAAGACAGTTGAAGTTTGTACTATTTGTAAAAGAAACTTTCATGTGATATGAGGCACCTCTCCCCTTAAAAAAAAAAATACATTAAACTCTTCTATTTTCTTATTTCTCTTAATACAATGAGGAGGATCATAGCTAGAACAACAATAATATAGAGGTAGTAAGCTTTTGTCCGAATTTGTTGACTTTGCTTAGAATTATTAATGAAACTGATTCCAATAATTATTAATTAAACATTATATTTATTGATTTACAAGAGAGAGAACAAAATATAAAAGGGAAACTAATATTGAAACAAAGGAACTTTTTTCTGTTTTGGTTAGCGCCTATCTACCTGTGAGCTTACACACACTCTGTGGTAACAATTAATTAATATATAAACAACATACGCTCCCCTGTGTGTAAGCCCTAATCAGCAAGTCCAAGGCTATCTGCACATTTCTGTAGTTTGTCCTTAGGTAGACTCTTCGTTAGTATATCCGCCTCCATGTCTTCACTTTTAGTGTATTCCAGCTTGATTCCATTTTGAATTTCATCTTTCACAAAATAATACTTTCGGTTTATGTGCTTTGTTCGTGAAGTAATTTTGTCAGATTGTATCCAGTTTATTGCAGCCTGGCTGTCACTTTTCAAGGAAATTGGGAAAGTTAAATTTTCACAAAGTTCTTCTAGTAATCCCTTTAACCATAATACTTCTGAAATGCCTTCACATATTGAAATAAGTTCTGCTTCACATGTAGACAAGGCTACTAAATTTTGCTTTCTACTTCTCCAGTTTATTAAGTTGTTGCCAAGTTTGACTGTATAGCCTGAATAGGAATTTGCGTCTCGGGTTGTACACCAGCTCGCATCAGTACATATTGTGATATTGGTGTCTTTTGACTTATATGGCAACATTTTATTTCTTGTTCCCTTCATATATCTATAAATCCTTTTAACTCCAGTTAAGTGTATTTCCCTTGGATCATTACTATACTGTGATAAATTGCTGACGTTGAAGGATATGTCCGGTCGAGTACCCGTAGAAAGGTACATTAGTGATCCAATCATTTCCTGGTATACAGTTTTATCTACTGGCTTAGAGTCCAAATATTCATCCAAATTTTGATTTTGATCTCCAGGTGTCTGCACACTGTTGCATTCTTCAGTCCAAATCTGTGAAGAATTGTATCAATATAATGAGTCTGAGATAGATAAAATCCATCTTCTGCCCTTTTTATTTCAATTCCAATAAATGGTTCGCTATCTTTCTTTTCTGTTAGAGTAACATATTTTTCTATTTCTGAGGCTAGGTTGTCATTAATTTTCTTACTAGTTCCAGCAATGATGAGATCATCTACATATAGACCCAGTATTGCATACTCTTCTCCTCTCTGGAGTTTATAGACACATGGATCACATTTGGTTCTAATCATTCCCAACTGGTATAAAATATCATTGATCTTTTTGTTCCAACATTTCCCTGATTGTGGTAGACCATACAGGCTTTTTTCCAATTTACACATTTTGTTTTCTTCTCCTTTTGCATAAAACCATCTGGTTGTCTCATGTATACTGTCTCTTCTAACTCACCATAGAGATAAGTGTCTTCACATCATAAGTCTTTATGATTGAATTCTGTAGTGTTGCAAGAGCTACTATTGTTCGCAAGCTTTCCTTTTTGAGTACTGGAGAAAAAGATTCCTTATAATCTACACCATATCTTTGATTGCATCCAACAGCAACCAGTCTGGCCTTTCTTTTATATATGCCGTCATTTGAGGTTTTCTTTGTACTGTAGACCCATTTACTATTAATGACTTTCATGCCATTTTCCTTGGTACTAGTGTCCATACTTTAGGCTTCTCTATCTCACTGAGCTCTTATTCCATTGCTTTGTGCCATTCATTTCTTTCTCCACTATCCATTGCTACTTTAAAGTTCTCCGGGATATAATGATCTATTTCCATAATTAAGTTTGCATCATTCCTATCTTTTATTCTTTGTGATCGTCGAACTCCTTCTTTGATCAATTTTCTTTCTAGTTCTTCATGTCTTGCTTTGTGCCATTCTTCTAAGATGCTCTTTGTTTCTCCTTTCTTTCTTCCTCCTTTTGCGCATCTTTCCTCTATTGGTTCAGTTTGTGTTGAGTCATTTTCAGTATCACCACCTGGTTTTACTGAAGTATCCTCCTGAGACTTCATTTTACTCTCTGTGACAGGATTGTCTTCTTTCAAGATAAGAAAGTCTTCAACTATTTCTTCACAATTTCCTTTATAGATCAAATTATCACAATTAGTATCTTCCTGAATATCATTTGCATAATCAATTCCTCTTTTATCTTCACTAAATTTTACTGATCTGACTTCATGAATTTTCTTTGTCATTATCTATATAGATAATACCGTAACAGAGTTTTCCATTGTAAAGTCCTGAGCTATCTCCTCCGAAGATTCTGAACTACACATAACAATCTATATACCAAAATTTTCGTTATTTTTTCTTCGTATGATAGGCCTGTTTTTATTTTCCTAATGTTAACAGTTATTTTTATTTTTTAATTTAATCTATTTTACAATCGTAGATTTTTTGCATTTATCATCATCAATTCATTTGTTTTGAAATGCGTAAAAATGTGTTTTGAAATAATATATATTTCTTGATTATGATTATAATTTGTAAGTACTTTGTTATAGTTTTTCATTTAAATATATAAATTTTTCGAATTGTAGATTGCATTATTACTTTTATTCTATAATAATTATCTTTTATAAATGTTTGTTATAGTTTTTCATTTGAATTTAGCACAATTTTTGTATCTGGTTATCTTTTTTGGCATCTTTTCATCTCTCTTTGGCATCTTTTTTTTTCTCATTAATAAGAACTAATCCAAATAATTTAATAGTGTGTGACGTTTCAGCAACAGCATCAGACAAAAGAATAAATGAACTAAAGAATAAAATCTCATTTTTTCTTTTGTCTGATGATGGTGACATTTGGATTAGGTCTTTTTTTTAATTAATTTGTTATAGTTTTTTATTTGAATTTAGCTCCATTTTTGTGTCTTATTTCTTCTTTATATTAAAACTTAGAATTAAGCTTTGCTTTTTTATATACATGTTTATTACACATTTAGCAATACTTTTTCTTTATATTTGCTCTTATTTACTCATTTTTTTACTCTTTCACAATCAGATTTTGAAAATGGCTGAATGGCCCCACTTCTCCCTATTTGCTTTTGTAGCTTTTCTTATAAAAAAAATTAAAACTTAGAATTAGGCATTGCTTTTTTATAGACATGTTTGTTACACATTTAGCAATACTTTCTCTTTATATTTGTCCTTATTTATTCATTTATTTACTCTTTCACAATCAAATTTTGAAAATGGCTAAATGGCCCCACTTCTCCCTATTTGCTTTTGTAGCTTTTATTTAAAAAAAAAAATATTAAAACTTAGAATTAAGCATTGCTTTTTTATATACATGTTTGTTACACATTTAGCAATACTTTCTCTTTATATCTGTCCTTATTTATTCATTTATTTACTCTTTCATAATCAAATTTTGAAAATGGCTGAATGGCCCCACTTCTCCCTATTTGCTTTTGTAGCTTTTCTTATAAAAAAAATATTAAAACTTAGAATTAAGCTTTGCTTTTTTATATACATGTTTGTTACACATTTAGCAATATATATACCAAAATATTTTTTTGAATACTTAACTCTTTTAGTGAATTTTTGTCAGGGGGGCTGCAAAAGTGCCGTACTTATGCAGTATTTTGATGCTTTTCCTGTGAAAAGGATAATGAAATTTAAAATTAAGCTTTGCTTTTTTATATACATGTTATTTACACATTTAGCAATATATACACAGAAATATTTTGGAATATTTAACTTTTTTGGTGAATTTTTGTCAGGGAAGCTATGGACTGCCGTAATCATGCATTATGTTGATGTTCTTCTCATAAAAAAAATATTTGGGTTTGGAATTGGGCTTTGCTTTTTTGTATACATGTTTTTTTACATATTTAGCAATTTACACACAGAAAAATTTTGGAATATTTAACTTTCTTGGTGAATTTTTGTCAGGGAAGCTATGGACTGCCGTAATCATGCAATATGTTGATGTTCTTCTCATAAAAAAAATATTTGGGTTTAGAATTGGGCTTTGCTTTTTTATATACATATAAATAGCCGAGTGACCCGGGCAACGACCCAGGTTTACCCGAAGGACCCGCAGGTGAGAAACTATAGAAGAAAAATTTTAACAAATCAGAAAATGAAAGTGCAAACAACAGAACTACACTACTTTAAGGACATGAGAGCACATGCACAGTATCACCACACGTGTACCATTTTCAAAGACCCTGCTTAGGATTAAAACTTCTCAGAAGCATAACAATAGCACCAACCTAGAGTTTAACTGGTGTGGATGCATTCCTCTGGGAGTAAGACTATTGAGAAATTCAGTAGGGAGTTATTTTGCTTCTCCGCATTCTAACACTCCAACTGTTAACACTGAGGAAACACTGACTCATGTTTGGTAAGCAATTTCAGGGAAGAAACTATAGACATTGGATTAAATAAATTATTAAATAAATTGCATTAAATAAAAATATTATCAGATTTAAATAAATATTATTAGAGTGAAAAAAAAAGAAAAAAATTAACAAATTAGAAAATAAAATTTCGAACAATACAACTATATTGCAGATAAGATAAGAGGACCTTATTAAAAAATAAATAAACAAACTGCAATTCGACACTATCGATAATTCGACACTATCGATAATTCGACACTTTCGATAATTCGACACTTTCGATAATTCGACCATTTTAAAAATCAAATTTTCAAGGTTGATTGTTGTTTAAATACAACTTTACCGGTAAAAAGGTATTACAGAGGCGAAGGCAGCCACTTTAAAATTAAACACAGGCTCTTGTAGGAAGAACCCAAATATTCAGAATGAATGGAAGTCTGAAATCTGAAGGACCAAAAGATATGGGTCATCTTTACATGTATGCTATCCAATGTTCGCACACTTGAAAAAGCCACTTAAAGTTGTCCGTGCGTAAACACAGGCTCTTGTAGCCAAGGTTTGTCCTTGAGCCTTATTTATAGTCATAGCAAAAGCCAACCTTAGTGAAAACTAACGCCTCTCTAGAATGAAGCGAAGGTTGGTATCCGAAGGGGCCAAAGATATTTCAGACACTATACAGTGTGTTCAACTTTGGGCACTGTCAGTATATGTGCTTCAAGGACATGAGAGCACATGCGCTGAAACACCATACGTGTTCCATCGCAAAGATCCTAAAGGCATTGGTGAAAGTCTAAATAAATATTTTGGAAATAAAAAATATATATATATACAAGAAATGTAGTTTTAATGAGGTCCTTTAAATATTTTCATTCCTTTTATATGTTGTCTTATCTGCGATATAGTAGCATTTTTTGCAATTTTATTTGCTAATTTGTGTCATTTTTTCACTCTAAATATATTTATTTAAACTCTTCAACTAATGCCTATAGTTTCTTTCCTGAAATTGCTTAGCAAACATGAGTTGGTTGTATTGTTATGCTTCGGAGATATTTTAATCCTAAGCAGGGTCTTTAAGAATGGTACACGTATGGTTACACAGTGCATGTGCTCTCATGTTCTTGAAGTAGTGTAGATGTGTTGTTTGCACTTTTATTTTCTGATTTGTTAGTATTTTTCTTCTTTTTTCATTTTAAATAATTTTTTAGGCATAGGAACCAATGCCTATAGTTTCTCACCTGCGGGCCCTTCGAGTAAACCCGGGGCGTTGCCCGGGTCACTCGGCTAGTATCATATATTCTGTAGGCTTTTCTTTTAATGGAATAACCAATAAATATTCCCTTTCTACCTTTTAGTGAAAACTTGTTTCTTCTTGGTTTTCTCTCAAGCCAATGTGTCAAACATCCAAATATTCGAAAGTGTTTGACCGATGGTTTCCTGCCATTCCATCTCTGCATAAGTATATGGTGCTTGATAGACCTGTGGGGTGTACAATTCTTAATGTATGTAGCTGTAGCAATTGCCTCTGCCCAAAACTTCATGGGTAATTTTGAGTCAATTAGTAAGGTTCTTGCTGTATCTATAAGAGTCCTATTCACTCTCTCTGCGACTCCATTACTTTGTGGTGAGTATGTGGTGGTAAGTTGGTGATGGATCCCACTTCTCTTGAAAAGTCTTTCAAATCTAGAGTTACAAAATTCAGTTCCATTGTCGGTTCTTACATCTTTTATTCTAAGACTTAATTCGTTTTCGGCTCTTGCTTTAAATTCTTCAAATCTCTCAAAGGTCTCATCTTTTGACCCCAGGAAATATACAAAGATTCTTCTACTGTAATCATCTACTATAACAAGGAAATACTTAGATCCTCCTAAAGATTGACATGGCATTGGTCCACATAAATCCATATGAATCAACTGCAGGGGCTTAACTGTATAATTTTCTGTTATATTATATGGCTTCTGAACCAGTTTTCCCATTATGCATGCTTCGCACTCTGGTAAACTTTCGAATTTTAGATCCAATCCTCTTACAATGTGTCCTTGAATCATTTTTTTCATGTATTCTTCATTTAAATGGTTTAATCTTTTATGCCATAAACTTATATTGCTATTTTTATTTGATAAATGTGTATTTATAACCATGACATTTTCATTTTTTGCTATTGGTACATTTCTTAGTTTTGTTTCCGTCATAAACATTCTATCTTTAATATATGCCTCAGCAACTAAATCATTCCCTTCATTATAAATTTTTGCTCCATTCTTATTGAAAATAACTGAATTTCTTTTGTTGACTAATTCGTATACTGACAAAAAATTATTCCTTAAACTTGGTGCATGTAAGATATCTTTGATACGAATATTTTCTTGGCCTTCACTTGTGCATGTAGTAAGTCTCATATCTCCTTTGGCTATGGCTTGGGTAGTTTTCCCCTTCTCAGCTAGATTGATTTCACTTTCATAATCTATCACATTTTCCATTAAAGTTATGTTTGGGGTAAAATGTGCAGTGCATCCTGAATCTATACACCATATTTGCCTATCATTTCTCCTATCTGATGAATCTTCAAATTCTTTTACATATGTTTCAAATGCTTGCTCATTAATTTCTCTTTTCACGGTATCCACTAGGTTATTTGAATGTTCCCTACTGTATTTGTGATTTCTATAATCAGGAGTCCATTTCTTTTGGTATCCTTGTTTCTGTTTATCTCGGAACCAGCAATCATTAGCTAGATGTCCCTTTTTATTACAAACAAACAATCTTTTTTGCTGAAATTGTTTAACCTTTCTATTTTTAATTCTGTATGCTTGTTTATGCCCATTTTGAACTGATTGATTTAATCTCATATTTCTTCTTGACTCCTCTTCTCTTAGAGTTTGTTGAATCTCTTCAATTGTTGTCTCTCTCTTAGATCGTAAGACAATAGCAATATTTTCAAACCTTGGATGTATGCCTCTGACAATATGAAATGAAAGTTCTCTTGAGGGAAATCGATGCCCTAATGATGAACTTCTAGCAGCAATATTTTTTTGCCTTTGTTATATATTCATCTACAGTTTCATTATCTTTCATTCTAATGTTCTTTAATTCTAAGCCTGTATCAATAATTTTATCTTCCAAATTGCCTGTGTATGTTTTTCTCAGTGAGTCCCATACTTTCTTAGCATTTGTTTCTCCTATGAACATTCCAGCTTGTTCATTAGTCAATGTTGTGATGATTATCCCAAAAGCTTCATCATTTTTATCACTCCAAATCTCCCAAGAACTTTTGTCTTCCATATCAGGTTCTGGATCGGAAATTACACATTTAAATAATTTTCTTCCTCTCAGAACTGCGCCGATTTTCAACGCCCATATTTGATAATTAGTTCCTATTAATGGTTCAACTTTTGTTTGGGATAAAAAATTATATTCAGCCATTTTCGCCTTTTGAGAGCTAATATAAACAAACCAATATAATTTAAAAACAAATATATATTTTAAATTTATTTAAATATTGCGTAGCTTTTAAACATGCAATATATAGATATAATTTAACTTAATCTATATAAATACCTTTAATCTTCTTAGAAGTGCTTCAGTTTACCGATCAGAATAAACTTCTTGCTTAATCTTCAGATTAAATATTTTCGCTTTTGAGCTTTATATCAAATAACCACGCTCTGCTACCAATTGTTGACTTTGCTTAGAATTATTTATGAAACTGATTCCAATAATTATTAATTAAACATTATATTTATTGATTTACAAGAGAGAGAATAAAATATAAAAGGGAAACTAATATTGAAACAAAGGAACTTTTTTCTGTTTTGGTTAGCGCCAATTTACCTGTGAGCTTACACACACTCGGTGGTAACAATTAATTAATATATATACAACAGAATTTATCAAAACTGATGTTCTAGCTTATTTGGATGATCTAAACCTGCGTGCACTGCGCATATAAGATTGAGAAATGCACTCATGAACAAAATTTAAGGAAGTACCATATTTTTATGGTCGACTGTTTTTTGTTTTTTTAAGGAGACGGAGGCAATTTTGCTCACACTTGGTTATCTCGTGTGTCTTCAATAAAGTTCACTGTAATATATTTCAGATTTATTGTCTGAATTCCGATATACATGATAAAAGGTACAACTTCCTTAAGTTTTGTCCATAAGTGTACATTTTTTCGGGAAAACTGAACGTAAAGAACCGAGATCCAGTATAGATGTATTGTCTTATGTATTTGGCTTATTCCTGTCGATCTATTTGTGATAATATTCTTTTTTTTTTTACCCTAGTGTAAGTAGGAAACGTTTATTTGTAAAGATATAAAAATCGTGCGCTAAGTAGTTTCAATTCTTGTATAAAGATGGCGCGCTAAAGTTTAAAATAGTATTTTACTTCATAGAGAGTCAGTAGAACCTCCCGTGAAAGACCATAGCCCTAACAGTACAGATGCTCTTGGTCCCTCCTGAAGGTGGTCTTTTATTAGAGGTTGCATTATTCAATCTTTTTTTTTTTTGTTATTGTTGTTTTATGTAAAAAAGCGGTCGCTTAAGAAGGTGGTGTTCATGGGAGGTTTTACAGTATAACTAAAATCTATATAAAATTTTAACGTTACAAATTGAAATTCAATAGCTTTCTTTTAGTTAAAATAGTTCCGAATTCTAAAAGCTGAACGAAATCACATTAGTATTCAGAAAGTTGCACCTATGTGAAATACAACGTCAACAATTCCACAAAAAAACTGCACTAAATTTCATTGCAATAATATTTGAAATTTCAGAGAATGACTAAATAAAAAAAATAGAGAGTTTTACTCCAGCAAACATTTACAAACTAATTTCCCGACAGGCGGCGCTGACTGTTTATTTTAAAAGTTACAGACGGTTGCCATAATAGGGGTAGCAGAAGATGAATTTTAAACTTGTTCAATCCTTTTCCACTTGAGAGCTCGGAGTTGTAAGGATGTCTTTATTCTTTGATAAGGTACACAAAGTTGATGGAATAAATTTACCGATTACCTTTCAGTGGACTGCACACCAAAAGACACAATCTTCTGTTCAAATTAACTTCATATTGACACGCTAGTATACCAATAAAATCTGAAGCAAACGATACACACACACAAACTAAAAATCTATCAATGAAATAATAAAATCAATATTTACACACAAAATGTGAAAATAAATATGGTCAAAATTTAACATTATTTAGTGAAATTTTATTTCGGTCACAGAATATACTAAATGAATAAATTTGACCAAAATTCGGGGTAAAACGCATCATTTATTTTACTGCTGATGCCCTCAGATTAAATAAATTATTACTATGCATTTAAGACATTTTAAAATAGGTTCTCGTTACTTTATGAAAATATATAGCCCAAAATATATTTTAAAAATAGTTTTCAATATACATAATCTCTTTTTTTTTCCTAATAGTTAAGTGCTTATAAAACACCTATACATTATTTTCAAAAGGCATTCAATATAGCTTAGAATAATTTACTTATTTACTTATTCCTAAAGTATTCGTAAAATTTAATTTTCTTATTTGCACATTGGTGTGAAAAGGTTGAAAATCGAGGTGTTGTTCCATTGTGTGCCATGTAGTTTGTTTTTGCTATGTATTGTGTGTGTTCTGTGTGTGTGATGTGAGTATGTGTTTTGTAAGCGCATGTGCGTGTGCGCGCGTTTGTGTGCTATATATGTTTTTATTCAATTGTTTATGTTTATATATGCTTATATAATTATATATGTGTTTTTTCTTTTTTATTATTTTTTCACATATGTGTTTATGTATAATATAGTGCGTATGCGTTTGGGTGGGTATAGTGAAGTGTGTAATACATGATGGGATCGTGGGCTATGTAAATATATTCAAAATCAAAACTGATATGCAACATTTCCAATCAGTCGACGCTATTCACATTACTTTTTAAAAACAATTTATTGTAGCAGATTATTTTTTATTCTATGAATAGATTTTTAATTTCGATATGTGTATTTTGATACACTAAAATATCCTCATTGGCTCTCTGCTATTTTATTAGTTTTGATTTGGTTTTAAATCAAATAAATTGCCGTGCTATCCCGAAGTTTGTCTTTCCTAACTTTCTACCTTACGATATTTTATAATAATTAATTTTTAATAAATATATATATTCGTGGATGGCTTTTCTTGATTTATCAATAAATTGGGTTGGCCAAATATCACGGAGCAAGCTAAATAAACGTTTAGTTTATTTTTGCTCCACTAGATGGCGCTCTGCCTTCTATAAAGCACATGTGCTCGTGGTCAGGAAATGCCTACTTTATTTTTCAATATATTTATATATAATTTTAATATATATTTATTTATAAACAGCAATATTGATGACATATTTTTAAGACAATGGTGTTTAATTACTAATATATATAATTCTAAATAAATAAATTTATAATTTCAAAGGAAAAACTTCATATATATATATATATATATGGAATGCTTTATTTTCATAACAAATATATATATATCCATATTGTTATATATATTTTATTTACTTATTTAATTGTCTTGAGTGATGATGATAAACGAAAGTTTTCGATGAGACATAATTTATTTATTAAATTTAGCGATGGCAGCAGACGAGCAGGAAGAAAGCAGACGAAAGATTTAACATTCCTCTCCTGTTTGTTTGGAGAAACACTTTAAAGATCGTCTGCCTGATAGAAGTGAACGCCATATATACTGTTTACTTTGTGCTAATCCAATCAAACGACAGCCAATCGAATCTAAGGAAATAAAGCGTTTTGATTTATTGTCTTATCGTCTGCCCTTTTTTTTTTTCTTCTCTGACTTTTCCTCTTTTTTCATTTAATATATATTTATATAAATAATCACATTCTCTCTTTTTATATAATCTATATATAAGAATTTATATATTAAATATATATTACATATATTTATTGTGATATACTTTAAGTTTGTAAATATATCTAGAAATTCATACAATAAAGATATCAAGGAAATATATAATGGCTATGCAAAATTGGAAATATACAGTAAAACCTCGCTATAGCGAACCCTAATGGGACTAAACTTTTGGGTCACTATAACCCTGGTTCACTCTATATCATTATTATTGTGGTTTAGTTTAGATTCGTTTCGAAGTCGAGTTCACTATATACCGTATTAGTTTTATCGGGGTTTGACTGTACAGAAAGATATGCAACTCTAATGTACATATAACGATGAAAGAATAATTGAGAGGTTATTATCATATTTATGTAAGATTCTTCTTAGAATAAAACTAAGCTATGTGTATGACCTAGGCGCTTACCTTTACCGTACATAAAGAAAGAATACCTATTTATAACAATATATACTTTTTTCGAAGAGGTCAATTCGATCAAAATAAATTTTTGATTGAAAATGGCAATAATAGGACTTGTGCCATACTACATTATTGAATTGGTGATTAGTTTAAAAAGACAGAGGGGGGTTATACTTAAATGGGATTTCTATGAATAATTTGATTCGATTTTGAAATAATTTCTAGCCGCAAGTGGTACTTAGGCCTAACGTAATTTCCCAGAATTCTCTATCGACCTTGCTGCTCACACAAGTAATGTAGCGCCACCAGATGGCCATCGCATTTGTCCAGACTATAAAGGTATAGTCAATGGTCCAAGATGAAATTATTGAATATTCACAGAGAACATTATCATAATATATTATCTCTGAATATTCATCATTTAAATCTAAGGTGTAATTATGAGGCTAACACTATCTACCTTTGTGGCATTATATATATATATATGGCTTATGTATATATATATGAATGGGTTATGTAAATATGTATCTGGAAATTATCTTTCCTCGACTTTTTACAAGATTAAAAAAATTAATATTTTAAAAATCTATATTATTATTTCTAAAAGCAAACATAAAGACCAGTATATATATTTTTAAATACACAATATAAGCGCCTCGTCTTTATTCAAAATTAGGAACAATTTACAGTCGCATGTTTCTTCCATGAAAATGACCAATTCTTTACTGCTCTCCTAAATTTATATCATTACAATAAGGGAAGTAGGGAATTGCCTATTTTCATGAAAGAAATATACGAGTGTAAATACAAGTACGTACTTTCTTGAAAATAAAGATTTTTTAAATTGAAAATAATTTTTGTTTGCTCCTGACGAGGACAAAAGATTTTTGTCGAAACGTCGAGGTAATAAAAAGATTTACTGGCCGAAGTATCTTTATTTTCAAGAAATGTGAATGCCGGCCAGGCAGCCTCAATATTTACGATAAGTACGTACTTGTAGTTAGCAATTATGAATATCTATTTTTCTCCATTATTTATTTTGATATCTCTCTTTTTTAATATTCAAGGTGAAATTTGAATTAAAGATGTCTCTTTTTTATTATCAAAATAGCTTTTAATAAAGATTTACAATAAATATTTCTCGATAAGTTTGAAATACTCCGAGTTCTAACATAGGTTCATTAGCCATGATGCAACAATTAATACGTATTTTTGTTTGTATATAATTGTTATATATAAAAAGGGGTCAGGCTGTATATGCCTAAAGTTTATATTAATAAAGGTAAATACATCAATATATTAAAATCAAGAAAGGTATATCCTGGCAAAGAGCACATGAGATTTTTTAGATGGCAGAGCGCCATCTAGTGGAACAGAAATCAACTAAACGATGATTTAGCCTGTTCCATGATATTTGGCCAACCCATTTTCTTGAGAAATCAAGAAATATTATTTTTATTTTACACCAATATATATAAATATAAAATTTAAAACACTTATTTACATATGTAGATATTAGCGAAAAGGCGCCTCATCCTTTTTTAAATGCATCAAATTGAATGTATTTTATGATCGACTGAGCAGTTATATCTAGGTATATGTTACAACGTGAGTTTTGACAAATACAGGAGCTAAAAATAAATAAAGCTAACCAGTATGCCATTAGTTTTTTTTAATCTATGATCCTCCTCAGTATGCCAATTCTCTATATAGTGAAAAACCATCCTTCTATCAAATATATCAATATTATGCAATAAAACCTTTACAATGGTAATAAAGAATGAGCAACAAGACCAGTTTTGGCATTTCAAGCAAAAGGTCAACAACCTGTATACCATGGTTTGGCCCTCATCAGTTCAGGGGCGGTTTCGATTTCATAACATCCAAAAAGGTGTTTAAGCTGGTGAAGTAGCAGGGACTTCAGAGTAGATTAAAACATAAAGTATTGGTAGGGGGTGGTATTCATATACCAAAAAGAGACACCCCTCCATTTATTTATGCATTAGAACGTTGATCACCCCTGTAAAAAAAAAGCTTCGGATTTTGTCTGAAATTTCCAAAATGGTGTTAAGACTCATTCCTTATCATCACGGTAAATTCTTATATTTAGGTGGTAAGCATAACACATTATTCTTATGTATAATTGAAGGGAGAGGTGCCTATATTTTTTCCATGAATATCATCCTCACGCAACTTTATTATATATATATATATATATATTTAATATGATATATAAATAGTATAAGAGGATAGTATATAGTAGTATATGTAAATAGTATACGTATATGCAAAGATATATCAAGACAGTGAATATTGTCTTTTATCTCTGTCCTGAATGCCGAGATTAAGATGAAATAATATTATATAGGTACTTTTCGCACATAAAAAACTTCTTCATCAAAATTTACACTATATATATAAATAGCATCACGTAGGTAGTTGGATTTTCTTGATTTATCAAGAAATTGGGTTGGCCAAATATCACGGAGAAAGCTAAATAAAGGTTTAGTTTATTTTTGCTCCACTAGATGGCGCTCTGCCATCTAAAAAGCACATGTGTTCGTGGTCAGGAGATGCCTTCTTTATTTTTAATATATATATGTGTTATATAATATAAATATATCAGAAACAAAGTATATCGATGAGCGCCACATGTGAGTGAGTAGGTTGCAAAAAAAAAAGGAAAAAAACAAAAAGTAAAATATTCCGCAGTTAAATTAATTTAGCGAGATGAATGGCACCCATTACCTCTATTTACTTTTAATTAAGGTAAAGTAATAAAAATTGAAAAGATTTAGTGAATTTAAGACATTTAGTGGGTGGCTGGTGTGTGGGGGGAAATTTTGTTTTGTTTTTTAATTTGCATATCTCTTGCCGCTATCGACCTAGTCATGCCGTAGTATGGCCGACAATCTTGTTCCAGTATGTAAAGTTTCTCTATCAGTTGCACCTATAGTATTAATCTTTGGGTAGAACTTATCTTCCCCTACTTGTTTAGGCCACTGATTGGTCGTTAGCTGTACGTTTTGTTTATGTCAGAATATCTTTAGGTTAGGTTAAGTTAGATAAGCTTTAGGTTAGGTCAGGTTAGGTTAGCTTCAAGTTATACTAGGTTAAGTTTAAGTATGGTTAAGTAAGATTTAGGATAGGTGAGGTTTAAGCTAGGTTAGATGCGCCTAAGGTTAGCTTATTATTATTATTATTATTGCGTATGATATTGTTTTTTACAGCACAATACAACAATGTTGGCAAGTTTCTCTAGAGTGGAATGTCGAGGTGACGAATCCACTCCAGGGCCTCCTCTGTGCACCGGTGGATATCCCCAAGTGTTCCCTGGAAGAATCTTCGAGGACAGTCCCTTAGGATATGGTGCATTGTTTGTATTTGTCCACAGTCGCAGTTCTGGTCTGGACTCATGTTCCACTTATTTAGTAGGTAGTTGCATCTACCAGTAGAGGTCCTGATTCTATTGAGGGTTGACCAGGTCCTCCTAGGTAGGTTGTAGCCGGGAGGTTTGGTGTTAGGGTCCTCCACCAGGTCTTTGTTGGCGATGGCAAGATTGCTCCATCGGTTTCTCCACTCCTCTTTAAGATCTACATTTTCATCGGCCACCCATGCAGGATTCCTTGATATTAGTCGAGTTGGGGGAGGAATTTCGAGAACAGTGTTGATTGGAAGCTTAGTGTTAGCTTTAATTTTACTGAGAAGGTTGGAGGTAGATTTCTTTCTTCTGAGGTCAGGAGGTGCTATGTTAGAGAGATATGGGAGCCAGTCTATAGGGGTAGGTCTCATGTTTCCCGTTATTAATCTCATAGTTTGGTTAAGTTGAACATCTATGCTGTCTGTATGGGAGCTTCTTTCCCACACAGGGGCGCAGTACTCCGCAACTGAGTATACTAAGGTAAGGTTAGCTCAAGTTAGGTTACTCTAGGTTAGGTTGGCAGGTCAAAGCTGTTGTGTATCTTATTAATATATTCACCATAAAAGAGATTTCCATACACACACACGTAAAGCGAACAACTGCTCACTTCTAATAATCAACGAGAGATGACTACTACATGCATTATCAACCTAATATGTGTTTATATTTAACTTATGGGAAGACAATATCAAAATATAATATGTAAATAAGTATTGCGAATGTTCTCTTTTTTTTTTTCTTGTCTCTAAATAAAATAGTTGAGAATTATTGATATTTAAATAGGGGAAGAGAAAAGAGAGAAATTTGAGAGTTCAAAAAAACAATATATATGGTAAAATGATCCTTACTGGGAAACACTAAGTAATTCTATACGTGTTTATGTAACTTTTGATACGCTTATTAATTTGCCTTTCTACCATTCCTACATAAAATTCAGTAAAGCCGTACCTCCTACATTCAGTGAACCTCGAACCGAAGATAGAGCGAACCTTATAACGAACCTGATATAATCTCTTTCTATTATATTTTATAATATAGGGACCTCTAGCGCGAGCAATGGCTAGTGAACATAAGTTGGGGATAGCTATAGTGAGGTTTTGCTCTAGGTCATATCGCTATGACACTATATGGTTTGAATTATTTGAAAAAAACATTGTATTCTATTCTCTCGCATTAAAAAACGTATACAATTGGTTATATTTTCTTAAAGAATTTTTAAGCCACCCTTAATCTAGAATCTTTCGAGACCCGATTTTGACATAATGACAAAAAGAGACAACTTTTTATATAATAAATAGCGGACGTACCCGGCTTCGCCCGGGTTTTACCCGAGTAAAAGTTTGTCTAACGAATCTCTCGATAAAGTGAACATTTTTTCCCGGTCCCTTGAAAAATACTCGATAAGTTGAATAAAATCAATATTAATTGGTTCCCTCGGTAATTGGAAGTTAAAGGAATAGTATCTTGCCTTGTAATTGTATCATTATTCTTGTATGGATGTACCCGGCTTCGCCCGGGTTTTACCCGAGTAAAGGTTTGTCTAACGAATCTCTCGATAAAGTGAACATTTTTTCCCGGTCCCTTTAAAAATACTCGATAAGTTGAATAAAATCAATATTAATTGGTTCCTTTGGTAATTGGAAGTTAAAGTAATAGTATCTTGCCTTGGAATTGTATCATTATTCTTGTCTCATTTTGTCTTTCCTAATTTTCTACATTACAAAATCACCGTATCATCATGATAATATTTAGAGCAGATTGTTGAATTATAACAGATAAATTAGAATATTTATCTTGATTATTTTTAGGCGAAAAGTTATTTCAAAAATTTTATTTGCTAGAAACCTTCCCAGTACTATCTACTTATATATTTGCCTTATTCTGTCTGTTTGTTTGTCTGTTTGTCTGTTTGTCTGAAGCTCACGGATAGAATGCGCGCCCATTGGCCGCCAGCGAACACGTGGCCTCCCTGCCCCCCTCTAGACAACCCTGTTATTCAAAAACCATACATCCAATCGCCATGAAATGCTGGGATATTATTAGGTATATCCCCGGAAAGGTTTTCGAAAAATAATTTCTTGAATATCTTGAATATCCTTAGAGTTATTTGCAGAATTGTAGATATAACTCGCAAGCAGCGCCGCCAGACGGTGATAGACTTAAGCTTGCTGCTCCACCCCTGTTGACCTTGGGTCGTCGTGTGAGTCACAGCATGATGCAACAAAAAACACTCTCTCTGGGGATTGCGGCGTCAACAACCTGTAAGTTTGTGCCTCTCTCATAAACCTGTCTATAGCGACCACTCTAGACAACCCTGTTATCAGCTGTGTGATACATCCACCTGTCTATACAGACCACCCTGTTAATAGCGACCACCCAAGTCAACGTTTTTAGAATATATTCGCACTCGGGTAAACCCCGGGCGTTGCCCGGGCCATTCGTCTAGTACTAAATAACTTCCCAAAGTTTCATGGCGTTCCAATGAGTGGTTTGGTCAGGCATAAAGGACAGACACACATACATTCATTTTTATATATATAGATAATACAAGTAATACAGGTTGTGTGCGGTTATTTTTAACTTTGGTTAATACAAATATAATAGTATCGAAAAAGCAACCAGTTTCTCTATTCAACTTTTATTTACATAAAAAGTAGGCTTTCGAGCACCAGGCTCTTCATCAAGCGTTACTACCCCAATTACATATATCCACAATGTCCACTATATTTACAGCTCAACTAAATTGAAATGTGTGATAAATAAAATGGCAGCTTTGCGTTAATTTGTCAAAAAACACTATATAATTCAAAGGACAACCTTCAAATTCATAGTACAAGAGGGCAAGTTCAAATTTGAATTTAATCAATGTAATTTTCTCCTGGTACTGTTTGCTTAGTAAGATGCTCATATTAATACAATGCCATATCTTTTTTATAGTTTCTATAACTTCAAGAAATGTTTCTTGCATTTACACATTTTTTCCGTGAAAATATTATTTTCTCAAATTTTTATAGAATCTTTTCGATTTTCCAATGTATTTTTCAATTTTAATCTAACTTTTAATATGGATATTTTCAGTAAAGTTGACGTTATTCTTTTATACTATAAAATAAAACGATATTTTTTCCCACTTTTTGCTATTCTTTCAATATATTGCAACAATAAAAAATATATTTAGAAATATCATAACTTAAATTCAATGTGTTCAAATATTTTTTTTCCACTTTAAAAGATCGTCTGCGATATATTTTATCATCATCATGCCACTTTGTTCGCGGAGACAGTTAAAACAGGCCACAAGAGATATATATATTGGTCAACAATACGTCGTCTGCTGAAAAAATGTTGAGCGCCATTTTTCTTTCGAACATTCTCCTTTTTTTCAGTATTTTGATGGTATTTTAATTGTCGTGTGGTTAACAAAAGACCGAGTTCTTGCCTTAAAACCTCAACACAAGGTGTTTTTGTTTACTTGGCTTATTCCAAAATCGATTAATTAAAAACATTTTCTTATGAAATCCTTTACATAAGCAAATTATATAGCTATTTTAAATGCTTATTTTTTAAATTTCTTAGACAATGAAATTGATTGCGGTTTTATTTTTTGGTTGGATAAAAGAGATACAAGGAAAATTAGCATCGTTATTTTTTCCACAAAATATTGAAAAGTAATTATTTTAACTAAGACTTAAGGGTTTGCAATTTTTTTAAAACAAAATTTATTCATTGATTTACAAATTCTTTATATAAACAATAGCAACAAAGATCCTATGCAAATCTCTTTTTATATAAAAGTCAACGTATATATATATTTTAAGTTGTTTTATATATAAATATATATTTTTGAAAATAGAGCAATCTATAAATAAATCTTTAATTAAAAAGGCATATATTGGATCAAATGATATTTTGATCCAATATATGCCTTTTTAATTAAATCTATATATATAAAAATGAATGTTTGTTGGTCCGTCCGTAAGTGATAATCTTCTACATCGCTCAACCGATCGTGATGAAACTTTGGGAAGTTGTTTAGTATACTACCGGGATGGTTTCTGGCTAATTACTCTTTAGAAATAACCTTTCGTTGCATTTTTATTTACAATAAAACGTAAATTCACTCGCAATCAGCGCCCCCTCGCGGTAGGCGTATGGCCTGAAATAGCCTCGCATGAGCGTATTTGTAACGTCAAGCTTAGCCTATAGGTTAAGTACACAGCTTCGTACCCCCACAACCTAGGTTCGAGGCTCAGCGTGGGTGTTTTTTTTTTCATTTCTTTTATATTATTGTAGCAAATTATTAAAAATATTATTTTATTTAAAATGTAGGCTTTTTAAAATAAAAATTAACATAAACAATTTTTAAATAATATTTATAACAAACCTAGGTTCGAGGCTCAGCGTGGGTGTCTTTTTTTTTATTTTCATTTCTTTTATATTATTGTAGCAAAGTCTTTTTTTACAGCATTATTATATTTTAATTGGTTTATTTTAAATATGTTTGTTATGAAGGCTCTATGTAATACTATTTAGAGCACATTTTACATTTTAAACACCTAAGCACCCCTCTTTTTAATATTGTAGCAAAGTATTAAAAGTATTATTTTATTTTAGATGTTTGCCATGAAACTTTGGGAAGTTGTTTGGTATACTACCGGGACGATTTCTGGCGAATTATATTAAAATAATATTCATAACAATAATTATAGCAAATTTTAAGACATATTTTTAAATTCTGTGTTTGTGCATATATAAATATTTTACAAAAATTGTGAGAACGTTCTATTAGAATATATCTCAAAAACAATACATATAAACAAGTTCACTGACATTTATTAATGCAGTGATTATAAAGGGCTATATTATCTATATATATAAAAATCACTTTCAAATTTTAGCGTAACGTTCCATTCTCAATCCCGTAGGGCTTTAGATCGGCTAAAACATTTTTATCTTTATAAGTGAATATTAACTTTACTGTACTGAATAGTTTAGTATAATATTAATTTAACATATTACAACTTAGCCACAGCAACGCGTGGCCGGGTTCGCTAGTAATTATATATATAGAAAAAATAGCTTTATGTAAATATTTAAGAGTAAATAAATTGAAGAATAGGTTTATATTTGAGGTTTCAAAAAGTTTTTTTTAATAACGATTCAAATTTCTATAACAAGCTACGGCAGTTACGCGTCATTGAAGCGGAACATAAGAGAAAAAGAAGATGAAGTTAGTTAAAATAGAAAAATAATAAATGGCAGAACCCTGATAACATTTAGTCAAACCAATGAAAAGGTAAGAGAAAGTGAAGTTTATTTTATAAAATTTTTAAATTTATTAAATGGTTTATAAAATTCCCCCCTAGAGCAAAATTGGGGATAATAGGTCGATTATTTTCAAATGTATTTATATAAAGTAAACCCCCTTATGGTTCAACCGGGGTGGTATTAAGTAAGAATGAAAATTAAGTAATTTTTATATGGAAATTTCGCCAATAATGAGCCAGCCTCAAGTAGTAATTTTTTCTCATTATAACAAATACAGTATGGATTTTTTTTTAATTAGCACTAAGTGTTTTTCTTACATATTTGCATAAAATGTCGTATGCAAATAAGTTACATACAGACAGAAGAATAATAATGAGCTTGTAGGTCATCAATTCTAAGGAAGCTAGTGAGGTTATCTGTAAAGAAGGAAGCTAGAAGATAAGAATGTGAGAGAAGTGTGTGGTATCATTAAATCCTTGGAAGCTAGAATATATATGTTAAAAAGGTAGTCAGAAGATAAAATAATGTAAATAAAATCGAGAGGCATCTCAGGAAGTTTGTGTAAAGAAGGTAACGGGAGACAGAATAATGTGAAAATGGGAGGAGCATCATTAAATGTTAGGAAGCTAGAAGCTATATGTAAAGAAGGTAGACAGAAGAATGTAAAGAAGATCGAGGGGCATATTCAAATCTCAGAAAACTATATGTAAAGAAGTTACCGGGACACAGAATACTGTGAAAGAGCAAGGAGCATTATCGAATCTCAGGAAGCTATATGTAAAGAAGGTACCGGGATAATGAATAATGTAAAGAAGAAAAACAAGGAGCATCATCAAATCTCAGAAATCTATGTGTAAAGAAGGTACCGAGAGGCGCAGAATAATGTGAAGAAAAAAAACAAGGAGCATCATCAAATCTCAGGAAGCTATATGTAAAGAAGGTACCGGGATAAAGAATAATGTAAAGAAGAAAAGCGAGGGGTTTCATCAAATCTCAGGAAGTTATATGTAAATAAGATAGTCAGAAGACAAAATAATGTGAAAAGAGCAAGAAGCATCATCAAATCTCAGGAAGCTATATGTAAAGAAGGTACCGGGATAAAGAATAATGTAAAGAAGAAAAAGCGAGGGATTTCATCAAATCTCAGGAAGTTATATGTAAAGAAGGTACCGGGAGGCCAAGATTAATGTGAAAAAGAGCAAGAAGCATCATCAAAAGTCAGGAAGCTATATGTAAATAAGGTAGTCAGAAGACAAAATAATGTGAAAAGGAGCAAAAAGCATCATCAAATCTCAGGAAACTACATGTAAAGAAGGTACCGGGAAACAGAATAATGTGGAAAAGAGCAAAAAGCATCATCAAATCTCAGGAAACTATATGTATAAAGAAGGTAGTCAGGAAATCAATGGGCGAGAACATTCCAGAAATACCTTCAGTTAGCCCAGAAATGTATTCATTAGACACAGGACCCTTTGTACCTCGAATTAATGCGCCAACTTCCTTCATCCACGAAATGCTTTTTATTGATTTTATTATCTTTTCATTGGGAGAAAAATGTGTGGTACTGAAGGTTTTTTTAAAAATTCGCATCCATATTTTGCGAGAAATGTTTTGTGAGTGGCTGAGGGGAGGGTTCCAACAATCTGAGAAGTTTGGGAACTGTTTCGATCGTTTGGGGAGAAATTTGAAGTCGGCTTCTTTTGGTAAAAATATATTTGATTTGATCGGTCTTTCTGGAAATACATTTCACTAGTTGAATAACTCCTTCACATGTAAAACATAGAACAAAGTCAATATTTAACTCTATACAAATATCTACACATATTTAAAACAAAAAAGGTATAGCTTGACCGCTCACATGAGTATTTTCTATTTTTCTATTTATTTTTTCTCATATATAATCTTATATGTTTTTTTATATAACTGAATAGAGAAAATAGAAAATTATGTTTATAAAATGGTAAACATAATATATTTTCATTTTATTTTTATATAAAGTGTATTTTTGAAAGGATGCTTTTATAACTACAAAGCACACACAAGCTGTCAAAAATTAATATTGTTAGCTTAAAATTTATCATAATTAATTTTTAACAGTTTGCGCATATTGCAGTTAAAAATAAACGTTGAAATAAATTTTGATAACGAATTAAAAATATGTGAAAAAATAGTACAAATGTAATATTGTTGTTGTTGTTGTTGTTTCTTATCCCCTTGTGTAAAGATTACACGAATTCCATGAGTTCAATGTAATATTGTACTGGGATAAGGTGCATAAATTAAGAAAAAAGGCATCTAATTATCGTGCAACTGAAAGTAGCTGATGGCTTGCGCCATCTATCGGAATAAATATCAACTATTCTCGTTGATTTTTAATTATTCCATAATTGGCCAAATACCCATTCTATAAGAGTTATAAGAGGTTAGCGGCTATATAAGATAATGTAGTAATATAAGAGTAAATAGGTTACTTTATATATATATATATATATAGAGAGAGAGAGAGATTTGATTATTTGACCACAACAACATAAAATATATATATCAATCATTCTATTAAAGCTATTTTCTTTTTCATTCTAGTAAGGTATGTATATAAGTATTTTATAATATGATATATTGGATCTGTTATGAGAATTCGAAACTATTTCAGACACGCGTATGATTCTTTTTTTTTTTTTTAATTAAACAATTTTTCATTACAGTAAGGGCAGTAGATAATTGTTTAATTTTTAAAAAGAATCATACGTGTCTATAATAGTTTCGAATTCTCATAAGTATTTCTCAATTTGAAAAGTTAAATTTGGAAATTTTCCTGAGAGGATAATTGAACGTCACCGCAAACTAGCGGCCTCTGATCAGTCAATAGATTACGATTGTTTGCGGCGACAATCAATAGATGGCGTCTATTTTGGCAGGAGAGGTTACATTTATTTTTATAAAAGTTAAAGTGTGTGCTATAATTTTTTTTGTTTTATATCGTCATAATACACGTATAAACCAATCTTTTCATAACACAAACACTTTAACTTTTATAATTGAGAAAAATATTAGTACTTATATGCATACCTCACTGGAATGAATGAAAATAGTAGTTGTGATAGAATAAATAATATAATGTCATGGTGGTCAAATTGTCAAATATATATTTTATCAATACATTTTCAGCATGTAAATTTATATTAAAAATACCAATTCTAAAGTAATTCAACTAGAAATATTTAAATATTTTTCCTCATTATAAAAAAATTCAAATAAATAAATAGAAATTCGATGACTACCACTAACATAATCATCATTCTGCTGTCAAAGATGAGAGATTGGCAACATGATATTTTTAATTGCAAAAATAAATTATTAAAGATATTTGGTGTCCAACATTAAATTGACCTTCCTTTAATTAAACTCGATGACGTCATTAATTAGCTCTATCTTAATTGGAATTGAGAAGAATGGAAAAAAAAATTGATTGGAAATTCGAATAAGTTTTTATCTCATTTTTTTTTATAAGTCGTTCATACATAGTAGGTGGAACACTACACGTATCGGTTATATTCATACTTTACATACCCTGTTTTTATAACAACAACCTTATTTACATATAACCCCTCGATTACATATTTATATGGCGCCCCAACATGGGATTTTAGAAATGAAAAGTTTTGAAAAGGAAAATTTTCAATATATTATTGATACACAGGTACCTTTGTAAAATGGCGTTAGAATGAGATTCAAGAGCTATACAGAATAAAAACAAAAATTATCTTTAGACATATTTTATAAAAGTTTATATAAAATAATCATTGTTAAAACATCAACAATAAATATAACGCTTGTGTTATATATGCTTCAATCAATTATATGTTTAATTTGTTATTGTTTTATTCGCGTACCTGATGATTCATTTTCTCCTTTCACTTGAAACAGCCAATCAGCATAGAATGTTTCCTTAGCTCAGGAGGTAGATTGAGATTTTCGATGTAATACATTACAAATATTAAGGTGAAAAAATATCAAGCTTTTCGGGGATATTTTCATCTTAATATTTATATAAAGGATTATTTTATTGAATTTTACAAATTATTCTATAACATGCATTACAATCCCAACTTTTTTGCTGTACGCTTAAAATGTTATTATTTGTTATTTTATTTTACTACTTAGAGAGAGAGAGAGTTGGTTGTATTCATATTGTAACAAAGTATTTTTTTTTTTATTTTATTAACAGAGTGGTCATTTTTATATCTTGCGACTCTGTCAATTTCCCTCGTGGCTCATCTTTTGTTTACCATTCTTAGTTTGTCCTTCCCTGAAATAAATTTTGTTTCCTCCTGAAGTTTTTTGTCTTCCCTAATTTTCCACGTGGCATTTTTGGTGGAGATGCTGGGTAAGTTAGGGAAGACAAACTGAAGATCGCCGAGAAGAATTTGAAGCCATGGGTGCTGTAATCCACATTTTTAGATACTGGCTCCAGGAGTCCACCGCCGTGTCAAAGCCAAGACTTCCTTCCAAGATGACGATGTCCCTATAGACGACGATACGACGACAAAGCCGCTCTTCACGCCGCAAGAAAATGGACGCAAAGGTACCAGGGACAGAGTTCCAAGACTTCGATGGAATCCTTGGCAGAAGCACGTCAGATCCATGTCAGTATCTACAATAATTGCTAGCTGTGGGTCACAGCTCCCATAGGGAAGAAGCTATGTAACAAAGTATTTATTAATTTTATTATTTTTTATTAATAGAGTGGTCATTTTTATTTTTATATCTTGCGACTCTGTCAATTTCCCTCGTGGCTTATCTTTTGTTTACCATTCTTAGTTTGTCCTTCCCTGAAATAAATTTTGTTTCCTCCTGAAGTTTTTTGTCTTCCCTAATTTTCCACGTGGCAATATTCATCCCCTATTGGTATTATTTCCTTAAATATTTGTATCATAGGGTTATCCGACACCTCTTCTCCTTATTCTATAAAATGTAAATTTTATCGCGGTGTAAATATAAGCCGATTAAGCAAATACAGTACTATTCTGTCTGCGCCATTTTATATTCAAATCTATTTACATACTCATGGACAAAACTTAAGTGGAAAGTCTTTGATGTCGCCAGTCGTCCATTATTTTATTTTATTTTTGAAGGAGTCAGAGGCAATTTTGTTCACACTTGGTTATCTCGTGTGTCTTCAATAAAAGTCACTGTGTATCAAATATCTTTCAGAGTTATTGTCTGAATCCCGATATACATGTTGAAAGGTACAACTTCCTTACATTTTGTCCATGAGTGTATATTGTAAAAATCTGAATTTTTGGGTTTGATTATTTCTGATGTTTATGGAGCGACCGTCTTGGAGGAGTTTGATTGAGATAAGTATTTAAGATTTGAAACTGATTCATCTGAAATGAAAAAAAAAATACGAGTAATTATTTAATAATGCCAGGGACGATCCTAATTGTCAACATAATCGTTAAATTTTATTACAAAAGAAGACAAATTTGCATAATGCTAGGATGACATGCCACAGATAATGGGCCATTAAGTCTCACTCGGGTGTTTGGTTGATTCCGCTCACGCACCTCGATAGGGTTTTAGGAATCAATAACTTCACTTTTTCACACAATTAGTTTAAAAGTATCAATATACTTTGAAACATAGAGTGCTGTGTTAGGCTGAAATTTACCTTGGCAGGCTGGACGCAACAAACGCCGTATTTTAAGATACAAACAATGTAACCATTTTTAACGCTTTTTTTTTCCTTTTATAAATACACCTTCTATGGTCGTTGCTACAATGGGGAAACATTAGAAGGCCTGGCTAGCTGGACGCAACAAACGCCGTATTTTAAGATACAAACAATGTAACCATTTTTAACACCTTTTTTTCCTTTTATAAATACACCTTCTATGGTCGTTGCTACAATGGGGAAACATTAGAAGGCCTGGCTCATCAGTGGTGAACCCTGCCAGCGGTTTCGCCAGTTTAATCTATCATATCGCTCTGATATTACATACATGGATCTACTATTGTATCGGGCATTTATTTTTATTTTTGCTTATCTCTGGTACATGTGATACAGGCCATGATAATCATGGTGGGTAGAAGTAGGCGACTGCTTTTACTGTAAGTGCACCATATGTCTACACATGTGAAAAGCGGTTCGACTTTGCACTTACAAATGTTCCAGAGCCCCGTATCGGGATATTCTACTGCACTTGGAAGAAATTCTTGGTTGAGATATTTAACGAATCTATGGACATAGAGGACAGTAGAAAATTTATGTAAGTACTTTATTATTCCTAGTACACGTGGTACAGGCCATGATAATCATGGTTGGTAGTAGTTGGCAACTACTTTGACTATAAGTGCACCCCATGTTTATGAATGTAAATAGCAGTTCGACTTTGACACTTTAAATGTGATAGAGCCCCGTTTGGCTACTTGCACTTACTGATGGGAGTTGGACTTTAACAAGAATCGGGGGCCATTGGAGCAATTTTATTCAGGAAAAAAAGTGACCAAAGCCGGATTCGATCCCGCTCGTGGCTCTCGGTCCTCGACGGTTTATATCACGCGTCCACCGATGCCTTTGCTTTGAACTACTTTATTCCGCAAATATACGTAAAGAACCAGTGAACAAGAATGGAACCATTTATAGCACGTTTTATATAAATAAAATGATTCTTATAATGTCCTTACTGCAACGTATTATAATGATACTTAAATAAAACTACTTTATATTATGTAGGTAAAACCTAACACATTCTAGGTCAAAAGATCATGAACTTATATTTAAAATTAATAGAAACAAAGCCAAAATTTCTCAATTGTTTTCATAACTTTCCTAAAAATCCATCCGTTTTCAATACAATACAGTAAATACAGGTGCCACCAAATTAAAAATACGATAATATTTTGTAAGGTCAAATATCTAACGTTTAAATTTGTTTAAATCTCGAATACAAATCTCTACACTCTCCAGTTCAGTTTTTAAATAATTTATAGAAGACTTATTTGAAGTATACATCTGGTGTTAAGATAGCATATACATATATATATATGGTAATTTAAACCATCAACCCCATACTGTGTATATAACTTATAATAAGATTGTCATGTTGTATATAGAAACACATCTATAAATAATTATGCGCATGATTAATCTGTGTCATTGCATCGCCCTATGTAATGTAATTTGTACAAAGTGGATAAATAAATAAAATCTGTAATAGATTTAAGAGTTGAGCTAGGGCAGAGATCGAACATATAGTATTGCCAAAACAACAGAGTCTAAAGATGGAAGTCATAAATCAGGTAGATTCACAATTCCCACGACAGGCCACCCACACTGTCACATGTGGTGGAATGCAGAGACCCCTCTCACACCTGGACAGGTAAAGGCGCCCTTTCTCAAACGCCCCTGTCACATAAGGTTTCCCCCCCCCCCGTCTTTTAACCTATAAATACATCACTTTTACAGGGACTTGACAGTTCAGTTCAGTTTAGTTTTAGTTCACCCTTAGTGCAAGCCGCGTCGGTCGTATGTTATGTCGATCTCATCCAACATGTAGTTAGGAAGAACTCGTCTATCTCCATCTTTTCGCTCCTGGCTCAACTTTTATCTGTTACGGAACTTTCTTAGTGCAACTGTGTCTTCGTTTTTTGTGTATGGATATCCCCAAGCTTTTCCACTCTGCCTCGACCACGACTGCCTGTATTTTGTGAGAACTTTTGAAGGTCTTCCAAGGTGCAGAGAGGTACGGGAAAACTCTACATCCTGACTGTTCCTCTTGGTCAACACAGTACAACAAGAGCTACCAGGACTTCAACTTTTATTTCATATATATATATATAAATATTATATAATCTAAAATACAAATATTTTATTTTTTTTAAAAACATATATTTTATTTTTTCATTCATTGACTATTATATATATTTGACCATAGATGCAAAACATACCACTTTTAATTATTGTTGTTGTAAATATGTAAAGTGAACCCTACCTTTTCTAATGAAAATCACGAATATAGAATTCATTTTCTAAATTTTATATTACTGTGATATAAATAATTTTATGTATATTTTTACTTCAAGAGATTCAAAATAAAAATCTGCTTGAAAGGTAAATAATTATCTTCACTTTTCCACGACTGCACCTCTTTTCAACAATCAAAAACACAAAAAAATTCTAATCTATAACATATATATATATATATATGTTGCCTCTCAATATGTAAATAGGCTATTATATATGTGAATATGATTGCGTTATATAGAAATATTCATTCTCTCAAACAAATCGTCTTTAAAAGATCTCTAAGGAAGCTCATTTTTTATTAAGCACATATACACTCATGGACTAAACTTAAGGAAGTTGTACCTTTTAGCATGTATATCAGGATTCGATTGCGACACGTGTTCAACCCTAATCATTTGATTATATATATATATATATTAAGAAAAAGGCATCTCCTTATCGTGCAACTGAAAGTTGCTGATGGCTGGCGCCATCTATCGGAATAAATATCAACTATTCTCGTTGATTTTTAATTATTCCAGAATTGGCCAAATACCCATTCTTGATTAATCAAGAAAAGCTAACCACGGACGCGTTTCGGGCTGTTGGCCCTCATCAGCGTGGTGCAAGCTGTACCTCAACGACCAAAATAATTGGTCATTAAGGCATCCCGAAAAATCATGAAACGGGTAGTTAAGGCCAGAATTGCGTGAGGACGCTACACAATGTGAAAAAATAGTACAAATGTAACATTGTACTGGGATAAGGTGCATAAATTAAGAAAAAGGCATCTCCTTATCGTGCAACTGAAAGTTGCTGATGGCTGGCGCCATCTATCGGAATAAATATCAACTATTCTCGTTGATTTTTAATTATTCCAGAATTGGCCAAATACCCATTCTTGATTAATCAAGAAAAGCTAACCACGGACGCGTTTCGGGCTGTTGGCCCTCATCAGCGTGGTGCAAGCTGTACCTCAACGACCAAAATAATGCCTTAATGACCAATTATTTTGGTCGTTGAGGTACAGCTTGCACCACGCTGATGAGGGCCAACAGCCCGAAACGCGTCCGTGGTTAGCTTTTCTTGATTAATCAAGAATGGGTATTTGGCCAATTCTGGAATAATTAAAAATCAACGAGAATAGTTGATATTTATTCCGATAGATGGCGCCAGCCATCAGCAACTTTCAGTTGCACGATAAGGAGATGCCTTTTTCTTAATTTATGCACCTTATCCCAGTACAATATTACATTTGTACTATTTTTTCATATATATATATATATATGTGTGACAATATAGTGGTAATAATGTGGTGAGGAGAGAAATAATCACACGACGCGTTGGAAGAGGAATCTGGAAGCCATCCGAGAGAGAGAGAGAGAGCGAGGGGCTGTCACTGCGTAACCACCGTCTTGTGTGGCCACCACCCCCCCTCCCCGACTATCTAAAAATAGTCCGGCAGGGTTCCCAACAAAGCCCCCTCCGGCATGTGGTCAGTGGTTTAAAATGGCCGTAACTTAGCTTTCTATCGACGTCTCTCTCTCGTTGACTGTAGGTTTACTTTATTATTCCTGGAAGAGCATATATTATGACATATGGCCCCCGTTGAAGAAGGCTGAACATGGTTTGAGTATACTTAAAGCTGGAGAAGCCAGGAATAGAGGAAATAATTTTACAGTTGAAATTAGTTAAGGTAATGGTGACATAGTTTTATGTAAATAAAATATTGTATAGTACACAAGTAAATATTATATATTATTTACAAGCAGTTTTACAACATCGGAGGGTTTGATATTTATGGGAAACTTTGAAAATATCAAGGTTATAAAAGGCTTGTTGACAATTCGGGCTCCAAAGCCATTTGGCGTTCTTTTTTAGTAATTGATTTAAGGGGTGGCGAAGTCTAGCATATTCTGGGATGAATTTATGATATACGTTGACGGCTCCTAAAAATGATTGTAGGGTTTTAATGTTGATAGGAGTTCTAATAGCGTTGATGATTTCGGTATTTTTAATATTAGGTGTGTAAGTCCCTGCGGTGATGTGGTAGCCGAGAAAATCTATTTCATTTTGATAAAAATTACATTTTTTAAGGTTAAGTTGGAGATTTTCCTCTAAACAGAATTTAAAGAAAAGTCGGAGGTGCGTAAGGTGTTGTTCTGAGGAGTCAGAAAAAATAACGAAGTCGTCATAATAATGGGCTATGAAAGAGAGGTGGTGTTTGCGGATCAACTGGGTAATCACACGTTCGAAAATTTGGGGTGCTGATTTGAATCCAAAGGGTAAGCGTTTGAAATTATATTGCCCTTGTTGAGTCACGAAAGAGAGTAGTGGTTGACTCTCCTCCGCGATGGGGATTTGATAGTATGCATTGCTTATGTCAACGGTGCTAAATACTCTGGCTTTCGACAGGTTATCCAGTACCGTTTCTATCAATGGCAAAGGATGCAAATCCGAGGGTACTAGTTCGTTCACGCGACGGAAGTCAATGCAGAGACGCATGGTGTTATCGCGTTTGCGAACGAGTGTCACAGGAGAGGAATATGGGCTAGAGGAGGGGGTGATTATGTCATGTTTTAGAAGTTGAGATATCTGGTCCTGAATTTCCTTCTGGTAGGCATAGGGAGTTCGGTATGGTCGGAGAGAAATAACCTTATCGGAAATAATTTTGAGTTTTACAGGGGTTATGTTGAGTGGTAATACATTGAATTTATTGATAGGGAAAATATCTTTAAAAGAATACAATAATTGCTGATAAGGGATAGTCAGTTCTGGGCGTTGTTCGATAAATTCTTTAATCATTAATTCTCTAGAGGAGCATGGGCTGGTAGGAGGGCTATTAAGGTTGTAAGGGTGAGAGGGGTATTCAGGGGAAGGTTGATAAATATTACTAAGGGTTGTTTGTAAGCAAGGCTCACGTGGAGGTTGAAAATCATCAACGCCTAAGTTAACCGAGTGAATTATGGGTCGTTTAGGGTTAGAAGTTATTATTCGCGAGCCGTGCTTACAAGTGGGAAGGTCACATACAAAATGGTACAAATGTTTAGGTACTGGAACACTATTTTGAAGTATCAATTGATATGAAAATCTATTGTTAATCTTAAGAATTGCATAACATGAATAGATAGGATACCAAGTTCAAGGGGTGAATTTAAAATATAAAATGTTTCATTAAAATTAAAATTATTAAATTGTATTGGTAAGGTAACTAATCCGATTGGTTTGGCATGACTAGATATAGTACGGATAATAACATCATTGTTAATAGGGGTGGAACAAATGAAACTATTAACATTTTTAATATATTCAAATTGGTTTAAACTAATTATGGAAACATTGGCTCCAGAGTCAACTAGGAATGGCATCTTTAAAGAATGAATGATAGGGGTTAAAATAATTGCACTTACAGGCGTATGCTGGTTTAGGGTGCAGGTAGGTTCATTGAGTTTCGGAGTAGTTCTGCTGCCGAAGTTGGCATTACTTGGTTTCTCCCGAGCTCGTCGTTGCTGCGGTCTCGTAGACACCTGCAGGCCCAGTCGATCTTTGGGGTTGCTCGACGCTGTGGACCGCAGGTGTAAAGGTCCGAAAAGTCCGCTGGTAGGGCCCTCGCTGCTGACACTGTGCGCGCCAGTGTTGTCCGCCACAGTAACGGCAAGGATATGGTGGGGTCTTGTCCACGGTGGTGGAAGGTGCTCTGCTCTGGCGTGGTGATCGCTGTTGGGCAGCTTTAGTGCTGGTGTTATCCCCTTCGTAGGTGAGCTGTTGGGCTAAGCACAACCATTCTTCTGGTCCCGAGGGTTGTGCCATCTTCAAAAGGTTGCCATAGTTACGTGGCACACCGTTGGATAGTGCTTGCACGATGGCACTCTTAGGGAGGTTGATCGCCAATCCTATTCGGACCTTGTTCTTGTAGTAGGTCTCGATCTCGGCCATCGATGTGCATTTAAGTTCATAGAACTCTTGAAGAGTGAAGCTAGGGCGTCGGGGATAGACGGCGCAGAGTGACTCCTTGACCTTTTCATAAGTCTTATTGAGTAGAGCTAAGTCTTGTGCAATTTTGCGAGGTTCGCCTCTGAGTGATGATAGAGCCTTTCGAGCTTGGCGTGCTGGCTCTAAGTTGTGGAAGTTCGGCTGAGACTCAAGTTGTGAGAAGAAGTGTGCGGCAGGTTCATCTCCGTCGTAGGTGATTGCTTCTTCAGACTCACGGTTTAAAAGTTGGTCGAGACAGAGGGTGAGAGTTCGAAGGGAAGCGGCTACAGTAGAGTCGGTCGTGGGTTCTTGTGGAACTTGGTTGTGGGTTTGTTCGATCATCGTGGTATTGCTTCTTGTTTTCTTCATACTCTGGTATATGAGGGATTTGTTTCCCGGTCAGGTCTTATCCTGTCGACTTTCAGTGTGACAATATAGTGGTAATAATGTGGTGAGGAGAGAAATAATCACACGACGCGTTGGAAGAGGAATCTGGAAGCCATCCGAGAGAGAGAGAGAGAGCGAGGGGCTGTCACTGCGTAACCACCGTCTTGTGTGGCCACCCCCCCCCCCCGCCCCCCCCCCCCCCCCCCCGCCCCCCCCCCCGACTATCTAAAAATAGTCCGGCAGGGTTCCCAACAAAGCCCCCTCCGGCATGTGGTCAGTCGTTTAAAATGGCCGTAACTTAGCTTTCTATCGACGTCTCTCTCTCGTTGACTGTAGGTTTACTTTATTATTCCTGGAAGAGCATATATTATGACATATATATATATCTCAATATATATTGAATATTTTGTAAAAGAGAACGTTCGAATAGGAAATCCGCCGTTATATAAGCAAATAATGAGAGTATTTTATGCTTAAAAAATGAAACTTCCTCAGTGTTTCCATGAGTGTATTTTAAAGCATAGCGCTATTGTGTGTCCCTTTATGTGTTAATATGATCATATATGTAGATATAGTTACTATAAGCAAAATATTTGTTTAGATAATAAGAGGCATATATTGAAATGAAAAAAAATTATTTATTAATATTTCAGTTGGCAAAACGTGAATTTTTGTCTTTGTATAGGTGTATATGGGGAGGGGAAATTGACCTATAAAAATAAAGGTTGTCTCTCCCGTCAAAATAGACGCTAAAACTAAGCGCCATATTAAATTTTTCCTGGCCACTCTACCAGCTAAAACACCTCTTTGGCAGATTAATAAGCTTTCATTTGATCCCTCGTGGATCTCATGGGATAAAGCCCGCCCTGGACTGGCGAGGGCCATTAGCCCGAAACCATGGTCTTCAGGTGCACGTTTCTCAGTTTTCCAAAGCTGGTGTTGTGGATTTGTCACAGAACCGAGTCCGATAGTTTGCGGAGGCGGTCAATAGATGACATTTAGTGTTTTAGCATCTAATTTTCCAACAGGAAAGGCGTCCTTTATTTGTAATGATTTATATATATATAATTAGGAATCTATTTCTCTATTTTCAATAAGTTAATTCAAACAACGATAAATCATCATAAAGATTCAAATTTGAAATTTGATTTATACGTTTTGTCAATATAATATCCAAGTGTCTTTTTTAATACTTTTCTATTGTGACAATTATTATATTGCCAATTTTAATACTAAATTTTAAACAATATTTATAATATTCTTCTTTAAAAGATATATATTTCTTTAAAAAAATAAATAATTATATAATAAACACCCACACCAAGTTCTTTTATTTTCTCCCCATTGTTGACAATCGTTATCGATTTACTTCTGTGAAAATATATTAGCAGAGTTGCCAGATGAATTACCTTCTATCTCCAGGGTGACCAAACCTAATTTATTAAAATTATGCATTCATCAGAGCTAAATGAAGAAACAACAAAAGTGTTTTTCTTCGTTCCCAAATGAGGAATCAATAATCAATTAAGCCAGATTGGGCAGTTATTTCCTCGCACTTGATTATATTTTTGTGCTCATAATGGCATTTTTAATTTTATTTAGCTCGATAAATTATTTCAGATTTGTTTCTCTAATTTGGATCTTTTAATAAACATCATCCCCATAATTAAATTAAGCTTAATTATATTCCGTGGGTAATTATTTGCCCGATTTTTTTACTTGTGTATTATCCTCAAACCTTTTTAAAAACTCTTGTTCATCTCAGCTAGGTGCTTTTTATATATATAATCAATTTACCTTCAGATTTCTAAAAATAGAATCGTTTGTTTGGTCTGCTTCTAAATGTCTCTCGAATTGTAATCCCCATCGCATTAACGACCTTCCTCGTCAATCCTCTTATTTCTCAGGTCAGGGCAATATATTTGCATAGATCCTTTTCATCATATTTATATATATACATATTTACATATCTTATTTTGACATAACCAAACTATGATTCCAGGAGGAAGAAAGTTCTGGAGGTTGAAATGAATGTGGAAAGAGAGCGGTAGGGAGAAGAAGAAGAATTGTGGACTGATGGACTGAATAGGAAGTTATGAAGAATTGGACTGATGGACTGGATGGGAAGTTATGAAGAATTGGACTGATGGACTGGATGGGAAGTTATGAAGAATTGGACTGGATGGGAAGTTATGAAGAATTGGACTGATGGACTGGATGGGAAGTTATGAAGAATTGGACTGGATGGGAAGTTGTGAAGAATTGGACTGATGGACTGGATGGGAAGTTATGAAGAATTGGACTGATGGACTGGATCGAAAGTTATGATGAATTGGACTGATGGACTGGATGGGAAGTTATGAAGAATTGGACTGATGGACTGGATGGGAAGTTATGAAGAATTGGACTGATGGACTGGATCGAAAGTTATGAAGAATTGGACTGATGGACTGGATGGGAAGTTATGAAGAATTGGACTGATGGACTGGACTCTTTAATACTGTTAAAGAATAGATTCCTCTTATCTTGGTAGCAAATGTTCTATGAGATTCTATCTGTATTTGGAGACATACTCTCATGAACAAAACTTGAGGAAGTTGTACCTTTCAGCATGTATATCGGGACAATGACTATGAAAGATATTACAGTGACCTTTATTGAAGACACACAATATAACCAGATGTGAACAAAATTGCTTGTCACCTTCAAAAATATAGACGACTGGCAACATCAAAGACTTCCTTAAGTTTTGTCCATGAGTGTATATAGTAGTCCTCAAACTTCTAACTTTAATTCAACTTTAACCACCAAGGAATTAGAATTTTTGGTTGAATTAAAGTCAGTGTGCGAAATTATATATGAACCTTTTTTCCCCCAACTAGATGGCATATGGGGAAATAATTATCAGATATGGCGGTACATGCGTCTTGGTAGTTATGGAGATTTTAGCCCAAATGTAAACAGTGTCATTGGGTATAATTTTCACACCACTTTTTAAACACACACACAGAATATCAAAAAATAAAAAATAAACTGATGATAAAGCACAATTTGGATTATAGATACAAGAAAATAAGACCCAACCCACAAATAAATTAACAGTGTGTGATATTTTGGTAACAACGGTGTTATCAAAACATCACATACCACCAAATTATTTTGGACCAGGTCTTATTTTCCTGTAGCTAAAATAAACTAAGTTGAACAAACTTATTTCAACCTATCTGTGCCTCTCACCAATGTGAAACCTCATAATGGTATTCCATCAATTTGGTTACATGGTGTTTTTAATGGACTGGATGGAAAGTTATGAAGAATTAGACTGATGGACTGGATGGGAAGTTATGAAGAATTGAACTGATGGACTGGATGGGAAGTTATGAAGAATTGGACTGATGGACTGGATGGGAAGTTATGAAGAATTGGACTGATGGACTGGATGGGAAGTTATGAAGAATTGGACTGATGGACTAGATGGGAAGTTATGAAGAATTAGACTGATGGACTGGATGGGAAGTTATGAAGAATTGGACTGATGGACTGGATGGGAAGTTATGAAGAATTGGACTGATGGACTGGATGGGAAGTTATGAAGAATTGGACTGATGGACTGGATGGGAAGTTATGAAGAATTGGCCTGGATGGGAAGTTATGAAGAATTGGCCTGGATGGGAAGTTATGAAGAATTGGACTGGATGGGAAGTTATGAAGAATTGGACTGATGGACTGGATGGGAAGTTATGAAGAATTGGACTGATGGACTGGATGGGGAGTTATGAAGAATTGTGGACTGATGGACTGGATGGGAAGTTATGAAGAATTGGACTGATGGACTGGATGGGAAGTTATGAAGAATTGGACTGGATGGGAATTTATGAAGAATTGGACTGATGGACTGGATGGGAAGTTATGAAGAATTGGACTGATGGACTGGATGGGAAGTTATGAAGAATTGGACTGATGGACTGGATGGGAAGTTATGAATAAATAACAAGAAAAGCTCAAGATACTCAAGAACTATGGTATTACTGAGACCAGGACTTTCTCAAATGAGCAAATAATATCCTCTTACAGTGTGTAGACATTCGCCAAGATTAAATACCAAGTTTCTACAGATTATGTGCTGAAATTCATGGTAGAATTATATTGTATTTGTTTAATTTGCTGTGTTGTCCAGGATGAGGTTTCACATACTAGATCCTTATAGAAGTTGCGAGCAAAGAATTCATGTATTTATCCCTGATCAATTTTTCAAATTTAGATTTCTAGATTTAATTCAGCGTAAATTATCGCGTATTAAATATTGTCCTATTCTTGCTGTGTTTTTCTGACACAGAAATATGATGATGTATTAGAGTCCATTTCAATAAATGTCTTTAAATAAACGCCACTAATTGTGAACTTTAAAACGCACGTCAAGAGGTACAAGTTCAATATGGCGACATTCTAATGGCTTTTCCGTGTCAGACGATTAGATTCTGGGAATTCCTAATTGGCCAAATACAACATTTGTGGTCGTTTCGCCACCTTTACATTTCCATAATAGCTATTTTTAAAATTTAATTGTTCGTTTTTTATTCATTCTCAACGTACATTGTGTCAATCTAAGATAACACTATGTAATAATTATTTTTCTGTCTTTAGGCGTCAAATATATTTGTTGTTTCTTCATATCGAGAAAGTGAGGAAAATGTCTAGCATGCCGTATAATATTTGATTTTATATCCAGGAAATTTAACTGTAGAATTTCCCTATTTTACACTCTCAGGTATGAAAAAACGAAAGAAAAAAATAAAAGATAAAAAGATCAGGTGTTGAAATCAATATTAAAAATGGCATATCCTGACCAGGAGCACTTGTGCTTTACAGAAGGCAGAGCGCCAAATCAGGTATGTGAATATGTCAAACATTTGCATAGTGTGATACTTTGTGTATGTAAATAGAATGGCTCCAAGAATCGGTAAACATCCAGCAGACTCATTTTGATAGAACTGTTGAGAATTAACTGTGCAAACATCATTATATTACTGATATAACAGGCCAGCGAAATTGGAATTTTTGAAAAATTCAAGAGAAATAAGTTTAAACCAATTTATATGTTATTTGATGTGCTGAATTCGCAAATGACCTCCATTTATTTCAATCACGTCAGGATTTTCGGTAAATTCGATCTGTATAAATAAAATGGAAATATGAATGTGATGAGAAAAAAAATGGAAGTCATTTTCGAAATGAGTACATCAAATTTAGTCAAATTTTATTTCATCGCAGGCTTGTCTTATCTCTCTCTCTCTCTCAATAATTATCTAAGATTTGTTGTGTGCGTGTTTTTAAATTAAAATAAACATCACTTTGATCGAGTTTATATAAATAACTATTGTTGCACCCATATATTGCAATCAATGCAAGATACAACAATAGGTTACTCCTGAGCACAAAAGCAAACTTTGTAAAAAAGGTATAATACTTATTTTCTAAAAACATTTTATACATAAAAAAGAAGTAAATTGCATTCACATCACATGCCAAGAACAAAACAAATGCTTGTGTTATCAAAGTGGAATAGAATTTGCGACTTCTTAAAATTAACAGATATTCCGGATTTTTTTTTCTCTATGGGGGAATAATTATATTATTGTAATCGTCTTTATTCTTATTCAAATTTGGTCTGTCTATTTCTTATCTTCTTATCTCCATTTGTTAATGAAACCAACTGAATATTTAGATTGTTCTGATTCTGCTCTAATTTTCTTTATATCTCTGTACATACCTTTTATTCAAAATACGAAACTATTTTAGACGCGTATGATTCTTTTTAAAATAAACAGTTTCTACTGCCCTTACTGCAATGGAAAAATTATTGGGAGGGCCTGGCTCATAAGGGCAGTAGAAATTGTTTTATTTTAAAAAGAATCATACACGTCTAAAATAGTTTCGTATTTTGATAACAGATGGAGCGCTAGTGCATCGTAATACCTTTTATTGTTTCTTTGTACAAGAGATTTTATCACCCGTCTTTCAAGTATTATTGGATTTTTGGAATATTAAAATTTAGATGTATCCCACAGTCTTTTGCCTTTCTTAAAACACTGGTTATAATAGATCCATATTCTTTGCGAGTTAGCCCTACATCTAAGAATGGTAAAAATCCTTCTTTTTTATCTCAACAGTGAATTATTGTACAGTACTGAAAGTTCAACCCTCCCCTATGCAGGAATTAAGCATATTGTACCGACTTTGCACAATTAAAATACAAACTAACTTTTCAGTTTTAATATATTTCGTTATAATATTTACTTTTAAATCTTCCTCAAGAATGATGTCAGATATAAATCATTGTTTTTTATAAAAACAAATTCTCTAATTAATTAAAAATTATATTTCTTTATTTATATTTAAAGGCAAACTTTCGAGGTGTCACTCTTCAACATGCCACTATGTCATTTCTTTCATTTTAAAATAAGTGCCTTTGTGAAATACCTACAGGCCTTTTAACTTGAATAAGCAATGTTGTATATATATATATTAATTAGTTGTTACCACAGAGTGTGTGTAAGCTCACAGGTAAATAGGCGCTAACCGAAACAGAAAAAAGTTCCTTTGTTCAATATTAGTTTCCCTTTTATATTTTGTACTCTCTCTAGTAAATCAATAAATATAATGTTTAATTAATAATTCTTGGAATCAGTTTCATCAAAAATTCTAAGCAAAGTCAACAAGCAAACTTTCTGAAAAAAATTTCTACAGAATAAACAATCTCATTTTAAATTTTCATCATCTGTTAGCGCCATCAATCGCAAAGAATTGTCATTTCCTTCCCAATTTATTCTTTATAGTTGAAGTAAACAACAGAAATATTTTTAATTATGTATTAAAGTAGCTTTAAAATGTGTTATCAATTGTATCTCACACAAATAGATTAATTATTTTGTTGTTAATAAAGGGTTGTTGAAATAGTTTGTTTCCCTAGCAACATATGAGGTTGATCCCCACTCCTATAATGGAGGTAGTAATTTTTACTGATGATAATATTTTCACCAAGTATCTACAACTCCCTCTTGTTACAATTGTTAAATAATTGCACAGTTTCGTAAAATTAAACTCCTTGCATTCCTCACGTGTATCCATACATGTGTTGTATTCATGTAAACAAGGCTAAAGTTGGACGCGAAGATATGCTACCCATATATGTAATAAATGAATATATGTACCCAAATATAAATATATATACCCATATATGTAATAAATAAAAGCCATATATGTATATTTTAAATGTTATCAATTTATCACTATCTATTGATGAAATTTGGTACTAAATTTGAATATATTTTTGAATACATATAATAAAAAATTTGAATAAAAATTTATAAAGTGTATATTCACTGAACAATTTTTATCTACCATTGAATATTCGCATATTAGAATAATGGAATATGTAAATTAAATAGCGCTAATGTGTACTTAATAATATTTTTAGTTGAGTATCTCTTATTTTTTCAAATTTTTGTCATTTTAATATTATTAATTATTGTGTTAAAGTTATTATATCAAATGTAAATTCCTTATATTGATACATAAATATATCAAATAATTATATATTTATCAATTAATAGTATATATATTTTTAAATATTATATAGATGTTGCAAATATTATTTTTATTATTAATCTATATCGAAAGAAAATAACGAATTTATTCCAAATATTTAACACACACAAGAATAAATTTGATCAAGTATATTTTCTCAATTTTTATATTTCTTTATTCCCTCAAGAGACATATAGACATGAAGAAAAAAAATATATATACATATAAACTAATTTTTAAAACTTATTCACGCAAATTTTATTAATAAATTTCAAAAATAAAAACATATTTTTGCTACCCCTTTTTCCTTCAAAACCAGGATAATAAATTTAAAATCCATTTGCAAGAATATAAAAAAAAAATTCCGTGTCAAAGCTCCATTTGGTTTGGGGCGAGAAACCACCATTTTAAATTTATTAAAACTTTGGATTAGAAAACTCTGTGGTATATCGGTAGAAATAAACAGATGTCGCCACTGTTGACATAAATATTCATCACTCGGTGGAACAATGCAGACGATGATATCAATGTATCGTCTGACTTTTTATTTATTGGCTTTCCTTTAATAAGAAAATGGATCGATTTCGACCAGCGTAAATAACATTTCAATCAATAAGTGCAAATTTAATCAAGACAATTCCCTTTTTACATCCTCGCATTTATTATTACATATATTTAGAGAGAGAGAATACGTTATTTACATAATTCACCGATATTGTGTTGTATCTCAGAATATATCAGTTTGTTTTCTTTAAGTCGTGATATATTCATAAACAAATTCTCAATATATATGTAAATAGGTATTGTCAAAGTTGAGAGGATATTATTAATGTGCATAAAGACACTTTTACTTTTGATAAATAGATAAAAATACATTTTTATTTATTGCATCAAAACAATACATCTTTTCATTATTCCTTTTTTTGGCCAGTTTACTGATTCCATAACCCACCTCTCGAAGGCTGTTATAAAATCCCAGCCGTCCCTGTACTGATGAGGGCCATAGCCCCAAACCATGGTATACAGGTTGTTGGCTTTTGTCTGAATTTGACAAAACTGGTGTTGTGGCGCGTTCTGCGCAGACATGATAAAGAGGCCCGTTGTTGTAATGTATTTAATAAAATGTCTTTATTATAGAATTTTGAATTTTTTTCTATTTTTCATTATTTGTTTCACACACACACACACATGGTGTGTTCAAAACGTAGAATACCGTCTCGTCAATCACAAGATATTTACGGAGTTAATTATGGGGTTATCACTACGGATAAATAATTATATATTTAAATAAATAGTATCCTAATATAGACTCTGTATGGGAGATAAGCGGTATAGATTTACATAAATGCATATTTACCTACACACTCTATAAAGAACTCCGTGGTATAAGTGATTGGTGCAAATTAAAGCCTGCCGTTCCAAACTACACACGATGTAAGAAAAGAGAAGATTTGAAGAATGCCAAAGTTTCTCTGGAAGAGATTAAATTGCAGAAGTTTAGACTAAAATGGAGCTGAAAAATCGATGGGTGAAGTTAACAGACGCCATGATTGTTTGTTCCCCTTGCGCCTCTTTAATGTCTTCGTACCCAAACATTGGAATATGCAAATACGTAATGTCCTTTATCATACACTAGGACATTAGCTATTTGCATGCGTCGTAGAAATTGAAGGATACCGAAATGGACATATGAGCAATTTAATACATTTTACGTAAAAGTCATCTCCTGATCGTGGGACTGAAATTTGCTGATGGCTTGAGCCGTTTAAATATAGTTGCATATACTTGATGAAAAAATAAAAATATTTGCATAGATTTCATTTTTTTTTACGTTTAAACCATTTTAAATCACGAAAAATAACTCTTTATAGATATTTTTGTTGCTGTTTAGTGAGGAACCATGTTGGCAATAAATATTGAGACAATAAAATCGAATATTAAAAATAAATAAATTACAAAAAATTAATATACATAAAGTTAAATCCTTTCGTAATAAGTTTATTTTATTTACTTTACCCACAAGCTTTCGAGCTCTCGCTCTTAAAACAGGCTTTATTAGTTATTAATGTATACATAATAGGTAGCCATATATACACTCATGGACAAGACTTAAGGAAGTTGTAGTATTTTACCATGTATATCGGGATTCAGACAATAACTCTAAAAAATATATTTGATACACAGTGACTTTTATTGAAGACACGCGAGATAATCAAGTGTGAACAAAATTACCACTGTCTCCTTTAAAAAAAAAAAACAGACGAACGGCAACATTAAAACTTTTCACTTCCTTAAGTTTTGTCCATGAGTGTAGTCCCCCACTATATAAATATGTTTACAATTTAAACATGTGAAGTTGTTAATAATAATGTATTCTCTTTTATACACACGCAGTGAATAATTAACGTTAATAAGGACGAAATTATATTAGTGGATAAGGCCTTCTAGCATGATGTCTTATATAGGCTAAAGGGATAAACCGCTAACAAGTGAGAGTTTAAAGAGGACATTATAAAAGAGGCAATCGATTTACATAACGAGATGATTGCATTATTCTTATTTGCTTATGATAATTCTGTTCTTACTTTAGTCTTAATGTAGATTATTTGACATTCACTGTATCCCTAATTGATGATGTAAACACCGTTGGAAGAGTTCCCCACTGATGGTCATTTTGTCATACACACACGGAGCTCATTAAAATCTTTATATATTATAGGGAAATGACAGTTGACAGTTATTTTGTGTATTGGCAAATTTGAGGGACAAAATAATAGTTTTATTACACGGAAACTTAGTGTTTAATTAGTCTATAAAATTGTCCGACAGTGTCCCACCTCATCATTCTCTATATATAGCTATATAAAACACGAGGTACTCCCCTTTAGAAGAAATCCATCTTTATGGGGTAAAAAGGCAAGGTTGAGGAAGTTCCTCCCATGATAAAGTGCTCCATAGGTAGAGCCATAAGTCTCGATAGGGAGTGAATCAACCACCGCCGTACAGAATGGCCAATATAAGGCCATAAAGCCAATTTCCCCGGTTTTGAACATATCGACGCAGCATCAGTGATTCCAGACATGCGCACTAGCATCTAATGTTCCCTGAGGGAAATAAAGCAGACGATTCCCTCCTGCATATATCCCATCATGCAATTGGAGCCTGCTATGCTTCCCTCCATCGACTCCAGAATAAAATATTTCCCGAGAAATTTGGAGCCTCCCCACTCGCTACTTACAAAACTCCGTGGATTTTATAAATCATTTTTCGAAGTCTCCAAAATATGTCAACATATTGTCTGGTGGAATTGTGCTGGAAGTCTGTACTACAATATGTATGCCAGCGTGCCATCTATAGATAAGAAGTGAAACTATATTTAGCACGATTTTCCCTTTAAAAATACTTTCAACACTGTCCTTACTGAGATGAAAATATATTAGGAGGACCAGGCTCATCGTTGGTGAACACTTCCAGAGGTTTTGTCGGTTTGACCTACCAGAGACTGCTCTGGGGAGGGAGAGAGTACAAACGGCGAGAGTTCTGTTTCTCAAGAGAGTTCCAAACTTGATTTTAAAAACATTTCCTCATCATCTTGATATACCAATTCTATAGTATACTATTTATAATAAAATACAGTTAAACCTGCCTATAGCGCCCCCTCTTGGGACTCACCAAAATAGGGTGCTATAGAGAGGGGGTGCTATAGACAGGTCACTTTTAATGTAAAATGTTTACATTTTAATGTTTGAAATCGGGCGCTATAGAGAGAAAGGCGCTATATAGACAATTGACAATTAAAATAATTTTATTGACATCTTGTCAATACATTCAAAGTGCACAGTCTGCACTATAGGGGGGCGCTATAGACAGGTTTAACTTTATATATATATCGTCCTATAACCTTTCACACAGACAACGACGGCTGAAGAGTTTTGTGCTAATATCAATTAGAAAATATTAGATGACAAGAAGACACGCAGCATGTCTCTCCACCAAGACACTATATATAGATGGTTACCTATTTACATATTGGGATACCTTTACCTTTGTTTTATATATTATGAGACACATTTTATGATATTTTTATAATAAAAACTACATATCTTATTCTGAAACCATAAATTTTATTATAAATTGGCATAACTCGTCATTTTCAAACCTTCCCAGCGGTTTTGCCAGTTTAATCTAATAGGCCACTCTACTATTGTATTAGACTGATTGTAAATAAAGTATGCGTACATTACTCTGAACGCAGAGAGTTCTACTACTACTACTATGGGATCCTAATGGTGAATAAATACTGTAAATACATGCGTGAATCTATCTTTTAATCCATACACACTTATCTATAAATTTGGTTTCAATTTACACATAGAATATTTAATAAAATTTATATTTACATATTTCAGACCTAATGTTACCGCTTATATACAAAACTCCCAATTTAATAATTGTATAGACCTTTAAAAAATAGAAAATGCGCAAAAATAATTTTAAAATTACGTTTTAAAAAAACTACGATGTTATATAGGATGTCATGAAATCGGTCGAAATCACCAGAAAGGTGCTTAAACTGATGAAGTGGAGAGGCCGATTTTCAGTCTAGAATACAACAAAAAATGGCGGAAGGATGGTATTCATATACGAAAAGTGGAACATATTCTTTTTAGAATCTTTAAAATACTTAATTTTGTTTATTGCCCTAGTATAAAACGTAATAATGGTGATAAAGAATGATTTATATAACACATACCCCAATTATATTGCCACGTGGAAAATTAGGGAAGACAAAAACTTCAGGATGAGACAGAAATTTATTTCAGGCAAGAACAAACTGTGAATGGTAAACAAAAGATAATCAATGAGGGAAGTTTACAGAGTATCAAAATATAAACATAAAAAATGATACTCTGTTAAGAATAATATATAAAGTTCTCTAACGTGGTCTTCATCAGCTCATTTTAAGATCGTCTGCTCTGAAGGCCGTGCCTGAAAATTTCTTGTATTAAGACAAACCCACAACACGACCTTTGACAAATTGAAAACGTCCATCTAGAAGCCATAGGCTTGGGATAATAGCCCTCGTAAGTTCAGGACGGGTTCTGATTCCACGATACATGCATTATCATGAATTATTCATTTAACATTATTTTTAAGATCAATTTCCTTATGGCACAAATTTCCATCCAATATAAAGATTGTAACGGCTGGTAAATTAAGCTGGTGAAACCGCTGGGAGGATTCACCACTGATGAACCAGACCTTTCCAATTTGTTCATCTTCGGTAATTGCATAAATAATTCCCATGTGATGTTTATAAATATGGCTTGAAATCATTTCTTCTCCGAGGCATTATGTTTCCCAATGATAATTATCATAATAAATACTAGAATATTTCACCTTGCTATTATGTACAAACACTACAGAGCTCCTATTTGTTTGTATTTTTGATTACGTTTGCATCCCCACCCCACTTTTTTCTTCATCAATTCCGCAACTCGCTTGAAGAAAATATATGACGTCATTTCAGTCAGCGCGACTTCCCATTATTAAAGAAAATAACGTGAATAACAAAATAATTTCGCATAATTTCCCCGCTTTTCTTCTTCATCAAGCAAATATGTAAATAATTTTCATCCCAGCCCCAATTTAGTATCCAATCAAAACTGAGATTGAAATCCCTCCAATTGTAATATTTGCCCGGATGGATTGAAGTTGATTTGTGGTGTGGTTAGGTAGAAAACAATGTGTGACGTGCAACTTGGAGATTTCTCTGACATCACCAACCTCCACTGTCGTATGAGATCGTCTCAGTTATTTATGCAAAATTTACTTTATTTATATACCATAGTGAGAGTAACACACAGAATAATGTAATATAAACTTAATGAAGCATTTACTAAAAATAATCTCGAATAGGATTCTTATCCTAAAGATACTTACAAAGTACGTTCTAAAAGTAAAATAAAGGTTTAATTGCAAGGTGTGTGCTTCTTTTCATTATAAAATGGGCAAGCTTTCGAGCGTTAGCTCACCTTCAGGCCTACTGAATACGATATCAATATTTAAATTATAGCTTTTATATTTTTTGCAAGTTACACCTCTCCGTGTGAAATATAATATTTAAATTTTATATTATAAAACACAACATAAACAATGCTTCTATTGGTGTACAATACATGTATATATGTTTTTAATAATATACATTTCATAAAAAGAGCATACACGATCTGTAAATATGCAAATGTATATAGATATCTTTAGTGGTTCATGGATTCACAGTAAGTCTGAGATATCGCTCAAAAGATAGCCGATTTTATAATAAACAATAAGCACATTTTCATTCGTCCTTTTGTTTTACTTTTATATAGATGTATTTATTCTCTTATGATATTTATATAAAACATGTATCCAGGGCTAAGTTTTTTTATATAATTTATTTCCCTAACTTTCGGACTAACATACCCTTCAACAGGAGCAACTAGGAGTATACCTCCTGATTTTATTATATTAAATTATAAGTCAGGAGAGAGAACGTTTATATAAAACAGTATGTTGACAGGCTCTTCATTTGTATAGCGATTGAAGGTAGGGCTATCTCCTGTGACACATTTTCGTGACACATCTCCGTTACAAAATGACAGCAGTTTTGGCATTACAAGTCTATGATACAGTAGAGTTTCCCAAGAGAGACCATACCCTATAAACACGGCGTCTCTCCCGTAGGTTATCTCTTATCAAAGACAAAACTTAAGTAAGTTGTACCTTTTAACATGTATATCGGGGTTCAGAAAATAACTCTGAAAGATATTACAGTGACCTTTATTGAAGACACACAAGATAACCAAGTGTAAACAAAATTGTCTCAGTCTCTTTAAAAAAAAATAACAGACGACCGGCGACATCAAAGACTCAAGTTTTGTCCATGAGTGTCATGTCAGGTAATGTCAAAAGTTCTCAGTTATGAGGAGTCTTTCAACCGAAGCAGTGTCCCCAGACTACCTCTAGGAAAGACGAGGTTTATCCATGTTTCAGGCCATGGTTTCTCACGGGAGACGTCTGTACCATGTGGTATTCAATCCCGAGTCCTGATTGGCGAAATAGAAAGTGTACATCACCCTGCCATTAGCGGCGCTGGCCTTGTCAATTCTCCATTTGATTTGCACGTCAATCCATCTTCATAACCCCCTCTCCTGTCCCTAATGGCTGGAGCAGGTAAGAGGATCGTTTGTAAGGAAATTAGAGTCAGACATCTCGATGTATGCAAATTAATCGGAGTCTCCAGTGGACAGAATTTATTGAAGATCGCTTCTTCAGTACGACCTCCCTTGAGACATTCTAGCCCCAAAAAAAAACATGGATACCTCTGGTCTCTCCTGGAGATGGTCTCTCATTGGGAGTTGGGTCAGTTCATTTGATTTATATATATAAATGGAAAAATTTCCGGGAGGAAATTGATCCATAGAAGCATAGGGCACCTCTCCCGTCAAAACAAACGTCAAAAACTGACGCGGCGACGGTCAATAGATGGCGTCAGTTTTTGACGTTTGTTTAGACGGGAGAGGCGCCCTATGCTTCTATATATATATATATGTTATACAAATATTTCTGAGATGAGAGAGATTATTAGATGCTAGTTTTTGGATACAATATTATGGAATGCAGTCGTGGAAAATATAATAAAATCATTTTAGATCACTATTTATTTTTTTTAGCTGATGAAATAATTTAGGAAGAAATATCTTACTTGAGGCAGTGATACCTGAGAAGATGCCTAAGGCGTGAAGAATAAAGAAAAGAAAATAGTTAATTAAGTATTTACATATTTACAAAAATATTTGAGCCGGTCAAAGGAAATAAGAACAATAAGTTTATCAAATACAAAATGGCGCCATCTGGCGACCGACTTCACAGAGTTGTTCCAGAACTTTATTTTTTAATAAAATATAATTTGCATATAACACATTGTTTTACAAACGTAGAATCACTCAAGGTGGCCATTTAGGAGAGGTGGTCGCTTATGGAATAGCCCGCTCTTAGAATATATTCAAACACAATACATAGCGCCTTCCATCGGTAAACAAATTTCTATAGCCATTGAAGGAACGATGAAAAATACTGGAAGGGCTTGGATCATCAGTGGTGAACACTTCCAGAAGTTTCACCAATTCACCGCTACAACTTTTGTGAAATTGGTTTCACTTTAAAGTTTGTAACTTAATTAGAAAAATGGTATTCACATTAACTAAACTTTTGTGGTGTTAGAAATTTTAGAGGTTTTAAGACTTTTAGTAAATCAGACAAACAACAATCTTGATAAAACATCCTTATCTTCGTCTCATATGTATATTTAATATAATTAAATAAAGGTTATAAGAATAATTGAGATGGCGATGATAAAAAGAAAGAAAAACCTAATTCATATTATTTAACGCTCTACTTTTTAAATAGAATTTAAAATATTTGTACAGATACCTTTATAGAGTATACACCCTTATTATATATTTGTATTTATAGATGACGCCTATATAGCTGAAGATACCATAAAGTTTGCCCTGAGGAAGACCACGGTAGTTATCGTCGAAATGTTGGAAATTTAATCTTATACGAAGTTTTGTTGTGCTATATATACGTTAATACCTTTCAATGTACACTCATGGACAAAACTTAAGTAAGTTGTACCTTTTAGCATGTATATCGGGATTCAGACAATAACTCTGAAAGATATTACAGTTACCTTTATTGAAGACACACAAGATAACCAAGTGTGAACAAAATTGTCTCTGTCTCTTTAAAAAAAATAACAGACGACCGGCGACATAAAAGACTTAAGTTTTGTCCGTGAGTGTAAATAGTTATTTATAACCCAGGTTCCTGGAACGCAGAGCGCTAACTACCCGGGGGCTGTCCAGCTCACTAGCTTTGACTATATACATAGAAAATGCAGGGTATATAAAAAAACCAGTCCAATACAATAGTAGAGCGGTATAGAGATTAATTTGGCGAAACCGCTGAGAGGGTTCACTACTGATGAGCCAAGCCCTCTCATTCAATAACTCATATCATTGCAGTAAGGTCTGTAGAGATAATATTTGATGATATTTAAAAGAAACGCTTTGCCAGTAAATTTATTTGTGTAAAATTTTAACGATAGATGGCAATAAAATTTAATTTACTATATACAGTACTGTATGCAGTACTTTTTTTTCATCACAGTAAGGACATTATAAGTTTGGTTTATTTGTGAGAAGAAACATTCGTGTCTTAATATTTTCATTTGTTATATATATATTCTACTAGCCGAATGACCCGGGCAACGCCCGTGTTTTACCCGTTTGAATGTTTTTATTCAAATACTATTTGTTACAATTATAAATTGGCGCCTTAAATAAATGCATATATTAGTTAATAACTATAGCCTATGTGCTTTATCTGTCTATGTACTCTTGGCTTCCGTAGGCGTCTCTTACTGAGAAAAAGAAAGAGAGGATTCCATTTAGTTATTAACTAATATATGCATTTATTTAAGGAGCGACCCGCTCCAACACAATAGTTACAAAAACGAAAAAGCGAGTGGGGGAGGCAAAGGTGGCGTGATCGTAGCCAACCAATAGGAGAGCGCCATTCCAAAAAAAAGCAAACGGTGACAGAGATGAAGAATTATTAAGAACGCATGACGCTCGTAACTGTATATAGAATATATATATTTAATATATGATTCACAAAATTGTAATAAAGTAAATATATTTCATCATTAATATGGGAATTCCATTTACTTTTCACATTTTACAATAGTACAGCTACAATTTACAATATCTACTAACACAACATTTATATTTAATTCATCTGATGAGATGGGAATAAACGGGAACAACTTGTGACGAAACCTGAGTACAGGAATCCCAAGTTGCACACTGAAGAAACACCGAGCGAGAACACCACAAACACGTCAGTCTCTCTCCATTCACAAATTAAATCGCAAGTGAAAGGGGAAATATGGGATTTAAAGTAGAAATGGAAGAGCCGAGTAAAAAATTGCGATGACAACAGAAATCGCCATTTTGATATAAAAATAGATTTGACGGAGAGGCCGATGTCCAATTTGAGACTTCATTTTTTGCCGCAAGGAATTTCCTCGGGTGATTCCTGGGGGAATCCCCTGCCACGGCTTCTCTCTCTCTCCTTGGAAAACTCAACTCTCTCACTCACGTAACAACACCATCTATACAACATCAAGTTACGGCGGGAGGATTATATTCTTCTTCCTATAGAGACATCTCTCTCTTTAACTATACATCAGAGTGATGCATTATGTTGATCGCTCTAGTAAAAAACTTTATTGGTGATGATGAAGAATGAGCCACAACACCAGTTTTGGCAAATTCAGACAATACCCAACCTATATATCATGGTATATCTAGGTATATGAATATCATCCCCCGCAACTTTATGTTGTATTCTAGCCTGAAAATCTGCCCTTGCCACTTTACCAGCTTAAACGCCTGTTTTAGTGAATCTGAAGAGTCTTGTGCTGATGGAGAACTGATGGACAAGTAAAATTGATTATCCTGAATATAGAGGCTGCCTGGCCGGCATTCATATTTCTATGTAAAATAGACACTTCGGCCAGTTAGTTTTTTATTTTCTCAACGTTTCGACAAAAATATTTTGTCTTCGTCAGGAGAAATAAATAAAAATAAAGCATTTGGCAAGGCATTAAAAATTTGTTTTGACTCGTGCTTTAGATGTACTAAATTCTGAAAATCGCATGAGAACGCTCTTGCAACCTCAGAACAATTTTTAACGCCTTGCCAAGTGCTTTATTTTTATTTATTTCTCCTGACGAAGACAAAAGATTTTTGTCGAAACGTTGAGAAAATAAAAAAACTCTAACTGGCTGAAGTGTCTATTTTACATAGAAAGTAAAATTGAATGATTGAGAAACTTGGAAGAACTACCTGTACACAAGTCATCGCTGCATCTGCTAACCCCGGCACCACATACAGAGAACCTTACACCTAAGACTGATGGAATATTGATTGAGGGAGGACTACTTCCTTTGATGAACGATAATAAATGAAAGAATGTGTTATATTGAGAGCTGTATGAAGTTCTTAGAAAGTCGCGAAAAATCAAAATAGATTCACTATACTGTAAATTGATAGCAACAAAAGTTTAGAAACACTTTATATTGTCCAATATTGGCCGAATATAATATATAATTCCCAAAATAGTTCTCTCAATTTATAAAGAATTCGTCATATCTTGATAGGTTTTTTATATTTGCAATTTTCTAATATCACAATACGATATTTTTGTAGAGTGTTTTCTCTTGTGATAAAAAATAATTCTTAAATATTTATAGAGAGAACAGCATCCTTTCTTTTAATATGTGGAATGCTATAGGTGAGTCTAGAAAAGGTTTCATTGGTGCGCTTCATCAAAAAAGATAAGTAGTGAGACTAAAAAATCTACTTGGAGGACACACAGCATTACAAGAACCAGAAATGAACCAATGCTAGGCCATGTAAATAGACCTATAACCCTACCAGGTGATACTTCAAGGCAATTAGGAAAGTCAAGAACAAACTGGATTGAGTACATCAAGAAATGAGCGATCTTACAAGGAACTAAAGACAAAATACCACCCAAGACAACAACATTTAATGAGAAACACTACATTGGAACAACTCTGGTCCTAAATGTAGAACTATGGGTTTACAACGTCGACTAAGGATTTATAAATACTTTTAATTAATTTTTCAACTGAAAACGACTCATTAATTGTTTTTTACATAATTTTACTGAATCCTTTACATATATATATTAAAAATAAAAATGGCATATCCTGACCAGGAGCACATGTGCTTTACAGAAGGCAGAACGCCATCTGGTGGAACAGAAATCAACCAAACATTGATTTAGCCTGTTCCCTGATATTTGGCCAACCCAATTTCTTGATAAACCAAGAAAAGCCATCCACGAACGCGTTTCGCGCTTTTGGCTTTCAGGGAACAGGCTAAATTAATGTTTAGTTGATTTCTGTTCCACCAGATGGCGCTCTGCCTTCTGTAAAGCACATGTGCTCCTAGTCAGGATATGCCATTTTTATTTTTAATATCAACACCTGACCTTTTTATATTTTTTTCTATCATCTTTTCACATAAATACATATGTATATATATGCCCCCATAAATAGGTCAGTAATATCTGGAGAATACCTCTCTATATAACTATTTACCCACACATAAATATTGATTCTATATAAATAAAATACTGTTTTTTTTGTATTTTTGCTCACAAACATAATATCTAATCCCTAAATGGTTTAATTAACTCAAACTTAAATCCTTTTCTAATTAGCTGGAAAAAAATTGAGCAGAAATTAATTGAAAAAAAATACAATGTTTTTTTTTCTTGTAATTTGAATAAAATCATCTTTAGCGAATTGAAGAAGAAGGAATTGACTGTGTTTGCAATTAGTGGAGAATTCTGATGGAATTCTGAAATTGGATAAATACATTAGGGAAAGATAATGATCAAAACATCTGCTTATACTATCAATTGTAAGCTAGCGTTTCTGAAAGTCATTTCTTCCCCAGATGGATATTTTAAAGATTGGTTCTATTACGATGTATAAGCGACTGTGTAGATATTACCTATTCACATACACCATTCAATATAGGATCAAATTAAATCACCGTTCAATTGATATGTATTCCGATAGATGGTGCTGTATCATCAATCACTTTTAGATCACGAGATGCTATATTTCATTACAGTGATGATAAAATTGGTTTTATGAAATTAATTCAATCGCAGATGTTCTTAACCTTTTTCTTCCGTGACAAGCTTCAAGTAGATCAATTTGGACGGCATGCATGAGAGATTTTAAAGCAAAAATAACAACGTATACCTTTAAGGTGCAATCTTTATGTGAGAAATTAAATTGCTTAGCACTATTTTTTCTTTTTTAAGAAAGAAACCTTTTACTGTCCTTACTCCGAGGAAAAAATATTGTTTCATCAAGATTACACCCTTCAGTGTCGCATAATGGATTAAATTGGCGAAACCGCTTTGAGGGTTCACCAATGATGAGCCAAGTCCTCTCAATATATTTTATCGCAGTAAGGACAGTAGAAAGTTTGATTAATTTTAAAAATAAAAATTCCTGCTAAATAGTTTATTTTCTAACTTTATTCTCTATTATAAAAATACTTTTTAAATAAAATAAAATTAAAATATTGAGTGTGTGCGTGTTTGTCCTATATACAGTGTGTTTGCACAATATTCGAGTAAAATTTTAACAGGATAGAGTTAGGTCTGGAAGGAGTAACAAGAATAATTTGGACCCCAGAATATGCAAATTCCCCCAATGGCAAACTTATTTGGATATTTTGAGATAAAAATATTATTATGATGATACTTAAAAGAAGCCCGATCATCATTAATATTTCAATAAAATAATAATAATAATATCAAACCTGTGTTAAAACAATATTGGTCAGGCAGACATCAACTCGGGTAGAACCTGGGCGAAGCCAGGTCATTCCTCTAGCCATATAATATTCAAATAAAACAATTTCCTTTTGGTATATCAATTATAACGTTAAATTTGTTATGTTTCAAACGCACTCAAGGACATATTGGACACATGCTTCTCGGATAACAATTTTAAGATAAAGGTAAGTACTTGAGAAAATATGTAAATGAGCATATTTGCATATATTTATATTTAAAAAATGCGTACCTGAATATGTGAACGAAAAAATAAACATTTTTTTCTCAAAATACAGTGGTACCTCGACATACGAGCGCCCCAACATACGAGTTTTTCGAGATACGAGCCGACGAGCAAGTGATTTTTTGCTTTTAGTTAAGAGCGAAATTCGAGATACGAATTCGGTTCGGTAGTAACACGCAGTCGCACCATCACGATCAGTTAGCAGCGTGCTTCCGCTGTGATAAGTTGTGTTTTGTGTTCGCGTTTTGTGTGGCGTTTACATTTACAGTTTTAGTTCATTCATTTTTATAACCATGGATCGGAAGAAAGTTTGTAAAAAGTCAAGTGCTGAGAAAAAGATGATGAGTATTGAATTGAAACGTGAAATTTCTACAAGTGAGATAAAGGAGATCTTAGGAATGTGGGAGAGAGTTTCACAGTTCATGGGGAAAAAACACCCAGAAAAGGTTGCAACAGGTCGTGCATCTGATCTTTTTAATGACACTTGCCTAACTCATTTCCGGAACATTCTGAGAGGGAGGAAGAAACAAACCTCCTTGGACATGTTTTTTTCTAAACGGCCTACAGGTGAAAGCGAGAAAAATGTAGCGAAAAAGGCAAAGACCAGTGAGGATATCTAATTTATTTCTTTACATTCTCTTTTTTGTTTTTGTGCAATAAATATTTGATATTTATAAATACGTTTTTATTATTTAAAACCACGTAACAAAAATAACTGGGGTGACATTTTGGAGGTTGGAACGGATTAATGGTAGTTCAATTGTTTTGTATGGGGAAATTTGCTTCGAGATACGAGTAATTCAAGATACGAGCAAGGTTGCGGAACGAATTAAACTCGTATGTCGAGGTACCACTGTATTTCGAAGGTTTGCTCCCACTTTATCAATTTATTGCACAATAAACTTTAAAGTAACTTACTAATTCTGCAATGTACAGTAAATTACTGCTACAGTAAACTAAAGTAAGTTACAGAATTTGTAAATTACTGCTACAGTAAACTAAAGTAAGTTACAGAATTTGTAAATTACTGCTACAGTAAACTAAAGTAAGTTACAGAATTTGTAAATTACTGCTACAGTAAACTAAAGTAAGTTACAGAATTTGTAAATTACTGCTACAGTAAACTAAAGTAAGTTACAGAATTTGTAAATTACTGCTACAGTAAACTAAAGTAAGTTACAGAATTTGTAAATTACTGCTACAGTAAACTAAAGTAAGTTACAGAATTTGTAAATTACTGCTACAGTAAACTAAAGTAAGTTACAGAATTTGTAAATTACTGCTACAGTAAACTAAAGTAAGTTACAGAATTTGTAAATTACTGCTACAGTAAACTAAAGCAAGTTACAGAATTTGTAAATTACTGCTACAGTAAACTAAAGTAAGTTACAGAATTTGTAAATTACTGCTACAGTAAACTAAAGTAAATTACAGAATTTGTTAATTACTTTTATTGTCCAATAAATTGATAAAGCAATCCCTCGAAATATTTTTTTAACTTGTTTTTTTTTCTCGTTCACATATCCAGGTACGCCTTTTTTAAATATAAATATTCGAAACTATTTTAGAAGCGTATGATTATTTTTGAAAATAAACAATTTCTACTGCCCTTTCTGCAATGTAAATATTAATGGGAGGGCCTGGCTCATCAGTGGTGAACCCTCCCAGCGGTTTCGCCAGTTTAATCTACCAAAATATTGGTTCATCAATATTACACCCTTCAGTGTCGCAACAAAAACCGCTGGGAGGGTTCACCACTGATGAGCCAGTCCCTTCCATTAATTTTTACATTGCAGTAAGGGCAGTAGAAATTGTTTATTTTCAAAGAGAATCTTACGCGTCTAAAAAAGTTTCGAATTTTCATAACAGATGGCGCGCTAGTGTATCAAAATATAAATATATTCAAAGGATCGCTTTTTGACTTAAACTATTTGCATATTTTATGAAAAAAAAATCTTTAAAGTAGACACTTTCATCAAGTTTAATAATCAACATAATATTTTAAAAATTCTGTAATATATAAAAAGTTATGTCTCGTTAAAAAATCAATTTATATTCAATTATAGAACATCCACCTTCAGAGCGTGTTGCCAAACTTTAATGGAGAAATATTGTGTTAAATTTCTCCGATAAATATTGTTTAATCTAGATTCGATCGTTGTTCCCAATGTTTATCGTGGACATTGAACTGGGTTCGTTCCAATGACCAAATTGTCATTACGAAAATAACAATCGGCATTTATAGCATTAACCCCTTATTGGACTACAAACTTATATAAATAAATTCGAATAAACTTACAAGAAATTCGAATAAAAAAATAAAAAACAACAATTATTATCATAGTATATAATAACGAATATTGAAATATATATATATTATAATAATGAATCATAAGCTCTCTCAACAAAAGTTGATACTTATATGTAAACTAGCGAACCCGGCCACGCGTTGCTGTGGCTAAATTGTAATATGTTAAATTAACATTATACTAAGCTATTCAGTACAGTAAAGTTAATATTCACTTATAAAGATAAAAATGTTTTAGCCGATCTAAAGCCCTACGGGATTGAGAATGAAACGTTACGTTAAAATTTGAAAGTGATTTTTATATATATAGATAATATAGCCCTTCATTGTAATCATTGATTATAATCACTGCATTAATAAATGTCAGTGAACTCGTTTATATGTATTGTTTTTTGTTTTCGAGATATTCTAATAGAACGTTCTCACATTTTCTGTAAAATATTTATATATGCACAAACACAGAATATATTCACTATGTCTTAATTTCGCTATAATTATTGTTATAAATATTATTCTAAAATAATTCGCCAGAAATCGTCCTGATAGTATACTAAACAACTTCCCAAAGTTTCATGGCAAACATCTAAAATAAAATAATACTTTTAATACTTTGCTACAATATTAAAAAGAGGGGGGCTTAGGTGTATAAAATGTAAAATGTGCTCTAAATAGTATTACATAGAGCCTTCATAACAAACATATTTAAAATAAACCAATCAAAATATAATAATGCTGTAAAAACAGACCTTGCTACAATATTATAAAAGAAATGAAAATAAAAAAAGACACCCACGCTGAGCCTCGAACCTAGGTTTGTTACAAATATTATTAAAAAATTGTTTATGTTAATTTTTATTTTAAAAAGCCTACATTTTAAATAAAATAATATTTTTAATAATTTGCTACAATAATATAAAAGAAATGAAAAAAAAAAAAAAAACACCCACGCTGAGCCTCGAACCTTGGTTGCGGGGGTACGAAGCTGTGTACCTAACCTATAGGCTAAGCTTGACGTTACAAATTAGCTCATGCGAGGCTATTTCAGGCCATACGTCTACCGCGAGGGGGCGCTGATTGCGAGTGAATTTACGTTTTATTGTAAATAAAAATGCAACGAAAGGTTATTTCTAAAGAGTAATTAGCCAGAAACCATCCCGGTAGTATACTAAGCATCTTCCCAAAGTTTCATCACGATTGGTTGAGCGATGTAGAAGATTATCACTGACGAACGGACGGACGGACGGACCAACGGACCAACAAACATCCATTTTTATATATATAGATAAGGAGTTAAGGATTCGTCAACACCAACTTATGCACATTTATTGTTCTTTAGACGTTTCGGTAACCCATTGTCGTCTTTTTCAAAAAAGACGGAAAGCTTCAAGTGTTATTCTCTCTATACTTATATATCATTTTTTTTAATAAAAACAATAAGAGAAAGAGAAATATTAAAGCTTATTTACATAAATAAATACCTTGGCGTATGTAAAAAAATATAATTTGAAAGGAAGTAAATAAAGGTAGAATTTATCAGATTGAATAAAGGAGATAATTATTTTAATTATTGGTGTGCGTTAACCATTTTTTAAACAAATATAACCTTATAAAATTAAATTTATAATATATAAATGGTCTCTATATATGTAAGAGTTTGACGAGATTTTTATGTTAATTATGGTACCCAACTATAATAACATAAAATTCAAAATAAGAAACTTTATGTTTCAAATAAAAAAAAAACTTATACAGTCCTTTCTGCGATTTGGAGTGCTGGACCCTTGCAGCGGTTCCTCCAAATGAATTATAAATATATTTAACATAATTACCACTTTAATTTTTGTATTATGTAATTAATACGCAAAAATAAATAAATACCTATGGGTAATCTATGTAGTTGGCGCTATTTATAGGGATGGGAATGTAATATATATATATATTGTTGTGATATGTGATGGATTATCATATACTATGAATTTTGTCTATTTGATATGTTGTAACTATTTTCATGTAAATATTATTTTATCTTTCAACGCTATGCAAATCCATGGCGATCTTTCAATATGTAAAACTCCTCGCTGTATAAAAGAGAACTATTTGATGGTGAAATAAATTCTTTCAACCGGACAATGAGTGGTTGTCACCTCTAGTATACATAATGTAAATCATAACATGGCGCAGCCGGCAGCCGATATTTTGTTTTTAAGCTTTGTCTAGGTCTCTAAAAGAAAAGAGCAGAATTACAAAACATGGAAAATATAAAGCCACCTGCCGAATTTGTGCCATATAATGGTGAGAAGAAATGGGAAACTTGGCGTGAAGCATTTGAAATCTTTTCTATAGCTGCAGACTTGGAGAGCATGCCATTGGTACGTCAACGAGCCATTTTGAAACATATTCTTGGTGAAAAAACGGTGTCGATATATAAAACATTCAGAGTAACAGAAAATGAAGCTTACCCAAGTATTAAAGAGATGCTCGACATGTTGTCAAAACATTTCAAACCCTTTAAAAATATAATACAAATTAGAAACAATTTTTTCACAAGCGTACAAAAGAAAGGGCAAGGTATAACTGAATTCGTTACGGAATTAAAACAACTCGCCCAGGAATGTGAATTCGAGGAATTGGCTGAATCTCTCATCAGGGATCGTTTCATAATTGGAATGATAGATCAGGAAGTAAAAAAGAAGTTGTTGGAAGATCCTCAGTTGACCCTACCAAAAGCAATTTCTGTAGCCACGATTGCCGAATCTGTTTGCGTACAAATAGCGTCATGGGAAGAAAAACAGGCCATGATTGAAAAGATTAACAAAAATACCTGGGAGAAAAATAGAAGTCGAGTAGAAAAAGCTAAAGCAGGACCCAGTATTGCAAACACAAGAAATGAATGCAAGTGGTGTGGACAGCAACACACATATGGTAATTGCCCAGCATACAGAAAGACATGTAACGCATGCGGGAAATTAAACCATTTCGCAGCAGTTTGTAGGACCAGACGCATAAGAAACCTTATATCGGAAAATGAAGGCGACGAATCCTTCGAAGGAGGTATCAATGTAAATAAGGTTCTTGTTAAGACCGTTCGGTCGGACAAATGGTCCGCTGTGATAAGCATAAATGGCAACAAGACGTCTGTACATTTGGATACTGGTGCGCAGATTAATGTGCTTCCTCAGAAAGTGATAAGCTTGTGGCCAGCAAAGCCAATAATCAAGCCCACGTCGTTAAAGGCATATGCATATGGACATTCGGAATTACCTATCGTGGGGAAATGTGAAGTGTTATGCCAATATGGTGAAAAGAAAAGCTTGTGTGAATTTATTATTGCTGATGTCGATGCGCAGACACTCATCACAGGCGACACTTGCGAGAAGCTTGAGATTTTGAAACGAATCAATCAAATAAACTCGCATGAAATGTTTTTACATGATCAAACGAAAAAAATACTCGAACAATTTCATGAGGTGTTTCAAGGAGTTGGAGTGATAAACTCTGAATGTAAAATGTATACAAAACCTGAGTATCCGCCTGTACGTGCCCTTCCAAGACGCATCCCGGCAAGCCTAGGAAATGAAGTTCAGTCTGAATTGGAAAAGATGGTAAAACAAGGAATAATTACGAAGATTTATCATGAAACAGAGTGGTCTCACCCTATGGTCGTAGTGAAGAAAAAATCGGGCCAAATTAGAATATGTTTGGATCCACGCAAATTGAATCAGGCCCTGGTGAGAAGACACTTCCAGACTCCGGCTCCATCTGAATTATTACATCAGATTCCCAAGGCTGATTATTATACCGTGTTAGATGTAAAATCGGCCTATTGGCATGTTCCGGTTGCCAACGAATGCAGAGATCTGTTGGTGATGGCTACACCATTCGGAAAGTTCAGATAAAACCGATTACCATTTGGTTTGAATATATCGGCGCAAATATTCGTGGAAATGATGACAAATATTTTTAAGAACAGTTTTCGGAACGTCACATATGTAGATGACTTGCTGATATACGCAGATAGCATTGAAGAACCTAATGAAAAATTGAAAGGTATACTAGAAATAGCAAGGAGAAACAATATCAAATTCGACTTGACTAAAGCTCAAATATGCAAAAAGGAGGTTAGTTTTTTGGGCCACATGATTTCGAAAAATGGAATTGATCCAGAGCCAAATAAGGTCGACAAAGTGATCAACCTCAAAAAGCCAGAAGATAAAAAGTCGCTTCAGAGAGTCATGGGCCTTTACAACTATTTAGGAAAATTTATTCCGAATCTAGCCGCGTCAACGTCCAACATAAGAGGAATATTAAAAAAGAATGTGGTCTGGCACTGGGGCCCTAGACAAGACATCGAATTCCATCACATTAAGGAATGCGTTCGAAACGCTCCTTCGTTGGGCCATTACGACAAAACTAAGACGTTAGTTCTACAATGTGATGCCAGCAAGGATGCTATGGGAGCTGCTCTGCTGCAAGAGAATCGACCGCTGGCGTTTGCATCCGCATCATTCAACGATTCTCAGAAACAGTACTCACAGATTGAAAAAGAATTATTGAGCATTTATTATGGATGCAAAAAGTTCGAATATTTATTATTAGGACACACGTTCATAATCCAGACGGATCATCAGCCTTTATTACCACTTATCCAAAAACCGTTAACTGATATATCGCCTCGACTGCAGAGAATAGTTATGAAACTCTTTGCTTTTGATTTTAAATTGCAATATCGGCCTGGAAAATGTTTAATTCTCGCAGATACCCTATCCAGGGATACTCATCCCATAGACGAACTCCCAACTCCCTTTCTCGAGGACAGAAGAATGGTCAAATTAATATCTGCCAATATCTCGGACGAAAAACTGATTACTCTACAGAAGGATACCCGAGAAGATACAACGCTGTTAAAAATAATCCACTACGTTATTGAAGGGTGGCCAATAAGCAAAAAAGATGTAGATGAAGATGTAAAACCCTATTATGATTTTAGACACCGTATTTACCTATGGAATGAGTTATTATGTGTCGGATCGGCAATAGTGGTTCCTGGAACACAAAGAAACTACATGCTCGAATTATTACATAAATCTCATCAAGGGATATCAGCAATTCAGGGTTTGGCACGTGAATCTCTTTTCTGGCCAGGAATGTCCATGGACATAGCTGAGAGAGTTAAAAGTTGTGACATTTGTCAAAAATACCAGAAATCTAAAACACGGGAGACGTTAAGATCATTTCCAATTCCGGATTATCCTTGGCAGACAGTCTCTATGGACATATTTTATATTGAAAGAAAGCCTCATTTATTAATTGTGGACAGATTTAGTGGTTACCCGGAGGTTTATGCATTAAACCCGCCTACTGCGACCAATGTCAGAAACAAATTAAGAGAGACATTTGCACGATTTGGAATCCCGGAAACTATTATGTCCGACAATGGACCCCCGTTCCACTCAGAGATAATGACAGACTTTTGTACAAAATGGGGCATAAGGCAAATTTTCTCAAGTCCACACCTTCATAGATCCAATGGACTGGCAGAAAGGAATATCCAAACAATAAAGACTTTATTGAACAAATGTAAAGATCAAGGATCCAACGCATATCTGGCCCTGCTGACCTACAGAAATACTCCAAAGAATGACCTACCGTCCCCGGCACAACTATGTTTGTCTAGAAGTCTCCGCTGCCTCATCCCAAGAATCACCCCGCTATATGGCCCGTGCAAAACCAATCAAAGACATATAGAGAATGCAAAGAAAAGAAGACAAAATTCGATGAAAAGGTATTACGACAGAAGCAGTAAAATCTACCCTAAAGTCAGCGTGGGAGAGGAGGCCTGGTGCCAACTGTCTCCAAAACAGGCATGGACACCAGTGAAGATTACAGCTCACGGGAATTCGCCTCAAAGTTTCAAAGTCGAAACACCATCTGGAAGGGAATTCCTCAGAAATCAACAATTTCTAGGACCAAAAAATGGACCATCCGGAAAAGGGGAATCGCCCTCCTTGGGGACCTCGTTCTCAGGTGAATCGTCTCCAGTAGCGGCGGACTCCAGCAGTTGGCAGAGAACTACTGAAGAGGAGCCAGTCGCAGGACCATCTACAACTCCAATACAACAACAACCAAGTGATGGGATGGCTGTGCCCTCTGAGAGCTCATCTGTAATGCCCCGGTTCTCTAGGTTCGGTAGAGAGCTGAAGAAACCACAAAGGCTTGGGTTTTGAGGAAGGGGAAACGTGTTGTGATATGTGATGGATTATCATATACTATGAATTTTGTCTATTTGATATGTTGTAACTATTTTCATGTAAATATTATTTTATCTTTCAACGCTATGCAAATCCATGGCGATCTTTCAATAAGTATAACTCCTCGCTGTATAAAAGAGAACTATTTGATGGTGAAATAAATTCTTTCAACCGGACAATGAGTGGTTGTCGCCTCTAGTATACATAATGTAAATCATAACATATATATATATATAAAGCTCATGTGAGCGCGGTCAGGATATGCATTTTTAGTTTTTAATATATATTTTAAAATGCTTATTTTGGATCATATATTTTATTTTCCAATATTTTGTATATTTGATCCAAAATAAGCATTTTTAAATAATCTAATATATGGATTGCTCAATTTTCAAACATATATGTATATACGGCCCTATATAAATTTCACCATAACTACATATATATAATCAAATGTGTGTACATCCTTTTAAATGACTCTATAAATCTAAATTTAAATGTTATCAAAAGATAAGATTCTCGTTAATGCGCAGTGATAGAAAATTAAACTAATTAAGTTTGTGCAGAAATCATAATACATTTATATCAATTAAGCCATAATTCGCTAATTTAAAATGTAATCCAACGATAGGGCGATAATTAAAAATTAATAAAAATTAAAGTAGTAGACTATTAAATGTAGAGGCAATAATTACAGTAAATGTACCGCATTCTTCCTTATTGTAATCCTTTTCAATTGTTTTCGCCTTCCATCTCGTCTGCTATTTAAATATTTAGGCCTAATGAAGCGTAGCGCGGTATGCAAAGATGGCGTCAATGAGGTAAATATTAAATAAGAGCGCCACCTGGCCGCCATTATAATAAATCTGCTGCCATTTAATGGGTAGAAGAGGGGAAGGTGGTCTTATCAATTCTTAGCCAAATAATCAAGCTAGGATTTTCTTCTGCTGGCCTTCCTATCTCATAGCAGACGATAAATACACTTCCCGCTTCTTTTCAAATTTTGCTTTGAATCCTTAATTTATATATTTTTTATTCTATATAATAAATAAATTGAATTTATCGATTTAATAGTAATAACAGTCTATCTCTTTAATGGTGAAAATATTTAATGTGAATTTTATTGTGCCATGTTCTCATTTATTTTGTTGCCCTTTTTTTTAATAGTAATACATTTTTATTATTACATATTTAGAAAGAATTATATTTTGAAAATTAAAATATAAAAATTGATTATTTATACATATTATTTATTAAATAAAAATTGACATATAATTATTTTTTTTATTCACAAACAATACTCGTACATTTTATTATCGTAATTAATTTTTTACTTAAAATATCCATATTTAAATCTTTAGATAATAAAAAGGCCTATATTGGATTGAATAAAATATTTTAATCAATCCACAAATTATGCCTTTTTACTATCTAAATATATGTATATATTTGAAAAACAATTTCAAAAAAAAAATAATATTAAAAAAAAGGTCAGGTGTTGGTATTAAAAAGGCATATCCTGACCACGCTCACATGAGCTTTTAGATGGCAGAGCGCCATCTAATGGAACAGAAATCAACTAAACGTTGATTTAGCCTGGTCCCTGATATTTGGCTAATCTATATTTTTTTTTTTTTTTTGATAAATCAAGAAAAGCCAACCACAAAGTTAGTTGATTTCTGTTACAATAGATGAAGCTCTGCCATCTAAAAGCTCTTGTGAGCTTGGTCAGGATATTCCTTTTGATTCTAATTCTATATTGTTGCATCATGATTAATGCGCCTATTTTTAAAATTATTTATAATATTATTTTTAATATATTTAAAATTTAAATTATAAATTTATTTATTTTTATAAAACAGATTATTAATATAAAATATTATGTACTATAAAACATTTGTATTTTGATACACTAAATACCCTACATGCTTTAAACTTTGATGTGGTAAATAAAGGGAGATTCTAGGTGCTACCTAAATTTATAGTTGTCTTATTATTGACTGGTTTAACCTTGTAAGATGGTTGAGACACGTTCTGGAAAGATGCAAGACACGTCTGAGGAGAGACTCAAGACTGAAGAATCTGCCAAACCGCAGCCCAGTGCAACAATTGGTAGAGATGCAAGTGCCGACCCAGTTGTTTTGAACCCCAACATAGACATCCCCAAATATGATGGAACAGAAGACCCTCGCCCATGGATTGAGTCCCTTGAAGAAATTGGCTTCCTGTACCACTGGGCAGAATATATTATTTCTCGCTATGCAGCCATGAACATGATTGGTAGCGCCAAAACCTGGCTGGACCTACACAAGATAAGTTTTACCAGCTGGGAACATTTCAAGAGCCGCCTAATTCAGGATTTTGGCTCAGACGCCAACAAAGAAGAATTGAAGATGAGGCTGAACAGAATGCAGCAGTGGAATGAACCTGCAATCAGGTTTGCAGAGGATATCCTGGTTCTGTGCAACAAGGTCGACCCCCAAATGGAAGAAGAGAATAAAATAAATTGGGTTATTGGAGGGTTAAAGAAAGAGTACTCTTTTGCCCTCTACTTAAACCCTCCTAAGAATACCAACGAACTCCTAAGATTGTGTAAAAAGATGGATTTGTTTGAAAATAATTATCAAGAACGTATAGAAAAATCAAAGGTTCTATATAATGGACCACGCTCTCCTCGTTCCCACCATCAAGAGCAATGTAAGAACGCTCCGTCGTTCAGAAGACCAGACCAGAACACCTCCAAGCCCCAGGCCCCCGCTCCGAGGTACTACCAGAACACCCCCAAGCCCCAGGCCCCCGCTCCGAGGTACTACCAGAACAAGCCGCTGCCCCAGGTATCTGCCCCTAGACGATTTTACACTCCCATTCCTGAGCCAAAACCGGTCTACCCAAGGAAAACCTACAATAAGAGTCCAGATTCAAACAGGAATAGGACAGAAGACGGGAGACCAATATGTTTCAAGTGTAACAAGCCAGGACACGTAGCGCGGTATTGCAGAGTCAAGTTTGTGAGGATCGTAGAAGAGGAACCCTCAGTTTCCCAAGACAAGAGCCAAGAAAATCTTCAAATGGACGAAAGGAAAGATTATACACGGCCTCGCCTCTATGCGGATGTTTGTAATGACACACAAATGAATATTCCTACACGGAATAGATATTCCGTGTTGGAAGATTTAAACTAAGTGTCGCGCCTGATTCCTTCAATCAAAGCAAGTCGACCATAAATGGAATTAGAAAGTTGGACCCTAGGTACAAAATTAATATTAATGTGGACAAGATAGGGTTATGCGAAGCTTTGATTGATACAGGCGCCGATCTTTCAGTGGTCGACCTAAGAACAGCACTTTTTGCTGGCCGTGAAATAAATAGTCTCACTAAAACGTGTTCAGGACCCGATGGAAAAAAATTAGATATGGTAGGTAGCATTATTTTAGATTTAAAAATTGATGACACTGAATTATCCCACGAATTTGTAGTAATGGACGCGCATCTACGAACTCTTATTCTTGGACGAGATTTCCTTAAAAAAATGAATGCTAAAATTGATTGCAAACGAGAAACAATAAAATATAATTTGATGAGTAATCATGATGTAAGCAATTATGATCTAAAAAAAATAAAGAGCACTACAGATACCGTTATACCTAAACTATCTATTAAATTGATTAGGGCCTCAATAGAAGCAGAGGATGGCGAATATGTCATCGAAGAGAACAACAGAATGACTCAAACAAATGGTCTTCGATTGGCAAGAAGTTTGCTTACTGTCACGGATAAGAAAACCCATATCTGGATAACGAACCCTTATCCTCGACCTTTAAAAATCATGAAAGACCAAACATTGGCTTATGGAAGTCTTCCTGCAGGGGTAAATTTTATAGAGAATAAAGAGAAGCAGAATGAAAATGACGAAATACAATTTCAAATAAACAAAAATTTATCATTTAAAGAACAAGAGAGGTTAAAACAAATTTTGGCCAAGTATACTGATTTGTTCTCATCGAGGTTAGGTAGGACCAGTTTGGCAAAACATCAGATTCATACAGAAGACGCAAAACCAATAAAGCACAAGCCTTACCGGGTAAGCGCTAAGGAACGAACCATCATAAAGGATCAAATAGACGAGATGCTCGAAGAAGGAATAATTAGACAATCTTCAAGTCCCTGGTCCTTTCCCGTTATATTGGTAAAAAAACGAGATGGCAAATACAGATTTTGTGTGGACTACAGGAAATTAAATGAAGTAACAGTGAAGGATGTTTATCCAATCCCAAGAATTGATGATGTAATGGATACTCTCCAAGGATCCAAGTACTTCTCAGCAATAGATCTCAAATCGGGATATTGGCAAGTCGAAATTGAAGAGAGAGACAAAGAGAAGACGGCTTTCACTACTGCACATGGGTTATATGAATTCAACGTAATGCCCTTCGGTCTATGCAACGCCCCTGCTACTTTTGAGAGGAACATGGACAATGTCCTCGGAAATCTGAGATGGCAGATTTGCCTTTGCTACCTGGACGATGTAATTATATACAGCTCGGACTTTCCAACCCACATTAAAAGACTTGAAGCTGTCCTCAGATGCTTCAGCGAATCTAATTTAAAACTGAACGCCAAGAAATGCAGATTTGCTTTCGAGGAACTTGAGATCCTTGGACATATAACCAACCAAGAGGGTATAAAACCTGCCGAATATAATATAAAAGCCGTTAGAGATTTTCCTCAGCCCAAGAAGGCCAAAGAAGTGCAATCATTCCTAGGAATGTGCTCATATTATAGAAAATTTATTAAAGATTTCTCATTAATCGCTGACCCATTGACCAGTCTCATCAGAAAAAATGTGCAATTTATCTGGACAGGAAAACAGGAAGAGGCGTTCCAAAACCTTAAAAAAGCTCTTATGAATCCGCCAATTTTAGGTCACTTTGATCCAAATGCAGCCACCTGCATTCACACAGATGCCTCTAACATCGGCTTAGGCGCAACACTAATTCAAAATATCGGTGGCGAAGAGAAGGTAATATCATATTTGAGCCGAACCCTAAGTAAACCTGAGCAAAATTATTCAACCACCGAAAAGGAATGTTTAGCTGTAGTGTGGTCGATATCAAAATTACGGCCCTATTTATATGGAAGGCACTTTAAAATCGTAACTGATCATCACGCACTATGCTGGCTTAAGAATTTAAAAGATCCGACCGGTCGATTAGCACGATGGGCACTGAAGATTCAGGAATATAATTTCGAAATTATACACAAATCGGGAAAAAAACATCTGGACGCTGATGGTCTATCGAGAGGACCCTTACCAGAAAACGAATGGGACGAGGATTATGAAAGACTATTTTTGAATCAAATAATAGACGAAAAGGATGATTTTATTGAGAATATTAAGGAGAACCTTAGTGGAAACAAGCGTTCAATTACACAGAACTTTAAAGAAGAAAATGGGTGTCTCTACAAGAAAAATCCAAATCCTGAAGGTAGAGAATGGTTGCTGGTAGTGCCAAAGAAGAGAAGGAAAGAAATCATGAGTGAATACCACAACCATATGCTGAATGGCCATCTGGGCGTCGCCAGAACCACATACCGATTGAAGAATAAATACTATTGGCCTTCCATGCTGAAAGATGTTTCCGAATTTGTAAAGACGTGCCATCTTTGCCAAAGTCGGAAAGGTTCAAATCAGTTGCCATCTGGACTTCTACAACCTATTCCCCCAGCTAACTACCCTTTTGAAAGAATCGGAATTGACTTTGTTGGCCCCTTGCCATCAACGAAAAGAAGAAGGAAATGGATCATTGTGTTGACGGATTATTATACCAAGTATGCTGAAACAAAGGCAGTACCAGAAGCGACAGTGAAAGAAGTCTCTACATTTTTAATCGAACATATATTTTTACGTCACGGGGCTCCAAGATTTCTTATCAGCGACAGAGGTTCACAATTCACTAGCAATTTGATGAAGGAGGTTATGAAAATGTGCAAAGTTAAACATTGCTTCACAACGAGCTACCACCCCCAGACTAACGGACTAACGGAACGGCTAAATAGAACTTTAATCAATATGATCAGCATGTATGTGAATACGGATCAGAAGAACTGGGACGAAATCCTTCCTTTTATCACCCACGCATATAATACTACAATTCAAGAAACCACAGGCTACTCTCCATTTTTCCTGTTGTTTGGGAGGGAACCCATGTCCCTCTTAGATGACGAGAATATCCCAACGGACAGTAACATGGACGATTACGACGAATATATAGAAAACTACTTAGATAAAATAGCAAGGACGAGACAGGTAGTCATTAACAACACAGAGAAGACTCAGGAAAGAATGAAAAGAAACTATGACAAAAAACACAACGAGAGAATCTATGAACCAGGACATTTAGTGGCAGTTTGGACACCAGTCAGGAAAATCGGAAAATGTGAAAAACTATTGAGAAAATATTTTGGGCCATATCGAATATTAAAGAAGCTGTCCAACGTAAATTACTTAATTGAGCCGAAAGATAATCCTGGCCAAGACCCATTGATTGTCCATGTCTCAAGACTCAAACCCTATTTTGAAAGAATTGATGAGGTCACTCACGAGGACGTGACGACCTCTGGAGAGGGGGAAGTGTTGCATCATGATTAATGCGCCTATTTTTAAAATTATTTATAATATTATTTTTAATATATTTAAAATTTAAATTATAAATTTATTTATTTTTATAAAACAGATTATTAATATAAAATATTATGTACTATAAAACATTTGTATTTTGATACACTAAATACCCTACATGCTTTAAACTTTGATGTGGTAAATAAAGGGAGATTCTAGGTGCTACCTAAATTTATAGTTGTCTTATTATTGACTGGTTTAACCTTGTAAGATGGTTGAGACACGTTCTGGAAAGATGCAAGACACGTCTGAGGAGAGACTCAAGACTGAAGAATCTGCCAAACCGCAGCCCAGTGCAACAATATACAGTTACGAGCGTCATTCCTCATCTCCTAATCTCCTAATCAATCAACTCTGTCACCGTTTGCTTTTTTTTTGGAATGGTGCCCTCCTATTGGTTGGCTACGATCACGCCACCTTTGCCCCCCCCCCCCCCCCCCCCCCCCCATCATGCCCCCTCCCCCACTCTGTTTCGTTTTTGTAACTATTGTGTTGGAGCGGGTCGCTCCTTAAATAAATGCATATATTAGTTAATAACTAAATGGAATCCTCTCTTTCTTTTTCCCAGTATGAGACGCCTACGGAAGCCAACAGTACATAGACAGATAAAGCACATAGGCTATAGTTATTAACTAATATATGCATTTATTTAAGGCGCCAATTTATAATTGTAACAAATAGTATTTGAATAAAAACATTCAATCGGGTAAAACACGGGCGTTGCCCGGGTCATTCGGCTAGTATGTATATATGTACGTGTGTGTGTAAGTGTGTGAAAAAAATGTCTTAATATATGAGTATGTTTTATCTATACCAGTTGAAACCTATTTTTGGCGATATTCGGCATAATCTTTTATATATTGGAGGTATAGGGTGTCGTTATTCGTTGATAGTCGTGTTAGATGCCTGGATCAATGAGAAGGAAGTATACTGTGTTGGACGTAGGTCAAGTACGTATTGTGGGTGGTGGAGTAATGTCAGGTGAATGTGTGAATACATCTTAGTATCAACCTTCTCTTCCTACACAAGAGAGAAACTAGAGTACTTGATTATTTTTTGCAGAAAATGAGTAAGTTTGAATACCTTGCACTTATCTATCTATGATTCAGAAAACATAAAAATAAAAACATGTAAATCATCAAATTGTATTTGCATAGTTTCTCAATAAAGGCGTCAGAAGACGTGTAGCCAAATCCAATATCTGGTAACATAGTACACACGACGTATTTGAGCGAACAATCTGTGAGGCAACACCTCCGAGATATGACCATCTATCATGGAGGAGGGAGGAACATTAAGAAATGCTGTGATGAATGCGCCGCCGTCCGATCCAACTAATGGAGGGGCTGGATTAAAATCCGGCAGGATCGATTCTTATTGGCTGCTTTGTTCCTGGGGGTGTAGACATATCTACCTCGGTCTGTAACACCTGTGTGTACTACGTATGTAGACATTTTAATAAGTCTGTATTACAGGTATATTCGTATGTTTTGTTAGATTATTTGACAAACATAAGCAGCTTAAGCTTCTCTGTTATGTGTAAAGAATGTTGTCTATTTGATTAGAGAACTAAACTCCCACGCCTTCTCATTGGACTGAAGTGCCCTTGTTTGGATATAAAGCAGCTTTAAAGAGAATTCGAAAGCTCTTCCAGGAATTATCGTTTGAATACGCTTAAAATTTTATCTGTGTCTGGTGATCTTCTCGCGTGTGTTCGCTCCTTATTAACGCTGCAACTTCCTCCCTTTTTGTTTTGTTGTACTATTGAGTTTACTGTGTTAAGTTACTTTTACTTTGGGCCCTAGTACTTTTTTAAGTTTGTATGTAACCCAAAAAAATGAAATTTGTCAGTTCAGATAACCCTGTAATAAAAAGAGACAACTAAGCAGCTGAAAGTCACTTTAGAAGAAACAATTTCTACATGTGGTTTTAGAAGATGTCTCGATGAATATTTAGGAAAGAATCCACAAGTAATCTACGGTATCAGCACAACACTGAGAGATGCTATTGTGATCGTGGTAAATAAATACATCACAGGATATTCAAATTTACAACTTTACATATACTGATCGATAGGGCGTTTAAGCCCACTCCGTTGTTTATCGTAGCAATACGGCTGTGTTGGTTCGCTCGCTTCACCTCAACTAATCCAAACTATAAACTAACTTGACATCCTAAACTAAATTAACCTAAACAAACCTTCAGCCCCTAAACTAACCTACAATCTAAGGTAACTTAAACAAATCTAACCTTCAACCTGAACTTACTTAAACTAAACTAACCTACACTCATGGACAAAACTTAAGAAAGTTGTATTTTTAACATGTATTGTATATCGGGATTCAGACAATAACTCTGAAATATATTACAGTGACCTTTATTGAAGACACGAGATAACCAAGTGTAAACAAAATTGCTTTTGTCTCCTTAAAAAAAACCACAACCGGCGACATTAAAAACTTTCCACTTCCTTAAGTTTTGTCTATGAGTGTATATATTTATTGTACATATATAGCGCCCTAATGCCTTATGTTGAAATAACTTTACGTATCGGAATCTATATAGAAATAAAGTTGGTGGAATGTTCGCTCTCCTATACGTTCTCACAACCCGATTAAACTTTGACACAACATCCTAATATAAAAGTTTGTCCACTAACTTGCTGATTTGCATATTAGCTTAGTCCCTCATACGCTTTAACAATAGCTCTACTTGCTTGCTTTGACTCCGACTAATTAACCAAATATCCAATAGCTCTACAAGTATACCTTCAACCCAATTATATGCAAATTATCCGGACTGATTTGCATATATTCCATATACCCGGGTGAAACTGCGTCATTTGTCTAGTAGAAGAACAAAATATGATAGAGAGGTCCTGGCTCATCGGTGGTGAACCATCATCGGTGTCGCCAGTTTAATCTACCTGACCACGGCAGCAACTATTGCATAGGTCACGCTACTTATGCATATAGTCAGTATTTAAAAGTACGGAGAAATTGTGTTTAGTTAAAAAAACTATTAAATAGGCTTTTTCTATTTCATTAATTAACGCCCAGCTTCGAGAATATTTCATTCAGCTTATTCGATAAAGGCTTTTTAAAGACAACTTTGTTGAGGCAGAACAAACCTACAACGCCATATATTTATTGGTAATGTGAGCAGTTTGTGCTCTATTTGCATACTGTTATATAACCTATCTACATAATTCATGACAAATATGGAGATATATATCAGTGTGACTAAATATAAACAAGATACATTAACGCGCCATCTGTTATAGAATTTTATAATTAATACTGTTAATATATAATAAACACCTTATTTTCTCTCTCTAATAGGCATTTATACTTTCTTGGTATATCACTTTTCTTATACTTCACTGCTAACTGGAGCATTGTTACACAACTCTCTATCTCTGTGAAGACTATAAAACCCTGGATCCAATAGTCCCAGATCTCAAGGACCACGTGTTCAAGGGATAATAATAACATATTTACATACGTCCGAATGGTCACGACATATTGTGAGCAAGTGATAACTCCCGTACAGAGAGAGCAAATTTTGCTCCTAAACAAAAGATGTCTTTGATATGTAGAAAATAAAAGTCCAATTGAAGGTGTCAACAATCTCCGCGTTGTATCATATTGATCTAATTAATTAAATTAATTGTTTATGGTGTCTAATTAGCTGGTTTATATCCGCTCTCTATTATCACGCATTGAATAAACACAAAGCTTATGTAAATATGTTTACGCTTTTTTTTTTAGAAGAAAAACAAGTCGATAAATTACTTGTATGCAAATTTTTCTTTTTTCTTCTTTACACTTTCTTGGTTTGATTTTTTCTTGTGATATGTAATGGCTTCTACTTAAATCTAAATCCCATTGGTGCAAATATGGAAATGGTTGAGAATATATAAAGGAGACTTTACAGACATAATTTTACTTCGACACGCACAACGCTCTCCTTTATCAAGCCTAATAATTTGAGATCTAACGATGAAAATTCTAAACATATTTTTAACGCTATTTTATTTTTTAAAATGCATAATGTTTTATTTCCAATGTTTTAAGGGCTTTAAGAATAATTTTAATTATATACATTTCAAAAAAAATAGCGTTTAAAAAAATATGTTTCTAATTTTGATCGATATATGGCGCTAAGTTAACGATGATATTTTAAATGCGATTTATTTTAAATGAGGCTGTGCAACTTCAGGGCGGTTGGTGACAAATGATGAATTCCAGACGTCCCTTCAGTGAGGGATTTTTATCTCTCTCTCGTCTGGTGTAAATATTTTTAATTTGATACTTTATATCATATTTGTTTATATATAGTTTATTTTGTACATTAGAGTCGTAAATTATTTACATATCAACCTTACTTTACAACTTTACTTCCAACGTTTCGAAGACCCTGTGTTGTCCTTTTCAAGGAACCATTTGCCTGATGTTAACTTTTATGCAAATTCTGATGTTTTAAAGGTGTAGAGCGTCTTTCGATACTCCAAAAAACGAGATAGAGACAACGAAATTAAATTAACAAAATTGTGAAAATAGCTACAAAAATTGTTTAGAATAACAATGATTTTTTTATTATGACTTTTTTTAATTTGTCGCTATTTTACATTTTTTACCTCATTTTCTCTATTATGCATTTATTCTCTTTTAGCACATCTCTCTCACTTGTATTATTTTTACTTCGACCAATCGGGGTTATTATCTAATGATTTAAATATGGATTGCTCTATTTTCAGAAAAAAAAATATATATATATAAACAAACCTCTTATGTTTAAATTAAAAATATATATATATAAACAAACCTCTTATGTTTAAATAAAAAAATATATATAAATTTTGATAGTCTCTTAACTAATTATATATATAGTTGTCTTTTATTATTTAAACTATTTAAACATTAGCTTGTTCATCGAACGGCTCTGGAGTATCATAAATGGTATCAGATTTTTACCTTAATAAAGTAAAATGTAATGGTAAATATGTAAATTATACATTTCTCATATATTTCTAAATCTATTTGATGTGAACTAACCCGATCAAATTAATTCCCAAGTTATTATGTTTCACTAAATTATTATCCTCGCTACATTCTCATTTTAGTTTAATAAAATAGGATGTCAAACAATAAATTGTACAAAAGTGAAATTGTACTTGGATCAGGTGGGATGAATTAAAAGAAAAAGACATCTCCTGATCGTGCAACTAAAAGTTGCTGAAGGCTTGCGCCATCTGTCAGAACAAATACCAACAAATCGTTGAATATTTTAATTTTTAAAATTATTAATAATTAAAAATCAACGATTAGTTGATATTATTCCGACAGATGGCGCAAGCCATCAGCAACTTTTAGTTGCACGATCAGGAGATGTCCTTTTTTCTTAAATAGATATTGTTTACTCTTTTTTCTCATCTCCTAACTTTAAGGTGGTATAAAGAAAGACGCCTGAAATATTTGCATATAACGAAAGCTCTCCGTATTTTTTTCAGCCTAAGTATGCAAAATATGAGTAAAATTGTTCCATCCGTTTAGACTCCAACTAACCTACTCAATTGCATATTAGGATCTACACTATGTATATATATATGGCACAAAGTAGGGGTTTTGTACCTGAACTCTATTGCACAGTACTGGTTTAATCCTAGCAGACGACTGGTCAGCAGTTCGATGGGTCTCCGGGGCACAATTACTGCCATTCCTTGATGAATCTTTCTGTTGGTTTCATTTCGTCAGCTGACCCTCTTCTAATCGCCATCTTGAAACATTACCATATTATAAGCATCGTTCAATATTAACGCTATAAATTTAGAAAGATATAGAAAATATTTAAGTAGCTTATATAGATAATTAATTTATTTTATTTATTCCAATATATGCCTTTTTATTATCCAATGATTTAAGTATGGATTGCTCTATTTTCAAAACAATATAGAGGATATATATTTATCTTTTTATATATGTTTATATATAGAAAAAATTCATTATAATTTGTTGTTCAAACTTATAAAGAATAAAGTAAATATGTTTGATCTCTTCAGTTTATTTCGGTGTTTATTAGATCTACTGTGGTCCCATGCTTCAATACTTCAACCTTCATTTCTTCATCCAGTGTCTCCATCAGTCAAATTCTTCTTCTTCCCCTCTCACCGTTCACGTCCATTTTACTGCTTCCCCAGGAACTTTCTTCATTAATCCCTTCACTCTAATAGATGTCCCGTCTATATAATTCTTCTATCTTTTTCTCACAACTTTCAACAGTTCCCAATCTGTTCAAGACTTTTCCATTCCTGTGTGTCAACTCCCCATCTTATTCTTTCTTTTCTCCACCAAGTTTTTCACATTTCATATTTTTCCTATTGATATTGAGTCCATTTCCATGTGTGTGATATATTTTCAAGATCTATTATAAAAGGCTTATCGAAAATTCCTTGTAAGGCTAATAATTCAACTTGTTTCGCAACCCTAGATATATCATTTTATTTCGCTAAATTCATAATCACCACTGAAATACTTGTATATATCTTATTTGGGTTTAGATCTTGAACTTGTAAGCTAGCAATTATCTAAATTCCTCACACCGGGGTTTATTTATACTGCGGGAGGAGGTCAGAAGTTAGATCGTCAGCTGGATAAGGGAGAGAGAGAGGCAACCCGGGTTCCTTCAGCTCAAATCACCAACTACCCGGGCTGTGCTGTCACAGTCTATAAGAAACTTCTAGTCATGGCAAGATTGCTTGCGGTGAACTAGTTTACCAGATAGTTCCAGACCGGCAGTGAGTCATAAAGTAGGACCAGGGCTGAAGTCTTGTAGTCCAAGTAGTAGGGCTGTTTGTAGCCTGTGTGACAGAAAGGCTGGACAGAAGAAGAGAAGGTGATATACTGTTTGTGGTTCTTTCCAGCAGTAAGAACATGCTGGATCCAGATCTCTATGCCAGAGATCTGTAAGAACGTAACCATTAAGGATGGCAGTGGTGGCCATTCCAAGATGGATCTTGGACACGAATGCTTTAAGTGCTTGGAGTGGATGTGAATCTGTTGAGTCTCCTGTTTGGGTAGTCATGGAAGTAGACTAAGGTCCAGGCCTCCATTGCAGCTGAGTGAACACGGTTGCGTGCTAGGCTTTTGGGAAGGATGGAGTAGGACAGGTTAGATCCTACTATAGTCTTTGCTGCCTGGTCGGCTAGTTCATTGCCTGTAATTTCACTGTGGGCCTTTACCCAACAAAGGCTGACCTGAGGTGCTTGGTCTAGCGTCAGAATTATCTCTGGTATTAGAGCTGATTGGGCTGGACCAGGAGTACATATAACAGCCAGTGCATATCTGCAGTCAGACACAATAGTGACTCCTGGGGTGGCTGGCATACTTTCCGCAAGGCGAGTTGCCCAAAGAATGGCAAGTATCTCGGCTTGGAGCAATCAGGATGGATTCTGAGGAGTATTGGTTGGTCCTGTGAAGGAAGTTATAATTGCGGTACCAACTCCTGCTTCGGAATTTGAGCATGTATTAACTTGTCGTAATCTAGGCTGAAGGATATTGGGCGTCGGAAATTCGGGGGATTTGGGGTAAGGGAGATTCCTCAAGCCAGCGTCTAGGCATATGCTACTTGGACTGGTTATATCTTATCTTTCCACCCTGACTTGCTGGCGCCAGTCTCATTCCTTTGTTTATTGTGGTGGCTCCAAAGTTAAAACACTCTCTTATTTACTTTGACAATACAGTTTGAAAGGCAATATAATATTAGAGCTATTTTTATCGTAAATATATTATTTTTTATTATATAAATCTATATACATATTTATAAAATGTTACATATAACATTTTTTCCTTAGTATTTCTGTGTGATGAAAGCATTCCCCCTATAAATAATAATAAAAGTTACCTCATTCTGTTCAGCTATTGATTCATTGTTTTACATAGTGATATAGATTACTCTTGGATCCTAAAATATTGAATGAATGTGGGAAATGCCTTACTATAAGGTTCTATCTGCTAGGAAAGGAAAATACCTAACTGGTGCCTTCATGTGGCGACGGATTGTGGACAACACTCTAGAACAGCTAAGCCAGGAGACCGGGATAAATCTGCAGCTCCATCCTAACATGGAGGAAGACTTGTCCTTGGAGTTGGAAACAGCTTCTAAATGTGGATGAACCTACTGCTAGATCAACGGCATTTGAATGCGGAAGGCAAGAAAAAAAACAACGCATTATTTTCCCATGAAAATCCTCAAATGGAACAAAGCAACATCTTACCATCAGACTATGGCTATGGATAGATGGCCTTGGAGGATCCTGATTGAGAAGGTAGACAGTCTTAAGACTCAAATAATCCAAAGGAAGAATATTCATCGTGATCACACTCATCTTTTAAAGTCCCCTCCTTCATCTATCACACCATCTAAGACATCGTGTAGCACAAGCTTTTGCATATAAACATGGAATATTTATCATGTATAATTTGCATATATACATTATGTATATTATTATGAAATATAAACTATATATAAATACACATATTATATATTGTCCCAGGTAGTAAAAATTAGGAAAGACAAATATGAGAGGATGACATAAGGCAATTTATTTTGATCCAAACACAATTACCATACTTATTTACATAAAATAAAAGAAAATATATAAGTTTGCTGGGTAACAACAAAGTTAATATTCTATATGGATAATGTAATAAATATTCAGTTAAACAATATTAATTAGTTTTTCATAATTTTACGGGATATTGACATCCAAAGACGGCACTTCTCCCATTGAAGTCAGTTCAAAATAACTTTATTAGGTGCCGCTCAAACCCCAGTCAATATATTTACAGTGGGAGATGTTATATTGTTGCATCATGATTAATGCGCGTATTTTAAAAATTATTTATAATATTATTTTTAATATATTTAAAATTTAAATTATATATTTATTTATTTTATAAAACAGATTATTACTATAAAATATTATGTACTATAAAACATTTGCATTTTGATACACTAAAATACCCCACCTGCTTTAAACTTTGATATGATAAAGAAAGAGATATTTTAGGTGCTACCTAAATATATAGTTGTCTTATTATTGACTGGTTTAACCTTGCAAGATGGTTGAGACACGTTCTGGAAAGATGCAAGACACGTCTGAGGAGAAACTCAAGACTGAAGAATCTGCCAAACCGCAGCCCAGTGCAACAATTGGTAGAGATGCAAGTGCCGACCCAGTTGTCTTGAACCCCAACAAAGACATCCCCAAATATGATGGAACAGAAGACCCTCGCCCATGGATTGAGTCCCTTGAAGAAATTGGCTTCCTGTACCATTGGGCAGAATATATTATTTCTCGCTATGCAGCCATGAACATGATTGGTAGCGCCAAAACCTGGCTGGACCTACACAAGATAAGTTTCACCAGCTGGGAACATTTCAAGAGCCGCCTAATTCAGGATTTTGCCTCAGACGCCAACAAAGAAGAAATGAAGATGAGGCTGAACAGAATGCAGCAGTGGAATGAACCTGCAATCAGGTTTGCAGAGGATATCTTGGTTCTGTGCAACAAGGTCGACCCCCAAATGGAAGAAGAGAATAAAATAAATTGGGTTATTGGAGGGTTAAAGAAAGAATACTCTTTTGCCCTCTACTTAAACCCTCCTAAGAATACCAACGAACTCCTAAGATTGTGTAAAAAGATGGATTTGTTTGAAAATAATTATCAAGAACGTATAGGAAAAGCAAAGGCTCTATATAATGGACCACGCTCTCCTCGTTCCCATCATCAAGAGCAATGGAAGAACGCTCCGTCGTTCAGAAGACCAGACCAGAACACCTCCAAGCCCCAGGCCCCCGCTCCGAGGTACTACCTGAACACCTCCAAGCCCCAGGCCCCCACTCCGAGGTACTACCAGAACAAGCCTCTGCCCCAGGTATCTGCCCCTAGACGATCTTACACTCCCAATCCTGAGCCAAAACCGGTCTACCCAAGGAAAACATACAATAAGAGTCCAGATTCAAACAGGAATAGGACAGAAGACGGGAGGCCAATATGTTTCAAGTGTAACAAGCCAGGACACGTAGCGCGGTATTGCAGAGCCAAGTTTGTGAGGATCGTAGAAGAGGACCCCTTAGGTTTCCCAAGACAAGAGACAAGAAAATCTTCAAATGGACGAAAGAAAATATTATACACGGCCTCGCCTCTATGCGGATGTTTGTAATGACACACAAACGAATATTCCTACACGGAATAGATATTCCGTGTTGGAAGATTTAAACTAAGTGTCGCGCCTGATTCCTTCAATCAAAGCAAGTCGACCATGAATGGAATTAGAAAGTTGGACCCTAGGTACAAAATTAATATTAATGTGAACAAGATAGGGTTATGCGAAGCTTTGATTGATACAGGCGCCGATCTTTCAGTGGTCGACCTAAGGACAGCACTTCTTGCTGGCCGTGAAATAAATAGTCTCACTAAAACGTGTTCAGGACCCGATGGGAAAAAATTAGATATGGTAGGTAGCATTATTTTAGATTTAAAAATTGATGACACTGAATTATCCCACGAATTTGTAGTAATGGACGCGCATCTACGAACTCTTATTCTTGGACGAGATTTCCTTTAAAAAATGAATGCTAAAATTGATTGTAAACGAGAAACGATAAAATATAATTTGATGAGTAATCATGACGTAAGCAATTATGATCTAAAAAAAATAAAGAGCACTACAGATACCGTTATACCTAAACTATCTATTAAATTGATTATAGGGCCTCAATAGAAGCAGAGGATGGGGAATATGTCATCGAAGAGAACAACAGAGAATGACTCAAACAAATGGTCTTCGATTGACAAGAAGTTTGCTTACTGTCACGGATAAGAAACCCCATATCTGGATAACAAACCCTTATCCTCGACCTTTAAAAATCATGAAAGACCAAACATTGGCTTATGGAAGTCTTCCTGCAGAGGTAAATTTTATAGAGAATATAGAGAGAAGCAGAATGAAAATGACGAAATACAATTTCAAATAAACAAAAATTTATCATTTAAAGAACAAGAGAGGTTAAAACAAATTTTGGCCAAGTATACTGATTTGTTCTCATCGAGGTTGGGCAGAACCAATTTGGCAAAACATCAGATTCATACAGAAGACGCAAAACCGATAAAGCACAAGCCTTACAGGGTAAGTGCTAAGGAACGAACCATCATAAAGGATCAAATAGACGAGATGCTTGAAGAAGGAATAATTAGACCATCTTCAAGTCCCTGGTCCTTTCCCGTTATATTGGTCAAAAAAACGAGATGGCAAATACAGATTTTGTGTGGATTACAGGAAATTAAATGAAGTAACAGTGAAGGATGTTTATCCAATCCCAAGAATTGATGATGTAATGGATACTCTCCAAGGATCCAAGTACTTCTCAGCAATAGATCTCAAATCGGGATATTGGCAAGTCGAAATTGAAGAGAGAGACAAAGAGAAGACGGCTTTCACTATGGCACATGGGTTATATGAATTCAACGTAATGCCCTTCGGTCTATGCAACGCCCCTGCTACTTTTGAGAGGAACATGGACAATGTCCTCGGAAATCTGAGATGGCAGATTTGCCTTTGCTACCTGGACGATGTGATTATATACAGCTCGGACTTTCCAACACACATTAAAAGACTTGAAGCTGTTCTCAGATGCTTCAGCGAATCTAATTTAAAACTGAACGCCAAGAAATGCAGATTTGCTTTCGAGGAACTTGAGATCCTTGGTCATATAACCAACCAAGAGGGTATAAAACCTGCCGAATATAATATCAAAGCCGTTAGAGATTTTCCTCAGCCCAAGAAGGCCAAAGAAGTGCAATCATTCCTAGGAATGTGCTCGTATTATAGAAAATTCATTAAAGATTTCTCATTAATCGCTGACCCATTGACCAGTCTCATCAGAAAAAATGTGCAATTTATCTGGACAGGAAAACAGGAAGAAGCGTTCCAAAACCTTAAAAAAAGCTCTTATAAATCCGCCAATTTTAGGTCACTTTGATCCTAATGCAGCCACCTGCATTCACACAGATGCCTTTAACATCGGCTTAGGCGCAACACTAATTCAAAATATCGGTGGCGAAGAGAAGGTAATATCATATTTGAGCCGAACCCTAAGTAAATCTGAGCAATATTATTCAACCACCGAAAAGGAATGTTTAGCTGTGGTGTGGTCGATATCAAAATTACGGCCCTATTTATATGGAAGGCACTTTAAAATCGTCACTGATCATCACGCACTATGCTGGCTTAAGAATTTGAAAGATCCGACCGGTCGATTAGCACGATGGGCACTGAAGATTCAGGAATATAATTTCGAAATCATACACAAATCGGGAAAAAAACATCTGGGCGCTGATGGTCTATCTAAAGGACCCTTACCAGACAACGAATGGGACGAGGATTATGAAAGACTATTTCTGAATCAAATAATAGACGAAAAGGATGATTTTATTGAGAATATTAAGGAGAACCTTAGTGGAAACAAGCGTTCAATTACACAGAACTTTAAAGAAGAAAATGGGTGTCTCTACAAGAAAAATCCAAATCCTGAAGGTGGAGAAGGGTTGCTGGTAGTGCCAAAGAAGAGAAGGAAGGATATCATGAGTGAATACCACAACCATATGCTGAATGGCCATCTGGGCGTCGCCAGAACCACATACCGATTGAAGAATAAATACTTTTGGCCTTCCATGCTGAAAGATGTTTCCGAATTTGTAAAGACGTGCCATCTTTGCCAAAGTCGGAAAGGTTCAAATCAGTTGCCATCTGGACTTTTACAACCTATTCCCCCAGCTAACTACCCTTTTGAAAGAATCGGAATTGACTTTGTTGGCCCCTTGCCATCAACGAAAAGAAGAAGGAAATGGATAATTGTGTTGACGGATTATTATACCAAGTATTCTGAAACAAAGGCAGTACCAGAAGCGACAGTGAAAGAAGTCTCTACATTTTTAATCGAACATATATTTTTACGTCACGGGGCTCCAAGATTTCTTATCAGCGACAGAGGTTCACAATTCACTAGTAATTTGATGAAGGAGGTTATGAAAATGTGCAAAATTAAACATTGCTTCACGACGAGCTACCACCCCCAGACTAACGGACTAACGGAACGGCTAAATAGAACTTTAATCAATATGATCAGCATGTATGTGAATACGGATCAGAAGAACTGGGACGAAATCCTCCCTTTTATCACCCACGCGTATAATACCACGATTCAAGAAACCACAGGCAACTCTCCATTTTTCCTGTTGTTTGGGAGGGAGCCCATGTCCCTCTTAGACGACGAGAATATCCCAACGGAAAGTAACATGGACGATTACGACGAATATACAGAAAATTACTTAGATAAAATAGCAAGTACGAGACAGGTAGTGATTAACAACACAGAGAAGACTCAGAAAAGAATGAAAAGAAACTATGACAAAAAACACAACGAGAGAATCTATGAACCAGGACATTTAGTGGCAGTTTGGACACCAGTCAGGAAAATCGGAAAATGTGAAAAACTATTGAGAAAATATTTTGGCCCATATCGAATATTAAAGAAGCTATCCAACGTAAATTATTTAATTGAGCCGAAAGATAATCCTGGCCAAGACCCATTGATTGTCCATGTCTCAAGACTCAAACCCTATTTTGAAAGAATTGATGAGGTCACTCACGAGGACGTGACGACCTCTGGAGAGGGGGAAGTGTTGCATCATGATTAATGCGCGTATTTTAAAAATTATTTATAATATTATTTTTAATATATTTTAAATTTAAATTATATATTTATTTATTTTATAAAACAGATTATTACTATCAAATATTATGTACTACTAGCGGACGTACCCGGCTTCGCCCGGGTTTTACCCGAGTAAAGGTTTGTCTAACGAATCTCTCGATAAAGTGAACCTTTTTTTCCCGTCCCTTGAAAAATACTCGATAAGTTGAATAAAATCAATATTAATTGGTTCCCTCGGTAATTGGAAGTTAAAGGAATAGTATCTTGCCTTGGAATTGTATCATTATTCTTGTATGGATGTACCCGGCTTCGCCCGGGTTTTACCCGAGTAAAGATTTATCTAATGAATCTCTCGATAAAGTGAACATTTTTTCCCGGTCCCTTGAAAAATACTCGATAAGTTGAATAAAATCAATATTAATTGGTTCCCTCGGTAATTGTAAGTTAAAGGAATAGTATCTTGCCTTGGAATTGTATCATTATTCTTGTCTCAAATAAATTGCCGTGTCATCCTGAATTTTGTCTTTCCTAATTTTCTACATTACAAAATCATCGTATCATCATGATAATATTTAGAGCAGATTGTTGAATTATAACAGATAAATTAGAATATTTATCTTGATTATTTTAAAGCGAAAAGTTATTTCAAAAATTTTATTTGCTAGAAACCTTCCCAGTACTATACTAAATAACTTCCCAAAGTTTCATGGCGTTCCAATGAGTGGTTTGGTCAGGCATAAAGGACAAACAGACCACACACACACACACATACATTCATTTTTATATATATAGATAAAACATTTGTATTTTGATACACTAAAATAACCCACCTGCTTTAAACTTTAATATGATAAATAAAGAGAGATTCTAGGTGCTACCTAAATATATAGTTGTCTTATTATTGACTGGTTTAACCTTGCAAGATGGTTGAGACACGTTCTGGAAAGATGCAAGACACGTCTGAGGAGAGACTAAAGACTGAAGAATCTGCCAAACCGCAGCCCAGTGCAACAATATACAAGGGTTTATTTATAATTATATTTTATATTGGCTTCTTTGTGTGGAATTCGGGCCCTTGGGCATCTTGTGCATGAAGAGATTTTATGGCTTGTTTGATATTCAAGGTGCATTTATTTTCAACTTTTTCCTACTTCTTCGTCATTCTGGCTTATTTGATGTAGGATTTGTTTTGTTTAAAATTTATTTTTCTTGCTTCACATTTGTAGTTGACTGTTTTCCCTGATTTTCTCAAATATTAAACATTGTTTTTATTTATTAATTTTCCCATTCAAATGGTATATAGGTTGGGGTTATTGTGTGTGAATTTATAACAGCTGGGGTTGTCGCACATGTTTTATCTCGACCTGCGCTCTCTCTGAATATAAGGGAATACAAAATTGTGATGTTTTTATGTGTTTTATAACAGAAGAGATGTCTTTTTCTTTGGGATATTACCTAATTATGTAATTAATTAAATGATATAGGGAGGTATAAATATTAATAATTTTTCTCTCAATTATTTATATGCATGATGCGTGTAAAGTGACTTTGATATGTATTTGTATCAAATATCAATAAAAGTTAATTGCTAAACATTATAAATAATTATAATATATTGACCCAATAAGAAATATTTAAAAAGAAGAACTCACACAATATAGAGAGGACCACTGGACCTGCTCAAGAACCGTGAAACTGAAGATTCTGGTTGGTTAAAAATGGCGAAACCACTGAGAAATATAGTGATGAGCCAAGCCCTCTTAATATTTGTGTTTCAATTTCGAAGCAATAAAATTAATATTCATAGTTTAAGAAATTTAAACTATTTTTGAAGCGTATAATTCTTTTTGAAATAAAACAATTTTCTACTGCCCTTACTGCAATGATAAAAATATATTGGAAGGACCTGGCTCATCAGTAGTGAACCCTCCAAGCAGTCTCGCCAGTTTAATTGTTTTATTTCAAAAATAATCATACGCGCCAAAATCTAATTTAAATAAAACATATTATAAACACAGAATATAACTCTGTATTTATAAAATCACCATACATGTTTCATAGCTTGGTTGTTCTCAAGCTGTATATAATATTTTTGGCTTATTGTGGTTTAGACGTGTGATGACGTCATCAATAAACACTTTAGATATGCAACTCCTTGTTTTCAATACATTCCTAGCCGAATGACCCAGCTTCTTTAGTGTTCTGTATCAGCGTGCATGTTTGGCTGGCCAACGATCATTGTTTTGTTGACTAATTGTTAGGATTATGTTACTCTTTGTTTAAGTATTACTATAATAAAATAGTGATTATAGAGCAACATTAATATAAACATCATCGTTTTATACCACCCAAATATGTAAATAAGTTAGTTGTTCAACTATATCATTTGTATAAACTCTCTCTCTCTTTAAATAACCTATTTGCTAATGATCTACGTCTTCAACTACCTTCATATGAAATTTATTGATCATTTATTCAGTGAGTTTTTTTTTTTCTTGTGTAGAGAAAAGTGAAAAAAAAAACATCTATTGAACATTTTATTTCCATATATGGTCAATATAATTAATGAAATATAATATAATTACACCCTCAAATTACATAATTGTTTATATAATTGTAAAATTATATGCGATTTTTAGGTTTATTAAATATTATGTTTATTTTCCGTAATAAAATTCGTTAAAAAATTTAATATTTAAAATATTTTCAACATAAAATGGGTAACCCAATTTCTTTTTTTTTATCTCCAACAAAAATACTTGAAAATTACCCGGATAAAAAAACAACAAAAAAATATATGTATATATATATAAAAGTGAATTATTTAATCTCGTTTTACAAAAGAATTATTTTTATATATATATATAAAATTATTTTTATACTTAAAATGCGTACTAATTAATTTTAGCAAAAATTATTATTTTTTATTAATATATTTTTTGAAAAGATATGTGTTTTTTTTTAAAGGACACTTAATGGACTTTAAAAAATGCTCCCAATCCAAGCTTTATTTCAATTAGAGACATATAGATCTCAGATGTGTCCCAAGTTTTAAACAAATAATTCCTTTGTTTGGGCCCAAAAATAAAAAAGTTTTGTGTCATTTATTTTCCGTGAAATGTCCAACAAGCTGTCACAAATGTCTAATTGTTTTTTATATAAACTATATTCTTGTCTTTTCGTTTCCCTTTATATAAATTATTGTTATAGTCTTCTGTGTTATTTAATTGACGGACTTGTGTTTTATTTACTTTTTAGATATTGTGTTTGTTCAATTTAATTGATAAAAAACACACACTGGATTTTATGCTATTATATTGTTTAATTGAAGTAGATTGCGGCGACATATTCAATAAGAATTTATATTCACATATATATTTAGAAAATATGCATATATTGGATTTATAAATATTTTTATTATTCCGATATTTTATCGAGGATGTTTGTGTTTCTTATATATATATATAGATATTTTTTTAAATAATTTTTTTCTTTATCAAATTATATATCCATAACTTCTTATATTTTTATAAAAACAAATGAATAATAAATTAAGATTTATTTGAAACAACGTATTCATTGGGCAAACATTTATATTCGGCAAGACTGGGTCTTCTGGCTAGAGTAATTATGCAAATACCACCAACTCTAATATTTTATTAATCGCCTATAACATATCCCATAATATCATGGACCAACTGGACCAAGACTATGGCTATGGATTGATCATTTTGGAAGATCCTGTTTGAGAAGGTACATGGTAGTCTTAGGACTGATTCATCTGAAAATACTAAATTCGGGATTCGATCCCGTCTTGATTCTGGTTATTAAAAAGCGTCTGTACACTCATGGACTAAACTTAAGGAAGTTGTACCTATTAGCATGTATATCGGGATTCATACAATAACTCTGAAAGATATTACAGTGACCTTTATTGAAGACACACGAGATAACCAAGTGAAAACAAAATTGTCCCTGTCTCCTTCAAAAAAAAACTAGACGACCATCGATCTCAAATACTTTCCACTTCCTTAATTTTTTCTGTTAGTTTATATACACAAATTCATCAATCTCCCCATATAAAAGCTTGCATATATCACTATTGTACACTGCGTGACATTGAAAATGGAACACCAAGAAATAGTGTCCAGAAAGTGATGAAACTCGGCAGACAGAGAGAGAGACAGGGACGAACAATAAGTGATCTTTATTTCAAAATGATAGTCATAATACAGAGCGAGAACGGCGTCGGCTTAGTAGCAAGTAGGACCACCGCGGACGGCGATGCACGCAGCAACACGTCTAGGTAGAGAGTCAATCAGAGTACGGATGGCGTCCTGAGGGATGGCTCTCCATTCCCTCTCAACCATTTGCCACAGTTCGTCTTCTGAACGCGGCTGTGGCAAGGCATGCAAACGGCGTCCAATGATGTCCCAGACGTGCTCGATTGGTGAGAGATCAGGAGAGTACGGTGGCCAGGGAAGCATCTGTACATCTTGCAGAGCTTGTTGGCTAATGCGAGCAGTGTGCGGTCGGGCGTTATCCTGCTGATAAAGGGCATTGGGTACCCCCTGAAGGTAGGGGAGTGTCACCGGTCGCAGCACATCATCAACGTATCGTTGGGCCGTCATAGTGCCCTGAATACGAAGTAAAGGTGACTTGGAATCATACGCGATTGCGCCCCAAACCATGATTCCACGTTGTCGCACGGTGGGGCGTTCCACAATTGCTGCCGGATTAGACCTTTCTCCACGTCGACGCCACACGCGTACACGGCGACTATCACTGGACAAGCAGAAACGCGACTCATCTGAGAACACGACCCTGTGCCATTCCGTCATCCACGTCGATCTAGCCCGGCACCATTCCAAACGTTGGCGCCTATTCGGTGGGGTCAATGGCAGTCTTCTTAGCGGACGGCATGAGTGCAAGCCATTAGCAACCAATCGACGGGAAATGGTTCTGGTCGAGATGGAATGATCTAGGGTGTCTTGCACATGTTGCAGAATGGCGGTACAAGTGGCTTGTGGGGCCGCCACTGCTTGTCGAAGGATACGCCGATCCACACGTGCTGACGTCACTCTGGTTGCACCGACATTTCTATAAATTGCCACATTTCCTTGTTCCAACCATCTTCTCCACAGTCGGTGCACCGTGGACGCACCAAGGTGTGTATCAGCCGCGATTTGACGTATGGACCAACCTGCCCTTTTCAGTCCGATCACCATGCCCCTCGTAAAAGCGTCTGTCTGCTTGAACTGCCTCCGTTTACGATGACCTGGCATTATCTGTTATTACACGTGTCTTTTGACACAAGAACAAATTTCTACAATGATTTTCCTTGAAGAAATAACGACACGAATACTGTCCTTTCTGCAAGTTCCTTCCCTTATATCTTACTCCATGTGCGCACGAGAGCTGCGCATTTTACATCATTTGCATAACTCGGTTAGGCGCGTCTACCCTGAAATTTGCATAATTTTCTGGCCACTATTTCTTGGTGTTCCATTTTCAATGTCACGCAGTGTATATTAAACACTCTGGGAGGAAAATCGAAACAAATGAACCTGATATAAAACGAAGAAACTAAAAGTCAATACAATAACTAGTTAAAATATGAAAATAATATTATTTCAAACAAAATAATATAAATCTGTACCAGCGTTTGATGCTTAAAATTGGAAGAATACAAACAAAGAAATCCTACCTAACCGTAAATTATACTCACCGTGGATTTTACGATAGGATTTGTAAGAATTTCTCATTCCAATAACCGGATAAAGAATGCATTTGTAAATTCTTTATTAATAATATTTTTACAAAATATACAATATTTGCTCAACCTCTAATCAGGCATCATAAATAATAAAAGGTCTTCTCCGTTTGTGGATATATTTTAGAATCGCGTTGATATTTTTAAAGTAGCCAAAATGTACTTATGTAAAAAAGGGGCTTAATTTATTATTGTGTATATTCAGTAAAGATTGTTAGCTTTCTTTTGGTTGCATTTTTGATATTTTTATAATTTTTATTTTTAGCTAATCCTCTAGAGCCTTTTGTCGCTCCCAAATCAAATTACATATATGTGTTTGATATTTATTCAAGCGTGTATTTTAGTCGCTATTGTGTTTATCTAAATTGGATTTTAAAATATAAAAAAACTGTAATCCAACCTGAGGAATTGTGAAAAGATTCGTGGTAAAATCTGATTCATTCTGAACATTTCGAATTAACAACCCTTTTTTCGACGTAGCAAAAGCAGTACGAGGTTTTTTTATTTGGAAAAGAAAATCATGTTTTATAGTTTCATATCTTGTACACTCATGGACAAAATTTAAGGAAGTTGGAAGTTTTTTTTAATATCGTCGGTCGATTTTTTTTTTCTTAAGAAGACAGAGGCAATTTTGTTTACACTTGGTTATCTCGTGTGTCTTCAATAAAGGTCACTGTAATATCTTTCAGAGTTATAATCCCGATATACCTGCTAAAAGGTACAACTTCAACAAGTTTTGTCCATGACTGTATATGTATGTGCCATTCAGGTTTGATAATGTTGACATATATTTATATGGAGGTGTTTTACTACATATTAGAATATCTCAGTTAACAACACTTCATCTGTTATGGGGAGCCTATGAATAAAGTTTTTAATGTGATGATACTAATAATAATCCTTGTGAATATTTTACCATGATGATATTATAATGATAATAAAAATTGATTTTAAGGTAAGTTTTTATTAAATTTTCCATACTCTCCATCGTTCGCGTAGAACGGTCTAGGTTTATTATTATTAATAACATCAATGTCATCAGTCATTGAATGTTAAACGAAACGCTATTCGCTAGAAAGGCTCACCACTGATGAGCCAGGCTATCCTGATACTTATATCTACCGTTTGGTGATAGGAAAGGAATTTGAATATCGCAGCTCATCAATTTCTAAGCTCTATAATATAGAATTCAATGATACTAAGAGTATTATAAAGTACTACTAGAGTATACAGGATTACCTGGAGCCGCGGAGAGGTGGTGGTGCTGTCCAGTCCAGCAATACACAAGGCGTCCGTTGTCCAGTTCTGACGACACATTACAAGACTTAATAAGATTCTTGGAGAAGGAAAAAGACCTCTTTACCAGTCCAGAAGACCCAATTTTTTTTAAATAAGAGAGATAAATTTTCTAAATATAAAGACTCCGTTGTCTGACGCAATATTACGGTTTCTTAGTTCGTTAAATTCTAGAGACTCGGAGATCGCTGCCCCGCACTCTCTCCCTGTATTTAACCTTATATAATCTTATATGGACTTTGAAATAAATCAGTTTCAATCTCAATTTCTCTTTGTAAAGGTATAAAAAAACCCGGTACAATGGTATTGGGCAGATATATACAACGCCGTCACCATGGCATTCATTCTTTTGTTGGACCTTCTCTCCTCTCTGGCTAATCCCCTTGCAAGTGCTTGATTCTGCCACATGTTTGGATTCTGTTTTACTACCTCCATGGGTTGTCTAAATATCATGGAACAAGTTGAATAAACTTTTAGTTAAATTTTGTTCGACTAGTAGGCGCTTTGCCATCTATAATGCTCACGTGAGTGGTCAGGATATGCCTTTTTTATTATATATATATTTTTTTCCTCATATCATATGTAAATATTAGGGTGAAGTATATAATAGTATATATATATATATATATATGGAACATGATTGTTTTATTGTTATTAAATATAGTAAAAGCTATATTTACATCAAATTAAAACATATCTAGTACAATAAAGTACAGATAATCTATAGAAATCATCGTATAGTTTTACAGTTTTATATAATTTTCTATTTCCTTTTTGGTATTTCTCTCTCTCAGTTGTATTTAACTTCCAATTCAATCTGAGACATGTCCTGGAATTAAAGTCGTTCAACCGAAATCAATTAGAAAAGAATGATGATAAAATAAACCTTTTGATTTGTTACCGGTTTTTTTTTTCCACAGAAGTCTCTCGATACAAAGTTTTAAAACATCAAACACGCTTCGTAGAGAGAGTTAAAAGCTTTTTTATTGACAGTAGAACTCATGAAAGAAAGAAAGCTTAGTCGTAAAATGGAATTCTGAAAATACGTAGTATCGTCTGCCCAGGAAAGTGTGAGTCAAGTAACGATGCAGAGCGGCATGAAAGCAGACGACTAAAAAAAATACATTAAAAAAAAGAAATTCTGAAAACAGAGTAATAAAACCGTTTAAATTTCCTATTTAAAAAAAAAAGGTGCACAAATATAAATAGAATAATGTTAGCGGAGTAAAGTGCTTGGATAACAAGAAATGATTTGTAGGCTCCCTGAAGACGTTGTGTCATTTCAAATTATTGCAATTTAAGTGCCAGCTTTCTTTTTTTAAAGAAAAATGCTAATAAAAACAGCAAATTTTCTCGCCATTTAATTCCTTTTCTCCATTTATTTTTTATATTTTGATAAATTAATTCATGCTTAAATAAATTGCGTCTGATTTTAAATTATCTTTTAGATATATATATATATTATTTTAGTTAAATATTTGATGAAAATTTTATAGTTTCGCAATTTTTCCCCCCCTTTGAAAAGAAATAAATAGAAAATGTCTCTTCAATATTTCTTTTTATTCCCAAAAGGGTAGGAACTCTATGTCAACATCTATGAAAATCTCAAATATTTTAAAGAATTAAAAATTATTCTTTTTGATTTGGAATTGATCGTCTGCTCCGTAATTATCATCATCATGAACAAAGAAGCTCCTTTTAACCACAAAGTTTATCGGGATTCAGACAATAACTCTGAAAGATATTACAGTGACCTTTATTGAAGACACACGAGATAACCAAATTGAACAAAATTGCCTCTGTCTCCTTAAAAAAAAAAAAACAGATGACCGGCGACATTAAAGAATTTCCACTTTTTAAAGTTTTGTCCATGAGTGTATATTCAATATTGTTTGTACCATATATGCACATATATCTACAAGCTTTTTATAATAATGCGGTAAATTCAGTTTATATACCGCATGTTGTTTACATGTATTAACATTAAAACCAGGTCCCTGATATATACGTACATGCTATTAACCTTTAGCCAGCATACCTGTTTACATAAACCTAGCATATTACATGCCTGCATATCCACTTGTATCCGTATATCAACAAAACCCAGATCTTTGTATCATACATACACTCATCATACCCCAGGCCTCTGTAAATATCCCACTATTTGCATATACACATTATACTTAAGTTCCGTATAAATACCCCGCTATTTGCATATGCACAACATAACCAGGGTTATGTAAATACCCCACTATTTACACATACACGCATAACCCAGGCCTGCGTAAATAACCATCTATTTGCATATACACAGTACACCCCAAAACTGTATAGATATCGCACTTGTTACATATACACAGCATAACCCAAGCCTGTGGATATAATCACCTATTTGCATATGTTCTTGAATATCATGTTATATCTCTCTATCTAGGGGCCAGATATATATTTATATATATTCGCATATTGGTATTCCAGAACAATCCCCATTACCCAACCCTCATTAATTATCACACATTGGCCATTATCATAATTATGCAAATCTACCGCTCATTAGCCCTGGTACTGCCCGAGATCTCGAAACAAACCACCGACGTTGTTCCCGCACTTGTTCTCTTGAAGTGTTAATTGATGAGCTCATCAATAGATGTTCTCATCAACATATGGTCAAAAGCTACCTCGATGTCTTCAAGCAAGACAAATGGCGGATAAATTCTTCTCTTTTTCAGTTTTTCTGCTCTTGAGAAGGTCCTGGTCTCCAATGACGCCATCTATCTTGAGAACTCCTCTTTAATTGTTCATAGCTTCCCAACCAGTCCATTAGTCCAATTCCTCTTCTTCCTACCGTTATATTCCCATTTGTTTTGCCCTCCAGAACTTTCTTCATCAATTCATTCTCGTTTAATATATGTCCCATCCAATTGTTCTGATGACCTTTAACAAACCTCGTTCTTCTTCCAAAAACTTCTCAAGATTCCTTCCCTCAATGGTGAAGAATAAAAAATATGATATTTGAGAGATTATTTGAGTAAATATTTTGTTTCTGTTACGGGCCAGATGTTTCAATTATAAAATATCAAAATCTGTCGGCAAAAAAATCTAATAAAGCATTTTTCTCTCCAATATTATTTAGTTCCTTCTGCGCAAAATTCATTCATGAATGAGAGAGAAAAAAATAAACTACTTTATTCTTAATAACCGTTATTTGATATTGTAAACTCGCCAGGTGAGTGAGTGTATGCAACACGAGTAATGTTGACAATCCAGCTAACCTAGTGAACCAATATGTAACTATGGTGATCAATCTGAGTGTCACAATCTTACTTGTAACGAGCCCTTGTAACTTCCTAGACGTAAATATGTGCACGTATATATTAACATTCATGATAATTAACGAGAAGGAATTAGCGCGCCATCTGCATGTAACATATGAAACTATTTTAGCGCGATTTATTTTTTCTTTTTCAAATCAATCCACCACTGTTTTTACTACAATGATAAAAATTTTGGGAGGGCCTGGCTCATCAGTGGTGAACCCTCCCAATAGTTTCGTCGGTTTAATCTACCATACCACTCTAACATTGTTATTCTGCTTATATGTAGCCTGCACTTTGGATGATTTCCAGGTTAAGGAAACAACGGACATAGCATATTTCTACTATCCTAAAATCTAATGTTCATAGTTTTCTTAACTACTTTAACCACGATATTATCTAAAGTTAGGAATATGCATATATAAGCAAATTAACCCCCAATACAATATTGGAACGATATGGCCGACTGGCGAAACCGCTGTGAAGGTTCACCAATGATGAGCCTAGCCCTTCCAATTTTTTTCAGCACATTAAGAACAGTGGTAGGTTATTTATTTTTAAAATAGAAAAATCGTGCTAAAAATATCTTTATTTATTATACATTAATAAGAACTCTGAAGCCGTTCATTCAATAATAAAAGCCTGCTCGTGTTTATTAACAATCCTGATGTACCGAAACGTTGATACAAATAAAAATTCTTCTGGTCGAGGTATCAATTTAATATTATGTAAATATATATATTATTTATTTATATGTATTTATTTTTGAGAATTTCTTTAAGAACTATTTTTAAATGCGTGTGGTGGATATATACTAAGCGAGTTTGGAAGTAAATTCCCAAAAGACAAAATGACCAAACACGCCAGCTAACCCACACAAACACCAAATTACCATCGCCGCGGGCCTAGCTCCCTTGGTGCGGAGCGCTCATGCCACATCTCCGATAATCCGCATTTCCTAATGTTTTGATAGGGTCTCGCATTTGGGAAATTGTTTTACAATATCTTCTCTTCTGATGGCGGCGTAATGTTCCTTTTTACCATTCCATTTGGCAACACTGGTTGGGAAGAGTTCGTCTGCTCACTATAATTCCCGCTCGTTGGAATTCTTTCTGCTTTATTTTTCCTCTTCCTTTTTTTAAAGAAGCATATATGGTTCAGGAGAGTAAATGTATGTACAGATAATGAGATAAATAAATATTTTATTTCTAAACAATAAATTTAAGTTTTCTGAAATAATAAGAGCCTATTTGTATCTTTTTAAAATTATTTATCGTTATAAAAATGTTTTTTTAATATTTTCTTTATACTTGATATTCTACTAACTTACACTAAAATTTATTGTCAAGATGCTGAAGGGTAGTTTTTATGCGTAAATTTTTGCTAAAACAATTATGATTAGTCAAAATTCACTGAGGCAAAATCATGAGTCCGAAATTTAAACTATTTTTAACGTGTGTGATTCTTTTTAAAATAAATCCATTTTCTACTGCCCTTACTGCAATGAAAAATTAATGGGAAGGCCTGGCTCATCAGTGGTGAACCCTTCCAGCGGTTTCGCCAGTTTAATCTACAATACCGCTGTAATATTGCATTGGGCTGTTTTGCTTTTATACTGATACTGAAGCTGACCTCTTAGAAAAGGCATTTTGAATAAACTACGGACAAAAGTTTTAAGATTTCTTATTTTAAAAAGAAAATTGTTTTGTTTTAGAAAGAATCATGCGTTTCAAAAATAGTTTTAATTTCTGATAACAGATGGCGCGCTAATGCATCATGTTAAAACAATAGGTCAGTCATCTAATTTACATATATTTTTAGGTTTTAATATAAGGCTATGTTTAACTATCAAGGGGGATGTGTGATATATGTTTAACTACTTGTAGTTCTGAGGCATTAGAATAAATGATTTCCTTAGCATAGTACTCTTTCTTGTGGAGTATGATGACGTACTTAGGAGGGAACGTACTAATGCGGGTAGAACAGTGGTCAAATTTGACCGATGCCTGAAGAATACTCAGCCAAATAGTCCCATTCTCATTTCGGTTCCAAATCCTCCAATAATATTTAAAGCCTTGTGGCAATTCCGGCGCGGCCATCTTGTTAAACGGTCTCCAGGGAGGCCGCACGCCAATGGCCAATTATGTTTGCGGTGAAGTTTATTTCATTGTGTTCGGCTGCTGCAATTTGACTTCATCGTCTGCTTCCTTCGGATTGGCCAATTTTCTTCCATTGGAGATTATGCCAGGTCAGTATGCCATCTGTTTGATTTGTTCTAATTTATGTGCAATGGTATTTCGGTAAAGTACTGCATCCATATCATTTTAAGTTAATTCTACGATATTGTAGGTTGTGATTATGCGGTCCCATCTAATGTGCATATATTTATGGTTAGCCAATAATTTAAACAGCCAATAGCAATAATATGAGCTTTGGACAAATGACACATTAGTCGCAAATTGATATTCTATAAATATTTCCAATAATGTAGGGTGATTGGAAAAACAAATATTTCTTCATATATTACAGTGCAAAATTATCCAGACGTATATTCACCTTAATTACGCGTATGATTCTTTTTAAATATATAATTAGGTTATCATTGCAGTAAGGGCAATATTTTTATATATTTAGAGTAATCATACGCGTCCTATATAGTTCGAATTTCCTATACTAGTAGACTGTTGGTACCAGTATATAACTTTTTCCCGCGTGGGTTCGGCTAGTTCTCTTCGTCTGGTGCCTCACTGGGTAGCGGATAGAGAAATGGGTGGTACCGGAGAAAATAAATGCCCGAGGTGGTCCAAAGACTGTGGCAGGTTCTTGGGGCACAGTGCCAGCCCCAATGTTATCACATGGTCTATGATGAGACAGTGGACTAGACGACGCACATACGAGGAGATTGTAGAGGAAGGCACTGAAGAAGGGAGATATGGAGAGACCGTGTGGCCCACCCTCAGTATAGGAAGGCACTGAAGGAGGGAGATATGGAGAGACCGTGTGGCCCACCCTCAGTAGAGGAAGGCACTGAAGAAGGGAGATATGGAGAGACCGTGTGGCCCACCCTCAGTAGATGAAGGCATTGACGAAGGGAGATATGGAGAGACCGTGTGGCTCACCTTCAGTAGAGGAAGGCACTGAAGAAGGGAGATATGGAGAGACCATGTGACCCACCCTCAGTAGAGGAAAACACTGAAGGAGGGAGATATGGAGAGACCGTGTGGCCCACCCTCAGTAGAGGAAGACACTGAAGGAGGGAGATATGGAGAGACCGTGTGGCCCACCCTCAGTAGAGGAAGGCACTGAAGGAGGGAGATATGGAGAGACCGTGTGGCCCACCCTCAGTAGAGGAAGGCACTGAAGGAGGGAGATATGGAAAGACCATGTGGCCCACCCTCAGTAGAGGAAGGCACTCAAGGAGGGAGATTTGGAGAGACCATGTGGCCCACCCTCAGTAGAGGAAGGCACTCAAGGAGGGAGATTTGGAGAGACCATGTGGCCCACCCTCAGCAGTTGAAGACACTGAAGGAGGGAGATATACCCTTTACTTTATTATAAAGTCAAAAATGCCACTATCAACATAAAAATTTATCGAAGTCAAAATGGCGTTATTAAAATAAAAATTGATCATTTTTAAATTACTGGGGTTTTCCCAGAAATATAATAATGTTTTTCATACCAAATATAAATAACCTCTCCAAAAAAAATCATGTCTGTAAAAATTAACGTAATGTTTTCAAAATGATAACCAAAGTTTTTTCAATAATATATAAAAACCCTTCAAACCTATAAAATTCTTAAATATTCAAATTGATAAATGTTCTTTTAAATTTTATATAAAAATGAATTTAAAATTCGAAAGAGTGTAATAAATTTTTTGATATATTGTTAGATTAATAATACAAAAACAGGTTACACGAATTGTTATGGATAAATATTTTATTCGTTTTTTTTTCTTCTCTCTTTTACACATAGAATTTGTATTTCAGTGTACATTCTATAGGCGTAAAATGATATAAAATGAAGTCATCAAATCATAATATCGTAGCAGAATATTTTATATATAAGAACCTCATTACCAATTTCAATAGTTTGTTACATAGAAACTTATTTCCTATCTATTCCAATATGCTAATATGTTGGAATTTTTTCGGATCTAAATAATAATAATAAATTACTTATTTTATACATGACGCAATATAAGATTTATTTGATCATACTATATAAAATTTGGAAAAAAAGTTAGAAAATTGGCAATAAAAATTGAATGCAAGTTCGTTATAGATTTTCTAGCGTTTACACTCATGGACAAAACTTAAGAAAGTGGAAAGTCTTTGAGGTCGTTGGTCGTCTGCTTTTTTTTTTTTTTTTTTAAGGAGACCCAGGCAATTTTGTTCAAACTTGGTTATTTCGTGTATCTTCAATAAAAATCACTGTAATAACTTTCAGAGTTATTGTCTAAATTCCAATATACATGCTAAAAAGTACAACTTTCTTAAGTTTTTTTTCATGAGCGTAGTCCACATTAAAGAGTTATGTTTAACATTGAGATACCAAAGTCGAAGATCCAAATTTTTTTTTTTATTGAAAGATTTGTGTTTTGCTGTTTCGGGGATCCACCAGCGATTTCCCTTCTTTGGTCCTATTACTATGAAGCTATATTTAGCTTATATCCAATAGCCATTTCCTTTAATATTTTATTGGGAAAACCACTTGTACTTTTTTCTTTGTGAGTCAAATATTTATATATAATTAAATAAATATCCAGATAAATTTTATAATAACATATAAATATTTTATAGAGAAAACGTTTATATTTATTTATAATACTGCACAACATTATATTTTCGGAATCTTTTTTTTTTATATGGTAGAGAAGTTTATTTATATTGTTTGTTAATAATATTTCCTTATTGTTCAAATATTGTATTTTATATCAAACTATTATTATTAATTAATGAAATCATGAATTTTATATTTGTGAGAAACTCCCTGTAAATAGAGTTGTTAATAAATGAATTTCAAGGATTCTACCAAATCCCAGATTAGTTTATAATTCTACACAGCTCAATCTTAGAAAAAGGTACAATATATTTTTTTATTTGAAAATTACATGTAAATATAATTTTATTTCTAAGCACGGCTCTACTTTTCATTATTTTTTTAAGTTGCGATAGGATGATATTTTCATGTACTAAAAGTGGCACCTCTCCCCTTAAACACATTTTTGGCCAATTCGACCGATTTCATAACTCTCGTCGTAGGATGTTATTAAATTGAACCCCCCCCCCCCCCCCCCCTCATACTGATTAGGTTCAGAGCCTGAAATCGTCGTGGTATACAGGTTAGTTTGTGTCTGAATTTGCCAAAACTGGTGTTGTAGCTCATTTCTTATCACCAACTCTACGTTTTGTACTGGAGTGATAACCTAAAATGCATTGCTTCAATCAAATTTTAAAAGGAGAGGTACCATTTTGGTGCATATATATTCAGTATATTTGAAAAATAAGAAAAAAAAATAGAAAAATGGCCAGGTGTTGACATTACAAACAAAAAAAGGGCATATCCTGACCGCTCACATGAGCATTTTAGATGGAAGAGCGCCATCTAGTGAAGCAAAAAAAAATAACTAAATGTTGATTTAACTTGCTTTTAGTTAGTTGTTGTTTGTTCCACTAGATGGCATTCTGCCATCTAAAATGTTCATGTTAACGGTCAGGATATGCCTTTTTTCTTTCAATATATATGTTCCGAAAGAGGCAACTCTCCCTTTAAATGTGCATCAGAACGATGGCACTATTGCATCATAATTTTGGAAATGTGTTTCTTTTCATATATATCTTCAAATATCTCTACAGACCTTACTTCAATGATAAACGTTTTTGAACGAGAGGGCTTGGCTCATCAGAGTGGTGAACCCTCTCAGCAGTTTCGGTAAATTATTAATAATAATTACTTTTATCATTGCCGTAAGGTCTGTAGAGATATTAGATAATATATATATGAAAAGAAACACATTGTTAATTTATTGTTACAAAATTTATATCGATAAATGACAATTATATATATATAATACCATTATATTTTCCAAAATATCTTCAGGATACATATAATTTCAAGCAGTCGTATTTTATAAAAAATGATTCCATTAACAGGATTTAATCGAGAAATATGTAGTAAATCCACTGCGCCAGTTTTATTTTCGACATTTATTTGTAATTTTATATATGATCCTAGTAAATTTTATCTTCAGTCGCCATATGGAAGATTTTTAGAGAGGAAAATATTTTTATAGGATGTGTTCGCTTCTTTTTTTATATACGTAATAACTCTCAAATATATATATATATATATATATAAAGTTTTTTTTCCTTCTTTACTTTGATTAAACATTTTTATGTATAAAAAAGGCATCTCCTGATCATGAAGTTGTTGATGGCTTGCGCCATTTATCGGATGGCTGCAACTTGTAGCTCACGATCAGAAGATATTTTTTTCTCAATTTATTCACCTGATCCCAGTACAATATCACTTTTATACATTTTTTCACATTTTTATTTATGTTCAAACCTTCTTTTTTTTCATATTATTATTTTAAACAATTTTATTCAAATTGAAAAGGTTTACAGATAGTATTTTTAAAAAATTGTTTAAATCCTAAAATTTTCAAACGTTTAAATATATGAATAGAAATGTTTAATTAGGGTAAAAAAACTCTATAATAAAAATGACTTTAAGAATTGAAAAGAAAAAGATGTTTTCGTTTAAATTTAAATATAATAAATTAAATTATTGTCCACATATCCACCACCTTTATTTTAAATATTTGTACATTTTATGTTAATAAAACACTCTCTATAATTTAATTGGTATACGTAAATGTTTTAGCTAAACCTTATTGTCTCAAAGAGAGTCTATTTAATTATCTTTAAGTCATTTATAAATACCACTATATAACAATAGCACAATATTTTGTGCGCATTTCTATATCATTGTATTTAGAATTTTTCAGTTTGTATGAATAAGCTTTTATTTTTATAATTGAATATTTTATTTGCTCAAAGTATCATAACCCATTTAGACGCATATATTTCGTTTCAAAATGACAATTTTTAAAAACAAGATATCAACATTTAAAGCTTGATCGCATTAGTGCGACATCTTTTATAAGAAAATTTGAGCTTTTATGACGCGCATGTTTCTTTTAATATAAAGAAATTTTATACTACCTTTTACTTCAATTATAAACATAATGGGAGGGCCTGGCTCATCAGTGGTAAACCCTTCCAGAGGTTTCGCCAGTTTAATCTATCATAACGGTCTAATACTGGACGCAATTTTTTTTTCTTTTATAAAGGTACTAAGAATGATGATGAACTCTTGAGAAAATGAACTTTTGTGGAGAAGGTTTTCCAAACGACTTAAGGACATAAATTTTACAAGAGTTAACTTCAGTGTTGGTATAAAAGTAAAACAGCCCAATACAATATTAAAGCGGTATTGTAGATTGAACCGCTTGAGGGTTCACCACTCATTAGCCAAGCCCTCCCATTATTTTCAACATTGCAATAAAAGCAGAAGAAATTGTTTTGTTTTAAAAGAAACATAAGCGTCATAATTAATTCAAATTTCCAATAAAAGTTCGGTTTTAAAAAGTTGATAATTTTGAAAACAAAAGGGCGTTTATACCTTGTAATTTATATTTAAATATATTGGCTCTATTCTATATTTCAAAAGTCGATACCTATTATTTGCAGAAAAAATATTTATACTAAAAATCACATCTTTTTTTTTTTCGTGTTATTTTATAACTAGTATTATATAGAGTGGATATATAATAATTGCGGCATTTTTAAAAATATATATTGCATTAAAATATTCGTCAAAAGATCATTAATATAAAAACAATGGTTGCCTGTAAAGTCGGTTTTACGGGCGAAGATTTTACGTGACAACGGTAGAATATTTATTGATATGAATATAATTAAATTGCACAATAGGAACAAGGAATTGAATGAAAATAAGAATTGCACAAATTTTAACTATAGAAATATATTTTGTTTACTAAAACATTGTACATGTAAACTTAAACTTAACTAATTCCTATTTGAGTGATTTTGTTGAGGATAGGACGATGATAGGAGAAATATGAAATGAAAGGAAGTGTTTCTGCTGTAATGTGTCTTGCGAAAGTCAAGTCGATAGTTGTTCCTTTTAAATTAAAACATTTACTTATATTAGATGTTAAAATTCTTGCTCAACACAGTTTAAATAAAGTTTTCTTATATCTGCCACTTTTTCTTAATATTTGAAATTTTAAATAATCAATTCGAAAATCAAAACATTTATTCAGATCGAAGGTTCAAATTTTTGCTAAATAAATTTGAAACTATTTAAAATTTGTAAAATAATAATTAATTAATTAATTAATTTTAAACTAATAATTTACTTAACACTATCAACATTTATCAATAGTATGACATAACCTATATAAAAAAAACCAACAATTAGTTGATATTTTTTTATTCTGACAGATGTCTCGTTCGGTGACTCATCGTAACGTTACCGGGCGTTACACTTTTTCATAAGTGACTCCCAGCCGCAACCTAATTTAAGACGTTGTCACGTCAAAAAATAACTGTGTTACATTCGACATTTTCTCTAAGTGGTAGAGCAAAATATGGTAGATATGGATATAAGTTTGCTTAAGCATTTTCATTATCTGAAAAGAAAGCATCAGTTTCATTTTAAAAAACTATACCAAACGCAATTTTTAAAGAAAAAATATCGGAAAGTCCACAATAATTATGTACCGACTCAATATTGTCGCAATTAGTTGGCTTGTAAGAAACTTCGCAATTAAAGATGAAATTGTAATCATGCAAGTATTTTTTTACCATCCAAAATGGTAGATAGAAAAAGAATAGATCAATTATTTTTCTAACTAATATGAATTTTAATAATAAGAAGAATAAAAATTAAATAGTAATATAAGATTATATATACTAAAAAATAAATTATATAAACTACAAATAATAAACAAATAAATTAAAAATTTAGTGAAAAAGAATTAATATTTACCGGAAAGGCTTCTTCTCATACTAGGAATGCATCGTCTGATTTCACGGCCGCGTTACCAGATTTTTTAAAAATTCAATGAATATTTATTTTAATTTACTCTAATACGTAAATTTTGTGACAATATATTATTCGCATTCACATGTGAACTGCTGTATAATTTACACTTTTTTCTGAGTATTTTCTCTCTTAATATTTTTCCGTGTTCCATGTCACCTAGTCACCCGACAAATGACTTTTGACACGAAGTTTCCAATTTGACACTTGATCACAAGTCAATCTATATTTTAATCTCCCTAAAATTGTTTTTTTTTTTTCTCTAATTGAAATGAGGCGCCAACACCCGTTATAACAAAATAAGATAGTTTATAAAAATAAACATATATATTGATTCTATATATACCTTTTTAATTTATTATAAAAACATTTTTTTATTTTAAAAAATAAGGATTTTTTATTTGTAAACATATATAAAAGTTTTAAACTTTTAAGACAACATTTAAAAGTATACTAATGACATTTTTGGCACAAAATATTAACCTTTTAAATATTAATATAGCGACTAGTTTAAGATTTATAAAACAAAATTTTAAAGTTTATCAACAGCATTTTGAAATATAATACCGAAGTTTTTAAGTTTCAAAGCCACACATTTAATATAAAACATAACCATTTTATAGCTTTAAAAACACATTATGAATTTAAATAACTATATTTCGACATTAAGTGTGATAACATATTTTCGATTTTAATTGAAATCTTCTTAAGGAAACCTTCATATTTAGTAAGTTTTTATATATTTATATCCCTATATATTTTATTCCATAAAGCACATTTTGAGTACAATGTTTTTTTAGATATTATTTAATATATAAAATAATTATATATGTGATTATATTATATTATATCAAAATATTATTATACCTTAAACGCAAACCAAATATATGTACTAAAATAAATATTTAAAAGTTGGTAAAAATAGAGAATCTTCAATAAGAAATTTCCGTTTAAATCGAAAATGTTTTTATTTAACTACGCGAAATATTGTTATTTAATATTTGATAATGTTACTTTTAAACTATAGAATGGTGTTTTTTGCATTAAGTAAAGTTTTAAAACTTTAAAAGGCTGTCATTTAAATTTTAAAATGCCTGTTATTTAACTAAAACATTTGTTTATTATTGCTTAAAATATTCGCTATTAAACTATCAGATGTTTATATCATACCTTTAAAAAATCAAAAATATCATTGTGTGAATTCAAAACGAATCTTAAAATTTTCACCAAAGACATTTTTTTTATTTTGTGTATATATATATAGTTTTTACACTTTATAATCCATTTAAATTTTAAAAACAATATTTTAAGTCATTAAAAACATTATTTGCATATATAATTGCATAGAGAAAACTTATTAATACAATATTTTATTATTTTTGTAGACATTTTTCATATTGAATAATTTTTCAAGCATTTTTCGCACATTCTATTACATAAAGCATTAAAACTATCTCTGACCTTACTGAGATGATAGAAAAATCAGATAAGAGGGCGTGACTCATAAGTGGTAAACTCTTTCAGTGATTTCGCTAAATTAAACTCCAGACCGCTTTACTCTTGTTTTGGATTGTATTATATTGTACGAGAAATATAGAGGGAACGCAAGGGCATTGCTGCCTATATCGTCCCTGGCTTGGTGAGCCGAATTTCTATTCTGTACGAGAAATATAGAGAGAGAATGATACATTTAAATATGAAAAATTATTTCTAAAAAGAAAAGATTTTAAATTATTTTTTTGCTATTTACATATATATTAATTATACACTTTAATAATAATTCTCTCTCATTATTTTTTCAAATAGCTTATTTTCCTTTTTTTTTATAAGGAAATAAACTCAAGTTTTAAAATGGCGTGCTTTATATTATCTTTTTGAAAAATAACATACTTAGAGAGTTATATAATAAATCTTGACTCTCTTAAACACACTCACACACACCTTATATAAAAATTTAGTTTCGTATTTTTCTTTTTTTATATCTAAAAGATATTTAGTTCTTTAAAAATATTTCAAGAAAATCCAAAGGATTATATTTCGGGAAAAATAATTGAAGTCAAAATATAGCTTAACAAAAAGCCTATGCAAACAACCGTCTGCCAAAAAAATTGAAATAAAATTCGGAAACTTAGAAATTCCCTATTTATTTATGGGCCTTTTTTCAGTGTTTACAATAATGGTAGCACATGAATAATAAATTTAGGAATTGATTTCTTAAAAAATCTGAAAACAAAATGTTTTATTTCTTTATATTCTGGTTACAATTTTGTATCTTAAACAACTATAATTAGTGATTTAAAATGTCCTACGTAAATTCTTTAATTATGTTTCTAGAAAATATACACTGCATATTGTAATTGAAAGGGTACAAACAGTAGGGATTTAGTAACAATGTACTTGTATTTTATAATCAGAGGATGTCTATGAATATCTATAAAAAAATGTGATTTTTTACATTTGACCATAATCTACATATCGTTTGAAATATTTTATTGGCTTATTATTTTACTTTTTTTATATAATTTGTCATCATAAAATATCTAAATGTTTAACTACTTATATATATATATATATATATATATATTAATATAGGTGTTTTTATTTATTAAATGTTTGCATTTTTTACTGAATTCGAAATGCAAAGCGTAATATTCTCCGTCTATATAGTAAAAGATCATTTTTGACTTGCCACTTATTATGGTTAAGAGTTTACTCTCGAGAAAGGTTATGTGATAAATTTCTAATTTGGAGATCCTGTTGTATCGTTAGAAATGCGGTTAATTGACAATAAAGAGTTGTAGATTTTGTCATACTGTGGGAATCACCAAGGCGGGGTACAGCCTGCACAACGCTGACTAGGGCCAACAACCCGAAATGCGTTCGTGGTTGGCTTTTCATGATTTATCAAAAGAATGGGTTGGCTAAATATCAGGGAACAGACTAAGTCAACGTTTAGTTGATTTCTGTTCCACTAGATGGCGCTCTGCCATTTAAAAAGCTCATGTGCTCGTGGTCAGCTCTAGAGAGCTGGGCATCTATAGAGAACAAAAATAGTATTAATAGAAAAATAGATATACCCCAATCATACCTACAGATAAAACAGAAACAGTAATTATAGAATATATACAATATTATTTTAATTATATAAAAATTTAAAAATTAATCATATTTTCAATAAATGGTTTGACCACACTACTTTATTCAAAACCTCGCCATTCGTGCATCGCGTGGATGATTTGTTTACAGGGTTAGAATCCCCGAGGAAGATAGGCGAACAGCCTCATCGAAATATTGGAAGCTATAATAAATATTTTTGATCCAAAATAAGCGTTATTAATTGTAAATATATATATATATATATATATATATTGTGTATATATATATAATGTATACAAGGTCTTCATTGGTGGCGCCCACCGCGAGAAAGACTCCGCCACCGATGGACTGCAAAAGTTCTTTCCCACAGAGTGGGCAGGTCGATGTGGCTGGCGTTACCCAACACAAGACCAAGATGGTACTTGTAGATGGTAGCATTCGCCACAGTTGTGTGAGAGAGAGAGAGGCTTGTTTAATAATTATCTTTTGTAATAATGGAGATAATCTTCCGTTTTTGTATATCTTCTGATGACCTATTCAAGTCTGACTATATTCTAGCTTCAATTTATCATCATCAAAAGAATACCTGTAAATATGTAAATGTGGTTGTTTCCTGTTGCGATCCACATACCGGTATATTGTGACCTTTTAAAACTTGTTCAGTTATGTACATTCTGATATCCTTCATTTCTTGCCAGTACTTGGCAGTAACTGCTGCTCCCTGGTAAGGATTCAAATATAAATAAATAAATATTAGATATGCAAAATTGGCATCGGCTTTTGAAATAAATTAAAACACACAATACATTTATCTCTGCGCCGACCGCTCATATTCAAATCAGTGTGTGTCGGTGAAAGAGAGAAATGTCTCTGTGATATTATCCTCTCTCCCTCATATATAAATCAACTTGTTCTGTAAAAAAACGAGGAAATAAAAAACCTTACGGCCTGGAACCTCTAAACAAGGATCTGGAACTTCTCAGAACGGTGATAATTAAATAAAGTTGGATTACCCTGGGTACACCACGTGGAGGCTTTATTGTTTGAAATTGGCAACACTGTAATTCATACTCACTGTGTGTACCTTTAACTCACCGTCTATGTAACTTATATTTACCCTCTATAGGTACCTTTAACTCACTGTCTATGTAACTTAGACTCACCGTGTGTATATAGGTACCTTTAATTCACTGTATATGTAATTTATATTTACCCTCTATAGGTACCTTTAACTCACTGTCTATGTAATTTATATTTACCCTCTATAGGTACCTTTAACTCACTGTATATGTAATTTATATTTACCCTCTATAGGTACCTTTAACTCACTGTATATGTAATTTATATTTACCCTCTATAGGTACCTTTAACTCACTGTATATGTAATTTATATTTACCCTCTATAGGTACCTTTAACTCACTGTATATGTAATTTATATTTACCCTCTATAGGTACCTTTATCTCACTGTATATGTAATTTATATTTACCCTCTATAGGTACCTTCAACTCGCTGTATATGTAATTTATATTTACCCTCTATAGGTACCTTTATCTCACTGTATATGTAATTTATACTCACTGTGTATATAAGTACCTTTAATTCACTGTATATGTAATTTATATTTACCCTCTATAGGTACCTTTATCTCACTGTATATGTAATTTATATTTACCCTCTATAGGTACCTTCAACTCGCTGTATATGTAATTTATATTTACCCTCTATAGGTACCTTTATCTCACTGTATATGTAATTTATACTCACTGTGTATATAAGTACCTTTAACTGACTGTATATGTAATTTATATTTACCCTCTATAGGTACCTTTAACTCACTGTATATGTAAATTATACTCACCGTGTATATAGGTACCTTTAACTCACTGTATATGTAATTTATATTTACCCTCTATAGGTACCTTTTAATTCACTGTATATGTAATTTATATTTACCCTCTATAGGTACCTTTAACTCGCTGTATATGTAATTTATATTTACCCTCTATAGGTACCTTTTAATTCACTGTATATGTAATTTATATTTACCCTCTATAGGTACCTTTAACTCGCTGTATATGTAATTTATATTTACCCTCTATAGGTACCTTTTAATTCACTGTATATGTAATTTATACTCACCGTGTATATAGGTACCTTCAACTCACTGTATATGTAATTTATATTTACCCTCTATAGGTACCTTTAACTCGCTGTATATGTAATTTATACTCACTGTGTATATAAGTACCTTTAATTCGCTGTATATGTAATTTATATTTACCCTCTATAGGTACCTTTAATTCACTGTATATGTAATTTATACTCACTGTGTATATAAGTACCTTTAACTGACTGTATATGTAATTTATATTTACCCTCTATTAACCTTTAACTCGCTGTATATGTAATTTAAACTCACTGTGTATATATGTACCTTTAATTCACTGTATATGTAATTTATATTTACCCTCTATAGGTACCTTTAATTCACTGAATATGTAATTTATACTCACTGTGTATATAAGTACCTTTAATTCACTGTATATGAAATTTATATTTACCCTCTATAGGTACCTTTAACTCGCTGTATATGTAATTTATACTCACTGTGTATATAAGTACTTTTAATTCACTGTATATGTAATTTATATTTAACCTCTATAGGTACCTTTAATTCACTGTATATGTAATTTATACTCACTGTGTATATAAGTACTTTTAATTCACTGTATATGTAATTTATATTTACCCTCTATAGGTACCTTTAATTCACTGTATATGTAATTTATACTCACTGTGTATATAAGTACCTTTAATTCACTGTATATGAAATTTATATTTACCCTCTATAGGTACCTTTAACTCGCTGTATATGTAATTTATACTCACCGTGTATATAGGTACCTTTAACTCACTGTATATGTAATTTATATTTAACCTCTATAGGTACCTTTAATTCACTGTCTATGTAATTTATACTCACCATGTATATAGGTACCATTAACTAGATGTATATGTAATTTATACTCACTCGGTATATAAGTACCTTATACTCACTGTATATGAAATTTATATTTACCCTCTATAGGTACCTTTAACTCGCTGTATATGTAATTTATACTCACCGTGTATATAGGTACCTTTAACTCACTGTATATGTAATTTATATTTACCCTCTATAGGTACCTTTAACTCGCTGTATATGTAATTTATATTTACCCTCTATAGGTACCTTTAACTCGCTGTATATGTGATTGTCACAAATTGTCGGACAGCATGTTCGAGAAGAGAGTGGTACTGAAATGTAATTTAAATTATTACAAGAAATTATAAATTATCATTGTCTATCTAATCATGCTTAATTAAAGTTATTGATGATCATTTGCATCAGTCTTTTATTTGTTGCTAACATGTGTATTTAAATAGTGCAATAGTTATATTGTACCTGCGTCCACGTCCCACGCAGGCCTGTACAGTATATTATATACCAGTTTATTATGCACCAGTAATTTTTTTATTTGTTAGATTAATTAAATTTCTCTAAACAATTAATTAATTGTTAATTGTAATTTTCACAATTAACAATTAATCAATTGTTAATCTTTAATAAATCATTTTAATTAATATTTGCCCAACACTGATAGGTACCTTTAACTCACTGTATATGAAATTTATATTTACCCTCTATAGGTACCTTTAACTCGCTGTATATGTAATTTATACTCACCGTGTATATAGGTACCTTTAACTCACTGTCTATGTAATTTATACTCACCGTGTATATAGGTACCATTAACTCACTGTATATGTAATTTATACTCACTGTGTATATAAGTATCTTTAATTCACTGTATATGTAATTTATATTTACCCTCTATAGGTACCTTTAATTCACTGTATATGTAATTTATATTTACCCTCTATAGGTACCTTTAACTCACTGTATATGTAATTTATATTTACCCTCTATAGGTACCTTCAACTCGCTGTATATGTAATTTATACTCACTGTGTATATAAGTACCTTTAACTGACTGTATATGTAATTTATATTTACCCTCTATAGGTACCTTTAATTCACTGTATGTGTAATTTATATTTACCCTCTATAGGTACTTTTAACTCACTGTATATGTAATTTATATTTACCCTCTATAGGTACCTTTAATTCACTGTATATGTAATTTATACTCACTGTGTATATAGGTACCTTTAACTCACTGTATATGTAATTTATATGCTCACACATATGTACTTTATACTCTATAAGTATATGTAATTTATATTTACCCTCTATAGGTACCTTTAATTCACTGTATGTGTAATTTATATTTACCCTCTATAGGTACTTTTAACTCACTGTATATGTAATTTATATTTACCCTCTATAGGTACCTTTAATTCACTGTATATGTAATTTATACTCACTGTGCATATAGGTACCTTTAACTCACTGTATATGTAATTTATATGCTCACACATATGTACTTTATACTCTATAAGTATATGCAATTTATATTTACCCTCTATATGTACCTTTAACTCACGGTATATGTAATTTATACTCACTGTGTATATAAGTACCTTATACTCACTGTATATGTAATTTATATTTACCCTCTATAGGTACCTTTAATTCACTGTATGTGTAATTTATATTTACCCTCTATAGGTACTTTTAACTCACTGTATATGTAATTTATATTTACCCTCTATAGGTACCTTTAATTCACTGTATATGTAATTTATACTCACTGTGTATATAGGTACCTTTAACTCACTGTATATGTAATTTATATGCTCACACATATGTACTTTATACTCTATAAGTATATGTAATTTATATTTACCCTCTATAGGTACCTTTAATTCACTGTATGTGTAATTTATATTTACCCTCTATAGGTACTTTTAACTCACTGTATATGTAATTTATATTTACCCTCTATAGGTACCTTTAATTCACTGTATATGTAATTTATACTCACTGTGCATATAGGTACCTTTAACTCACTGTATATGTAATTTATATGCTCACACATATGTACTTTATACTCTATAAGTATATGCAATTTATATTTACCCTCTATATGTACCTTTAACTCACGGTATATGTAATTTATACTCACTGTGTATATAAGTACCTTATACTCACTGTATATGTAATTTATATTTACCCTCTATAGGTACCTTTAATTCACTGTATATGTAATTTATATACTCACACATATGTACTTTATACTCTATAAGTATATGTAACTATTGTCTCTAAGAATCAATATAAACAATCGTTATCACATTAGGGTATAGAATTTCTTTTTAATATTTACATATTGGTTCAAGCCTTCGAACTTTATCTTTCTTCTCTACAAGTACTTAACTAATCACTACAATGACTTATATGCAGAAAGAAAGAAAATTCAAATCAATTAATTCTATGAAATTATCCTAATTATATGATAAACATGACGAGAGAAATTAAGTAGATAATTTTATAGATAAATATCATAAAAGAGATAGTTTATGCCATATTTTATACGTTAAAATGTTTATACTGTAATAGATATGCAAATATTAAATGTCGTTAATGATATATTTCACAACAAAACGTTGAAACGGTGGCTAATAATGAAATAAATAACTCACTAATTATTATATTCGTGTTATTACTGTGTTTGTGCGATCAAATTTCGCTAAATTATCATGAAAAACACTATAAAATATGTATTCATAATCAGCATATTTAAATTACCATATATCCATATATTAGTAATAAAAGAGTCAAAGAAACTAATGATATAATTACAATATTTTGGGGGCAATAATTATTATATAAAACTATCAAAAGATATATAATTATTAGATAAATATTTTGGGGCAGAAAAACACAAATAACGTTTATAAATCACCAATGTTAATATCAGCTCCGTGTGTATTTATATACACTCATGTATTAATCACAGGTTATATATATACCTGCACGCAGTCCGTAATAAATACGGTATTATTATATACCTATCCTGCCGCAGCTTCTTTTTTTTTTTTTCATTACACTTCCGTGAAGATGGCACGCGATCTTCTGATTTTTATTGATGTCCACCTTCTATCTTACCCATCAATAAAACCATCTGCCACCCATGCGCAACACCCTTTTTGTGTTTTTTAAAAATATATACAATCTTATAGAATAATAATTGAATTTTTCATAATAAGTCGGTGGACGAGTGAGTAACATCCTCGATTCCCGACAGTCATGAACCGGGATTGAATCCCGCGTTAACATTTTGTTTAATATGTGAATAACCTTCATATGTTATTCATTGTTTCAATTATCATAAAATAGGTTGTTCTTTTTGAGCGGTACCTAATAAAGTGATTTTGGAACCGAATTGAATTTTATTTTAAAATACAAGGTGCGTTCATTAATTTCCAGGACTGCTCTGTATCTTTGAAAAAATAAAACAAATAAAAAAACTAATTCAATATTTTTCAAAATATGCCCCTCCTGCCTCAATACACCCGTTCCATCTTTTTTTCCAATTGTCGAAGCAGGAGATAAAATCACTTTTTGAGAGGTTCCTCAAGGTTGCCTTCGATTCAGCTTGTATCATATCAACGTTGTCAAATTTCCGTCCTTTCAAGTTAATTTTCAATTTAGGATAGAGGAAAAAGTCATTGGGGGCTAAGTCGGGGGAATAGGGTGGATGAGGGATCTGTATGGTTGAATGCTTGGCCAAAAACTGCAAAACAACATGGGCTGTGTGCGGCCGCGCATTACCGACGTGAAGTATCCGGTCATTGTTTTGCCATCTTTCAGGTCTTTTAAGACGCACTGCCTCCCTTAAGCACCTCATTATCCCCAAATAAACAGATAGTCCAGTCACTGAAGATAATTCTTCTGTTAGATTTAATTAACTCCTTTATTTTGAGCTTGTTTTCCTCACAACGAAATGATCTTGGACGCCCAGTATGCTGATCATCGTTTACCTTTTCCCGACCTTTTTGGAAGCGTGAAAATCATTCAAAAGTTCTTGAACGGGATAAAGCTGCATCGCCAAAAGCTTCTTTAATCAATTCATACGTCTCAGTATCACTTTTTTTTCAATTTAAAACAAAACTTAATGCAGATTCTCTGCTCTTCGAAAATGGCCATTTTAAAATTAGAAATGCGAACCTTACAAGGAAGTTGTTTTGTTCTATTTTTAGATCGGCGCGTGCGCCACGAGACTCGTGCTTTCAGTCAGGTGTGGTCGAATGTCCAATATTCAACTCTGTAAAAAATATTTTCTCTAGCTTTTTTATTTATTTTATTTTTTAACCAGTCCTGGAAATTAATGAACGCACCTTGTATATATACATACGTGATGCATTAGCGCGCCATCTATTATGAAAATTCGAAATTATAGACGCGTATGATTCTTTTAAAAAATAAACAATTTTATACTGCCCTTACTGCAATGGAAATGATGATGAGCTAGTCCCTCCCATTATTTTTTTCCATTGCAGTAAGGGCAGCAGTTATTGTTTAATTTTTAAAAGAATCATGGGGGGTCGGTGGAAGGCTGGTTAAACCGTTTGGTTTTCGACCACTACGACCCGGGTTCGATTCCCGCATTGGACACTTTTTTCTGTTTAAAAAAAAAATGCTTCAATGGCCCCCGATTCTTGCAAAGGTTCAACCCCACCAGCGAGTGGAAGTAACCAAACGGGGCTCTGGCACATTTGTAAGTGCATAGTCGAACTGCTTTTCACATGTGTAGACATGTGGTGCGCTTACAGTAAAAGCAGTCGCTAACTACCCACCATGATTATCATGGCCTGTACCACGTGTATCTGGGATAAACAAAAAAAAAAGAATCATACGCGTCTATAATAGTTTCGAATTTGCATATACGTATGTGTTGGAAATCGAGCAATCCATTTTGATAACTTTGAATAACGCTTATTTTGGATCAAATATTTATTATAATTTCCAATATTTCGATGAGACAATTCGCCTATCTTCATCGGGGAATTCAAACCTTGTAAACTTATATACATATGTGTGAAGCATATATATTTTGGAAAATAGAAAGTTTAAAATTACTCAAATTGTTATTTGCAGTTTAAAAAATTAAACACGGCAACGCCTTATTTTTTATCTTAGCAGCGCGAGGCAAATGATTTTCATTATTTTCCAAAATGTTTTTAATATATCAAAGTGGCTTTTGCTTCTCAATATATTATTTCTTAAATAAATATTATTTTGATTTTCAAAATTTTTTGTCACTCATGTACATCTAAGATATAGGATTGCTCAATTAAACTGGTTGTAAAATATAGTCTTAATAATACTTTGTATTTAATGATATTAAACTAAATATGGAAATTTTTTTCCAGGATGACATTGATCTATAAAGATAAAGTTCATCTCTCCCGTCAAAATAGACGTCAAAACTTGACGCCATCTATTGACCGTCGCTGCAAACTAGCGAACTCAGGTCGGTGACAAAGCCACAACACCAGCTTTGGCAAACTGAGAAGCGTCCACCTGGAGACCAGGTATACAGGTTGTTGACTTTTTATCTGAATTTGATAAAACTGGTGTTGTATATCATTCTTTATCATCACTAGTAAAGCTTTTTACTAGTGGTCCACAGACCTTCTGTCTTTCCTCCCCCATCTACTCTTCACGGGTTTTTGCCTCTGGATCCTGTGTGCCCTTTACAACTACAACGACTGCTTCACAAATCACCACATACATATATATGTCATCGGTAATATTTTTATAAAAATAAATTATAATCATCCAAGTATTATTGTGTTAAATTTTTTTGTTTTATTATGATGCACTAGAGCGCCATCTGTTTTCAAAATTCGAAACTATTATAGACGCGTATGATCCTTTTTTTTTTTTAAAATAAACCATTTCTACTGCCCTTACTGCCTTAATTTTTTCTAATGCAGTGGTAGATTAAACTGGTGAAACCGCTGGGAGGGTTCACCACTGATGAGCCAGGCCCTCCCATTATTTTTTTAATTGCAGTAAGGGCAGTAGAAATTGTTTATTAAAAAAAAATCATACGCGTCTATAATAGTTTCGAATTAATTTCAATATTGTGTTTATCCAATGTTTATTTATATATATATATTTTTTTTAATGACTGTTCTTTTATTTATTTATTTTTTTGCTAAAATATTAAAATCAATAATTACCGCACTATATATACTTTGTGGAGCTCATATCTTTATATTTTAAAAGTGATTTAAATTTTTGTGAATTGACAAAATCCCTGGCTATATGACGTAGGCAGAATTGTTTCCAACATTTCGTCAAATTAATTAAAAATTACGAACACTATATTTGAATTTTTTGAAGTTTTACAGCGAGAGGGATTAGCGATTTCCCGCCAATTCTGCTATAATGTCGGCTGCCGTGTTGGCACCATAAGCTGCTGACTAACTCTTTTGACTTTGTTGCTAGATATTTTATGCAGAATTATCCATTGTTGTGGGAAAAATACATTTTATAATAAACAATCATCGACTTAGAAACAAAAATATAAAAATTTATTTATTTTGAATTTTCTAATTTTTTTTTTATTTAGAATTGATTTAACACCCTATTTCAATTGGGATATTTCTGTGATTGGAACGAAGTCATTGCCATTATTTTGAAGAACATCTGCTGTACAACAACGCCTGGTAGGCTAAATTCAAATGTTTATATTATTTACTTACAAATCCTATCCACAAAATTGATCTTTTTTCCCGCCAAATTATTTGAATTGATAATGATGATCATCACATGTTTAATCAACGATCATTTAATTGAATTGATTTAATTGATTGAGTTTTTATTTAGAAAAATATTGTTGGGAAGGATAAACAAAAGATTAATTTTTAAAAAGGCAGAAATATATATTTCAAAGTTTAATCCTAATGTTATTTTTATTACATATTTTCTTCCTATGATTAATTTTAGATGAAGAATTCCTAAATTAACATGTTATTTACAAATTGGATAGAATGATACCAGCTAAATAACTTTATTTTAAATGGTACCTGATAGCTAGCAATAAATATGTATATATATATGTTTCTATGAAAATGTTAATCTGCAAGACGCAGGTTATCATCATCCCTTTTTGATTTGTTTTTGTCACTTTTTGGCGTTCCGAAAATAAACAATAAAAGGCTGTATCAGACTTTACTAAGACAATAAAGATTTGCTAAAAATAAATGTGTACGAAGATGTTGCATTTGGCGACGAGGATATAAGAGTAAGTACCCTCGAATTTTGAAGTAAATATTTTTAGAAAATATCTTTGATTTTGCGCATATAATTGAAAGTAAATTTTAAAAGACACAAATTGCAAAGTTTTAGGATGCAAATTTAAGAAGGAGTGAAAAAAAATGGCTAGTTACCAATTTAAGGAATATAATGAGGAAACTGAAACTTTTGAAACGTTTTATGAACGATTGGAACAGTTTCTCATATTGGAGGAGGCAGGGGATGAGAAGAAAAAGGCTTATCTCCTAACCCTCATGGGAAGTAAAACATATGGTGTTTTGAAGAATTTGTGCAGTCCTATTCTACCTAAAGATAAAACTTTTGATAACCTAATAGATATCTTGAAAAGGCACTTCTCTCCAAAGCGCTCAATTGTAGTAGAGAGGTTCATTTTTTTTTAAAGAATGCAATTAAAGGAAGAAAGCATCTCGGATTACTTGGTGGAAATTAAGCGTTTGGCTTCCTCATGCAACTTTGGAAATTTTCTGGAGGATTCTTTACGTGATAAAATGGTTTGTGGATTATATAATGCCAAAATACAAAATAGAATTTTGTCGGAGGGCGACATTTCTTTAGCTAAAGTAATTGAGATAGCATTATCTATGGAAGCGGCCGAGAAAAATACAAAATTATTTCACTTGGAGCAGGGTGAAGATTGTGTAGATAAGTTGAGGATGGAACGCAAGGTTGAATCAAATTTCCAGAATGGCAAATGTAAACATTGTGGTAAACAGCATAAAGAACTATGTAGATTTAAGGAGGCGATATGCTTTAAGTGTAATAAAAAAGGACACATTGCCTCAATATGTTGGAGCAGTAGAAGAAATCTAAGGCAACATCAGAATCAGCCGGGAAATATACATCAGATAGGAGACCAAGAAGAGGAGGAAGAGTATGTCCAGAAAATTATAAGCGTGACGATACCTGAGTATAAAATTAATTTTGCCTCAAAAAAGTGACCCTCCCTATCTGATGGAGTTAAAAGTAGAAGGAAACTTTATTAAATTTGAAATGGATACGGGTAGTGGTCTAACACTGATATCAGAAAAGGATTTTAAAAATAGTCTTCAACACTTGAAATTGGAAAAAGCGAGTATTATTGTAAGAACTTATGATGGTACCGTGGTACCCATTCTGGGTAAAATCAATGTCAAAGTGGAGTGTCAAGATATTACTTACAAACTTAGAGCGTTGGTGGTGAAAGGAGAAAAGAGGGCTTTGATGGGAAGAGAATGGATAAATAGATTGAAATTGGGTTGTTTCGCGGTAAAACATATGCCTGTGGAAATTACCATTGAGGAAATTTTGAAGGAAAATCAAGCCCTATTTGTGGAGACAACCGAACCAATAAAAGGTTTCACATTTTCAGTAAACATGTGTGATGTGAATCCAATTTTCCATAAGGCTCGTCCGGTGCCTTTCGCCATTAGGCCAGCAGTTACTGAAGCATTAGACAAAATGGTGGCTAAGGGTTATCTATGTGAGGTGGCGAGCAGTAAATGGGCCACTCCAGTGGTTGTAGTGCCAAAGAAAAATAAAGAGATCAGAATTTGCTGCGACTTCAAGGTAACTCTAAATAAATATTTGGACACTGCGGCCTATCCCCTTCCCACACAGCAAGATTTATTCTCCACATTGGCCAAGGGAAAATACTTTTCTAAATTGGACTTGAGGAACGCTTATCTGCAATTAGAGGTGGACCCAGGCACCCGACCGTTACTAACGATAAATACTCATAAAGGGCTTTTCAGGTTTAAGAGAATGCCATTTGGATTGGCAAATGCGCCCAGTTATTTTCAATCTGTAATGGATAGGGTTTTGTCAGGTATAGGAGGCGTAATTTGTTATATTGATGATGTCCTTATAGCCACAGCATCAATTGAAGAACATCTGGCGTTGTTGAAGACTATATTTGCTCGCTTGGCGAAGTATAATATCAAACTAAAGAAAGAAAAATGCCTATTTTTGCAAAAAGAAATTGAATATTTAGGACATCTTGTCACGGAAGAGGGCATCAGACCTTTAGATCATAAGGTACAAGCAATACAGAAGGCCAAAACGCCTACGAATATCTCTGAATTAAGGTCATTTCTTGGTTTGGTAAACTTTTATGGGAAGTTCATACCCAATTTGCCAGAGCTTTTGAAGCCTCTTCATGAGCTTCTTCACAAAAAACGTCCTTGGGTTTGGACAAAGGAATGTGGAGAGGCCATTGACAAGTGCAAGAATAGCATTACCTCTGAGAGGGTGCTAGTCCCTTATGATGCGACTTTGCCATTGTGTTTGGCCACTGATGCATCGCAGATTGGAGTGGGCGCTGTGTTGTCACATATTATAGAAGGCCAGGAGAGACCGATTATGTTTGCCTCACGGACTTTATCGGTAGCAGAACAAAATTATTCTCAGATTGAGAAGGAGGCTCTAGCCATTATTTATGGAGTTACCAAGTTTCATCAATTTATTTATGGAAGAAATTTTATTCTTATTACAGACCATAAGCCATTGGTGACCATTTTGGGCTCAAGATCAGGAATTCCCACCTTATCTACTTCAAGATTGCAGCGTTGGGCGCTTATTTTGCCAGCTTATACTTACGATATTAAATTTCGAAGAACTCAAGACCATGGGAATGCAGATCTTCTGTCACGTTTTCCTGTGGGCTGTGAAGAAATTCCAAGATTAAATAATGTCTATGCTTTATCCTATGTGGAAGAATTGCCGATCACAGCAGAGGAAATTGCCACGGAAACTGAAAAAGACGAAGTGCTCTCATTGGCCAAATTTTATACTCAGCAAGGCTGGCCTGAAAAGGTGGCTGATCACCTCAGACCTTATTTTCAAAGGAAACTTGAGCTAACTGTAGATGGGGAGTGTTTGGTTTGGGGAATGAGAGTTGTCATTCCACCATCTCTCAGAATAAAAATGTTGAACTGTCTTCATGAGACTCATTCCGGTATGAACAAAATGAAGGCTGTAGCAAGATCACATTTTTGGTGGCCAAATCTAGATACCCAAATCGAGTTTTTGGTAAATAAGTGCAGAAGCTGTCAGCAATCCCAGGATGGGCCAAATAAAGGAAAATGGCAACCCTGGAAATGGTCAACCAGACCTTGGCAAAGAATTCACATTGATTTTGCAAATAAGGAAAACATTAATTTATTAATAGTAGTAGATAGTCATTCAAAGTGGATCGAAGCCATCCCAATGAGAGAGACCACCACACGCAAAACCATTGAGCAACTACGGCGACTTTTTTCTTCCTATGGTCTACCGGAGGAACTTGTATCTGACAATGGACCTCAGTTTACTGGTAGTGAAATGAAAGGTTTTCTGGAAGGAAATGGAATTAAGCAAACATTGATCCCGGCGTACCACCCGCAAAGTAATGGCTTGGCGGAAAGAGCGGTTAGAACAATTAAGACTGCCCTGGATAAAAATAAAAGGAAAATTGGGGATACACACACACCATTCAAGACACCTTATCAAAAGTTCTTCTGGCATATCGAAGCACCCCGCATGTGACAACGGGAAAGACTCCATCAGAGCTCTTTATTGGGCGTGCGCTTCGAACCAGAGTATCGTTGATACATCCCAGCTTGGCATCTAGAGTTAGGGACCAGCAAGCCAGGCAAATGAAGTATGATCGGCGAACCCATTTGGAAGAATTCCAGATAGATGATTTAGTGTGGTGTAAAAACTTTAGAGGTGGTGATAAATGGATCCCAGGAAAAATTGTGGGCAAGAAGGGAACTAGAGTCTACACCATTTTGATCCACGGACAGGTAAAGGCCTATCACAGGGATCAAATTAGAAAAAGGTGGAGGAATGGTGAGGAAGATGAGAGTGGAGATGGAGAGCGTCAACCCGAGCACTCAAGAGGAGCAGGTCCCAGTGCCATAATCTCGGAGGTTGTACGAGACAGAGGTTATATGGAGTCGCTGTCGCCAGGACTAACTAGCCAGCGGTCGGATCAAGATTCAGAGGTTCAGAGTGATACAGACGATGGAAAGTCATTGGAGCCTCTTCGCTCGCTGGACCCCGAGGCCTTGAAAGAGGAGGGTCCTGTCCTAAGGCGGAACCCACCTCGAGCGAGGAGACCGCCTGTGAGATTTCGTGTTTGAAGAGAGAAGATGGTGATATATAGCTAGCAATAAGTATGTATATATATATGTTTCTATGAAAATGTTAATCTGCAAGACGCAGGTTATCATCATCCCTTTTTGATTTGTTTTTGTCACTTTTTGGCGTTCCGAAAATAAACAATAAAAGGCTGTATCAGACTTTACTAAGACAATAAAGATTTGCTAAAAATAAATGTGTACGAAGATGTTGCAGTACCAATATCATAGATAAGCTAATAGCTGATTTTAAAGATTGATTGATAATTTTACAGCATTTTCATTTTACCGTACCAATTTTGAAGCACTGAACTAGTTTTAAATAAAAGACAATTTTCATCAAAATAACTGCTTATCTAGATTATTTTCTAATCATTTCCACTTCCATTAATTTTCTATGACTCTCAAAGAAGACATCATTAATGCTGGTCTGTTTAACTTGGCAACAGCTGAAGCCTATAAGGAAATCAGACCATTGGTTGTAGTGGTTACTGATCCCTTAGTTGTTAAAAGAGTTAAAGAAGTCCAAGTGGGTGATTTATTCTTTGTCTCCTTAAAGCTCTTGGCACTCGCTAGACCAGCTCCTATTACAATTCAGACAATCCCTGCAATCATAGACCAATGTATAAACACTAGACCAGCTCCTATTACAATTCATACAATCCCGGCAAGGGTAGACCAATGTATAAACACTACACCAGCTTCTATTACAATTCAGACAATCCCGGCAATGGTAGACCAATGTATAAACACTAGACCAGCTTCTATTACAATTCAGACAATCCCGGCATTCATAGACCAATGTATAAACACTAGACCAGCTCCTATTACAATTCAGACAATCCCTGCAATCATAGACCAATGTATAAACACTAGACCAGCTCCTATTACAATTCATACAATCCCGGCAATGGTAGACCAATGTATAAACACTACACCAGCTTCTATTACAATTCAGACAATCCCGGCAATGGTAGACCAATGTATAAACACTAGACCAGCTTCTATTACAATTCAGACAATCCCGGCAATGGTAGACCAATGTATAAACACTAGACCAGCTCCTATTACAATTCAGACAATCCCGGCAATGGTAGACCAATGTATAAACACTAGACCAGCTTCTATTACAATTCAGACAATCCTGGCATTCATAGACCAATGTATAAACACTAGACCAGCTCCTATTACAATTCAGACAATCCCGGCAATGGTAGACCAATGTATAAACACTAGACCAGCTCCTATTACAATTCATACAATCCCGGCAATGGTAGACCAATGTATAAACACTACACCAGCTCCTATTACAATTCAGACAATTCCGGCAATGGTAGACCAATGTATAAACACTACACCAGCTTCTATTACAATTCAGACAATCCCGGCAATGGTAGACCAATGTATAAACACTAGACCAGTTCCTATTATAATTCAGACAATCCCGGCAATGGTAGACCAATGTATAAACACTAGACCAGCTCCTGTTACAATTTAGACAATCCCGGCAATGGTAGACCAATGTATAAACACTACACCAGCTCCTATTACAATTCAGACAATCCCGGCAATGGTAGACCAATGTATAAACACTAGACCAGCTCCTATTACAATTCAGACAATCCCGGCAATGGTAGACCAATGTATAAACACTAGACCAGCTCCTGTTACAATTCAGACCCCTTGGCAGAGCTGACTGCTATAGGGCGCGTCCCCAGGTGGCGGATAGGGGAACGACCTTCAGATATGAAGGCCAGCTGTGAAACAACCAGAATGACTCTGACAAATAAGCAGTCGCGGACCAACAGCAGCATTGTTAGAAGAGGAGTAGACCTCTTTAAAAATCCTGACTTCAACTGACCCGGTTGATGGACCTCAGCAAGGGTCCCACTCCAGGGATACGGAGGAGCTGTGTCTGTACTCATGTTAGAGTCGGCAGCAAAGGCGTCTACTTCCATGTTAGGAACGGCCTCAAACTACAGGCAAAGTCAGACTTTCACCAAAGTGTGCCTGGATCATGGTGCCATGATCAACGAAAGCTGCACCCCTATACCCCATTCCATGAGATCAGATGTTGATTTGCATGCTGCATCGCCCGTCGCGCAGAATAAACAGGGGCGCGTTCAGGACTTAGGTAGAGGGTTCTGTCCGATAAGTATAATACAGTCTCCACAAACTTCACACTTTGCAACTTCCAAGCAATTGAGCATTCTGCAGTGCAACATAAATGGATTGTGCTCAACAGCAACAAAAATAAAATTAGAAGAAATAATGGAAATAGCTGAAAAACAAAAGATACAAATTATAGCCCTACAGGAAACCAAATTAAATGAAAAGTACAATCTCAAATATAAAAACTACAATATCCTCAGAAAAGACAGAAATAAAGAAGGGGGTGGCCTTGCATTTTTAATCAAGAATTTGTACTATGAAGACATAGCCATTAATATTCCAAACACATCAGACCTCGAAGCCCAAGGTATCAAAGTCTCCCTCAATCAAAACAAAACCATCAACATATTCAATATGTATCACCCACCAAACAATAAACTTATTGACGATGGAACAATGGCTCAATTTCTTACAGACAACACTATTATTGTAGGTGACCTTAATGCCAAACATCAACTATGGGGATGTTCCACGCCAAACCCAAGAGGCAAAATACTTTCAAACTTATTTGACGACAATGCCTTCATGTGCTTAAATGATGGGAATCCTACCCACCATTCCTACAGTTATAATACCGCACAAGCCCTTGATATAAGTTTCTCCAGTCCTGACATTTTCCACAAATGCAAATGGCAAATATTAAAAAGTATTGGAAGTGATCATTTGCCTATTTTGATAGAAATTAGCACCAAGACCAAAACCAGCTCAATTAAAGAAAAATTCTGGAACTTCAAAAAGGCTAATTGGAATCTTTACCAGCAAAACACCAATGAAGACTTCAGAAAAGCACCCACTAGAATAAAAGATCTGGAACAAAATTGGATATCTTTCAAAAACACCATTATTAAAGCAGCCAAAGTTTCAATACCAAGAGGTAATATCAAGAAATGGATTCCAAATTATACACACCAGGCAAAAGATATTCAAACACTTATAACTAAAAGAAATGAACTACAAAAAAAGTACACCCAAAACCAAACAAATTGTAGAACTGAACTGAACATTGTGAATGCAAAAATAAAAAGATTATACAGTAGAACTCCTCAAATTCGGAAAGCTTGGGGCGCAAGGTATTCCGAATTTGAGGATTTTCCGAATTTGAGAGAGTTAGATTTGTGAATATTTATGTGGCATAAATAGGCATTTAGATGACTGAGACAAAGATTTTGAAGCATATGAACAATTTTAGGTTGAATATTATATGTACATTACATAATTTTAATTACCAATTTTAATCAAATGTTCCTTGACTTTTATGAGTTTTGAGCATGAAACCGATGAAAAATAGTAAAATATTTTATTATGTATGTAATGCGTGTTACATAGATAAATTTGTATTAAAGTAACATAAACACACACCTGCATTCTTGTCTATAAAAACCAATTATGTACATATGCAGTCCAATAAACGCAAATTTTGATGGCCAAGTAAGTTATGGCTTGGCAAAGAAGTTGCTGATTGTTGTCTGTTTCTTTGGCTTGTTTAACAAAGCTTCTTCTTCTCTCATAAGCATAGTTCGAAGACTATTGATGGTGTTGTAGCTTGCAAGCATTTCTGGTTCAGTGCGCTTTTCCAAATATTTTAATGCAACATCCAAACTTTTCAACGCTTCGCATCTGGGAACATCTGGCTCCAAACTGTCTTCAGAAGTTGAGGAACTATCATCAGAACTGCTGATTTCCATTTTTTCATTCAAAACAGCTTCAACTGCATCTTCGTCAGCACTCAATGCTTCCCCGACAACTTTTTTATTTTTCAAATTATGTCTGGCTCTGTATCGTGACAACCATCCACCACTAGCTTTAAAAGTGGGATTATTCAATTTTGATGCAAAATGACTGGCAGCTGTTTGGAGTTCAATACCACGAATAGGAACCCCTGATAATCTCTGACTTTCGTACCAGATGTTAACTGCTTTATCAACATTTTCGTATAACGGATTTTTTACTTGAGAAAACATTTTGACATCTTTTTCGGTAGAATCAACAAACTTTGTAAGTTTAAGCTCAGACTTTTTTATATCATAAACAGTTGTCTTAGAAATTTTATACATTTGCATTATCGTTGTATAGCTTAATTTTTTTTTAATGTCACTAAGAACATCTAACTTTTCACCAAGCTTAAGAATTCGGTACTTGCCTCATTTTTGCCGCTCCTCTTTGGATGCCATTTTGTTGAAGAACAAACTTGTGAATGCAAAAAATTGAGAGTTGAATAAAAGAATTTGAAACTTACAATGTCTGAAGATGTTTGATAATTTGAACTTTAGGTGAATCAACTTTGCAATAAAAAATGCGTGAATGGCTTATGACGTAATAATGCTGCCTTCTTATTGGACAATATCCTAAACTAAGCACAAAGGTCAAATGAAACTGTTGATTTATTTAAGCTTTTAAAAAAGGAGATAAACCCCTAATTAGCGATTATAAATAATCGGTAAAAGTAAATTAATTAAACACTTAAATTAAAAATGAATTACTAATAAAAATTAAATTAAATTAAATAAAAGCAAAGCAAAAGTAAAAGTAAATAAAATAAAATAATGTTGAAATATCAACAAAATAAAAGCATGTGAAAATTGATTTTTTGTATGTAAAAAAAACATTACAATACTTTCCGAATTTGGGAGTTTCCGAATTTCAGGATTTCCGAATTTGAGGAGTTCTACTGTACGTAAATATGAAAAGGGAAAAATGGAAACAAACTTGTGAAAACCTGAACCCAAGAAACCCAAATACAAAACTTTGGCATTTGGCAAAACAAATTGACAGAGCCCAGCCACAAACTGAAAACACAAATATGATTAAGAATATAGATGGTACCCCAGCAACTAATGACAAAAGTGCTGCTAATCTTTTAGGTAATTCATATCAAATAAGTAGTAAAATCAAATTTGAAATAAAAGATAAGAAAGTTGAAAAAAAGGCCCGCAAGATTATCCATGACTGTAAAAACGTCACTAGCACTCATATTTTCCATGAAAAAATCAATATGAAAGAGCTAGATTATGCATTAGAAAACACTGACCTGAACAAGACTCCTGGGCCAGATGGAATCCATGGCCAAATGAAATCAAACTTGGGCAAAAATGGCAAAGAAAAACTTCTTGATATTTTCAATAACTCCTGGAAAACTGGAAAATTGCCTCAAGACTGGAAAACTGCCACAATAATTCCTATTAAAAAACTTGACAAATCTGCTGATGACCCAAAAAACTACCGACCTATCTCCCTCACAAGTATTTGCTGCAAATTAATGGAAAAAATTATACTCAGACGACTCACCTACCACCTCGACACAAGAAATCTCTTACCAAAAGAACAATATGGATTTAGGAAAGGACATGGGACAATAGACCGACTCTTTATTTTTCACACAAAAGGTAAAAGATGCACAAAACAGAAAACCAACTAACCACACAATAGCTGCTTTTTTAGACCTTACACAAGCTTTTGATAAGGTATGGAAAAACAAGTTAATTACAAAATTATACAAACATTTCAAAATTGATGGAAAAGCTATCACTTGGATAAATGATTTCCTTAAAAATAGATACATCAGGGTCAAATATAATGGCACTCTATCTAAAACCTTCAAATTGTACCAAGGATTACCACAAGGATCAGTGCTTAGCCCAACTCTCTTCACCCTATTTATTGCAGGCATAGAAGAAAAAAATTCACATAAAACCAATATTGGACTTTTCGCTGATGACATTATTCTATGGAGCAGCAATACTAACTGGAAAAAAGCTGAAAGAGATTTGAACAAGACTCTTTTCCACCTAGAAAAATTTGCTAATAAACATAAATTAGAATTTAACCCCCAAAAATCTGAAACCTGTCTTTTTACTACCGATAAGAAACTATACAAAATAAGACCAAAAATTATTCTGAAAGAACAACAATTACAATATAATAAACATCCTAAATATCTTGGCTACACCCTGGATCCAGAAATTAACTCCAGTAAACATATCAAAGAAGTTATTAGAAAAGGAAGAGACCGACTAAAAAGAGACTGGGGAGCCGATGCAACCACACTAAAATTAACTTACACATCTCTAATTAGACCTATCCTGGAATATGGATATCAAATCTATGGTACTACATCTGAAACAAATCTAAAATCACTGGAAAGGATACAACTAAGTGCAGCTAGAATTATTACAGGTCTTCGTAATACCTGCCCTAATGATATTGTACTTTACGAGGCAGACATTATGCCCTTAAAGGATAGAAGAAGCTACAATCTGCCAAAATATATAAACAAAATCAAGAGTTATGGAAACAAACACAGAACTTCCAAGTACATACTTAATTGGGAATCCAATTTAAGACTCAAAAAAGAAGGCCCTCTACACCTGGCCAAAAGAAATGAATTTTTAAAATATAAAGTGGAAAAAAATTATTTAGCAGAAAAAAATTTCTCCATGCAAACCACTACAAAATGTTATTTTTAATGCCACTTTAAATGAACCCACCAACAAACAATACCAAAATCCAGAATACTTAAAACAATTATCATTAGAAATAATTAATAACATTCCTAAAAATGCAATAACTATCTATACCGATGGTAGCAGAGACGAGCTAGGACACACTGGCAGTGGCTGTCTCATCAAAACCACAAATGGCATTGAGAAAATGAACAGAAGAAACCCAGATTTTTGCTCAGTCTTCAGATCAGAACTTATAGCCATCTATGAAGCCTTAAAATCCATCAGAAATACTAATTATCAAGATATCGGGATTCTTACTGATAGTAGAAGTGCCATACAACACTTGAGTCACACAGGGGAACTCAGAGACAAAGTAAGCAGGAACATAATTGGTTATCTCCAAAAACTCTCAAAAACCTCAAAAATTCACCTTCAATGGATACCCTCGCACGTTGGCATTGAAGGCAATGAAGCTGCTGATGTGCTAGCGAAAAAAGGCCCAAGAGAACCCTTGCCACAGAAAAATAAACTTACTTTTAAAGAAATAGAAACAATAGCCAAAACAAAAATAAGCAAGAACTGGAGGATCCCACCCAAGCACAGTTGGTACAGTGGAGTGAACCCAGGAGGAGCTCTGAACATCAGAAATAGACAGCATCAAACAACACTAACAAGATTTAGAACAGGCCATCTCAAGCCATTGAAGATAGAAAATAATAACAAAATTTATCCCACTTGCCCAAAATGTAGTTTGGTACCTGCAGCTCCAGAACACATTTTGGCTTGCATTAGATGCACTAAACAGGACCTTTGGGAGAGGCCGCTGCTCATCATAAAACAGCTCGAGGAGCATGAACTCATGGAATTCGTGTAATCTTTACACAAGGGGATAAGAAACAACAACAACACAATTCAGACAATCCCCGCAATGGTAGACCAATGTATAAACACTAGACCAGCGCTTATTACAATTCAGACAACCCCGGCAATGGTAGACCAATGTATAAACACTAGACCAGCTCCTGTTACAATTCAGACAATCCCGGCAATGGTAGACCAATGTATAAACACTAGACCAGCTCCTGTATTTCATAAAAAGTTGTGTAAAAAAATCAGACCAAATTTTAGCAATAGATGTCGCTAACTTGATACTATTAGTCACATAAATGTTTACATATGTATAACATTGTGCCATTCATATTTGCATATTATAGTAATTTAGGTTTAAAAATCAGAGGCAAGACAATAAATGTAAAATTTATTTCTTCATTTGAGTAAACAGTATAAAAATAGCAAGTATTGATTTTTTTGATGGTTTAAGAGAAAGTTGCATAATTTTTCTTTGGTAAAGATATGTAAATATAAAAATAAAAGAGAGTACATTTTTGTAAATAATAACTAAAGAAATAAACTTCCCATTAAATTTGATTAAAAAAAATTAATTTAAATTAAGATATTTTTTAAATAATGATTTTAAAAGATAAAAGAAAAAAAAATTAAGCAAATAAGAGAGAAAATGAAAAAAAAAGAAATTTTGTGACGTTTGAACAATTGGCGATATATATATTTTTTCACAAATGAAAACAAAAAAACGAAATTACAAAAAAAAAAAAATTCAAATTAAACAACAAATATAACAAAATAACTGATCCTTTACATAATAATAATAATAATAAATATAAAGAAGTTAAAAAAAAAATAGTAAAAAAAATATAAAAATAAACGGCTAAAGACTGGAAAGGGCAGTGGCATTGACAGTCTCGAAGCGCCATCGTTGAGTGCGCGAGAAGTCGTCGCATGGATTCATGAAAATCTGTTTGGTGTTGATATCGCAGTCGAGGCAGGTGTTGGTGATGACGTGGACCAGATGGCGGGATTGCTGGGACATCATTTTTCTTATAAACACAGAGTAGAGACAAAAAAATAGAGTAAAACCTCACTAAAACAAACCAGAGTATATAGCAAACCTTCCCTTAAAGAATTCCACTCGAAAATAAACCATTGAACTAAAACACAAGGTAATAAGACCAAATTCAAATAAATAAATAGTGTGCGATGTTTCCGAAACGTCACACACTATTTATTTATTTGTATTTAGTCTTATTACCTTGTGTTTATAATCTATAATCCAAATTCTGCCTTATCATTGAACTAAAAGTTCAGGCTCATTAAGGTTTGCTATAGTGAGGTTTTTATTCTACTAAATGATGGGATAATGTGGCCACTCACAGAAAATATTGGAGTCTATCAAACAATAATTTCTCAAATAAAATGTGTGAAGAGGTTGAAACAAGAAAACACAAGGTAATAAGGCTAAATCCAAATACAGGCCATGATAATCATGAATCATGGTGGGTAGTTAGCGACTGCTTTTACTGTAAGCGCACCACATGTCTACACATGTGAAAGCAGTTCGACTTTGCACTTACAAATGTGCCAGAGCCCCGTTTGGTTACTTGTACTCTCACTGGTGAGGTTGAACCTTTGCAAGAATCGGGGGCCATTGGAGCATTTTTTTAAACAGAAAAAAGTGTCCAATGCGGGAATCGAACCCGGGTCCTATTGGTCGAAAACCAAACGGTTTAACCAGCCTTCCACCGACCCCCTATCCAAATAAATAAATAATGTGTGGCATTTCAGTAACAGCGTTGTTACCAGAACGTGGTCATATTACCTTGTATTTCCACCTATAATCCAAATTTTGGCATGATCAACAAGGAACCGTAACCTATATAATGTTCCTGCAAGCTGGGAACAATTATACAAAAAATACAATTTTTTGGTACAAAGAGAGTTTGATCATAAAAAAAAATATTTTGTTAAAAAACCGACACAGCATATAACCTTCATGAAAGGACACTCTTGAACAGTTTTCATTGGCAAAATTACCATTTTTTTTTTACTAATTAATAGCAACACTCCAGTAAGAGAACATCTCTTTCTTAACCCTTAACTGGACGGGTGGATTTTACTTACGTAACTGGACGGGTTGGGTAGATTCAACCCACTTATGTAACTTTATGAAATAAGCGCTAAATATTGATTGAAATCAATATTTTAAAATATATATTTAATTAATAAATAGTTAATATACAGATTTTGACTTTTAAAAATTCTGAATATAATCTATTTACAGTTTTCACAAATTCTTAAGAAATGTTATTGCAAACGCTTAGTTGATATACAGAGCAAAGGGTTTTTATTTTTACTGCGCTTTTTGATGGACATTTGTAGCACTTTTTTGGAGTATCAGATTGTTGTGGCATCGTAGATTCACTTGGTTAACTTGAACCATCATTCTTCTTGAATTGTTGTCTGTAATTGCAGTGGGAGAGAATTGAGATTACGTGTGGCCAGGTGTTCATCAGTCAATGCTCTCCCAAGATCAACAATAATAGGACTCCTTTCCTTTTTACCCTTTTTATCAATCTGATTACCGATTTTCTTTACTTCTTTTTTTTTTTTTTGAACATAGGAGACTAAAGTGGTTGTTCCAGAGAAACCAAAAATAGAGGTTCCTGATTCTCTATTAGGGTGTGGTTGAAATTGTGGTGAATCAAAGGTTTTTTCTTTCTCATCGTTCCTATATATGTAAGGCCATGTTCTTTCAACTTATCAACTAACTCTACTGAAGTAACCAATTGTCTGCTGGAATATTTCTTCCAAAGTGTGGTCGACTAATCTCTAAAACATATATATTTTGGGTTGGCCGGGATAGTTCTCTCTGTTGACTTGATTGATAATTCTACTTATCCAAAGAAATAAGTTTTATTTTATAAAAAAGGAAGCTAAAAATAGCGGAAGATAGAGACTCAAGTATGAGCCACGAGCTAACACTGACACGAAAAATTCTCACGCTTCTGGACGGGCTGGGCGGAATCTGCCCACACATGCAAATTTAACCCCCCTCCCAAAACTGAAATTTATAAACGTTGGATGGAAAATGTTTGTATCACTGTAAAATTAGAATACATGAAAGCTGGTAGCTCTAGGTAAACGAAAAATATATTTTTTTCCTATATCAAATTTATGCATGGGCAGAATCTACCCAACCCGTCCAGTTAAGGGTTAAGGACACTTTGGCTCTGGAACTAAGTGTTGTCCTTTAGGGAGAGTTTGTTCAACTGTATTCCAACTGGGATATAAAAAAAAAACAATATCAAGAAATGGCAGTGAAACCTCATAGGGACACCTTATCTGATGAGAAACCTCCTCGTCAAGTGATGATAGCCCACCTTAATAAAATCCAAAAATGGAGTTGACACAACCCAACCTCCAGTGAGAGACCAGGACTAACCTGAGACTATGGACTCATCTAGGGAGATTGTACTGTAATAGTGGAGACTCACCAGCTGGTACCTCCAGTGCTGGTTGCCCTGCATGCCGTGACAGGACCAGAGCACCACAGGGGCCTGGGGACTGGAACTAGAGACGTCCAGGCACATGGTGCGCTTGTTAGGCCTGATGTCCTTGTGCCACGTCAGGGCAAAGTTCTGCTCTCACACATCTACCTATCAATAAAGCCTTTCAAATAAAGTCACAGACCAAACTTCAAAATTTACACAGTACAACTTCTTTAATTCAACAGATTTGAATTCAACATCTACACTTTAATTCAATAATTTTTTTTCAAATTCCTTAAGAGAGTGCATGCAATACTACTATCTCTACTATCTATAGAAAGATATCTCCCAGTTTTGCTTATCAATACTTCTCGCCTGGCAAAGAAAGTTGGAAAACATCTGTCTCTCTCATTTTTAATGATGTAAGCTTTTTATCGACCTTTTATTGGAAGTATGGGCTATAGATTGTGATGCTTGCAGGAAAACATCTGTGTAAAGTCAGTTTTTACAATTCCTAAATGCAGAGAGTAGGGTACAATTGCGCTGGAATAAAACAGTGAAATTGTTTAACTACATAACTAGCAGTGGTTTCCTTTACATATCTACACTCATGGACAAAACTTAAGGAAGTTGTACCTTTTAGCATGTATATCGGGATTGAGACAATAACTTTGAAAGATATTACAGTGATCTTTATTGTGGATCCAAGACCTAACCAAGTGTGAACAAAATTGTCTCTGTCTCCTTCAAAAAAAAAAAAAGACGACTGGCATACATCAAAGACTTTCTACTTCCATAAGCTCTGTCTATGAGTGTAGCTATCACCATGTGATCTTGCTGCCATAAAGGAGATAAAGAAGAAAAGGAAGCACCAGATCCTCACCTGTTCCCCGGACTGTGACGGATCATCCTTGATGCATCGCTCAATCCCAAACCTCTCGTTCTGCTCCCGATGCCTGGTGTCCAGACAGAGTTCCGCAGCTTCGTTGCGGATCTCTCCTTTCGCGTAGTCCGGCGGCTCTATGGGGGGGTACTTCTCTGACTGGTCGAAGGCAATCTCAGTCATGAACCACTTGAACGGCTTACAGTGTAGTCGCTCGCGCAGCTCCTTTTGCCTGGTCAGGTCCCCTGGGTCGATGTTGCGGTAGTGCGGTCTCCGCATGTACAGGTATTCCTTGTATTCATCCATCCAGACCTCCGCCACACGCCGGTAGTTCTGGGGAGGAAACACCACACGGGGATAATTTTGTGAATTTTAATATATAGGTTATACATAGGTTGTTCCAAAAGTAATGCCTGTTTGTCCATAACTCTAGGTACTAAATAATTTTTATTCAAATGTTGTACACATATAAATCAAGTATTTGCTAATAGAATGTTACTATTCAAAATATTCTCCATATAGTGGTGTCTATACATTTCCTCTGGTGTTGAACCCACGCTGTAAATCTGCTTTGGAAATATGCTGGAAGTTGTTTTTCTCAACCAATAACTTTATGGGCCGTTTTATTTCTAGTAAAGTGTTCAAATCTTTGTCCTTTCAGACTTTTTTTCATTGCAGAGAATAAATAGAAGTCACAAGGTGCCAAATCTGGGCTGTATGGGGATTGTGGAACCAGGGACCAGCCCATTTGTTCAATAGCCTCTGAAGTCTGGAAGGAGGTGTGTGGCTATGTGTTGTCATGGTGTAACTTGAATAGCTTCCCTAAGCTTTTGTAAAGTTTGAACATAGCAAGAACTATTCACAGTGTTGCCTTCTTCAGTCAGTATTACAACTCGTATTCCCGAAAAACAGTTTCCATCACCTTTTTGGATGACCTCTGCACTTTGAATTTTTTTTTCTTAGGTAAGCTGGGATGATGCCATTCTAATGACTGCCTTAGTTTCTGGGTCATAAAGGTATGCCCAGGTTTCATTTAGTTGGAAAAAGTGTCCTTTTGGGCCTCATAGAGATCCAGTAGCTCTTGGCATTGTTGAATCCTTTGATCACGCTGATCAGGGGTTAGTTTATTTGGAACCCATTTTGAATAGATATTTCTATAACCTAGATGTTCAATCATTGTTACATTAAATCCAACATTTAGTATTTTACACAACTCTCTGATAGTTGTTCTTGGATCATGATGGTCATCAACCTTGTCTTCAGGGTTAGTTGCTGTTGATGGCCTCCCACTATGTGGTTTGCATTCATAAGGCTTTACTTAACAACATATTAAAATGTAAACAAAATAGGTCAAATATTATTTGAGTTATGGGTAAACAGGAATTACTTTTGGAACATATTATGGTATAACAATAAGTTGTTGTTATAAAGGAGGCTGTTATGAAGAGATTCCATTGTATAAAGGATAGAGATTTAAGACTAGAGTAGGACAAAAGACACAATATAATCCACCTTCCCATTACAGTATCTGGAGGAACTGGGTGTATATTTGAACCAGTGATAAATAGCCCCACCTGTTCAACCCAGGTTTTATCTTTTCTTAGACACAAGGTAATAAGACCAAATCCAAATGAATGAACAATAAACAACAAAATAACAATAAACATAACAATAAACGGTAACAGCGTTGTTACCGAAACGTCACACACTATTCATTCATTTGGATTTGGTCTTATTACCTTGTGTTTATAATCTATAATCCAAATTGTGCCTTATCATCTTTTCTTAGAGTTTCTAAAGGAGTGAGATTGGGCATGTAGGAGCATCAATTGGAAACTATCTAAAATGATGGAATTGCAGGGTACCTACCCCACAGCAATGTCAGGAAAAACACAATCAGATGTGGAGGAACTCACCCGACCCACAAAGTCTCCAATCCCGGGATTGGGGAAGGGAGCAAACTTCCTATAGATGTGGCCGATCCTGGAGCAGGGCACGTCCACCATGGAGCCCCCGCACTGCCAGATCTTGAAGGACAGCTCGTACTGCTCCCCGCCCCAGACATCGAGTCCCTCGTCATAGCCCCCCAACTCCCAGAAGAAGGAAGCATCGATGGCAAACAGTCCCCCAGCCATCACCGGACTCCTGCAAGACCACAAGTTCACCAACCAACATCACAGACTCCATCGCCTGGACTGCGGACCTACTTGAAGGGCTCAGTAGGCTGCCGCAGGTCCTCAGGGAGCAGGGGCAACCTCTTATAGAAGAACTCCCAGTCGAAGGAGCCCCGAGCCCCCTCGTCCTGGGCCCGGTAGGCGAACGTCTCAAAGTCAATGACATCAATGAACGGGCAGACAACAGTCTTCCGATTTTCTTGGATCGGTTCTGCGACCACGTTCAGACATTGCAAGGACAACACCTGGAGATGGTGACATCTACCATCAATATTTCACAGATTGAGGCCAGAGACTTGGTGGGAAATCTCAATTTGCCCAATTACTTGGTTGCTGGTATAATTCTAGGAAGAAGTTTATGACAAAAACAAAATTATCGTAAAGATAGAGGCTGCCTGGCCGGCATTCATAGTTCTTCAAATAAAAGACACTTAGGCCAGTAAATCTTTTTATTGTCTCGACGTTTCGACAAAAATCTTTTGTTCTCATCAGGAGCGAACAAAAATTAAAACATTTGGCAAAGTGTTAGAAATTATTTATAAAAATAAAGATTTGTGCTTAATACAGTAAAACCCCTCTATAGAACTGCAAAGAGACTAAACCTTTGGTTCATTATAGCCATAGTTTGCTATATTATAAAATGGGGATTATTTTAGATTTGTTTTATAAGGGAAGGTTCGCTATATTCCAGGTTCATTTAAGCGAGTTTTTACTATTTATTATATAAAGATGGTGCATTATATTGCCTTATTATTGAAAAGTAAAACTGTTGGAAATTTTTCCAGCAGAAAGTAATCTTTTAAAATAAAGGGGCAACAATGCTACACAAAATACAAGGGGAGCCCAAAGAAACTGTTAGGAGCTATACTTTCCTATTCTACCATCGAGCAGAGTAAACTAAGAAATTAACACTTTTAATTTCCTTTCATAACTAATTTACATCATTTAAAACCAAATATATACATGTAAAGTCATCTGGTCAAAATATAAATATATTAATCTATGAAAAAACAACTTATAAAAATGCTAACAGAAACACTATCCCTGTTTGTAAGAGTATTTGTTGTTGTTATTTCTTATCCCCTTATCCATGAGTGCCCGCTTCCGAGCTATTTGATGATAAGCAGCTGCCTCTTCCAAAGGTTAATCAGCATGTCATATAACACCATGGTTAAAATTAATTGAAAACTTGGGACCTTAGAATTAAGATGTTCTAATCAAGTTTCTGTTGTTAAGAAGGCTATTTTAATGAGATTCCACTATATTTATCCTTATTTTTATTTTTTGTGAAAAATAAAATAGGATATTATGGTTTTCTAAAGAACAAAAACCTATTCAAGATATAAAAGACAACAGCAAATTGTAATACATCAGTATTGATCAAAGCAGCAATATTTGACACCAGTGGAATAATTCATTTCCAATTATATTTTCCAGATGGTCTCTTTAAAAATAGCAATGCTGTTGCTGATTCAATAGGAGGGGGGGAGGATTTGATAGGCACACATGTGAAATTATACATTTCAGCTCTACCAATCCATACTTGTAAGAGGAAAACAGATGGATAGGACTAATTTTATTTTTGTTTCCTCTTTGAAGCTTACACAAAATGTAGCTGGAATCCATTTTTTCAGATCAAATGTGGGAGTTTATATGCGATTCCATTATGAAGAGTTATGCAAATCAATTATGTAAAGTTATGCAAATAAGCAGAGAATGTTTATGTAAATCATTGACAGGGAGTTATACAAATCTGCTACAGGAAAACCTTGCTATAACAAACCCCAATAAGAATAACTTTTGGTTCAATATATAGCCATGTTGTTCAATATTATAAAATAAAGGTGATTATTTTAGGTTGGTTATAAGAGAAGGTTTGCTATATCTGTGGTTTATTTTAGCAAGGTTTTCCTGCAATTGTTTTCACCTATGAAACCCACTCACCTAACAAAGGAGGCAGCCAGTTGACATTAGCCTCTGTGTGAGAATCCAGGAAGATGAGAACATCTCCTTTTGCCGCCCGCGCACCGATCAATCTTGCGCGGATCAGGCCCTCTCTTTTGGTGGCCCTCAGGACCTTGACTTTGCCATCAAAGTGAGTGGCAAGGAAATCCTCAAGGGGCCTCTTTAGTTCCTCTGCGCAGCGCAGTCAGCCATTGAACTGCCCAAGATGTCACACAACTCACTCTTGTCTGAGTAGTCATCCACCAGAATCACCTCCTTGATGAGATGCTTTGGCGCGCGGTTAAGGACACTTGCGGCGGTACGCAGGAGCGTGGAGTTATGCTCGTTGTGGAAAGGCACGATGACGCTGGCTGTTGGGAGTCTGCTGAGATACTTCTTCTTCTTACACCTGTCACAGTCAGTCAGTCAAACCTGGGCCAGAGACTCAGCAAGCAAGCTGAGTGGGCCAACAGCATTGTGGGACTCATGCATTGGTAGAAAATCTGTTGTTGTTGTTTGTGTTTCTTATCCCCTTGTGTAAATATTACACGAATTCCATGAGTTCATGCTCCTCGAGCTGTTTTATGATAAGCAGCAGCCTCTCCCAAAGGTTCTGTTTAGTACATCTAATACAAGCCAAAATGTGTTCTGGAGCTGCAGGTGCCAAGCTACATTTTGGGCAAGTGGGGTTGATTTTGTTATTATTTTCTATCTTCAATGGCTTGAGATGGCCTGTTCTAAATCTTGTTAGTGTTGTTTGATGCTGTCTATTGGTAGAAAAACTGGTGGATTAAAGTGTCAGTTTAATTGAGAGTAGATTTCCCCAGCCATGTATCTTGTGTTGTCTCGCACTTTAAAAACAATGTATCGTAGAACCATGTTAAAATGAACTGGTGGTATAGTGAACCTCTTCCCTTATAACAAACTTAAAACATTTCCTAATGTTAAAATAATGTCATGTAGTTCAGTCCCATTGTGGGTTCTATTTAGTAAATATTTACCATATATACATATGGTATTAGAGGCAGCCATTTTATATTGGAGCTAAGTCAGCCTGTATACTGAGGAGTGCCCCCAGTCTTAAGGTCTAAAACAGATGCCTTTTAACTTCCCTCATTCCTGAATATCTTACAGACTTATTTATAAGCTTGAGATGGGAGATAAGGAGTCCTGAGGAGATTTCATGAAACTGGGTGAAGAAATGGTGCAGTTCCATGACGGTTGGACGGCAAAGATTGCACATAATGATAATGATGAAGTTGAAAGTTGGTAGTCAAACTTCCCTACAACACAATCACTTGGTCCCAAAATTTTATATTGTGATAACCACAGTTAAAACAATTGTGTACTTACAACACTCCTCTCTAAAAGTACTGGAGAGTTTCGAGAAGTGCCATTTGGTCTCAATTCCAATCAATGAAAACCCCTATTTATACCTCCCAAGGTGAGTACAACTCCAGTCTTCTCTTCTTCTTCTTTCTTATCTCCACTCAATCACACTAAGGTATCAAGCTTGTAAAGCTTGAAACTTTTGATGGTGTCTGCTGGGGAAGAGTAGAGCTCATCAATGGATGAGTCAATACAACTCCAGTAGAGGGCAGGCAACACCCTAATGGGATGGCTGACATAAAAGAGGACAGAATGAAAGCCGGGATAAGCTTTTGACTTCATTCTTGTAATAATGAAGGACACTCTCTTGTTCTTGGAGAAAGAAATCCTCCCAAAAGGCCCCAATAGAGTAAAATGTATTTGGCCAACAGTATAGAGAGAAGAAGACACTGGCAAACCACTTTCTGTATCAAACACTGCAGAGAAAACTATATGGAACAATATTTAAATCAAATTGGAGAGTATTTGGTTCATATAGTCACCAAAGTCAAACTTGACTTGACGGACACTGAAAACAACAACTTAAAACATGGGACTTTTTAGAATTAAAATGTTAGTAGATTAACTATAATTTGATTGGGATTTGAGAAATGGTCTAATTATATTGTGAGCCGTTTTGACAAACTATCATATTGCAATTTTGCAATAGTGATATACAAAACAGTCATTATGGTCAGTTCAATCAAAGATGTAATAATGTATAGTTATGGAAAACACCATTTTTGCAATGTCCCATTGGGGTTCACTATATAGAGGGGTTTTACTGTATTATCGAAATAGTTTTCCTTTAAAAAGGTCATAAGGGAGCATCAAAATATTGGAATAAAGTCTTAGCAGGTTGAAGTTAATCATTTTTAACTCAACTGTATAGTCAGTTAATTTCACAAAGTTCTAAAGTAGAGTCAATTATTTTGAGCCAGAGTACTGTAGAGCCAGTTAAATTGAAGAGGTCTACTGTACACATGGATGAGAGTCTCACCCGGGATTCCTGATGTCCGGGATGGATCGGTCGAGGGCAATGTAGTCGCTGACCAGGGCGTTGAATCCATTCACCTTGTAGAGCTTCTCCTTGAGTGTCTCCGTGTTGGGGGGCAGGTTGAACGCAATGCCATGTTCACCAGGGCCCTTGCGCTTCTTGTCCGCAGCAACCTGCTTCCAGTTGTGCCAGTCCCTCCTGGGGTTGTGCTCCAGGGACTGAGCCTTGAGACTGTCCTCCTGGAACCCACAGCCACTTTTGCCACAATGGGAAAGATATGCACACATGATACATATAGATAAGATACAAATATAGATTAGAAACATAAGGTAACAAAGCCATACCCAAATCAATAAATATTAGCATGAAATTCCGGTAACCAAAATTGTTGCCATCTTCAGACCAAAAAAAGTAACTATGGTTAACAATGAGATACATCTTAGATTCAAATACAATAAAATAAGACCTAATCCAAATAATTTATTAGTGTGTGACGTTTCGGCAACAGCATTATCACCATCATCAGACAAAAGAACAAATGGCATTTATTTTCTTGTACACCTATCCCCCGATTTACACGGTACTTGTTTTACACGTTTTCGCTTTTACACGGTTTTCCAAATAAGTTTTTTTTTGTTTTTATCGCACTATACTAAATGCTACTGTGATTGAACACATGCGCTGTGTACACATCTCGCGAGGAATCTCCCGAGCTTATGTGATGACTACATATTTTAACCTGTCAATGCATTTTATTTTTATTTCTGTGTACACCTATCCCCCGATTTACACGGTAGATACGTTCCTGAGAAAAACGTGTAAATCGGGGGATAGGTGTATTATATTCTATAATCCAAATTGTGCTTTATCATCTTAGATTCAAGGAATTCCCACCAGCGAGGTAACCGTACCTCCATGGACTGGGAGTCCGGCTCGGGCTCCGCCGGCTGCCAGGAGGACCAGCGATGAGCCACCAGAGCCGTACACACCACCACAACCAGCATCACCGTCAGGAGACGGGCAAGCCGCCGGCTAATGTAGCGGCGGAGAAGGAACACCATGTTTATGTCAGCATAACAACCTGGTCACACCGTACGTGTCAGCTCTCTCCATCTCTGATAGAAATTACACATCACACTAACTCCGCCTTAACGGTCCCAAGCCCGGATGAAAAAGGAGGAGGGGGAGCAGTAACAAGCTCATTAAAAACCTGGGCTCAGCTGGCCCGGCTGATAGTACCCTGTAAGGGCTCCTAATCCAGGGATACAGGATGAGCAGTGTTTGTACTCCATGTTAGGAGCGGCTGCACATGGCGTCTGATCCTCATGTCAGAGGCGGCCATTTCTTTTGGAGCTAAGTCGGCCTGCCACTGAGTAGTGCTCCCAGTCTTAATGACAAAGGCAGACACATTATACTTCACCCAGTCATGTGGTTGTCAACTTTACAAGCTTGATACCGTAATATGATTGAGTGGAGATAAGAAAGAAAAAGAAGAAGGTAATAAGACCAAATACAAATATATATATATATATATAGTGTGACGTTTTGTTAACAGCGGTCAGACAAAAAGTGCTGATTTTTGTGCCGTTCAGTACTTTTGTCTGAAGATGGTAACAACGCTGTTACCTAAACGTCACACACTATTTACTTATTTGGAATTGGTCTTATTACCTTGTGTTTATTTTAATATTGATTCAAAGGATTGTTTTATCGAATAGTTCACTGTATTATAAAATGGGGATTATTTCTGGTCATTCCCTGAGGAGAGTGACAGTGAGTTACTGAAAGGTCGAGAATTAAATAAATATATATATATATTTTTTTAAATTTATTGTTACAAAAGCACGAAGTCCAAAGGACTATTGTGCTGTGCTAGTATTATTCACATATATATGATTAATTATTTACACGATGGATTAGTAGTATTTTGTAAATTATTGTACAAATAGTTCTGAACTTAACAAAGTTCTCATAAGATAGAGTATATACACAAAGAGAATTTGGTAATGTTTCAAACTATCTACATACAATTTGATTAATCAGAGGGCAAGTTAAAAGAAGATGCTCTGGTGATTCAACAATAAATCATAGGTTGATGTGGCTGTGTTTTCCCTAAACCAACTTCCAACCAACAATTGATCTATAAAACCATTTCAGGTTGGTTATTATGACCTCCTCTGTACCATCAAAACCCAATGTCTGCAGGAACGGAGTTCTAATGCTACACATGACTGGTACAGAGCAGGAGGGACAAGCACCAGTTCTGTTCTACCAAGAGAACAACAGTCTTTGATTTCCAGATTTTAAGTCTGGTCATCTACGGACAATGACTTTCCAGAATGGTTGCAAGGTTTTCCCACTATGTACTAAGTGCAATTCTCAACCTGCAACCCTAAAACACATTATTGACTGTATTGAATCATCCATTGATGAGCTCTACTCTTCCCCGGCAGACACCATCAAAAGTCTCAAGCTTTATACTGTAATATGATTGAGTGGAGATAAGAAAGAAGAAGAAGAAGGTTGGTTATAAGGGAAGATTCACTATATTTTCAGTTCATTTTAGTGAGAATTTACAGTATAATCTTTTTTAAACAAGGAAAAGGTTTCAGGTGGATTAGTGATTAGAAGAAACACAAGGTATCAAGACCAAATACAAATAAATAAATAGTGTGATGTTTCAGTAACAGTGTTGTTATCATCATCAGGTAAAAAAGAAATAAATGACTATAGATTAAGAACACAAAGTAATGAGACCAAATAAATAGTCTAGCCTTTTTAATTCAACACCCCATAGGATCATAGATTTTGGTTGAATTAAAGTCATTTCATCACAACATTCATTGTTTGTGGACATTTTTCTAAGATAACCAAATACAGTAAAACCCTTCTATAACAAATCCCAAAGAGACTGAACCTGTGGTTTACTATAGCCATGGTTTGTTATAGCCATAGTTCACTGTATTATAAAATGGGGATTGTTTGTTGGTCGAATTAACAAACTCAAATCAAGCTCTTGTTTAGTTAGAAATTTTTACGATTCCAAAATGTAGATATAAAATGTATGTGGTAAAAAGAATTTACATTTAAAAAAAGAAAGTTATTTTTTTAATAAAAGTCTCCTGTTGATAAAGAAATACCAGGAATCCTCTTTGTTCATCACTATATCCATTACTGCCCTAAAATCCATTACTGCTAAAATCCATTACTGGGGTGACTGGAATCCTACCTGTGTCTAAATTTATCTATAGACAAACCTTATCTTTACTGTGTGTTTGTGAACCTGTAACCTCTAAATTTTAAAATATAAAAATAAATTTAAAACTGTATTTAATAATAAGAAAAAACTAACCAAGTAATGGTCGATATAGATTGGGGGTAAACAAACAGTTGCCGCTATGTGTAATGTTCGATTAAAGTTATCTATCAAAAAAAACTAAAAGAACTCAAATAATATTAACAAAAGACAAAGTTACATTTTTTTGTTTCACACAAAAATACACTTAGGTTTGTATTATTTCATATTAGAAAAAAAAAAAAGAATACAACTCGTTATTTAATGATATTGTTTGATATTAATCGTAATATAGTATTTATTTATAATATATATATGATTGAATCTCTCTATTAATCCTTAACGTTGTTAATATATGGGTTTTAATATGGTTAATTTCAATTAAATAGAAAAATGTAAAGAAAAAAAAAAGAATTATCCATACCTTATAGCTTAAACATTTACAATTTTTTTTTAGAAAGTTTGTACGAAAATTTAATATTTAAAAACGTTTAAAACCAACTCCTATAAAAAAAAGGTTTCAAAAATGCGTATAAAACTTTTGAATTAAAAAAAAACATAAGGTAGACACCTTTAAAATGTTGTCAAAGCCAATGTGGCCTTCGTATTTGTTTTGTTTGTGTTGGCAAGATTTGAGTTGTAAATTTAGATCAATAAAAATTATTTAAGATATTTTTATTTTTATTGAATGAATTGAATTGATTTTAGTAATAACAGTTTTAACTTTCTGTCTCTCTTTCGTAAAATATTTTATTTTCATTTTAAAAATACATAATATATTATGTGGTATTGTAAATAAATGCATTTACATCAAAATTTTATTGGCACCATTTTCATTGAAAGATTATTTTTTTACACAAACTAATATATATAATATAGAAAAATCTTTAATTATACACTTATTATATTAAAGATGCACATAAATATCAAATATTATGTTTGATAAAACGAAAAACAATATCTTGTTTATCCTTATTTGCCTTTCAACTTATCAGACATCACCAAATTCCTTGAGCATGATTAATACCAGAGTGTCTTCCACCCCTCTGACCTGAATTGATCATTGTCTTTTTTTTTTATATATAAATGAAGGCCTAAATAAAAAAATTATTTTAAAATGTAGTACTAAATTAATGACCAGGATTGTTCACTTAGGTTCTGTCAGAGTGAATATTTGGCCAAAGAATATTGGTTTCATAAATGTAAAATATAATTATCTATTGGACATGACAAAAACATAATTATCTATGATGCTAAGGGTCCACTTAGGGTTTTTCTTATTTCTTGCTCCTTTGTGAAGATTCTGAGAAAAGTGCAGGACGTGCTGCGTGTATATTATAATAAATTACAATTTTTTTCCAATGTAGTAAGAACTAAAAAAGTTGTGCTTTTTAAAAAAGGCACTAAATCTCTCATTTCTTATTTGCAATAAATTTTGCATAATCAAGTAAGGAATATGAAAAAATGTATATATATATGATATAATTCCTCCCTTGTGGATCACCTAACCTGGGCTCCTTTGCTCTCCTCTGCAGACCACCCAAACACCCTTTGAGAAACATTACTCAGGTGGATCTCCTTTCCTCTGGCAGTATCTCTCGGCCTTACCACTGGTGGGGGGGGGGACAAGAGAGACCAGAAGAGCAGCCGCTGCGATGTTGGAGAGAGAGTCATAACAGCAACCAGCAATAAGTCTGCTTACACTCCTCTTTATTGTCATCTTTAAACCGCATTAAATATAACTCTAATAACATTTAGCGTGTGTTTACAGTTATTTACTGTTGTGTATTATTTATCATTGATTTTATATACTCTGTTATTGGACATCAGCACTTAACTCCAGCTCGCCTGCTACAAGGGGGTTCAGGCTGCATGAAGAGTTGGAGGTAAGAACGCCTACTCATGGCTGGTGGACTCTGGAACCTAGATGGTCCCCTTGTCTTCGAGTTCCTGGGTGCTTCCCCGTCGACGTCGCCTGTTGGGACTCTGGGAACAGGCCTCCTCCATCCTGGGCCTGAACCACCCTACTGAACCTGCCCCTCGTCGGCGCCTGCAGGTTCTTGGCGACTCCATCGCTTCGAGCTCCCTCAAGGTGGGTGGAGTGCGAGTCCAAGACATGGCGGGCCTTGATCCGCCGCTCAATACCAGGACGACAAGGAGTGTCTACGAGGACGCAGTTGCCCTTGGATAATTCTGCCAGCGGCTGCTGAACGAGAATGCGAGGAGCGATTACCAGGAGAGGTCCTTGGAAGAAGCTGTGGTGCTGTGCGGGATAGCTACTCCGTTCCTGTGCATATTCACACGCACGGCGCGACGCATGCTGGAGCATCCCCGCTTGGCCGCCATTCCCACCTCACAGTATCTCCGGCGCTGGGCGCCTGTGGTCGACCTGCCCTCCTCCAGTGTGCCCTTCTCATCTCTCCGTCGCTGCTCCTTGGGGGGGGGGGGGGGCATGTGGCGGACATCGCAATGCGACTGGCCCTGCACGCCCTGCCCCATCTGGAGCACCTGGCGTCGAGTCAGCCTGTCCGCATCGCCTGCGGCTCCATCGACCTGTCGCTGGCCCACTGCTACTGGTCCTGTCATCCGAGAGGCGTTCTCCATCATCGGCTGGCCGCTGGACCTGCAGTCCTGGATCTTTCCAGTTGGTCTCGAGGACCACGCCATCACCATCTCCTCAGCGGCGAAGTACGCGATCTACATATGTTGGGGCACGTTTTTGTAACCATACCCCAACAGAAGGCGTATGTATAATCAAATCAAATGGATACATGGCTTCCCTCCCACATAGACTTACAGACCATTTTTTTTTGCCCAGAAACTTAGACACTTGGTGACACCAGACTTCCATGCCGAAAGCCTTGCCTGGTAAAGAAGAAGACATCCAGAGACATCTGAGCTGGAAACTGTTGTTTCATATGTACATATATTCCCCTCACCAAAAATTTAGGTAAAGGTGACCAGAAAAAAAAAAAAAGGAAAAATGGAGAAGGAAGATCTCTAAAAACTGAACCTTATAAAATATCCTTCCCGAGAAAGGAAAGCGTTATATTACAGTTCAAGTGAAAAGGGGCCTGTGTCGATTTTTAGCTAAGACGGAGGGGGGGCGATATATATATATCGTCCCGAGAAAAAGGGAGGATGGTATTTCAATCCATGTGGAAGGGGGGGCCTGGAGTCTGAAATCTTACACTATCGCCGTGGCTGTTTCTCTCTTTAGATTTTTTTGTTTTGGTAATCCTATATGTTCTATTTTGATGGGAGAGGCCTGGGGCGTCTATGAAATTGATACTGGAGCCGTTGGCCATTTTGATTGGTGTTTCTTTCGGCGAATGAAAATGGAGAATGAGATGAATAAAAGAAGGTTCTTTGCCAAAAGGCGAGATTCGATCTGAGTCGCTCAGTGAAAGGACAGTCTTCAGACGGGAGACCAGACCTTTGCCGGCACTTTCGAGAAAAGGTAAGCCATTTGTCATTATGACTTAGCGCCTTCCCCCCCCCCCTTTTGTGTAGTAGCCAACCTAGATTTCGCATGGGCCCTAAAGGGCTATAAAGTAACTTCAGGTCACCTCTATCTAAATTTTACTATGTAAATAGCATATCTCGTCAGTATAGACATGTTCCCAAATTTTAAGATATTTAAATAAATATCTAGAGAAATTTTCTTGTTTCCTCTGTTACCTATTTCATACATAATTTGCCTTATGGTGCTACTCCCACTGTTTAAATGAAATGTTGTATGTTTCTTACCTATTTGAAGGGAATGTTACTAATAATCAAGTCTCCCATAAATTACCGGCCACATACATTGTCGCGAGTGTCTGTGTTTCAGTGTTTTATAGATTGCCCAATTTAATACCGATTTCATGGGTTGTCTGATGAAATTGTATACTAGTGTCGCGGCTGTTTCCATCTTTAGACCATTGTTCTGACAATATTATATGCTCGATCCTTGCTTTAGCTCAACTCTTAATCAATTACAGAGTTTTTTCCCCCCTTTTTTTTATTTTATTTATCCTGTTTGCACAAATTGCATTACATGTGATGATGTAAAGACATATGCCGATAGTGCATCATTGACAGCTGTGCTGCTATTATACAACATTAAGGTCTTGCTGCGGGTTATATACATGGGGTTGTTGGCCTAAATTGCTATATATATATATACTTAAGTAAGGAAACTTTAATAAGTCACATCGTGTATCCTCCCTTTTCAACTATCCAAACCGGGAACCCAACAATGTCGCCCGCCGCGGGGCGAATTTAGTATATGTTTCATCCCCTATACTTTAGAAATATATACCTAATGAAAAGCCATACTATTTTTAAGTATTGGTGAAGTAGTCCACGCATCCTGAGATTAACAGTCTATTATAAATCGTGAATTTTAATTTATGCTTTCCGTTTCACTGGCATTTTATCAGGCAATGAAAGTTATGTTGAGGCGGTGTATACCGCATCTCTCGCCGCTGTCTTTTACGATTCACATTGTTTGTGGCAAAAAACCTTAATATTATCATTGATTTCTGATATCAAAGTAAAACGTTTATGGGGATGAGTATATTTTATTCTGGTCTTCTCGAGCTTTCGAGCTTGTCCGCCCTTCTACAGGAGAAACATATACAATATATCAAGAAAATATAACGTCGCCTGATGCTAAAACTATTATTATTCTATGTACATATATATATATACATTAGGAAGTTTTGCATATTATTTGTTTTCTTAAGACATATTTTTTTTGATTAAGGTATTACACATATTCTACTATTGTTTGCTATATTCTATGAATTATCTTATAGGTTAGAAATTCTATTATTTAAGTAGTTTTATAATAGTTATTGGCTATTACATATAAGTTACTTATATTATTGTTGATATTATTAGCTGGTACTAGGATATATTGTGTTATATGTTTCGGGCAAATCTATTTTCTATTAATGCTATTGTGTTTTCTGAATAATAGAAAATCAATTATAAGCCTTTGATATTTGCTGTTTATGTTATTGTAATGTATTCTAGGTTCTCCTAATGCGAAAGTGTGACCTGTTCCTTTGCAGTATTGGAAAATTAGAGACCTATTGTCTTGATTAATAACGTTGCGTCTATGTTCATATATTCTATTGCTGACTCTCCTTCCTGTCTCCCCTGCGTATTACTTGGCAGCTGTTACACTCTACGGAATATATTGCCTTTTATTCTCTGTTTTGGTTAGTGGGTTTTATGATAGTAGGATTATTTTAGATAGCGGACTTTTATGGTGGAGCCTATGTTAGGGGAATTACAGTAATACGTTTGGATGCCAGAGTTTCTTAAGTAGTTGGCTATTGTTATAGATGTTTGTGAGTATGGAATGTAACATATCGCCCTATAGATATTTTGTGGAAATGTTGTAATATAAAGATGGTTTGGTATCCTGCTTGCTGGACATTATTTATAATGTTCTGTGTCTCAATCATTTTGAATTCTGTTGCGAGCACCATTGATTACAATTTCTTTATTTTACTTTCTCAAATTATTATATACAGTATGAGAAATGAGGTTGGATTTCCCATGGTTCAAATTTAGAACGGTGATCAGTGTTTTACAGTAGTCTACTGAAATGACTTAGCATTTTTTTTTTCATCATAGCTCTGATATAATTTTCTCACAGCAGAGGTGAGTTCTGATAATTATTGCTGGATACAAATATCTTAACTTCATTATAATAGCGCTTTCTATCAAATCATACTAGCCTGTGCATCCAGATATATGAGCCTTAAGGTGAAAATAGAATTGAAGATCCAGTTAGCGTACCCGTGAAGAGAGAAATTTGATCACCATAAAAAGACGCGTCAGGCAACCGACTTTTTTTTTTTTCATGATGCCTCCAACTGCATATGATCTTAAATATCCTGTATACACTCTGACAAGGGAAGGTTATCCTGAATTGACAAATGTATAATTTTTGTCTTTAGTAGAGATTTCCAAGATTCTATTTCTGAAACATTTTTTTTGGATGAAGACAAATAAAACCATCTTGATAGTATTGAATTTTACAGTAAATATTTGCCAGCAGAAGGCATGATGAGATTACATGAAATTTAAACCAGTTATATGCTTAGTATGTTTCTTCAGCTGTAATTTGACACAGTCATCAAATGAAGAAATGGGCAGTACGCCATATCTTGATGCTGGACACTTCTGTGTCAGGAAGGTGTAGTTAGTCTATTTAATGAGAATTTCAATAATTATCGAAATTTTGCAGATTATCATTGGGGATTTGAACAACTGTCTTGAAAAATTTTGAACAGCCTGAGTAGATAAAGGAATCCTGGAGTTAGAGTGGAGAATTAGTAGTACAGACTGACCACTCGACGCAGATAACTCTAGGGAACAATTATTGTGTTAATCCGCCGTAGACAAGAAGAACATTGATTCTCAGGATACTCGATAGGCAGAATTTTGAGAATTGATAAGGTCATGGTTAAAGTTTACACAGGCATGTGGGAGTAAAGACAGTGATTTAAAGAGGCAGCCTTGTGTCTTAAATACTTTCAGTGGAAGCAGATGCCACTGCAAATATTCAGGTCTAATAATTTCCAAATTTGAAGTCATGCATGACGGGTTAGCACGGGATTGACGCCTGAACTGGCTTTCACTGGGATTAATCGAGCTTGCGAAAGAACTAGAAGAAGTGTGACATGTCACGCCACTGTACCAAATTAATAATTGAGAAGATTTATGTTGAGCCAACTGAAATTAGTAAAGAATTAAGAGATTAAGGTCTTATTCTTTGAGTTTTACACTAATTTCAATTACGCGATATGGACGGCGTTATAAGTTGGATGGAAATGATTCGGCCGCAATGGGATGGTCTCCTGGAGGTGGTACGATCAAATACTACTTATTGAATGCCGGGCGGGATCGCATGAAGCATTAAATGACATCGAGAAATGCTTAAAGAAACACCCTAGAAGATTGGGGATCGACAAAATGACGACATGGAAAATGCTCAACATTGTACATTGGCAGCAAAATGATATCTTGCTATTGTATGGACGACCACTCCTTCCTGAAATGTGCAGCGGATGTTAGTCCCAGAATTAGGTCCTTTGAGGCGACACTTTCCTTTGCAGATGACATAAAGACGCATGACAAAACAGCACATGAGCATTTAAACTAACTTCAATTCCTGCCATTAATTAATTTAGTTGACCAATAGCTATAGAACCGCTGGAGACCTCCATACCCTGTGTGAATATTTTAGTGAGAAATGAGCGATTCAATTCTATGAGCCATGAGGTATCCTGTAAGATCAGAGATGTACCCCATTGAATTTTTTTATAGTAGCCAGTGCGAGATATTTCCAGAATGTTTTTTTTTTTTTTTTAACTGTCATATAATTCGGAAACTAGAAAACTACACTATTTTGATACAGTTTACGTTTAGCACCCATGTGGACTCAATATGACCATTGCATAAAAAAAATCGAAGACTAATGAGCGAGCCAACCTAGAGAGAACGAGTTTAATAGGCTTACAATCAATAGTTGAAGCAAACTATTCGCACAAATTTGTTATGTTCTCTCTCTAAATGATCTATGACATTATAGGTTTTCTTAACAAGGTAACTACCCCGCCGAGTGTATATGGAGTTATAAAGCTTAAAGGTCATAGGCTGTTGGAATAATATTACACTAGTAACAATTAATAGTTCAAAATTAAGAGTGATAATAGATCGGGATCCAGATCCCGATGACGGGTTTCGAAGAGACTTCAGAGGGATGAAAGAGGTGTTGAAAGTGATGGAAGGGCGATGAAATATGATGAAAAAGGCGTTGAACTGTGTTATAAGGTGATGAATAAGAGATGAAATGTGTTGAAGGCGTTGAAGAGAGATGCGATGGAAGTAAGTTGAAAGGCGTTGAGGATGATGAAGGATGATGAAAGAGTGAGAAAGCGTTGAATGTTGATGAGGAAGAGATAGAAAGATGCAGAAAGATGTTGAAAGAGAAAGAATTGAAAAAAGTTGGATAAAGGGTTTTGTAAATAGTAGATAAAGATTGATGGAAGAAAGTACATTTAATGTATAAAGCGTAGCTGTCGACCGCAATATCGCCTCGATAGAACTATTTCTTTTAAAATAAGACATATTATGCACTGGGGGTTTGTGTAAGCTGATTTACATAAGTTTCGGCAACAGTATACACTATTTAATATAGATAGGTCTTTATTAATTACAATATTAGGTTATATATTAAATAGCAAATATGTCTTAGTGTTATGGTGAACTTTAAACAGTTTGCAGTTTTTTTTTTATTAACATGTGTTCTAGTGCTAAGTGTTGAAAGGAGCTTTAACACCATGTTTCAGGGTTTGTGTGTTATTTGTCTCAACCTTGTATTTGTGCAGAATACCGTCTCACAACCTTACTGTAGTGTTTGTCGCCATCTTTAAAGATCTTCACAATTTGTTTTAATATTAGTGTGTCATTTAGAGAAAATTGTCACATCCTTATCCTTGTATAGAACACCGTTTTTACACCGTTTTATTTAATAAGTTATATGAGAGATTTTAGATATAGTATAAGAGTTACTATTTACATGAGCCAAATCGACCCAACAGTTAGAGCAAGAGGGGGGAACTCAGATATTTCCTCCTTTCACGTGACGCGACTGTTCACCCCGACCGGTCGTGCCAGATAAGAGGGAATACCAGGAAACTCTGTCCTCCTGACATCGCTCCCTCAACACGAGGAACGTCATCCCGCTGCTTACTAGTCGGTCACAAGACCTTAGGCAGTCTGTTCTTACACTTCGGGTTTGTGATAGGGCTCCATGCTCGCTACAAGGACGACATCTTGGGTTTTCGTGTTCTCCTAGTGTAGAATTGGCTCAGCCTCATTTTTAGTATAGTATATAATTAAGAGTTGTCTCACAACCTTGTTTTAATATGACACACCGTTTTGAAGAGCTTGTACAACCTGTCAGGATATGATTTAGGAAAATTTTAGTTTCTTTTTATTGTTATGTTACAATTTTATCCAACAATACAACCAGAGCGGACTCAGAAGTAATGAGACGAGGGGAAATTGACAGAGTTAGTGTGGACAGTTTAACTTTACGCAGGTCTACAAGGGTGAAAAGGCCTACACAGTGTAAATTCTGCTCAGACCGTCGCCACTAACTAGGATTTTGGAGTGTGTACGGAGAATCAGCTCGATAGAATGAGAAGTTTAGAGATTTCAACCTTTTTTTTTATTTAAAAACCTTTTTTTTTTAAGTAGAACTTCATTGGGATTCCTTTTTTTTTTCTATACAAACTATTTCTTGTTAAAACCCGAGTTTCAAAGACCAATGAGAATAATGTATACCATTGTGAATTAACTATTTAGTGGAAATCTGAAAATTTAGATATTATCAGGAATAATAGGTGAAGGAAGGTGTAGGAAATCACAACTTAGAGGGGGGCTATGTCTAAAACAACAAACCTAATAGGCATCCTATGGCTTGTGTTGGGTAATTCAGAAACCCTATAATCCCTGGCCTTCAGGTAGTAGCTTTGAAATAGGTTTCTAATGAGGACATGAAAGGTCAATCTTTCAGAGTAAAGTTGTGAAGTATAGGGACCCTAAGCCAGGGGTAGAAGTTAAGTAGGCCCAGACCGTAGTCGATCCTCGGAAAGCACTTGAGAATGTTAGTGTTGGGTAGTGAATCGTGAACCCTATAAATCCATCTTTCAATAGAGTGTTGAGGTCGGACTACTGCAAAGGGGACAGACGCACGATGAAGTAAGAAGATAGTGACTTCACCCACGGTGGCTAGGGGAGTGACTCAATCCGCCTTTATGAGGTGTCACGTTTAATGGTCCTTTATACACCATTATAATTTGTGTGTGTCTTTATAGAATTGTCGTGAAAAGTCGCTTAGTGTCAAGGCAGGGGCAGTTTTTGAAGTTACACTGATTTTTTTTTTTAGTAGGTTAGCTTCCAGATTACTTAGAATTGTTAACAATTATTGTTAACAATCATTTATCGAGTATAAAGTATTAGTATATATAGAGCTTGTACAGAGGCATTTTCTTTTGAGTAACCTAGGGCTTTAGTTCCCAATTTGTTTTAATTTTATCATTTTATTTGATTTCACATTTTGTCCTGGAAGATTTTCATTATTGTTAAGGCCTATTAATAATGATATTATAGTATTTTGGTTTTTATGATAGAGTCTAACTCTAGTTTGAATGCGATCGTGAATGAGAGAGTGAATGTAATGATCAATGAATGCGACCACAAAGTTAAAGTCTAACATACTGTTAATCCAAAAATACATTAGAATAGGGTTAAGGATTTCAATAGGATCGATTTTTATTTTATTTTATTTTTTATTTCGAATTTTGTTAGGACCGAGAAGCCTCAAACAGGACAACTACAACTCTATCTAGTTAGAAAATATTCGCTCCCTTTTGTTAGGTCCCTCGTTAGGGGGTATAATTTCCCTTTGATTTTCTTTTATCTTAGTTTAGCTTGAATTCTAAGGATTGTGGATAAATGATCCCTATCCCGACCCTCAGACTTGGAGATAGTGGGAGGCAGGGATCAAGCCGACAGCCCACTCACCTCCTCCTCGCAAGAGGAAGCGAAGAGGTATAGATTGAATTTTATGCAGGATGGGGGATTTGTTTTAGCCATGCCGTATAGCCTGGGGTATAACGGCGCGACCTTGGGTAACCGATCTGACACCGTAGTTTCGACGCTTTTAGCGTGGCTGGAGCGAGGGTGTTCCAGACGGGAGGTCCTGTAAGATTGGCATGTAGGCAGAGATTGCCCAGTTATTCTAGACGAAGTGTTTCCGTCTATTGAATTTTTTTTGGTACCAGTTTGATCCCCCATAGCTAGCGGAAGTTTCTTCTAATAAAGGATTCGCCCTGCCATACGTTTTGTTGGAATGAATTCGAGCATAAGACCGATTCGAGAGGCAGAATAAGTAATTATTAGGACCTTCAACGAGTTTAGACTCGTTCCATGTTAGGATAAGATTTTAAAGTATTAGTTAACTATAATGACCGCGAACGAGACACCAGAACGAGCCAATGAGTCAAAGTTTTAGAAGTGTTGTATTGAGGACAATAGAATTAAGAGCAGTTATACAGGGAGTAGAATTCTGAAGGAATTTGTAAAAAAGAACCATAATTTCAGATTGATAAAATTCAAATTTATAAGATGTAGATTTATAGGGTTCAGGTCAATGAATAGGGAGTATATTGGTAGATGAAAGTAATAAGAATTTCTTGGAAGGGGGAGGTAGCTGAACTGTACACACCCCAGAGACAAGGTAAACGGAGTCACAAACAAAATGGGAGAAGTTGATTAGTTTCTCTGTCAAACAGAGAGCTTTCTTCATACGGTTGTCACCCTAGATTTAAATGGACTGTGTAGTTTAATAGAGGTCTGGGCTATGCTCCATTTGACCAAGATTCTAAATGACGTTCCCATCTGGGTTGAGAGAGTATTGTAATTTGAGGAATCTAACACACAAGAGAGAACCCACCCTCCAGTAGGATCGGGATAGACGAATATTACCCAGTGACCAACTCGTGATTCCAGACTGGATAAGATTGAAACTTAACTGAGATACTAAACCTTGAACCTTCAGCGCACAAATATATATTATGTTTACATTTTCTTTTTCAATATGTTATTATTTTTATATCATATATATTATATTGTAGTCATATACTATTCATTTCAACAATTTTATTTTGACATTCATGATATTAATATTTATATTAAATATTTAATTATATATATTTTGTCACCATATATAATCTTGTAGTAGTTTTCTTTTGTCATCTATCATGGGATGATTTTTATCACTTATATCTTAACATATTTAATCACTATCTACATGATATGTTTTACTTCAATATATATGTTATACTCATCATATAACATGGAAGGATTCATTTTATCATTACATATTTCGTGCCTTATTTAATGATTACTTACATAATTTGTTTTCTGTAATTTTTTATTTAGCAAAAGTCATCATGTCATAGGCTAATCATTATATACCAAGATATTTCTTTCAGCTAACTATAATTATCCTTTCCTTTGATTGTATATATATATAACTATACCACACGAATGTCTTGATTGGTACGAAAATAAAGATGCTGGCATGTTTTAGGAGTTGGACTAGTCAGTTATTTCTAAACGACTTCTTGGCGCCCAATTTTTTATATATAATATGTAATAGGGAAATGTCCTAACTGTATTGTTAGCAGAAAGAAGGTAGCAATGAATCCAGCACCCCAAGAGGCAAGGATGGGGTTGAGAGGACTTACCACAAGAAAGGCCTACTCCTCAAGGCCAAAGAAGAAAGTGGAAGGGTGGTATATATACCCATGAATGGTAAGACAGATGACCTTGCTTACTTCCATACATATGATATGACTGTCCCCCATAACCTATTTTGATAACAGTGTGCTGACAGAATAATAACACATAAAAACCCCTTTGCCAGGATGCGCAATGCCCACTAATGTTCGGAATAATAAACATCTAGAATGGCATACCATCGTTTTGACTAGCCTTATCTTCCCTATAGGTTTCGGTACACCTGGCTTCACCTAGTAATGGAAAATGCATTTTGCTAGAAATGGGCCTGCTTTCATAGTAACTGATGAAAGGCAGATGAATAATGAATAGCACAAACGCATTTGTCCATTACTTGGCAGGGGGAGGATTGTTGGGGCACGTTTTTGTAACCATACCCCAACAGAAGGCGTATGTATAATCAAATCAAATGGATACATGGCTTCCCTCCCACATAGACTTACAGACCATTTTTTTGCCCAGAAACTTAGACACTTGGTGACACCAGACTTCCATGCTGAAAGCTGATGCCTGGTAAAGAAGAAGACATCCAGAGACATCCGAGCTGGAAACTGTTGTTTCATATGTACATATATTCCCCTCACCAAAAATTTAGGTAAAGGTGACCAGAAAAAAAAAAAAGGAAAAATGGAGAAGGAAGATCTCTAAAAGACTGAACCTTATAAAATATCCTTCCCGAGAAAGGAAAGCATCACATTACAGTCCAGGTAAAAAGGGCCTGGGTCAATTTTAGCCAAGACGGGGGGGCGATATATATACCGTCCCGAGAAAAAGGGAGGATTGTATTTCAACCCATGTGGAAAAGGGGGGGGGGCCTGGAGTCTGAAATCTTACACTAGTGCCGTGGCTGTTTCTCTCTTTAGATTTTTTTGTTTTGGTAATACTATATGTTCTATTTTGATGGGAGAGGCCTGGGGCGTCTATGAAATTGATACTGGAGCCGTTGGCCATTTTGATTGGTGTTTCTTTCGGCGAATGAAAATGGAGAATGAGATGAATAAAAGAAGGTTCTTTGCCAAAAGGCGAGATTCGATCTGAGTCGCTCAGTGAAAGGACAGTCTTCAGACGGGAGACCAGACCTTTGCCGGCACTTTCGAGAAAAGGTAAGCCATTTGTCATTATGACTTAGCGCCTTCCCCCCCCCCCCTTTTGTGTAGTAGCCAACCTAGATTTCGCATGGGCCCTAAAGGGCTATAAAGTAACTTCAGGTCACCTCTATCTAAATTTTACTATGTAAATAGCATATCTCGTCAGTATAGACATGTTCCCAAATTTTAAGATATTTAAATAAATATCTAGAGAAATTTTCTTGTTTCCTCTGTTACCTATTTCATACATAATTTGCCTTATGGTGCTACTCCCACTGTTTAAATGAAATGTTGTATGTTTCTTACCTATTTGAAGGGAATGTTACTAATAATCAAGTCTCCCATAAATTACCGGCCACATACATTGTCGCGAGTGTCTGTGTTTCAGTGTTTTATAGATTGCCCAATTTAATAACGATTTCATGGGTTGTCTGATGAAATTGTATACTAGTGTCGCGGCTGTTTCCATCTTTAGACCATTGTTCTGACAATATTATATGCTCGATCCTTGCTTTAGCTCAACTCTTAATCAATTACAGAGTTTTCCCCCCCTTTTTTTATTTTATTTATCCTGTTTGCACAAATTGCATCACATGTGATGATGTAAAGACATATGCCGATAGTGCATCATTGACAGCTGTGCTGCTATTATACAACATTAAGGTCTTGCTGCGGGTTATATACATGGGGTTGTTGGCCTAAATTGCTATATATATATATACTTAAGTAAGGAAACTTTAATAAGTCACATCGTGTATCCTCCCTTTTCAACTATCCAAACCGGGAACCCAACACATATTCTTTGTAGATCGCGAAATGCGTGGTGTCGCTGGAGACCCACTGGCGATTCTCCACCAAACTCTGCAGCGCTGGCAGAGGAGCCATATTCATTGTACATAGTGTATATAATGCATATTATATACTCTGTTTTTCATCATCACCATCATCATCCATGTACTAATCAAAAGATGTTTCGAGAATAAATTGTTTTTGTTATTTTGTGTAAGCAAATGTCATTAATTTAAATATAACGATATAACATTTACATACCAGAGCCAATATAAACATCTATTTACAACTATTGGTTCCAGGAAAAAGGATCACAGCAGTGGACTATTCCCACACTAGTTCCAGACCAGAAATAGGCGAAAGCGCCATCTATTGGCGGAGGTTGTAGGTGTTTTCAGGCCCATATAGCGACAATATTTTTAAAAATGCTATCCTGATCTTGTAACTAAAAGTTGCTGGTGACTTGCTCCATCAGTCCAAATAAATATAAACTAATTGTTGATCTCTAATTATTCAAAAATTATCCAAATACCATTTCTTGATTAATCAAGAAAAGCAACTATGTACACATTTCAGGTTATTGGCCTAAAATGCCACACACGTGTTTTAATAAGAGAATTTTTAATTTATGCATATTTGGCACCATACTTACAAATAAAATTCTCTTATAAAAGGTTAATTCTTCAATGATCAATTTTTATAAATCAAATACCTAAACGCTAAGAGAAGAATCCCAAAACAATCATAAGTCTCAAAAAAAAAAAACATTATGAAGGGGTGACAATACATCCAGAGAACACAAGAGCCCACAACCTGTAAAAATTTTACTGGTGTGGAACTAACACCTACAAACATTTTCTCATGTCCAGCAATGGCCGCAGTCTTGCAGAAAATTAACATAGACCTGGAATAGCAGCTTTATATACCCAAGATAGAGAACATTGCGACTGCTGTGATAAAGATGCATGGAGATATCTAAGGCTATTCATTGGACACAAACAACAACAACAACAAATTTTCAAAAAAAGTCAAAGTTTGCACTGATATTTTTATTCATTTAAGAAATATGCGCGTATATGTAACTTTTTAAATGAAAAATATTTTACTGCTTACTGCAGAGATAAAATAATCGGAGGGCCTGGCTCATCAATGATGAAGCCTCCCAGCTCCTTTGCTAATCTACCATTAGGCTTTAATATTGTAGCGAGCTATTGTGAATAAATGTTGAACTCTTGGCAAAGGCACTACAAATTATATATAACTATGAAAAAAAATAGAAAAATAAAAAAATAAAAATAAGTGGGTCAGGTGTTGGTATTAAAAATAAAGGAAGCATATCCTGACCACAAGCACAGTTAAGTTTACTCTAAGAGGCTATCATTTATAAATATTTATTTATATCGATTTTTATATTTTTTTCTTGTCAAAAGTTTGCTCAACAAATCATGTCAAAAACGATTTTGTAGATTTTATATACAAACTCTATAGTGGGGAAGCTATCATTTAGGTTCATAGTATTTATTTTAAATTTCAATATTTAATACTTTAAATCTTTTATCTATAAAAATAAAGTTCGCCTTTCCCTCAAAATAGATGCCCAAACTAAGCGTCATCTATTATGTCCTTTATTTATCCAAAATATTTCCTTTTGAAAAACCTCCAAATTATTAGCTTCTTATATGAAACAAATTTCATAATATATTTTATAAAATTATTTTGTTTAACATTTTTTTTTTTATTATTATCAAAAATGAAAATACTGAAACAAAAATATAAATTCAATAATTTTTCATATTATATATGTATTCGAAAAAAAAAAAAACAATATGAAATGAACCCACCTTGCCATCAGAGTTAATATTAGGAAATATCTTCTATGCAATTTTTTTCTCTCTCATTGAAAAAGTTTTGTTGACAACACTGATTGATTATTTTTGTATGACGGATTTTGTTATATTTACGATAAACCGCATACTCCTAAAATACGTAGATAGTACATCAATCGCTTGGTTTCGTTTAATGAGTTGGTTTAACAAAATACATTAAAAATGGTAAGGAAAATATTTCATTTTTAATAAACCTTTACTTTGCTTCTTTGTAATAAATTTTAACCATGCACGCCCACAGTAGATGCCTAAAATGAGTTATTTTGCTCATAATCACTTTTATTTTTACTTTTTTTGAAAGCAGTTACGCCGATAGCTCACCTTTTTAAATAATTAAAATGTCATTTTACCAAAATCTATCGTAAAGAAATAATTCCCTCAAAAAAATATGAGTGTTGAAACAACAAATTAAATGCCTTTCAAAAATATATGTAATCGTTTATATTTGGCGACATTTTATATAGGATTATGTTTAAAGAATTTATTTTTACATTTATATATCCAATTTTATCAGAATACACTTCATAATCTTTATACTTTTTAAAGATTTTCTTATAGAAATTATTTGAAATAGATTGTAGCAAACTTTTGACAAATGTGTTCATATAGTCAAATTTATTATTATTATTTATTTTTTTTTTTGCATTTATCATGAAAATTTATTTTATTCTGATTATAATGATCATAAGGGAAATATATAAATTTTATCATTATTTACAGATTTTTAGAAATATAAATTATTTTTCAAATATCAAATATGATATATAATTAAAAGAAAAAGATGACCACCATATAATGTTTTCTGAAAACAAGCTTACAGACTTACTAACCCTTACAAATGAAAACATTAAGATGTGAATGTTTCTTTTCACAAATAAATCAAACTTCTACTGTCCTTACTGCGATGAAAAATATATTGGGAGGGCTTGGCTCATCAGTGGTGAACCCTCCCAGCGGTTTCACCAATTTAATCTACCAGACCTCTTCTTAGAGCTCTAATAATGTATTGGATCATTCTGCTTATATATGCTATACTGAAGGGTGTATAAATGAGATTAACATTTATAGAATAAATGATATTTATGAGGTTAGGTTCGGTTAGGTTCAAGTTAGGGTTAGTAAATCAGTAAGCTTTTGTCCTGAGACCTGCCAAATATCATAATCAAATATGTCCCCATAATCATTAAATATGGTGTCTATTTAATTTTGATATGAACTTTCTTTTATGTTATCGAAGGAATTCTCAATGCTAAGGCACAATTTGGATTATAGATTATAAACACAAGGTTTTCTTCTTTCTTATCTCCACTCAATCATATTAGGGTATCAAGTTGTGACCCTTGATGGTCTCTGTTTGACAACCATCATGACTGGGTAAAGTAGAATGCGTCTGCCTTTGTCATTAAGACTGGGAGCACTACTCAGTGGCAGGCCGACTTAGCTCCAAAAGAAATGGCTGCCTCTGACATGAGGAACGGACACCATTGCAGCCACTCCTAACATGGAGTACAAACACTGCTCATCCTGTATCCCTGGATCAGGAACCCTTACAGGGTACTATCAGCCAGGCCAGCTGAGACCAGGTTTTTTAGTGAGCTTGTTACTGCTTCCCCACAAGGTAATAAGAACAAATCGATTTATTCTTATTACCTTGAATTCTCAATGTATTATAAATCCCCCAATGCATAATGTAAAAAGTATTTTCACATCACCAATCACATTTGAGAGATAGAGATATATATAAAAATAAAGTAAGCATATCCTGACCGGGAGCACATGTGCTTTACAGAAGGGAGAGCGCCATCTGGTGGAACAGAAATCAACTAAACATTGATTTAACCTGTTCCCTGATATTTGGCCAACCCAATTTCTTAATAAATCAAGAAAAGCCATCCACGAAGAGCTATATTTGACAAATATCATTTTCAATATATTCTCCACAATGGCATTAAGGAGACAGAACTGCCAAATTTATCATCCCCTCACCTTCCAGAACTTTGTCAAATGCTCTTTTTGTGATTTACTGATGGAAACATTTGTCAGTTAAAATGCTGTCATGACAGGCAACTTTTTGACCTTTCCTTCACAGCCAGAAAAAAATGTACTCATTCTATCTTTTCTCCTCAACCAGCCATAGGTTGGTGGCTGGCAGTATTCCTGTCCTCTTAGAGCTTCCTTTCTATGGCTATAGTCTTTTGATGGTATCGTAGGGTCTATCTATTTCTCCTCAACCAGCCATAGGTTGGTAGCTGGCAGTATTCCTGTCCTCTTAGAGCTTCCTTTCTATGGCTAGTCTTTTGATGGTATCGTAGGATCTATCTATTTCTCCTCAACCAGCCATAAGTTGGTGGCTGGCAGTATTCCTGTCCTCTTAGAGCTTCCTTTCTATGGTATAGTCTTTTGATGGTATCCTCCTATTCTCTTGATTAGACATCCTCAGACTTCTATCTCTTCCCACACCTAGAGAAATTTGTTTCTGGAAAGCTCATCACGTCCAATGAAGAAGTTAAGAGGGCTGTAGATGAATATTTTAACAGATCTTCAGACTCTCTGCGAAGGAATATTGACATTGGAGAAACACTGGACCAAGTGTGTTGAAGTCAAGGGATATTTTATGTTGAAAAAATAAAAATTATTTTTTTAAAACTGAAAATCAGTCTTTCATTGTCAGGCTGAGAAATTTTCACTCTTCCCTCGTAATTCAACACACCAACTTTAATTCAAATGAAAATACAGGATTCCTTAGTATGTTGGAATGTTGGAGACAATATGCAATTATAGTTGCTGTTATAAATGAGATTGTTATAATGAGGTTTCACTGATAATAAGGTACAATTTGGATTATAGATTATAAACACAAGGTAATAAGACCAAATCCAAATAAATAAATAGTGTGTGATATTTCGGTAACAGCGTTGTTACCGAAACGTCGCACACTATTCATTTATTTGGATTTGGTCTTATTACCTTGAGGTTTCACTGTATTAAGGTCTTTTCTCTCCAAGGTAATAGGACAATAAATAGTGTGTGATGTTTCGGAAACAACGCTGTTACCGAAATGTCACACATTATTTATTTATTTAGATTTGGTCTTATTACTTGTATTTCTAATTTATAATCCAAATTGTGCTTTATCGTTTTTTTATCTTCCTTGAAAAGACCTCAATAAAGAGAGAGAAAAAAGAAGCTAAGACCTTCCATTCAAGCTCTCCCAGGAACGGGGCAGTTCTAATCAGACCGGCAGATATTCAGGTGGGAGATAGTGCAGGACACAATACCTCCTTCCCTAGTCTATAGAGATAGAATGGGTCGCTATCTCCACGTCACTCTTGTCTCACAAATAGATCACATGTCTACCTTCTCAAACCTTCTTCCTCCTCTATTATTATTTTTCAATACATTAGAACAACCTCCATGAGAAGGCGCAATTTGGATTATAGATTATAGGTAATATGATCAAATCCAAATAAATAGTGTGTTTGTCAACAACAAACTCAGCGCCACATAACATCAGAGCTTTTAGTTATAAAGTTGTAAACAATCTCCCCCAAAGATACTGATATTTTGTTATTTTTCGCACACTATTTATTTATTTGGACAAAGGACAGTATTCATTCGCAAAATTACCATTTTTTACTCTCTAGTAAGAAGACACCTCTCCCTAAAGGACACTTTGGATCTGCAATTAGACGTTGTCATTTACTGGGAGGTTCTACTGTAGTTACTCCAAGGTTAATTCAATACTTATTGTAGACTCTCATGTGAAGACTCAAAAACTTTTTTTGTGTTAATGAGTCTACATCATGAGTTATTCAACCTACAAATTATGGTGTTCTCTATTACCCCAAGGTAGTTATTTACAGTGGGATATTAATAACACCAAATCCAAATAGTGTATGATGTTTCAGTAACAATGTTGATAAGGCACAATTTGGATTATAGATTATAAACACAAGGTAATAAGACCAAATCCAAATAAATAAATAGTGTGTGACGTTTCGGTAACAACGCTGTTACCGAAATGTCACACACTATTTATTTATTTGTATTTGGGCTTATTACCTTGTGTTTAGTAACAATATTGTTACCTAAACATTATATACTATTTATTTATTTGGATTTGGTCTTATTACCTTGTCCTTCTAATTTATAATCCAAATTGTGCCTTATCAACATTGGAATCTCATTATAAAAGCATTCTTTATACAGTAGAACAACCTCCATGAGAGGGCATTCCTGGTAGAGGACACCTCTCTACAAAGGACAGTTTTCATCACCAATACAGTAGAACAACCTCCATGAGAGGGCATTCCCGCTAGAGGACACCTCTCTACAAAGGACAGTTTTCATCACCAATACAGTAGAACAACCTCCATGAGAGGGCATTCCTGGTAGAGGACACCTCTCTACAAAGGACAGTTTTCATCACCAATACAGTAGAACAACCTCCATCAGAGGGCATTCCCGCTAGAGGACACCTCTCTACAAAGGACAGTTTCCATCACCAATACAGTAGAACAACCTCCATGAGAGGACATTCCCGCTAGAGGACACCTCTCTACAAAGGACAGTTTCCATCACCAATACAGTAGAACAACCTTCATGAGAGGACATTCCCGCTAGAGGACACCTCTCTACAAAGGACAGTTTTCATCACCAATACAGTAGAACAACCTCCATGAGAGGACATTCCCGCTAGAGGACACCTCTCTACAAAGGACAGTTTCCATCACCAATACAGTAGAACAACCTCCATGAGAGGACATTCCCGCTAGAGGACACCTCTCTACAAAGGACAGTTTCCATCACCAATACAGTAGAACAACCTCCATGAGAGGACATTCCCGCTAGAGGACACCTCTCTACAAAGGACAGTTTCCATCACCAATACAGTAGAACAACCTCCATGAGAGGACATTCCCGCTAGAGGACACCTTTCTACAAAGGACAGTTTCCATCACCAATACAGTAGAACAACCTCCATGAGAGGACATTCCCGCTAGAGGACACCTTTCTACAAAGGACAGTTTCCATCACCAATACAGTAGAACAACCTCCATGAGAGGACATTCCCGCTAGAGGACACCTTTCTACAAAGGACAGTTTTCATCACCAATACAGTAGAACAACCTCCATGAGAGGACATTCCCGCTAGAGGACACCTTTCTACAAAGGACAGTTTCCATCACCAATACAGTAGAACAACCTCCATGAGAGGACATTCCCGCTAGAGGACACCTCTCTACAAAGGACAGTTTCCATCACCAATACAGTAGAACAACCTCCATGAGAGGACATTCCCGCTAGAGGACACCTTTCTACAAAGAACAGGTTTCATTGTTAAAATCACACACAATGTTTTTACTAATTAACAACTCTCTGGTAAGAGGACATCTCTCCCTAAAGAACACCTTGACTCTGTAACTGGGTCTTGTCTTTAATGAGATGTTTGGAATGTCTAAATCGTTGGTTTTTGACCGCTACAACCTAGGTTTGATTCCCGCATTGGGCTTTTTTTTTTTCTGATTTGAAAAAAAATAAATGTTCCAATGGCCCCCGATTCTTGCAAAGTCCAACCCCACCAGCGAGTGCAAGTAATCTTACGGGGCTCTGGCACATTTGTAAGTGCAAATTCGTACTGCTTTTCACATGTGTAGACATAAGGTGCACTTACAGTAAAAGCAGTTGCCTACTTCTATCCACCATGATTACCATGGCCTGTACCACGTGTACTAGGGATAAGCAAAAAAAAAAAAAGAGATGTTTACTCTAACACAGAAACATTGTCTTAACATCATACGTCTAAAGTCTCATGTTTTATTTAAGTCACCATTTTTTAAACTGTGGTTATAACAACTACATGGTTATAACAATTACTCCAAGTGATGTTGTTCTATTTATATATATTTATCAATTTTAAAATGTAAATATTTTTTAGGTTTAATTGGTTCAGCATTGATGAATTGGATACTCCTAATGGTTTACTAATGGTATGTTCATGACATCTGTGGCCGCTCTGTGCAGAATTTCTTCAGCCTGGGTCAGTCGGCAGACATAGACATCATCCTGGATGGGGTGGAGAACAGGAAGCTGGCAGAGATCAAGACAGAGGACGGCAAGAAGGAGAAGCACTACCTCTACTTTGATGGGGAGTCTGTGTCCGGCAAGGTGGGTCCCTACCTCACACTCAGGTACTGGAGAACTGCTTTCATCTTGTATGTAAAGACACTTTATTGATATAAGACAAGGATTAAGAATTCCAACAATGATAATGGGTACTCCCTTCATCTTGTATGTAAAGACACTTTATTGATATAAGACAAGGATTAAGAATTCCAACAATGATAATGGGTACTCCCTTCATCTTGTATGTAAAGACACTTTATTGATATAAGACAAGGATTTAGAATTCCAACAATGATAATGGGTACTCCCTTCATCTTGTATGCCACACTTTATTGATATAAGACAAGGATTAAGAATTCCAACAATGATAATGGGTACTCCCTTCATCTTGTATGCCACACTTTATTGATATAAGACAAGGATTTAGAATTCCAACAATGATAATGGGTACTCCCTTCATCTTGTATGCCACACTTTATTGATATAAGACAAGGATTAAGAATTCCAACAATGATAATGGGTACTCCCTTCATCTTGTATGCCACACTTTATTGATATAAGACAAGGATTAAGAATTCCAACAATGATAATGGGTACTCCCTTCATCTTGTATGCCACACTTTATTGATATAAGACAAGGATTAAGAATTCCAACAATGATAATGGGTACTCCCTTCATCTTGTATGCCACACTTTATTGATATAAGACAAGGATTAAGAATTCCAACAATGATAATGGGTACTCCCTTCATCTTGTATGCCACACTTTATTGATATAAGACAAGGATTTAGAATTCCAACAATGATAATGGGTACTCCCTTCATCTTGTATGCCACACTTTATTGATATAAGACAAGGATTTAGAATTCCAACAATGATAATGGGTACTCCCTTCATCTTGTATGCCACACTTTATTGATATAAGACAAGGATTAAGAATTCCAACAATGATAATGGGTACTACCTTCATATTGTATGCCACACTTTATTGATATAAGACAAGGATTAAGAATTCCAACAATGATAATCGGTACTCCCTTCATCTTGTATGTAAAGCCACAATTTAGAATAACTTTTTCTAACCACTCTACCTGCTATAAACTGAGACAATGGTGAAGAATTAATACAACAAGTATCTCCCTATTAGCTATAGAATGTTTGCAGTGATGGCTTCATTAGGTTTTGCTAACCTAAATTAACTAAGCAATAAAGCAAAACTAGGGATTAAATTGTACAACTGCCAACAATCAGCAGCGTAGGGAGATGGGTTTTACCACCAAAGCTTTAGCCTTAGTGAAGACATTTTCAAATCATTTCAAATTTGATTTTAGAAAGGTGGGAGACACTTGTATGCTCTGTTTAAAAGCTTGCATTCAACAATTCTCCCTTACTAAATTCACTTCAATATCTATATATATAAAAATCAATGTTTGTTTGTATGTCCGGTATACAAATTCGCAGTAGTTCACTAATTCAAACAAAAATTTCAATACATAGGTAAAAAAATACGGGGAAGACGATAGGCTATTTTAAAAAATATATAAATCAATTATTAAAACTATATATTCAAATTATTCTACTTAGCTCACGAACAGCGCCCTCTATCAAATATTAGATTAAATTATGCTGATGCAAACAAATAGATAATGCTAATAACAAACAATTATTTTAAAAAATATTATCTAAATATATATCACTCGGGTAGATATGCACACGGGTCAATCCCGGGACGAAGCCCAGGTCACCCGTCAGGTAGAAAATAATAAACACAAGTCGGGGAGAAGAGCTTCTTTTATAGGAGGACGATTGTACAAGCTTTTGGGAAATATGCCTTTCTACATATACAAAATTGTACATTGTGCCCATTGTAGGGCGACTTGCCTGAAAGCATGTACAATTGTCCTCTTATAAAAGAAGCTCATCTCCCTGACTTGTTTTTCTTCTTCAATGGTGAAGAGTTTCTCTTTTACTTGGGTTTGGTTAACACAAGCTTTCAAACATCTCTGTTCTTCTCCAGATGCGGGCGGGGTCAACTGTGGTGAAAATTACCTCTATATTTGATAAAGCACAATTTGGATTCTAGATTATAATAAAAGAAAATAAGACCTAATCCAAATAATTTATTAGTGTGTGACGTTTCGGCAACAACATTGTCACCATCATCAGACAAAAGAAATTTTTTGTCTGATGATTACAATTACAATTACAATTATTTTATTTCCAAAGCGCTATATCCCGCAAGGGATACTTGCGCCAAACAAGGAGAAAAGTCTATTTACATGAGTTATTTACATTATTCAACGAATAAAAACATTAGAGATCCAGATTTTGTAGAAATTTTAGAATGTATTTACAAAATGAATTGAACTTTAGATATGAATTTTTATTGGAAATCAAATCGTTTAATTCATAAACAACTAGTTCATTCTTCATTCTATAATCTTGAAATGCTGGGCAGTCGATCAGTAGATGTCTTGAGGTTTGTTCCTCCATACCACAAAAGCAACTTGAATCCTCCACTGCCTTTATTCTATTTAAAAAACTTTTGAAATTTCCGTGGTTTGTAACAAATTGAGTATTATAAAAATTTGGACGAAAGTATTTAGGGATTTCTTGGGGAAAAAAGCTTAAGAAAGTATTATTTGCTTCGTTTTTCAGAACATTCATTCTTGATTTGAGAAAGGTATCTATAATTCCTGGAATAAATGGGTCATAAATTTGTTGATCTTCTGTGGATAAGTTTCTCAGATCAGATATCATGATTCTGGATTCGATAAAGTCTGAGATCAGAGGAATGTTGGCCAAACTATGAACACAGCTATATGATGTGGATTTATAGGCTTGTATACACCATGTCAGTATTTGATATTGGGTTGAATTTAATTTTTGTAAACATTTTTTATTTAAATATTTGAACCAAATTTCGGCTCCATATGTAAGTATTGGTCTAAAAATGGATTTATATAAAGTTAGCCTTTTCTGGGTGCTTAGACCCCAAGATTTCCCGCAAATTGAGAAGAGATAATTTTTAAAACGTTTTGTACGATTTACTATTTCTTCTATGTGGTATGTAAAATTTATTTTGTTTTTTCTTCTGTGATTTGCAATTATTATTCCTAAAATTTTGGTCTTCAGAGTTGGTATGATTATTTCATTATTAAATTTGATTGGGATTTTTTCTTTGTTATGTAAATAAAGTATATTAGTTTTTTCTAGACTTATTTCAAGTTTGTTACTCTTACACCATACATCAATCGTATTTAATGCCTGTTCTATAACTAATTTCAGGTCTTTGCAATTGTTGTGCCAGCATATAATTGAAACATCATCCGCATAACATACCACTTCACTATTAGGAACTTGATATTTGATCAAAAGATCGTTTAGTAATATTATCCATAGTAGTGGAGATAGCGGGCCACCCTGCGGACATCCCTTTGTAATTTGTTTATTCATTGTTAAGTTCTCATATGTAAATTTCGTTTTCCTCGATTTGAAATATGATTGAATAGTCCTTATTAAACTTTCCGGCAAATTATCTTCATCTATTATTTTTAAAATCGCAGGCCACCATGCGTTATCAAAGGCTCCCGCAATATCTATTGTGACCAGAGCTGTCAGTTCTTTGGTTTTGTGTTCCATTATTATATCGATTATATTATTCAAGGCTGTAATAGTAGATTTTGACTTGATGAAACCATGCTGTTTGGGACTTAATAAATTGTTTTGCATATAATATTCATAAATTTTCTTTTTAATAACTTTTTCGTAGATCTTAGACAGATTAGATGTTAACGAAATAGGTCGATAGCTTTTTATTGATTCGACGTTAGATTTGTTTGGTTTCATTAGAATTTTTAATACTGTCGTTTTCCATTCCCTTGGAAAATATCCCATCTGAATACATTTATTTAATAACGAATGTAGCACCGGAAGTATCAGAGTCTTTGAGTATTTTATCATGTTATTACTGATATTATCCTGACCTGGTGACTTTTTAACATTGGTATTGTCAATTAGATATTCTATTTCTTCGGTATCAATATGGATAGCGCTTGAATTCCTTAGAAAAGGTTCGTAACTTCTAACCAATTCTTGTTGTTGGTTGTCTTGATCAATTCTGTCATCTGCAATTAATACATTTATTATGTCTGTAATGCGTTTTTCTTTTTCTGATTCTTGATTGTTGTCTATTATGGGAAGTCCTTTTTGCTTGTTTGAGGATTTGAGCTTTTTGAAAATTTTATATGCGTTACCAAAAGGATCATTTGATTCATTTTCTTCGATGAAAATTTTCAAACTATTTCTCTTTGCTTTCTTTATCATATTATTAAATTTGTTTCTGACTTGTTTAAATCTTGTTGCATCGATAGTCTTACTGTGATAAAATAAGTTTCTTACATAATGAAAATGTGTTTTCATTAGTTCAAGTTCTTTATTCCACCATTTTATACCTGCATCATATGCGTAGTTGTTTGATTTTACTTTTAATGATTTGTAAGCTGCTTCTATTATGTTATCCGTGAGTTTGTTTACAACTTTATCAATATCCGTGCAATTTTCCACCATATCTGCCTCATTCTTTAATTTGATAAATTCTTGATACTTGAGATTTTTGGAGAAATTTGTCCAGTTGGCGTGTTTTTCATTGAATTTCCATGTAGAATTCTGTTTATCTTTTATATAATTAAATTTTGAGTGAATTTCAAATTGAATTGCCAAATGATCAGAAATATTCGTCAGTGATGAGGTGGTCCAATGTCTGATCATATTTATTGAAAGTCTATTCGAGATTGTTAGATCTACTATACTTGCACCTCTACATGTTGGAGTTTTATCGTTGTGAATGTACAAGTGATTTTCATTTATTATTGTTTGCAATTTGTAACCATTTGAATTTGTTATTTTATCGAACCAGATTGGATGACGGGAATTGAAATCTCCGCATAGGACTATAGGGTTATTTGAATAAGTATTAATCAAGTTTCTTATAAAATCTAAGTGAGTATCATTACAGGAATTGGGATGAAAGTAAAAATTTGCGATTACTACAAACGAATTTGGGGTTATGACAGATATTGCAGTACAGAATTGATTCGTAAAATTATCTAATTTTTTGAATTTTATATTTTTATTTACAATGATTGTTGCTGTGTAAATAATTTCTGAAGTCTTTGAATAAATTATTGGTGAGTCTAAATCAAATATAACCTGTTTATTTAAAACATATGGTTCTTGAAGTAATATAATATCGGGTGGATTATTATTCGTTGAAATTGTAAGTTCGTTTAAAGCTGTCATACTTTTTCTAATATTCTGTTGTAAACATTTTATGTTTCCTCTATATGGTAGAGCAGTGATCACCATGACTACAAATAACTAAATTCGTTATTCATTGCCGAAACGTCACACACTAATAAATTATTTGGATTAGGTCTTATTTTCTTTTATTACCTCTATATTTGTGTGTATGTGAGGCAGCATTTTCATTTATAAGAAATTTAAGCTATTTTTGATGGGTATGATTCTTTTTATAATGAAATAATTTTCTACTGCCCTTACTTCAATGATAAATTAATGGGAGGGCCTGGCTCATCAATGGTGAACCCTGCCAGCTGTTTCTCCAGTTTAATCTACCCTATCACTGTAATATTGGCGAAACAGCTGGGAGAGTTCACCACTCATAGGCAAAGCCCACCTATTAATTTGTCATTGGCAGTAAGGGCAGTAGAAAATTATTTTATTTTAAGAAGAATCATACTCGTCAAAAATGGTTTAAATTTGCATATATGTTTATGCAAATTATGCCTCAAGTAGATATGTAGATTTTCCAACACATTCACACTCCCCTGTAGACAAATGTTTGAAAACTCCTGTTAATATTAATCCCAAATAAAAGTTAAAAACTCTTCACTTATATTTATCTCGATTTATAAAATAGAATGTGTACACAACCATCTATAAACTGGTACATTGATCTAAGTAAAACTAGGTGATAAGGCCAAATAAATAGTGTGTAACGGTAACAATATTGTTATCTAAACATTACTCCCTATTTATTTATTTGGATACAGGTTCTGGCACATTTGTAAGTGCAAAGTCGAACTGCTTTCACATGTGTAGACATGTGGTGCGCTTACAGTAAAAAGCAGTCGCTAACTACCCACCATGATTATCATGGCCTGTACCACATGTACTAGAATTAAGCAAAAAAAAAAAAATTATTTGTATTTGGTCTCAATGTCTTGTGTTTCCAATCTATAATCCAAATTGTGTGGACCTTATCATTGACCTAAGTATTATGTGTCTCACTTGCAAATATTCTTCTTTTTAATAAATGTTTTATTTTTGTGATAACACATCCTCACAAGTGGGAAGCAAATTTTACCTCCATTACATAGCGAAGGTTATAAACACAAGGTAATAAGAACAAATTCAAATAAATAAATATGTTACCATTCAGCACTTTTGTCTGAAGATGGTAACAACACTGTTATCGAAACGTCACATACAATTTATTTATTTGTATTTGGTCTTATTACCTTGTGTTATAGTGAAAGTTATTGATGAACGGCATTTGAAAATTATCCGGCATGTGTTTCTTTTGAACGAAAAATCAAAATTTATTTTCAAGAGAAATAACGATTATTTCTAACCTTAGGGATGAAGTATGAAAGGATGAATTGTGAAGAGTAATGATGGAACGGTCTATAATAAAGGTTATTAATACAATTCTTCATCTTTCTTATCTCCACTCAACAATCATATTAGGGTATCAAGTTTGTAGAGCTTGTTGATGATGTCTGCTGGGGATGAATAGAGCTCATCAATGGATGAGTCAATAATGTGTTTTGGGGTTTGCAGGTTGAGAGAATTGCATTATACAATTAAATATCAAATAAACACAAGGTAATAAGACCAAATAAATAAATTGTGTGTGATGTTTCGGTAACAATGCTGTTACAGAAACATCACACATTATTTATTTATTTGGATTTGGTCTTATTATACCTTTTGTTTATAATCTATAATACAAATTGTGCCTTATCATAAATATAAAATATTTACACAACACATGTTCCTTTTCTGCTGGCTTCCTGTAGCACAGTTGCAGATAAGTGGGTTTTTGGGACATAGGAAATGACTTGGTTTTTTTTTTTTTTACAGATTAGAGAATCCTTTGAGAGCGATGTACTTTTTTATTTTCAGAAGTAGCCATGCAAGTGGTAGAGTAATACCAATCACACCATGAAGTCTTTATTATTGTAAACACAAGGTTATAAGACTAAATCCAAATAAATAAATTTTGGATTAAATATTGGATTTTGTCTTATAACCTTGTGTTTATAATCTATAATCCAAATTGTGCTTTATCATCTTTATTATTTATTGTGATAAGGCACAATTTGGATTATAGATTATAAACACAAGGTAATAAGACCAAATCCAAATAAATAAATAGTGTGTGACGTTTCGGTAACAGCGTTGTTACCATCTTCAGACAAAAGTACTATAAACACAAGGAAATAAGACCAAATACACACGCTATTTATATGGATTTGGTCTTATTACCATGTGTTTATTATTTATTGTGTTTGTATGTAGGGGTCAAAATATATTTTTTTTCAACTAAGAAAAAGCCACAAAAAATTCTGGAATTATTACAAATCAATGATTAGTTGATACTTCACAAGGTAATAAGACCAAATCCAAATAAATAAATAGTGTGTGATGTTTCGGTTACATCGTTGTTACCATCTTCAGACAAAAGTATTGAATTAAGATGGTAACAACGGTGTTACTGAAATATTGCACATTATTTATTTGTTTGGATTTGTGGTCTTATTACCTTGTGTTTATAATCTATAATCCACAAATTGTGCCTTATCATAGTTGATATTTATTCAGATTACTGTCCTAAAAGCTTACGTTCATCTACAATATCTGTTAGAAAAGTATCTTATTTTTGTTTTTTGAAAATCTGGTTGATTTCAATGAAGGGCATTTTGTTGCCATTGAAGTTTAAATGCCTGGGTAATCAGAGTCGAACCCTTTCGAGGAAGTTAAATGTCTTCAGTAGAGAGAGTGTTCTTCCAGCAAGTTGAAACCTGATATCTCTTGGCATGACATCCGATATGTAAACAGGGATGTTGTGTCCCAGGTCATCATCACCCTGAAGAAGCCGGGCATCAAACTGGAGCATCAAGGCATTAAGATTGAATTTATCGGACAGATCGGTGAGTAAAACTTGGTTTTTATAGCAGGATGGTTAGCGGAAATATCTTAATTTACGGGGCTGCTAACCAGAATGGATGATTTTTGAGCCCCAAAAATCTTTGGTTAGCTTCCCCATTGTTCCTTATCTTCTACCTGTTTATGTATGTGTCTGTAGTATTGTATGAATTCTGTACTCTTTTAAGAAGGAGTGAACCACTCGTTGAACACTCACACCATACCTACCAACATAAAAAAGACATACAGTAGGAATGAGAGGACACTCCCAATTGCGAACGCCTATCTACAATAATCAGTTTTCATCACTAAAATGACCATTTTTACTAATTAACAACTCTCCAGTAAGAGGACACATCTCTCTAAAGGACGATTTGACTCCGCAACTTGGTGTTGTCCTTTACAGAGAGGTAGTTTTACACTCTATACCGATATATTTAACCACCTTAATTGAAATATTTCATTCCTATTTGCATCATCATCATATTTTACAACGGAATCTTGCTATAATAACATCAATTTTGACTAATATTTGAGATTGTTGTTATGTTAAAATAATCAGAACTTGAAACTTGAGACTACTTCAGAATGATGGTGTTATAATCAAGTTGCTTTTATAAAAGAAGCTTTTATTATGAGATTCCACTCTTTATTTTCTCTTTCCTGTAATCCTGTAGAATCCATATACAGCAGAACAAACTCTGTGAAAAGGATACTTGTGCTAGAGGATACATCTCTATAAAGAACAGTTTTCATTGTCAAAATGACCATTTTTATTATTTAGCGACTCTCCTGTAAGAGGGATGTTGGAAGTTGTCTTTTTGAATTGCATTTAGTAGATGTCTTTTTCTTTGCATTTTGACTTCTAGAAGAATCTATGTCCAAGGGACAATGTGTATATTTTACATGAACAATCCAAACTAAAGGTAAAAAGACCAAATCCAGATTTTAATGAAATGTCTATGACATTTTGGTAACAGCATTATTACATCATCAGACAAACAAATGAGAAAAAGTATTACCTTCTTATCCTTTTTTTCCCCTCATTCAGTAATTTTGTCTGATAATGGTAACGATGCTGTTACCTAATGTAACAGACATTTAATTGCCACACAGTGTTCTCCCCATCCCTTGTGAACTGGCGAATCCTATATAGGGCGAGAGGCCCTAAATATAAGCTTTGTTTGTTAACAGACATTTAATTAATTTAGTTTTGATCTTGTTTTACTTTTGTTTCTAATCTATAATCCAAATTGTGGACCTTATCATGAACAAGCCAAGTTTTCAAATGCCAGGACCTTCAGGATTTGGTCTGAAGGGACAAAGGATAAAAAGGCCTAGTCTTCAAGTGTTAGTTTTTCTGGAAACTTTTTTTTTAATTCCATGACTGACACTATCTTACAACACACTATTTGCATTGTTTGGAATATTTATATAAAAAAGTGAACAAATCTCATCAAAATTCACATAAAAACTTGATGATGATGCATGTAATTTTTTTTTAATAGGAAAAAAACTTTTTTTTTTTTTTCATTTTCTATTTCTCAATAGAGTTGGTTCTTTTAGCAAAATTCCTTCTTCATCAGTTTTGGAGTTGTTTTCATTGTTGGGAATACAACAACAGAAACAACAATAAGCCTTTATTATGGCCAACTCCCCACATTGGATACTCCCTATTGAATATCCATATATTTACAATTATATATTACATTTATGTATCATACACTACAATCTTGTCTTCTTATTCTTCTTCTTTCTTATCTCCACGCAATCATATTAGGGTATCAAGTTGTGACCCTTGATGGTGTCTGTTTGACAACCATCATGACTGGGTGAAGTAGAATGCGTCTGCCTTTGTCATTAAGATTGGGAGCACTACTCAGTGGCAGGCTGACTTAGCTCCAAAAGAAATGGCCGCCTCTGACATGAGGAACAGATGCCATGTGCAGCCGCTCCTAACATGGAGTACAAACACTGCTCATCCTGTATCCCTGGATTAGGAGCCCTTACAGGGTACTATCAGCCGGGCCAGCTGAGCCCAGGTTTTTTAGTGAGCCTGTTACTGCTCCCCCTCCTCCTTTTTCTTCCGGGCTTGGACCGGCAAAGGCGGAGTTCTACAATCTTGTGGTGTTCAGCAGTTCCTTCTTTCCGTTAACAGATTTGAAGAAGTTATATAGAATTATGACCTTATTGTTGTTGTTTCTTATCCCTTTGTGTAAAAATTATACAAATTCCATGAGTTCATTTTTATTTATTTATTTAACAGTTGCAAAGACACGCCATATTCACAATTAGGATACTTGCGTGTAAATCTGAAATTATATACAAATCAAATCATCGCGAAATTAACATAATTAAACATTGGAAAGCACCCAAATTACACATTCGATGTCAAATTTTGGATATAGTGATTAGAAATAATAGCTTGAAATATGTACACCGTATGAAATGTGTACATAAAATTGTCATTTACAACAGTTAGAACGTGTAGACTAAGTAAATTAATCACATCCAATGCCCATGCTCTTCAAGTATGTTCTTAGTTAATTTATCTATCGTAGAATATATTGACAACTGCGTGCTGATTCTAGAGTGAAAATCTTCTCTTTCTTCCCCTGTATTGTTCTACATATGGTCCTATAGTCATTGTACCACAGGTAGAGAATCTCTAGAAACAAACCTGTAATGTATGTGTCTTTGTAGACACACAAAAGAGGACACTCTTACTAAAGGGCATTTCTCTACAAAGGACAGTTTTCATTGCCAAAAATACCATTTTTACTAATCTCTCTAGTAAGAGGACACTTCTTCATAAAGGACACCTTTTCTCTTCAACAGTCCTTTACAGAGAGGTTCTACTGTATTTATGATGATTATGATTCTTTTAATTGATGAGGCACAATTTGGATTGTAGATTATAAACACAAGGTAATAAGACCAAATCCAAATAAATAAATAGTGTGTGACGTTTCGGTAACAGCGTTGTTACCATCTTCAGACAAATTCAGTCTCATTCAGTACTTTTGTCTGAAGATGGTAACAACGCTGTTACCGAAACGTCACACACTATTTATTTATTTGGATTTGGTCTTATTACCTTGTGTTTATGATTCTTTTAAATAAAATAGAACTAATGTTTATTTCCCATCTGTTGACCATATCAGCAGACTCTGCTTTTCACATGTGTAGACATGTGGTGCACTTACAGTAAAAGCAGTCGCCTACTTCTACCCACCATGATTATCATGGCTTGTACCACGTGTACTTGGGATAAGCAAAAAAAAATCTACAGACTGGGGGTTAGTGACAAAGCCACAGCACCAGCTAATGCAGAAATGGTTGCCCTCCAGTAACAGGACACTCTAAAGGATACTGAAACTAGAGGTTGTCCTTTAGAGAGTGGTTCTACTGTATTAAATTGTGAATACCTATTGTTTCTCTGTAACACAATGCCAGAATCCACACACAACTCTAATGGCCGTGCACAGAGCTGTTCTACGACAGAGGCAACCACTACGAGTTCACCTCCCTGGTGAAGGAACTGGCCATGCCCGGGGAACTCACCCAGAACACCACCTACGTCTTTGACTTCTCCAACGTAGAGAAGCCCTACGAGTCCTACACTGGGTCCAACGTCAAACTCAGGTGAAATATCTCGTTATAATCTTTCGTTTGGGACCAAGATGTTGCTGTTATAACTACCGTTACCAATATTGGGACTTAAAACATGGGACTTTAGAAACACAAGGTAATAAGACCAACTCCAAATGAAAAAATAGTGTGCGATGTTTCAGTAACAATCCTGTTACCAAAATGTCACACACTATTAATTTATTTGGTCTTATTCACCTTGTGTTCATTCACTACTTTTGTCTGATGATGGTAACAACACTGTTACCGAAACCTCATACACTACTTATTTATTTAATCTTATTCACCTTGTGTGTCTCCATCTGGGGAAAGTTTGAAGAGACCATGCTGTGTGCAGGTATTTCCTCCGAGTGACACTGGTGAAGAGACTCTCTGACATGATCAAGGAGACGGAGATTATCGTCCACACCCTGTCCTCCTACCCAGAGGTGAACTCTTCCATCAAGATGGAGGTCGGCATCGAGGACTGTCTCCATATTGAGTTTGAGTACAACAAGTCCAAGTAAGTTTCTCTCGTATATGGGAGGCTCTTTTAGCAAAGTAGATTGGTTCTCTTCATCTTTATACCAAACTGTTCAGGGAAGAGTTTCCTTTTGAAAACCTAAGAATCAACACTCATGGATAAAATTAAAGAAAGTTTTGTATTTTGATGACACCAGTTTTGAAGGAGACAGAGGCAATTTTTTTCACATTTGGTTATCTCATGTGTCTTCAATAAAGGTCACTGTAATATCTTTTAGAGTTATTGTCTGAATCCCGATATACATGGTAAAAGAGCTGCTTAAGTTTTATCCATGAGTGTATAAATCTGGCTTTTCAGGCTTCACTACAAACAGGAGAACAAGATAGAAATAAACTTAATTGCTAATAGATCATGAATTATTTATACAGTAAAACCCTTCTATAGCGAACCCCAATGGTGGTTCACTATAGCCATAGTTCACTGTATTATAAAATGGGGATTATTTCAGGTTGGTTATAAGGGAAGGTTCGTTATATCCCAGGTTTGTTTTAGGGATATTTTACTGTACTTATTTTGAAATTTAATATTTTATCATTTATTTAATTTTTAAATACAATTTTAAAATTGTGCTTTATCAGAAAGGGTTGTTATTGTTTCTTTTCCCCTTGTGTAAAGATTACACAAATTTCATGAGTCCATGCTCCTCCAGATGTTTAATGATAAGCAGCGGCCTTTCATAAAGGTCCTGTTTAGTGCATCTAATGCAAGCCAAAATGTGTTCTGGAGCTGCAGGTGCCAAGCTACATTTTGGGCAAGTTAGGTAGATTTTGTTATTATTTTCTATCTTCAATGGCTTGAGATGGCCTGTTCTAAATCTTGTTAGTGTTGTTTGATGCTGTCTATTTCTGATGTTCAGAGCTCCTCCTGGGTTCACTCCATTGTACCAGCTGTGCTTAGGTGGGATCCTCCAGTTCTTGTTTATTTTTGTTTTGGCTACTGTTTTTATATCTTTAAAAGTAAGTTTATTTTTACATAGCAAGGGTTCTTTTGTGCCTTTTTTGGCTAGGGCGTCAACAGCTTCATTGTCTTCAATGCCAACCTGTGAGGGTATCCATTAAAGATAAATTTTTGAGAGTTTTTGTAGATAACCAATCATGTTCCTGCTTGTCTCCCCTGTGTGACTCAAGTGTTGTATGGCACTACCAATAAGGATCCAGATAATTCTCTCTAGCTGCGTTGTATCCATTCCAGTGATTCTATATTTGTTTCAGATGCTGTACCATAGATTCGATATTCCAGGATAGGTCTAATTAGAGATTGGTAAGTTAATTTTTTAGTGTTGTAGCATCGGCTCCCCACTCTCTTCCCTGAAACATATTTCAAGATTTTCAATCCGTCTCTTCCTTTTTTTTTTCTAATAATTTCTTCAATGATATGTGGTTTTGAAAATGTGTGCTTCCAATATTAAGACAACTACTTAAAGAAAAATCTCTTTATTATTTTGCTTTAAAAAATTGGCAAAAAAAGCTCAAAACTTCTGATTATATATACAGTTAAACCTGTCTATAGCGTCCCCTCTAAATAGCGCCTTCCTCTCTATAGCGCCTGATTTTAAACATAAAAATGTAAACATTTTACATTAAAACAGACCTGTTTATAGCACCCCCTCTCTATAGCACCCTATTTTGGTGAGTCCCAAGAGGGGGGCGCTATAGACAGGTTTAACTATATTTTCAAAAGTTTAAAAAATTGTTCCACAAATATAGCAACCTGTGGAAGAAAAAATGGCTTAGGTTTGCAAGGAGTATTCATTCAAGGATATTTTTAAATTTTGAAGAAGGTTTCATCAAGTAGTGTCCAAGAGAGTTCACCACTGATGAGCCAAGCCATATCTCATCTAATATTTCATTCTCATCATTCCAGTAAGTTCTGCAGATGTAAGTTTTGGATGATTATTATGAAAAAAAAAAAAAACGTTGTCAGCGTCCGTCAAGTTTTAGTAACCATATCCACAAGGTAATAAGACCAAATCCAAATAAATAAATAGTGTGTGATGTTTCGGTAACAGCGTTGTTACCATCTTCAGACAAAAGTACTGAATCAATAAAACATTCATTACTTTTGTCTGAAGATGGTAACAATGCTGTTACCGAAATGTCACACACTATTTATTTATTTGGTTTTGGTCTTATTACCTTGTGTTTATAATCTATAATCCAAATTGTGCTTCATCGTGGCTATATCCAATTTGATCTGTTTGTGACCCCTTCCGATAGCTTCCTTAACCCCTTCCATCCAGTTCATTGCAGGTCTTCCTCTCTTCTTTCAAATTTTCCAACATTAACATTTGATGGTATTTTAAATATTTATCTAGTATCAAAATATTCTTCTGTAGATCGATGTTAGAGTATATTCTTACTTGACTACATTCAAAATCAAGACATCTTCGATTAATAAATTTATTTTTATGACAGAATGAAAAACTTTACATATTAACCTATTTTACATTAATAGAAATTTAAAACAAAAACATTCCATACCAATTAGCAGCAAACTCTCTCTAAATCTACAAAACTACATATGCAAAAACAAACTAGAGTTCTAAATATAGCAATTACAATGTTGCCGAATATAATTAAACATAGCAAAAACTATTCATAGAAATATATATTCAAATATATTTTGACAATATGTACAGAAGCCGTTGGCCGGATCCCATCACCATGGTCTTATATAAACCATTTGCTCTCATTATTTGTCTGAAGTAGGAAGAAACATTAGTGTCTGAGAAAATGTGTACAATTTATTCACTTAGATGGGGAATTTTACAATTAGAATTGTAGGCTTATTGTGTAGTGTACGTGAGCTACTATGTATGTGTACAGGTACCACCTACGGGACGTGATCGTGGGCAAGATCTACTTCCTGCTGGTGCGGATCAAGATCAAGCACATGGAGATTGCCATCATCAAGCGGGAGACCACGGGCTCCGGACCTAACACCTACACGGAGAGTGAGACTGTCACCAAGTACGAGATAATGGACGGAGCTCCTGTAAGAGGTGAGATTCCACTACATTGCTCGACCCGCCATAGGGTGTCCTACGGGAACTATACTGACATTCAATCCATAGGTTGTTTGGTGTATGATAAGACACAATTTTCAGGCTGCACGTGACTGGTACAGAGCAGGAGGGACAAGCACCAGTTCTGTCCTCCCAAGAGAACAACAGTCTTTGATTTTCAGACTTAAGTCTGGGTCATCTACGGACAATGACTTTCCAGAATGGTTGCAAGGTTTTCCCACTATGTACTAAGTACAATTCTCAACCTGCAACCCCAAAACACATTATTGACTGTATTGACTCATCCATTGATGAGCTCTACTCTTCCCCGGCAGACACCATCAAAAGTCTCAAGCTTTACAAGCTTGATACCTTAATATGATTGAGTGGAGATAAGAAAGAAGAAGAAATACTTGTCTGATGATGGTAACAAATTCTCTATAACAAACCCCAATGGGGCTGAAACTGTGGTTTACTATATTCATGATTTGTTATAGCCATAGTTCACTGTATTATAAAATGGGGATTGTTTCAGGTTTGTTATAAGGGAAGGTTCGCTGTATCCCTGGTTTGTTTTAGCGAGGTTTTACTGTAGATGGTGCAAATAATTAAAATAAAAAAAAATTACTTACAAGTCCAACCCCACCAGTGAATTCACAACACTCAACGGGGCTTTGGCACACATGTAAGATGTTCTAAATCTTATTAAATGTTTGGATTATAGATACAAGAAGATAAGACCTAATCCAAATAAATTAATAGTGTGTGACGTTTATTCTTTCCATTTATTCTATTATCTGATGATGGCAACAATGCTGTTACAGAAATGTCACACACTATTAATTTATTTGGATTAGGTCTTATTTTCTTGTAGCTTGTTAAATGTTGTTTGGTGCTGAGGTTCAGAGCTCCCCCCTAGGTCCACTCCACTGTGCCAGGTTGTGTGACTGAAGGTTGGTGACACACGGACTGTGTGTCCAGGGGAGTCCATCCCCATCCGGCTGTTCCTGGCCGGCTACGACCTCACCCCCACCATGAAGGACATCAACAAGAAGTTCTCCGTCAGATACTACCTCAACCTGGTCCTGGTGGATGAGGAGGAGCGGAGGTACTTCAAACAACAGGTAACATTCCGGTGTCCCTTGTTGCTCTGTGTCACACTGGTCTTCTTCTCAAGTACAAACTGATTTCCATATGTGTAAGCATGTGATATACTTGCAGTTAAAGTAGTTGCTAATCACCATGAGTATCATGACATGTACACAGGTCATCTTCTCAAGTGTAAACTGATTTCCACATGTGTAAACATGTGATATACTTGCAGTTAAAGTAATCTCTAATCACCATGATTATCATGACATTTACACAGGTCATCTTCTCAAGTGCTAAAGTTAAATTGCTTTCCACATGTGTAAGCATGTGGTATACTTGCTGTAAAAGTAATCGATAACCACCATGATTATCATGGCCTGTACCACGTGTACTAGGTTTAATAATTTTTTTAAAAATGTTTCTAATTGAGAGAGAGAGAGAGAGAGACAATCCAAATTGTCCCTTAACATTTAAAACTGGCCATACTATAAAGCCACCATATATTCAGTAAAAAAAAAAAAAGCTTCCCCTTGTGCATCAAATGCCACAAGGAACCATCAGCCTGACAGTATTGCATTGGTGTAATGATACAGTCCACAATTTAGATTATAATCAAAAGGTAACAAGACCAAATCTTCAAATTATTGAAATGTTTGTGATGTTTTGGTAACAAGTGTTGTTACTGAAATGTCAAACACTATTTATTTATTTGGATATAGTCTTATTACCTTGTAGTTCTAATCTATAATCTAAATTGTAGACCTTATCAACAATAGAAATTTGTTTTATGTGTAAAAGAAATATTTGTGTTTCTTTAATCCTTTCATTTCTTATATATAGATAGGTGCTATTGCTTTATAATTAACTTTTTACCTTATGGAAAAAATAGTACAAATGTGAAATTGTACTTGGGATAAGGTGGATAAATGAAGAAAATGGAATCTCCTTATCTTGCAACTGAAACTTGGCTTAACAGCCCGAAACACATAGGTGGTTAGCTTTTTTGGATTCAACAGCAACAAAAATAAAATTAGAATAAATAATGGAAATAGCTGAAAAACAAAAGATACAAATTATAGCCCTACAGGAAACCAAATTAAATGAAAAGTACAATCTCAAATATAAAAACTATAATATCCTCAGAAAAGACAGAAATAAAGAAGTGGGTGGCCTTGCATTTTTAATCAAGAATTTGTACTATGAAGACATAGCCATTAATATTCCAAACACATCAGACCTCGAAGCCCAAGGTATCAAAGTTTCTCTTTACACAAGGGGATAAGAAACAACAACAACATTTTTTGGATTAATCAAGAATGGATATTTGGCCAATTCTGGAATAATTAAAAAAATCAACAAATAATTGATATTTATTCCAAAGGATAGAGCAAGCCATTAGCAACTTTCAGTTTGTACAATAAGGAGATGTATTTTTCTTAATTTTTAACCTAATGTTGCATTGGTGTAGATAAACCAGATCACCAACAATATCCACCACCAGCACAGTAATAGATACTACCCCACCATCATCACCTTCCTGAAGAATTGTCACATTTATAGCCACTATGAAGGTAAAAGACCTTCCATTCTCCCAATGCTATGGGTCCTATAGCCTAAACTGCAGTATTTAACTACAGCCAGGACTATGGTTCAAAACCATCATTAATGATTTATTGTTTTTGGAGAAGAACAAAAAGCCTCAATGACCTTCACAAGTCCAACCCCAACTTTGTATGCCAGTAACTAAACGCAAGCCTAGCACCTTGAATGTTCAATATTCAAACTGTTTCTAAATGTCTTCTTCATCTTTCTTATCTCCACTCAATCAGGGTATCAAGCTTGTAGAACTTGTTGATGGTGTTTTGACAACCATCATGATTGGGTGAAGTAGAATGCCTTTCGTGAAGATAGAGGCTGCCTGGCCGGCATTCATATTTCTTGAAAAAAGAGATACTTCGGCCAGTATAAATCTTTTATTATTTAAGATTAATTTTTAGCGCCTTGCTATATGTTTTAATTTTTATTTGCGCCTGACGAGGACAAAAGCTTTTTGTCGAAACGTCGATGTAATAAAAAGATTTATACTGGCCGAAGTATCTCTTTTTTCAAGAAATAGAATGCCTTTGTCATCAAGACTGGGAGCATTACTCAGTAGCAGGTCGACTTAGCTCCAATATGAAATGGCTGCCTCTGACATGAGGAACAGACACCATGTGCAGCCGCTCCTAACAATGGAATACAGACACTGCTCATTCTGTTGTCCTTACAGGGTACTATCAGCTGGGCCAACTGAACACAGTTTTTTCTCAGAAAGATTTTTTACTGCTCTCTCTCTCCTTGATGAGTTATATACAATCACAAATCTATCATGGCCATGTGTACTTGGAAGATCATCTTTTTAACTTTCTCTTCTCTTGACCACATGTCCTGATCTCCAGTCTTGCCATGTTTCTTATGTCTTAAGCTTTATATTCCTTACTTTTACTATCAAACCTCCCTTTGAAAATTAAACGATTTATAGCCCGTCAAAGGATTCAATGGCTACTTTTCCGCGAGGATATCACGGGATTTTGGAACAGCGACCCTTTAAATTGCTACTTCTGCAATGTTGGCATCCAAGACAATTTGGTCCACTATCTATTCCATTGCCCATTCCTACATGAAAAGAGACTGGAAATTCGCGAAATTTCGGAGCTAGCTCACTACAATGAACAACATGTATATAAAATCTTTAATGCTCTCCTGCTGGATAAAGCATTTGTTTATAAATATTTTAAATTTTTCAAGGCGATTGATAAAATGAGAGAAGAGGTGCTCAACTCCACAGACAACGGCTGATTGCTCCCCCTCCCCTCTGGATTGCTTTTCCTCCTCACTCATGTACATATATAACCTTCAGGGGAATCCCCTTGTAAGACAATAGTGTCTTAATAAAGGTTTTTTTTTTTTGTTGTTGTTGTTATATTCCTTACTTTGGAAAGTCCATCAGTTCAATTCTTCTTCTATCTTCTTGGTCTCCAATGTCACCACACCTCGACCCCTTTATTTCTTCATAGCTTCCCATCTCCAGTCCAATTCTTCTTCACTTTTTCTGTTCTTGACCATGTCCTCCATTGACGTCATACTTCTCTATCTTGATAAAGCATACAATTTGGATTATAGATTATAAACACAAGGTAATAAGACCAAATCCAAATAAATAAATAGTGTGTGACGTTTCGGTAACAGCGTTGTTACCATCTTCAGACAAAAGTACTGAATGAGAAATTTTACCACAACATGTTTTTAAATAGTTCCTGTTATCAAGTGTGTATTACCTTGTGTTTCTCTATCTTGAGTTCTTCTCTTTATTTCTTTATAACTTCCCATCCAGTCCATCAGTCCAATTCTTCTTCACTTTCTCTGTTCCTGACCATGTCCTCCAGTGACGTCATACTTCTCCATCTTGAGCTCTTTATTTATTCATAACTTCCCATCCGGTCCATCAATCCAATTCTATTTCTTCCTACTGTTCCTTTTCATTTTATACCTTCCAGAAAATCAATCAATTTACTCTTAATACACACAAGTATCCAATTCTCTATTCCCCTACAAACCCACAAGTCTCCCCAAGTCTTCTGCTACACCATGTGCTCCGTGTGTCACCAGGAGATCATCCTATGGAGGAAAGGGGAGAAGAGTAAGAAGCCCTTGCTGCAGAATGCTGACAATACAACAGAGTCCGTCGGATAAGTCCGTCACCAATGGATTCTAGAGTCCCAACTTTTCATCCAACACAATCCTTGCCTCCCAACTTTCTTATCCTTTATTATTATTATTGTTTCTGTTTCTCCCCTTCCTCTCTCCCCAAAGTCCCCCCAGAGGCCTACCTAGCCTAGTTATCATAGACTCCACATTCTTTTTGTCAACTTCCCTCCTGTCTTTTTTTTGTTTCTTCTATTTGTTACCTTGTTTTTAATTATTTGTTGATGATGTTGATACTCCTTTTTTCCGAGCTTTTTTTTTTTTTTTTATAAAAATATATCAGATTGATTTTTTTTTTCTTATATAAAAGTCAATTACCAACACATCCCCCCCCCTTTTTTTTTATATTTATAACTTTTTAAAAATGTTTGTTTTCTTTCTCTTGAAATGATAATGTCCGTCAGTGTATGTTGTTTATGATCTCTCTCTCTCTTTCTTTAAAAAAAAAAATTAATTAAATGGGATGTGGATTTTTTAAAATTATATTTTTTTAATTTTTGAAATTTTTTTAAAGAAAAAAAATTTTTTTTTTCAAGTTTTCAACTTCCATTTGAAATGATATTTATAAACAGCTTTATATTTATATATTTTTTATGTATCTCTCTCTCTACTGTCTATTAAATGATATTTATATATTTTTATGTAATCCCCTTTTTCTATGGCTCTTTCTTTCTTAAAAAAAAAATTCTTAAAAAATTTATAAGTGACACTATTTTTTAAAATCCTTTTTTTTTTAAAAGTATATGTACGTACAGTAACTCTTCTATGCTCGAAGAGCATGAACTCATGGAATTCGTGTAATCTTTACACAAGGAGATAAGAAACAACAACAAAACCCCTCTCTATAGCGAACTCTAATGGGACTGAACCTATGGTTTCACTATAGCCATGGTTCATTATAACCATAGTTCACTGTATTATAAAATGGGGATTATTTCAGGTTGGTTATAATGGAAGGTTCACTATATCCCTGGTTTGTTTTAACAAGGTTTTATTTCAATTAGCATTCCTTTCTTTCACAGTTTTTTATTATTTTTTATATCTATAAATCTAGATAGCAAGACCAAATATATAACTTACGCATGACATTTTGGTAACAGCATTGTTACAGAATTTTCTCCACTGGAACTTTAGGGCTTAAGATTTAAGTGTCAATTGTGTTGTTAACCATGGTTATTACCGTAACAACCTTGTTATTTATAATCTAAATTGTACCTTAGCATCTTGTCTATGAAGAAGCATTAGAATGATTTGATAAAGCACAATATGGATTATAGATTATAGTTAAAAGAAAATAAGACCTAATCCAAGTAAATTAAGTGCAAAGTCGAACTGCTTTTCACATGTGTAGACATGTGGTGCATTCACAGTAAAAGCAGTCGCCTACTTCTACCCACTATGATTATCATGGCCTGTACCACGTGTACTAGGAATAAGCAAAAAACAAAATTAATAGTGTGCGATGTTTCGGTAATAGCGTTATTATTTATTTGGATCAGGTCTTATATTTTTGTAATTATAATGATTTGAGAGAGGTAAAAGTAATCAGGAAAAAGTTTCTTATAAAAAATTTAATTAACTCAAACTTTGTGAGGTCTTTGTCCCTTTCTACTGGAGTAATGTTTAACCTAACCTTACTTCTGTAGAAGGGCTCAAAGACCTGAAAGCTTGAGTTAAAGAACAGTTAACATCCCTGTTACAGAACAGTTCTAGGCTCGAAAGCCCCATCATCAGGATTAAGATATATAAACAAAGCATTCGCTATTGACATTAAAACTTGGAGAACGCATCAGTACCAGTGATAATGCATAATTTGGATTATAGATTATAAACACAAGGTAATAAGAACAAATCCAAATAAATAATTAGTGTGTGACGTTTCAGTGTAACAGCGTACTGAATCATTCAGTACTTTTGTCTAAAGATGGTAACAATGCTGTTACCGAAACATCACACACTATTTATTTATTTGGATTTGTTCTTTTTACCTTGTGTTTACATCAGTACCAGGTCGACTTAGCTCAAATATTGAATATGAGCCTTGGATATGAAGAACAGATGCCATGTACAGCTGTTTCTAACTTGGAGTACAGACACTGCTTATATTGGATTCTTGGATCAAGTGCTCTTACAGGGTACCTCAGCCAGGCCAGCTGAACCCAGGTTTTTAAACAAACTTTATCCCCCCTCCACTCTTTCATCCAGTCTTGAGATCGATAAAAAACTTATCCTCTACATTAATAAAGAGACTTGGTATCATAATTAAAAGATTTATGATAATATTTTACTTGTTAATACCAAAATACTCTATTTTCCTTTTCCAAAATAAATATATTTTGACTGTACTTAGATTTATTTTACCTTTAAGGTATTAAGAAACTTCTAAACTCCTCGCTTTGGGAAGGTTGATTCAGGTAAAACAAACACCATGATGACAAGGCCAACAACAGCCTGAATTACTTTTGCAATTGGATTTTATTTTGTTTTTTCAAATTTTTATTTACTGAGTCCCTTCAGACTAAATCCTGGAGATTGTGGCTTTAAATACAACGTTGAGTATTTTCTTCAGTTCCTAACATAGTTTTCTTGTCCATCCCAATACAAGGGGAATGGTGGCCTCTTCCATTTTTTGTTCTTTTTGCAGAAAGTCTTTGTTGAGTAATTCTTGATTTCTCTCAGTAAGAACAAAAGATATAGTTATGATTTACTTAAATATATTCATTTAATAATTCTTCTGATAGCAGCAGTTCATATCTTGTTGATTTGCACGATCAGCTGCCTTCAATAGGGAGTTTTATATTTACATATAACACCTATCCCTCCTTGTTCATAACAAAATTATCTTTACATAATGAAAGTCTTTGATCCCACTTGTTGAAATGGAGAGAATTTCATTGGTAGAATGATTTTTCTTCTTTTTATTATTATTATTTTTTTGTCTTCCAATTTTGCATATTGTACTTTCCTTGCTCTTAGGAAGCACCACACTTTAGTTTCCTATTTACATATTTAATCACAACTTTGTATAAAATAAGATTTTTTAATTTTTTGTTGATAATTTTTTTAAATCATATTATTATAATTATTATTATTTTATTATGCAACTTTTCCATGGAATTCTTTCTTTTTTTTTTTTTTAAGTGCCATTCATTCAATTATTCTTTTGCATATAAAATATTGATGTGAGTAATGAAAAATCAAGTATTGATGTTTTCTCTTTATATACACCCATGTATGTACCATATGTAAATTTTCTTCTTTCCCTGTTTCATAAAATTGGAAAAAAAAAAAGTTGCTTGTTGAATTTATTCTTTTTTTTTTATATAGTAGCCAACACTATTGTTATATATGCCTTAGATATAGTCATTTAAACAAAAAAAAATGTTATTTTTCAGTTATTATTGTAAAGAACATTCTTGTATTTTGTTGTGTGACTCCCAAAAAAAAAAAAAACCCTCACCCCAACTATTCATTCATTTATCAGAAAGCCTTTATGGTTGGTCAACTTATTGGGTCGTTGAGGTACAGCCTGCACTACACTGATGAGGACCAACAAACCAGAAATGTGGTTAGATTTTACTTGATTTATCAGACAGAAAAAAATTTTTGAATTTGGAAGTGATAATAAAAATTTTGATTTTTTTTTTTGCATATTGCTACGATGAAGTACAATTTGGATAATAGATAAGAATCAAAGGGTAATAGGATATGTAAATTTTATATTCAGAATATTCTACTCTAGTTTGGCACCTGCAGCTTCAGAACACATTTTAGCTTGCGTTAAATGTACTAAACAGGACCTTTGGGAGAGGCCGCTGCTTATCATCAAACAGCTTGAGGATCATGGAATTTGTGTGAGCTTTGTATAAAGGGATAAGAAACACAATATTCTACACAGTATAATCTTGCTAGAACCAACTATAGCGAACCATCCCTTATAATGAACATAATCTCAAATTACACAGAAAAATCTCTTTATAACTTCCTCTCTTTTATAACAGCAACTTGGTCATAACATCACAAATCCAAAGTCATTGTTTTAGCCATGATTATATCAACATGGGGTTATAACAATATAAAATACACTCATAGACAAAACTTAAGGAAGTTGTACCTTTTAGCATGTATATCGGGATTCAGATAATAACACTGAAAGATATTACAGTGACTTTATTGTGAAGCCACATGAGATAACCAAGTGTGAATAAAATTGCCTCTCTGTCTCCTTAAAAAATATATATATATAAATGTTGTTTCTTATCCCCTTGTGTAGAGATTACACGAAATATATATAAATGACCGGGGACATAAAAGACTTTCAATTTCCTTAAGTTTTGTCCATGAGTGTATTACTCCCAGGTGATGTGCTATAGCAAGGTTCAACTGTATCCTATGTAACTATGGCTATAAAGTTATTTATTTATGCTTATGAGGTGATACAGCAACGTCTTTACAATAAGAGAGGAGCCAAAATGAATCAAATCTAGAAAAAAGAAGTGAGGACTTCTCGGTCATTAAAGTCTGAGAGGCAAGGCCTTCAGCCAGTTCAGGGCTTCCGGGGTGACAGAGTGGAGATTGGAGATTCCTCCAATTCCATCTCCAATTGGAGATTCCTATAAAGTGAAATTATAATATGCAAATTTTTTTTATTATGCAATATAAGCACATAGGCTAGCTTTCCAGCTTGTGTGCGCTCTTCTACAAGGTCTATAAACTCAAAAGTTATCCTAAGCATTTGTATTGCTAATAAATAAAGGAATATTCTGACTGCTCCTTTTAGATGGCAGACACCGCCCTCTAGTGGAATAAAAATCAACTAAACACTCTCTGCCATCTAAAATGCTCATGTGAGCAGGATGTTTTTAATATCAACACACATATTTTTTATCTTAATTTTTCTCACAAATAAAGATAAGTATATCATTTATATATTATAATTTCACAAACCTTTTTTTAAATAATTATTTTAATATGACTATTGTGTGAACTAAAAGTTCAGCCCCATTGGAATTTGCATAGCAAGGTTTTTACTGTATTTGCATAAACATTAGTTTATCTTATTTATTTACATATTTGGTCTATTTGTGACATATGTTGTTCTTCCCAATTAGGTGTTGGGGGTTTTCAACTGTTTTTACTCCAAGCACATTGAAGTAGTTCTTCTGTACTTACAAGATATCTTACCTCTATCTCATTTGGTTTCTTGCACTCACTGGTGAGGTTGGATTGGTGCAGGACCTTTGAAGTAGTTTATTAATTTTTTTTTTCAAATTTCTTATAATGAGGGTTTGACAATCCCAAATCTTGTCAAAAATTTGACAATGTATTTCATCATGTTGCCAACCTCTGTTTGTTTGATATTACAGTAGAACTACCTCTCTCTAAAGAACAACCTCTAGTTAGTGTCCTTTTTAGAGAGGTATCCTCTTATTGGAGAACAACTTATTAGTAAAATATGCTAATTTTGACGATAACAACTGTTCTTTGTAGAGAGGTGTTCTCTCATGGAGGTTCTACTGTATTGGAGATGAAAACTGTTCTTTGTAGAGGTGTCCTCTCTTGGGAGTGTCCTCTCATGGAGGTTATTCTAGTATATTGGCAATTAAAACTGTTCTTTGTAGAGGTGTCCTTTCATGGAGGTTGTTCTACTGTATTAGCGATGAAAACTGTCCTTTGTAGACCTCTAGTGGGAGTGTTCTATAATGGAGCTTGTTCTACTGTATTGGCAATGAAAACTGCTCTTTGTAGAGAGGTTTCCTCTAGTGGGAGGTTCTTCTATTGTATTACCCTTTAATTCATATCATTCAACCAAATTGTACTTTTTGTGTATAATTCACATTTTTGCTTTATATATAGAGGGCATTTTAAAAACATACACAGTATTTGCATAATATCCTTTTCTTCCTAGAAACCATTGAATCTGTTCCTTGGCGAATTTTCATATATAAGGAAACAAAAAATCTGAAATACAAATTAAATTTTAATAAATAGTGCCATTTTGGTAACAATGCTGTTATCAAAATCTCGCACACTATTTATTCATATTTGGATTATATATTATTATATCTTGTGTTTCTCTAATCTATAATCCAAATTTTACCTTATCATTTTTTTTATCTATCACATTCCTTTGCCATCATTTCTCCATTTTTTTTAGTTGTTATTATTTTTTATTTCTAGTCTGTTGATTTTCTTGCCATTCCTTTATTTTGTTTTGTTTTTTTTTTTACATTTTTTTTCTGTTTATTGAAAAAAAGAAAAAAAAAAAGCTGGAAAATGTCTAAATAAAAATAGTCAAAAACAATCTTTTAATGAAAAAAAAAATCTTTTTCTATATAAGAAGAAATCAATCACTCAATTTTGTTAAATGTTTTTTACTGCATGAGAATATTGAAAGATTGAGTGTTTCTATAATATTCAAAATTATTTGTTTCTATTTATTATACAGTGGAACCTCTCTGTTAAAGACAACATCTAGTTGCAGAGTCAAAGTGTCCTTTAGGGAGAGGTGTCCTTTTACCCTGAAGAGTTACTAAATAGTAAAAATTGTAATTTAGCCATTGAAAACTGTCCTTTGTAGAGAGGTGTCCTCTCATGGAGGTTGTTCTACTGTATTGGAGATAAAAACTGTCCTTTGTAGAGAGGTGTCCTCTTATGGAGGTTGCTCTACTGTATTGGAGATAAAAACTGTCCTTTGTAGAGAGGTATCCTCTAACATGAGTCTCCTCTCATGGAGGTTCTACTGTATTGGAGATAAAAACTGTCCTTTGTAGAGAGGTGTCCTCTAACTGGAATGTCCTCTCATGGAGGTTCTACTGTATTGGAGATGAAAACTGTCCTTTGTAGAGAGGCATCCTCTAACGTGAGTCTCCTCTCATGGAGGTTCTACTGTATTGGTGGTGAAAACTGTCCTTTGTAAAGAGGTGTCCTCTAACATGAATGTCCTCTCATGGAGGTTCTACTGTATTTATAATTTTTTTTTCTGAGTCTGACTGTGTGTACATTTTACTTTTTGATGGAGTTATGCACATGTTGATTAGAAATGGTCAAAAACCAATTTTCTATATATCACTGAATTTTAAAGAGACCCTCCCTTCCCTTCTATGATTAAATTATTGTGATTGTTCTATGAATTTGTGTCTTTCCCACAAAACCTTTCCTTTGTCCCTTCACATATTTATCTCCTCTGTATATATATATATGGATATGATTTCTTTATTATATAATAAAAAACCAAGTTGATGTGAATGTTTTTTCTTAAAAATATAAAAAAAAAAAAGAATATTAATAAAGGTTATTATAAATTATATTGTGATATCTTTCTTTTACCCTTTTTTTTTCTCTTTATTTCTCACCAGGCATTTAGAAATTGTTAGATTAAACATAGAGCAAAACTTTGATATAATGAACTAGAGATATACCAAAATCTTCACACATATAATGAACCTAAAATAATCTCCAAAAGTTTATTTATTATTTTTTTTATCCATACATCCATACATGGTACCATGATAATCATGGTGGGTTGAAGTTGGAAACTGCTTTTACTCTTAAGTACACCACAAGTCTACACACGTGAAAAGCAGTTCGACTTTTGCAGTTAGAAGTGTGCCAGAGCCCTGTTAGGTTACTTGCACTCGCTGGTGGGGTTGGACTTTTTCAAGAATCAGGGGTCATTGAAGCTTTTTTTTTTTTGCACTTAGAAAAAAAGTCTGAGAAAGCAAACTGAGAAGCTTCCACTTAGAGACCATGGTTTCGGGCTAATGGCCCTCGTCAGCCTAGGGCGGACTTTATTCCATGGCATCTAGTTTTAACGTCTATTTTGATGGGAGAGGTGACCTTTTATCTTTATAGATGAATATCCTCCCAGCAAAATTTCCATCTAGAAAAAAAGTGCCCATTGCGGAATTCGATCCCAGGTTGTATCGGTCGAAAACCAACGGTTTAGACACTCGTCTACTGACCCCCAATATTAGTGAACCCCATGGCTGTAGTGAAACCATGGCTATAGTGAAACCATGGCTATAGTGAACCAAGAGTTTGGTCCTGTGGTGGTTCACACTAGCAAGATTTTACTCTATCCACATGGCCATACCTCATAGATGGAATTGAAGTCAGTTTACATTAGTAGATTAATTGGCAGAATTTTGAAAAGAATTACACTCATGGTCAAAACTTAAGAAAGTTGTAATTTTAGCATATATATCGGGATCCAGACAATAACTCTGAAGGATATTTGATACACAGTGATCTTTATTGAAAATACTAGGTAATCAAGTATGAACAAAATTGCATCTCTCTTAAAAAAAAAAAAAAAAGAGACAACTGGCGACATCAGACTTATCACTTCCTCTAGTTTTGTTCATGAGTGCAAATACAGTGGTGGTGGTGCTTATCTACTTAGACCATGTCTAGAACTTCTCTAGCTTTGATATGGTAGTGTAGAATTCATAGGGAGTAATTGGGTGGGTTTCCTGTTGATGGAAATATCACAGAAAGATAGGAATATGACGACTTTGCCTGTTAACATTTAACTGGGCTTAGTATGACAGCCTTAATGGCTAAGGTGAACCTACCAGGAGTATATATAAGACTCCAGACATACTGTCCTGCCCCAAGGTCCCCGCCACGCTCAGGGGAAAGGGGGGGGGGGGGGGGGGTTATATATACAGTAAAACCTCGCTATAGCGAACTACAATGTAATTAGACTTTTGGTTTACCATAGCACTGGTTCATTATAGCCACACATGGGCATAACTATTTGGAATTATTTGAGGTTTACTTTAAAGGAAAGTTCTATAACTATTTTCCAGGTTTGTTTTGGCGGGGTTTTACATAAACAAACTGCCTGAAGAGCTTAACCTTGGCCACTCTACAGATGTTCCTCATTTAATACAAATAGGAAAGGTTAAAAATCTCAACAAATAGGTACCATACAAATGGGTGAAAATCAGAGAAATTGCCATTTTGAAGTGTTTTAGACACAACTTCTACGAAATAAGAATGAGCCATTTCTCGACCGTATTGTCACCATGCGACGAAAAATGGATCCTCTCTGACAACCGGCAACGTTCAGCTCTATGGTTGGACCGTGACCCAGCTCTGAAACACTTCCCAAAACCCTAATTGTACTAAAAGATTATTATGGTAAATGTTGGTGGTCTCGAAAGTAAAAGCCCTTCTGAATCCCGGTGAAACAACTGCAGCGGTGAAGTATTGGCAGCAAATTGACAAAATGCACAAAAAGCTTCACCTCATCTGCCCCTTATTAAAACTTGAGGAAGTTGTACCTTTCAGCATGTACATCGAGATTCAAACAATAACTCTGAAAGATATTTGATACACAGTAATATTTATTGAAGACACAATACATAAGTGTGAACAAAATTGCCTCTGACTCCTTTAAAAAAATAGACGACCGGCGATATCAAGGAATTTCCACTTCTTTAAGTTTTGTCCGTATGTTAGAAAAGGGCAAAGTTCATATATAGAGTTCGTTCTTCCGTTTCTCTCTTCCAATCATAATTTCCTTAAGTCATAGGAGAAATCACAATGATGTAAACACACAATATTAGTTAATATATACAAGCACAGATTTTTATTTAAGACGATTAATCCTTTCAATATATTATAATAACGTATAGAATCAATAAGGATAAGTTTCTTTATTTGTAAAATCAATTCGAGCTTTCGGGCGCAAGCAGCCCATTGCGCCCGAAAGCTTGAATTGATTTTACAAATAAAGAAACTTATCCTTATTGATTCTATACGTTATTTTCTCGATACATTAAAATCAATGATGTTTTTATATAGCCATGTTAAAATGTAAACACAAGAACGTTTTCAGGTTTGTAGTATTTTGCTTTCTATATATTTATTTTTTCTGCTCAATATATAATAATTATTAAAGACATTTCTTTAAAGTTACACTGCTCTTTTAAACTATGTTGACACGACGGCATTTTCATAGCAGTAAGGACAGTAGAAGTTTGATTTATTTGTGAAAAGAAACATTCCTGTCTTGATGTTTTTTTTTTTGCTTATTCCTAGTACACGTGGTACATGCCATGATAATCATGGTGGGTAGAAGTAGGCGACTGCTTTTACTGTAAGTGCACCACATGTCTACACATGTGAAAATCAGTTCGACTTTGCACTTACAAATGTGCAAGAGCCCCGTTTGGTTACTTGCACTCGCTGGTGGGGTTGGACTTTTGCAAGAATCGGGGGCCATTGGAGCATTTTTTTTTAATCAGAAAAAAAAAGTGCTCAATGCGGGAATCGAACCCGGGTCGTAGCAGTCGAAAACCAACGGTTTAGACCATCCTTCCACCGACCCAATGTTTTCATTTGTTATGTATAGATGGCGAGTTATTGATTTGTATTAAAACAGTTCTTTATCACTCTCCCATATCACATCACTGATCTTCTTTAGAAACAAATTTTCACCCTATCTACATATCCTATAGCTGGAAGATATACTTGCTTCCTATATGTAGGGCTATAGTGTCTTTCGTTAAAAACGTTAATATACCCATCAATATACTCATTAAGGAAGTAGAAAGTCTTTGGTATCGCCGGTCGTCTCTTTTTTAAAAGGAGACAAAGGCAAATTTCTTTCACAACTTGGTTATCTCGTGTCTTCAATAAAGGTCACTGTAATATCTTTAAAGTTATTCTTCCCTGACGGAGATCCTGTTCCTAGCCTCCCCAGTCTGGTAATAGTGCTTTGAATATATTCCGCTTTATGCGTCCATTGGGGCTCAAAAATCATCTATTTTGATTAGCAGCCCCGTAAATAAAGATTTTTCTGTTTTAGAGTTATTGTTTCAATCCCGATATATATGTTAAAAGGTACAACTCCCATGAATGTTTGTATTTTATATACATAAATATCAGAGTCGTCAACAATCAATTCTGTAATCGTTTGCTTTTGTGAATGGAATAAATACCCAAATATGGCCATTTCTTATAAGCATCGGTGGTTCAGTGGTAGAATGCTCGCCTGCCACGCGAGCGGCCCGGGTTCGATTCCCGACCGGTGCATTTTTTTTTTTACAATTTTTAAAACTCATTTATATTATTTTATCTTATATATAAAAGTCAATGTCTGTTGTCTGTTTCGCGATAAACTCAAAACTACTGAACCAATTGGTACCAAATTTTGCATGTCGCTTTTTATAAACCCGTATTGCTATTCTATGGCACTTCTACCATTTATTATTGATGTTATTTCAGTATGAAGGAAATTGCATTCGGGGGAATTCTCGGGCGAAGCCGGGTCATTCGTCTAGTACGACATAAAGTTGAGGGAGGATGATATTCAAGTACCATAAATGACACCTCACCCGTTAAAAAATTCATTAAAACAATGTATTTTGGTTTATAACCTCATTCTAGAACGTTGTGTTGTTGATGAAGAACATGCTACATCACCAGTTTTGGACAAATTCCGACAAAAAGCCAACAACCTGTATAACATGGTTTTTGGGCTTTAACCCTCATCAGTACAGGGGCGGTTTAAACTGGTCTTGTGGCACATTCTATGGAGAATTAAGTACTCTATTAATATGGTGTCTTGTCCGATATATTAATATAAACTCGCAATACCTATCAATAGTACGTCAAGAGATCAAGCTAAAATACACAAATTTCGAATCATATAGCTTTAGTCAATCCAACCAATCAGCTGAGCCAGTCTACATCGCTTGATATCAATCCAGCTTCAGGCTTACCAGCTGCTATATAAGATCTTAGTGAGAAAGAAGAAGAAAATGTGCCAATGTTATAATCCCTTCTTGGTTAAATTATAAATACAAGATAATTGGCTGAGGGAAGAGTTTCTTCTTTCTTATATAATCTCGACAATACAAGCTTTCGAGTGTAACAGATCTTCGACAGCTATATAACTACAATACTAAGATAAATAAAAGAATTCACTGAGGTAAGAGTTTCATTTTTCTTATCATGACAATATAAGCTTTCGGGCTTAACTACCCTTCGACAAGCAAAATCACGATACTATTTGTTTGACTATCGTAGTTATACCTGTCGTAGGGTTGTTACGCCCGAAAGCTTGTATTATCATGATAAGAAAAAATCTCTTCCCTCAGCGAATTATAGGAGGAGAATATATCAACGTCACAGTTTGACCTATCTGTCCTTCTGACAAGTAGATTGTGGCCTTCATCAGTAGAGAGATTTCAATAGAGAAGCGAAACCTGATTTGACATTTGAAATTGATCTTAAGAATTTAATTCCTCTTGTTTAGGTGAGGCAGAAATATCTTTGATGTAAATGCTATAGCAATCATAGGAATTCTTACCTTTGATTTCTCTTCAACATATTTGCTATAAACTTCCCATCTCTGGACACTTTTATTTTTCCGTTTATAATCACTCTTCACAATTCATCCTTTCATAATTCATCCCTAAGGTTAGAAACAATCGTTATTTCTCCTTAAAAATAAATTTAGATTTTTCGTTTAAAAGAAACACATGCGGAATAATTTTCAAATGTCGTTTTACAATCATAAGCCGCATTATATTGTAATATAAACTTGAGTATAAGTTAATTGCAATTTTGATATATTTTGTTTATTCTTATTTTCTTCAAAATATTTAGGGCCTGGCATCTTCTGAATATTGTAAACATCGTTGCTATTGCTGAATTTCTTCTTGATTCCAACATGCCATTTATTACAATTCGATTCTTCCCCTCAATTGCAAAGTCCAAAAAAATACCAGAATAATAATATATTCTTATTCAATATTATAATAATTTCTCAACGCTATTCTTTCTTAATTACAAATTAAACAAGATACATTAGCGCGCCATCTATTATCGAAAATGTTAACTATTTTAGAGCGCGTCTATTTATTCCCAAATAAATCAATTTTCTACTGCCCCCCCCCCCCCTCCCACTCTTATTGCAATGATTTAAAATAATTGGAAGGAATTCTATCAGAAGTGCAACGAAAGCAGTTGTATTTTGCTTGAATATCCTTTTTTGATTCTGATTTTCTACCATAATGGTGTCATTTCTTAGCTGATTTAGCCGCCCCCCCCCCCCCCCCCCCCCAGAATATCATTGCGAGTTGAACTTATCTCTCTTCTTATCTTTTATCAGTTTTACGTTTGGAGATACTCAATCTCCCAGCACGCTGTGTACTCCCACGACACCAAATATGCAAAAGAGTTTTAAAACTGATGAACAACAATTTTGATATTTTCTTTTTCTTCTTTATCAATTCTCAATCTTTTTTTAAGTTAAGATTTGTCGTGATTTCGATCTTTTGCATGGTCAAATTTCAACAATATAATATCATAGATAATATCAAATTTTATCATCAATGATTTTTTTCCCTTTAAAATTTGACGATATGCATAATGATATTTCTCATTTCCTGAATGAAGACAATAAATATTATTTTTTACTTTGAGATATAGCTTAAGTTATATATTAGAGAGAAAAAAAATCCGGTTAGTCATATATAGAATCGCTATAAAAAATATATTTTCTTTAACTAGAAACAATTTTTCCATTGTTGACCAAGTCTAAATATATAGAAAAAAGTCCTGGATATAAATATGAATATAATTCTAAATTTTTCTCAACGCTATTCTTTCTTAATTACAAATTAAACAAGATACATTAGCGCGCCATCTATTATCGAAAATGTTAACTATTTTAGAGCGCGTCTATTTATTCCCAAATAAATCAATTTTCTACTGCCCCCCCCCCCCCCCCTCCCACTCTTATTGCAATGATTTAAAATAATTGGAAGGAATTCTATCAGAAGTGCAACGAAAGCAGTTGTATTTTGCTTGAATATCCTTTTTTGATTCTGATTTTCTACCATAATGGTGTCATTTCTTAGCTGATTTAGCCGCCCCCCCCCCAGAATATCATTGCGAGTTGAACTTATCTCTCTTCTTATCTTTTATCAGTTTTACGTTTGGAGATACTCAATCTCCCAGCACGCTGTGTACTCCCACGACACCAAATATGCAAAAGAGTTTTAAAACTGATGAACAACAATTTTGATAATTTACATATTCCAGGATTCAACTACTTCTAATGTAAGTATGCCACATGTAGATAGGTATATGTGTATGATGCACTAGCGCGCCATCTGTTATGAAAATTCGAAATTATTTTAGACGCATAAGATTCTTTTTGAAATTAAACAATTTCTCCTGCCCTTACTGCAATATGGAAAAATTTATGGGAGGGCCTGGCTCATCAGTGGTGAACCCTCCCAGCGGTTTCGCCAGTTTAATCTACCATACCGCTGTTATATTGCATTTTTAGATCTTCCTTTTATAGTGATACTGTTGTTAGACTCTTGGAATGGGTATTTTCGATGAACTATGGACATAAGCTTCGAGGACAGTAGAATTACATACAATTATAAATATATAATATGCTTCGAGCAATCGCTCTTCCGCAAATACCAAATTATATGTATAGGTAGACTCCGTACTTTAAATATGTCAAAGCTTGGTTCTTAATAACCTAATATATACAATTTCTGGTATAGGTGAGTGATGAATACTTTTGGAGATGAAAAGTTTGATCTACTAGTTGTAATGTTAAAAGTAATGAAAAAAAAAACTCCAAATATTTCTTTCTCACAATGTGTGTGTTTCTTTTTATTTCTATATATTAAAAAACGAAAGAAAAAAATAAAAGATAAAAAGATCAGGTGTTGAAATCAATATTAAAAATGGCATATCCTGACCAGGAGCACATGTGCTTTTCAGAAGGCAGAGCGCCATCTGGTGGAACAGAAATCAACTATTCATTGATTTAGCCTGTTCCCTGATATTTGGCCAACCCAATTTCTTGATAAATCAAGAAAAGCCATCCACGAACGCGTTTCGCGCTTTTGGCGCTCGTCAGCGTGGAGTAGGCTGAACCATTGCGACCAAAAAATAATTTTTGATCCCAATGGCTTCCCGAAAAACCAAGAAATGGGTATTTAAGGCCAAACTTGCGTAAATACGCTTAGCACATTAAAAAACGAAAGAAAAAAATAAAAGATAAAAAGATCAGGTGTTGAAATCAATATTAAAAATGGCATATCCTGACCAGGAGCACATGTGCTTTTCAGAAGGCAGAGCGCCATCGTTCTTGATTTATCAAGAAATTGGGTTGGCCAAATATCAGGGAACAGGCTAAATCAATGAATAGTTGATTTCTGTTCCACCAGATGGCGCTCTGCCTTCTGAAAAGCACATGTGCTCCTGGTCAGGATATGCCATTTTTAATATTGATTTCTATATATATATTTGTAAACACTTATAAGAAACAGTCGATGTTTTCTTCTTCTTCTTCTTTCTTATCTCCACTCAATCATATTAGGGTATCAAACTTGTAAAGCTTGAGATTTGAAAACCATCATGACTGGGTGAAGTAGAATGCGTCTGCCTTTGTCATTAAGACTGGGAGCACTATTCAGTGGCAGGCCGACTTAGCTCCAAAATAAATGGCCGCCTCTGACATGAGGAACAGACGCCATGTGCAGCCACTATTAACATGGAGTACAAACACTGCTCATCCTGTATCCCTGGATTAGGAGCCCTTACAGGGTACTATCAGCCAGGCCAGCTGAGCCCAGGTTTTTTAGTGAGCTTGTTACTGCTCCCCCTCCTCCTTTTTCATCCGGGCTGGGGACCGGCAAAGGCGGAGTTAGTCGATGTTTTAATTAAGTTCATTGAGGAACGATTATCACTTGGAAGCTTGCATTTTAAAATAAAGAAAAACTCATTGTGAGAGATATATTTGTTGTTTTTAAACGCTTTCTCACAATTATATATTGAATAAGGAAAGAATATAAACATATACTGAACAAAAATACGTTTTTTTTTCTCGAAGATTATTTTAAAAAGAATAAAAAGTGTACAAAAATAACCAAACCAAATACATTAACTAAGCAGAAATCCATTCAACAGAATTGTTACTATGATCAGATCAGAGTAAAATGTTTCAGTTTTTACAAATTTGCTTAAATATTAGCGTGCCATATGTAAATAAGAATGAATACAATTTGATGCTATTTTTTCCTCATATATAGCAAAAAAAAAATTGATATTATTTGAGAAAACTATTATCGCTAGATTGTATTGATAGTTTGCTTATATTTTGTTTAGTTATTTAAAATATTCAAATATATTTGTACACACGCGATATCTTTATAAATATTAATAAAAACAATAGAAAAATAGAAGATAATACCATAGAGATAAATAGAAAAAAAAAGACTTAATTAAATAATATTCCATACAACCCTTTAAAAAACGAGTTTAGTAAAAGCATAAAGAAATGTACAACTTTCTAAAAGTTGCATATGTGACATTTTTTAATTCTTTATTTAAAGTAAGAATTATAAACATCTCAATTTGTTAACGTGATGTTAACTGTTGAAGGATTGACAAGTCCGAAAGCTTGAAAATAAAAAAGTTGAACAAGAAACTTAACCCTGGAAGCTTTATTTATTTTATAATAAGAATTATAATTTTTATCGATTTAAAAAACAAAACCAAGATACGCCAAGAAGTGGGAAATATTTATTGTGTCACTCCAAGATATGTTTCAAAACAATTAAACTGTCGTAGTGAATAAGCAGATGAGAGAAAAAGCTGTAGAATTGATTATTGGTGAGTCATTCAAATATTGATTATTTCACACAACCGATATAATTATACCAATTTAAAACACGTTTCTTTTCACATTTTGAGTAATTATGTTTATACATTTATCTCACTATAGCCTGCATTTATTTCAGTGATAAAAAAGAGTACATAAAATACTGCTAACTTCGGTTTAATATGTAAATTCCTTACTTCCATAGTTACATCCCAGACGTCCATATTAATTTATTTGAAAAATTTATAAATATTTTGATTCTCTATTTGTATAATAATAATAATTGTAAAACGACGTTTGACAAATTTTACCACAATGTTTCTTTTGAACGAAAAATCGTAATTTATTTTAAGGAGAAATAACGACTATTTCTATCCTTAGGGATGAAGTATGAAAGGATGAATTGTGAAGAGTAATGAATGAACGGAAAAATAAAATGCCCAGGTATGGGAAACGAACCCACAGTGTTCCGCTTACCGGGTAGATGCCATGTCCACTAGGCTACCCTGATAAGCGGAAGACTGTGGGTTCGATTCCCATCCCTGGATACTTTTATTTTTCCGTTTATCCATTACTCTTCACAATTCATCCTTTCATACTTCATCCCTAAGGATGAAATAGTCGTTATTTCTCTTTAAAATAAATTACGAATTTTCGTTCAAAAGAAACATTTGCGGTATAGTTGTCAAACGGCGTTCTGCAATCATAAGCCGCATTATATTGTATTATAAATAATAATATTAATAAATATATATATATGAAAAAACAATAGAAAAAATACACATGTGCTCCCGGTCAGGATATGCCTTCATTATTTTTAATATATATATAAATTTTATATCTTACAGAATTTTTAGGAAATTATGTAAAATAGTATTTGAATATATTTTAACTCTTGTTCTATTGACGATTTATTGCATCCAAGAGATTTGCGAATTAAATTTAAAAAAAAAAAACAACTTATCCCTGGAAACCCGAACAAAGAATATATTTAAAAACAAACTGTTATGTGTGTGTAATGAAATTACATAATGTTCTGATTCTGAAATTGTGCAATTATTTTAATTACTATAAATATTCTGTTCCTATATGAATACAAAGCGATAACGCCCCATATATATATACAAAATGAAAAGATTAAGACGCGAATGTTTCTTTTCACAAATAAATCAAACCTATACTGTCCTTAATGCGATGAAAAAATATTGGGAGGGCTTGACTCATCAGTGGTGAACCCTCACTACGGTTTCGCCTATTTAATCTACCAGACCGCTTTTTTAGAGCTCTAATACATTAAAGGTTTGATTTATTTGTGAAAAGAAACATTCGCGTCTTATTGTTTTCATTTCCTATTCTGTTACTATAATAATATATAAGTTAGTTCTAGCGTCTATTTTGACGGTAGAGGCGAAATTTAATTTTTAGATCAATATCCTTCCGGTAAAATTGCCATTAATATATTTATATATATCCCGCATGTATTTCTTTTGAACGAAAAATCAAAATTTATTTTAAGGAGAAATAACGATTATTTCTAACCTTAAGGAATAAGTATGAAGTTATTTCTACTTAAAATAAATTTTGATTTTTCGTTCAAAAGAAACACATGCGGGATAAATTTCAAATGTCGTTTTACAATCAAAAGCCGCATTATATTGTATTATATTTATATATATGTTATGATTTGTTTTAAAATTTATAATTGCATCATTTTATATATATATAAGAGATAATATTTTTTAACTATTAGAATTGTATGCATTTGTGTATTTCACTTTTAGATTTTATTTGAAAAACACCTCGAAATCAAAGTAAGAATTTCTTTTGAAATATAAAGTGAATATATCGTTTTTAAATATTTTTGCATTTCAAACTCGTGAGAGTCTCTTTTCGATATGTGATGTAAAACGAATCTTGTAAAAACTTTAGTCTTTAAAGAATTGCCCTATTTTATTTTCTTAAAAAAAAAACCGTCTGATAAATATATCACAATTTATAAAAGAAATAATTATATTTGTTGACATGATGGATCTCTTTGTTAGAAAAATATTTCTCACTTTTATTCTTTCTCTAAAGTATATAGAGAATAATGTTTGTTCAAAAGTTCAGTGAGGAAGGAAAACTACAAAAAATAAGATTTGACCAGGAAGACCTGGGCGCGTCCCAAACGACCCATGTTGAAATAAATGTCACAGAGCGGGTTATTGATTACGTTCGCCATTTGGCGGAAGATTCTATCGTCAAATGTATTATCGGATTTTTTTATTGATCCCTGATCGGCGCCAATCGATCCACTTGTGGAGACAGCCTCAACACGTGGTGGCAAAGTATCTTTTGGTTCTAAACCATCGTCTGAAACAATAGCCTCCATTTTGATAACTTACTGCAAAACTTTTCTATAACAATGACATTGAAATTTTACTAATTAGTGAAAATTATATTGAATTAATTCAATATTCTATTAATTTTAAATTTATTTTAGTAGTTAGAGAGATACAAAATATACGCATTATATTTTTAATTAAAAAAGGCATATATTGGATAAAAAATAAATAATATTTTTGATCCAATATATGCCTTTTAAATTAAATATTTATTTATGGATTGATTTATTTTTAAAACATATTATATTATACAATTAAGATTTTGAATTTGAAATGAACATGAAAATATATAAGTTTATTTTAAAATATAAATCAAAATAAAAAAATATATATATAATAATAATATATAAATATAATAATGACATAACTAAAAATAAAATAAATGAAATATTTTTTTCTGCTTGTATTTAAAATATAAATAGTGTTGTGTGAGTGTAGGTTTAATCGTTTTAAAAAAAAAAAGATTGTTTTTATCTGTATTTTTTTCCTAAATGTGAAATTAAGGCTAAATTCATAAATAAAAAAAGCGAGGACAAACCTCCTATAAAATGTGAGTTGGAAATAAAAAAGAGAAAAGATAAAGAAAACTCCTATAAATCTTCTGTTAAAAATACTTTTAATGTACAACACACAAATTTATGTTTTCCAAGATAAGTAATGAAGCTAATTTTTCTTATTTTTGTACAAATTTTTAATATTTTTTTATGCTGAAAAATAAATAATATACCCTACTTAATAAAAAAAGAACGTTAGTGTGTGTTGTTTAAATATAAAATAAATACAAATGCGGATTTTATTTTTTTAGAAGGGGAAATTAAATTAATAAAATGAGAATCGTCAACATAAGAAAGCCATGTTCTCGCATTATTAATTAATTTTAAGCCATAAATGATTACTACATATATATATATAGATGAAATGCTATAGAAATACACATCGAAATGCTTAAATTAGCATTTCTAGACGGCAGAGCGCCATCTAGTGAAACAAAAATAAACTAAACGTTTATTTAACTTGTTCCGTGATATTTGGCCAACCCAATTACTTGATAAATCGAGAAAAGTTAACCACGAACGCGTTTCGGACTGTTGGCCCTCGTCAGCGTGGTACAGACTGTACCTCTACAACCAAATATTTGGTCCCAGAGGCTTCCTGAGAAATCAAGAAGTGGGTATTTATGGTCAAATTTGTGTAAATATGCTTTTCATGTGATGGCGCTCTGCCGTTTAGAATGCTCGTGTGAGCACGGTCAGGATATGCCTTTTAGATAATAAAAAGACATATATTGGATTTAATAAAAATATTTATTTGCCAATATTTCGGTTGGCTGAATGCCAAACCTTTATCAAGGCATTACATTCGTAATGCAATGCAACAAATGTAATGCCTTGATAAAGGTTTGGCGTTCAGCCAACCGAAATATTGGCAAATAAATCTTTTATTAAATCCAATATATGTCTTTTTATTATCCAATGAATTAAATATGGATTGCTCTATTTTCAAAACAATATATATATGTTATATTAATAAAAAGATGAGATTTTCTGTTTGTATTTACAGTATTAGTTGTATTTTCTGTTTGTTTTTATACAGACCATGATTATCATGGCCTGTACCACGTGTACTAGGGATAAGCAAAAAAAAAAGTTGTTGCTTTAATTGAGCTAAGGAATGTTTAAAAGACATAATTTGATAAAAGAGTACTGCATGACTTAAGGCGTGTAGAACAAAGAAAACAAAAGATTATTTACATAATGTACAAATATTTGAGCCGGTCAACGGGAAATAACAACAATGAGTTTTTATAGGGGAAGAGTGATCTCTGGCGGTCGATTTAAACAGAATATTTGAATCTATAAAATATATTTTTAAATGAAATAATATTTCAATATAACATATATATATAAATGGTTGCTATATTGCAGAATAATTATCATTGTAAGGATGTCATAAATTCAATGAAATACTCTAAAAAGAAACTATTTATAACGATAAACTCGCAATATCCCTTTATACATTTCAAAAATTCCATCTTCCAGTGTATTGTGCATACTGTTCTTAAAACCAGCCCTTACCACTTCACAATCTTAAACACTTATTTGTAAAATTCGACCGATTTTATGGCACCTCTCGTAGAATGTTATGGAATCAAAGCCGCCCCTGTACTGATGAGGGCCATAGTCAGAAACCATAGTATTTAGTTGTTGGTGATAAGTCGGTGGACGAGTGGGTAACACTCTCGATTCCCGACAGTCATGAACCGGGATTGAATCCCGCGTTAACATTTTGTTTAATATGTGAATAACCTTCACCTATTATTCACTGTTTCAATTATCATGAACTAGGTTGCTCTTGCCTGCGGTACCTATTAATGTGATTTGAACCAGAGGTTGTTGGTTTTTTGTCTGAATTTACCAAAGCTGGTGTTGTGGTTCATTTCTTATCACTCCCTTAAAGTTTATAATGGGGAGATAAACACAATGTAATGTATGATTACAGGTATATCTTTTGGATTATGAATATCATCCTCCTGCAAGTTTATATTGTATATATATTATAAATAACCGATATATATTTTTTAGTATAAAATGATAGACACCATTCATTTTTCTATTATTTATTTATTAAAGAAACATACGTTTCTAAATCTGTCACAATATTTTTATTAGTTTTTTATACGCAAAGGTTTGAGCTCTTATATCAATCTATGTCTTCACACATGATTTATCATTTAACCAAGGTGAAACTTTACTAAAGCTTATAGGATTGACTGTTGTTCTAGACCGACTCGTTTAACGAACATTTTCTTCTCGTTCTACGATATTTAGATTCAATAAACAATGAAAATTAGTATACAAGTGAAATTGTACTGAGATCTGGTGGATAAATTAAGAAAAATTACTCTTTTTTATTAATGACTCTATAGCTGTATATATTAACATAAAATTACGGGAAGATGGTAGTTATGTACCAAAAAAAGGTACCTCTCCCTTTAAATTGATTATATGATTGTATAACAGATTGTGTATGGACCTGATTTAAGTGTTTGTTACAGAACATGTCAGCAAGTACAGAAAGAGGATGAAGGGATGGAGTTCCATTCTGAAATGTATTGGCTGTTGAATCAGCCAATCAGAAACTTCCAGGCTGTACCAGAAATATCAAGCATGAAGATCTACACTCCAGGAAACCATAGTATTGGTGATGGTCCAGCGCTCCCTGTGTTGTGAAGTTTGTACACACTTTATATAGGGAGATAACTAGCTGTTAACGGTCTCTTGGTGGTGTAGTGGTATAAACCATGGTTTTCGAATGCCATGGTCCAGGTTCGAATCCCGGATTGGATACTTTTTTTTAATAAATAAACGTTCTTCCCTGATTTATAATATCGTCCCTACAACTGCAAACTATCGAATGTGAAAAATTCAATTTTGAAGGAGAGAGAAATGAAGAGACCATGTGGCCTACCCTCATTTTCTCTCTCCTTCAAAATTGAATTTTTCACATTCGATAGTTTGCAGTTGTAGGGACGATATTATAAAATAAATGAAGCTTCCAGGGTTAAGTTTCTTGTTCAACTTTTTATTTTCAAACTTTCAGACTTGTCAGTCCTTCAACAGGATTATCACGTTAACAACTTAATAATAAAAACAATTTTTATATACATATTGTTATATACGTGAAAAAATAGTACAAATGTAATATTGTACTGGGATAAAGTGCATAAATTAAGAAAAAGGCATCTACTTATCGTGCAACTGAAAGTTGCTGATGGCTTGCGGAATAAATATCAACTATTCTCGTTGATTTTTACTTATTCCAGAATTGGCCAAATACCCATTCTTGATTAATCAAGAAAAGCTAACCACGGACGCGTTTCGGGCTGTTGGCCCTCATCAGCGTGGTGCAAGCTGTACCTCAACGACCAAAAAATTGGTCATTAAGGCATCCTGAAAAATCATGAAACGGGTAGTTAAGGCCAGAATTTTGTAGCGGTCTCACGCAATTCTGGCCTTAACTACCCGTTTAATGATTTTTCAGGATGCCTTAATGACCAATTTTTTGGTCGTTGAGGTACAGCTTGCACCACGCTGAAAAGGGCCAACAGCCCGAAACGCGTCCGTGGTTAGCTTTTCTTGATTAATCAAGAATGGGTATTTGGCCAATTCTGGAATAATTAAAAATCAACGAGAATAGTGATATTTATTCCGATAGATGGCGCAAGCCATCAGCAACTTTCAGTTGCACGATAAGTAGATGCCTTTTTTCTTAATTGTTATGTACATATTTTAAATACTTATTATATATGAATATAATAATGTTTTGAAAATAGAGCAATCCATAAATAAATCTTTAACGGTGAAAATTTTAGTTTAACATTTTCTTTTATATATATTTTGTAATTTTATTATTTTTTTCTTACGAAAAATCTTTTTACACATAGTACAAATAATTTTAAATATAAAATAGGCGTTATTGTTAATTTTCGAAATGTTCACACCCATATTTTACAAAATTTATTTTGTCCATAATATAAATATATATATCAAATTTTTTCTTCCCATTGAATATAGCAAAATATTTTAAAACTTAATTCTGTTGACGTTATGTGGCGCTGAGTTTGTTGTTGACACACATTAAATTTGTTATAATACCTTGATAAAGGTTGACGTTCGGCCAACTGAAATATTGGTAAAATAAATGATATTTTGATCCAATATATGTCTTTTTAATTAAAAATATAATAATATGTATATAAAAATAGTATATATCATTAAGTTGTTAACGTGATAATCCTGTTGAAGGACTGACAAGTCCGAAAGCTTGAAAATAAAAAGTTGCACAAGAAACTTAACCCTGGATAATTTTTTATATAAAAAAATGCTTCAATGGTCCCCGATTCTTGCAAAAGTGTAATCGACTAGTGAGTGCAAGTGACAAAACGGGGTTCTGGCACATTTGTAAATTAACATGTCGAACTGCTTTCTAAGTGTATAAATATGTAATGCACTTACAGTAACTGGTTGGTAACTACCCACTATGATTATCATGGTTTAAGATGTTATGGAATCTAAGCCGCCCCTGTACTGACGAAGGCCATAACACGAAACCATGGTATACTGGTTGTTAGATTTTGTCTGAATTTTCTAAAACTGATGTTATGACTTAATTTTCATCACCACCATTACGTTTTGTTGTTGGATGATGAATCAAATGCATTATTTTAATTGACATTTAAAGGGAGAGGTGTCACTTTTGGTATATAGCTTTTTATGATTTTGAAATGTGTATTTTTGTTATTGTACGTGCATCCATGAAAGTATATTTCGCTCTAATTTCGAGTAGACATTGTGAAAATATATTTTATTTTAAATTTTCCTGGTTATGTTGACTAGGTGTGATTTACACTCATGGACAAAACTTAAGGAAGTTGTACCTTTTAGCATATATATCGGGATTCAGACAATAACTCTGAAATATATTACAGTGACCTTTATTGAAGACTTACGAGATGACCAAGTGTAAACAAAATTGCCTGTCTCCTTCAAAAAAAAAAAAAAAAAAAAAACGACGACCGGCGATATCAAATACTTTCCACTTCCATACGTTTTGTCCATGAATGTATATAAATTTGAATTCATTATTTCAAATGGTGTTTCATATCTCAAGTACACGTGGTACAGGTCATGATAATCATGGTGAGTAGTTATAAACTGCTTATACTGTAAGTGTATCACATGTCTATACATGTAAAAATCAGTTGGACTTTGGCACTCACAAATGTGCAATGAGCCCCAATTTGCCCTTCCTAATGAGGTTTGACTTTTGCAAGTATCGGGGACAATTGGAACACTTTTTTCCTCCAGAAAAATCGACCCTACGTCGTGGCTGTCTGAAATCTTCAGTTTATACCACTCCAGTCCTCTATCGTATAAGATAAAATTGTGTTGAAGGTTTTTTTCAGAAAAACTTTCAAAAATAATAAAAGAGATACTTTTTTTTTGAAAGTTTTTATATTAAAAAAAAAAAACTTCAACAATCTTAACTTATATACACACATGAACAAAACTTAAGGAAGTTGTACCTTTTAGCATGTATATCGGGATTCAGACAATAACTCTGAAATATATTACACTAACCTTTATTGAAGACACACGAGATAACCAAGTGTGAACAAAATTGTCTCTGTCTCCTTCAAAAAAACAAAAAACAAACAGATAACCGGCGATATCAAAGACTTTTCAGGTCCTTAAATTTTGTCCATGAGTATATATACCACAGTAAAAAACTGACACTCGGGAAGCACTAACGTAATACCTTCAGTCGATTCTAAATGTCATTTGGTAAAATTTACATATTTAAAAATAACAACATATATACATATACATACAACATATATATATACATATACATACGTAAACTTTCTTCAAGTTTCAAAATGGAATAAATATTTTCACTATAACAAGACGAACAAATGCATATTTTAGAATAAATGAATCCCAAGTCAAATCTATTTCTCTCAGACAAATATTGAAAAAAACAGGATCAAATAGTGAGACATAGTCACCACTGTATATACACAATATAATTAAATACAAATACTATTATGACATTTACTGACACCGCCAAATGTTTATTTTATGGAAAAGTTTTCCTAAATAAACATAATTATATTTTTTTATAATAGAGCAAGCCATATCTTTATACAACAAAAGACAACATATATTCTTTGTCGGACCTTGATAAAGGTTGGCGTTCAGCCAATTGAAATATTGGTAAATAAACTCTTTTGATACAATATACACTCTTGGACAAAATTAAGGAATTGGAAAGTCTTTGGTGTCACCAGTCGTCTGTTTTTTTTAAAGGAGACAGAGGTTATGTAAACTTGGTTATCTCGTGTGTCTTCGATAAAGGTCACTGTAATATCTTTCAGAGTTATTGTCTCAATCCCGATATATATGGTAAAAGGTACAACTTCCTTAAGTTTTGTCTATGAGTGTACATATATATGCCTTTTATTATATAAAACATATTTACATATGGGGTAGAGGGTTGGTATAAACCGTCGGGTTTGGGCAATCCCGCATTGGACACTTTTTTTTTTCTGAAGAAAAAATTGTTTCAATGGTCCCTGATTATTGCACAAGTCCAAACCCACCAATGAATGCAAGTAACCAAACGGGGCTCTGGCACCCTTGCAAATGCAAAAGTCAAACCGCTTTCTACATGTAGACATGTGGTGCACTTACAGTAAAAGCTGTCGCTAACTACCCACCATGATTATCATGGCCTTGCTCTAGAAATGACCAAAAATCAATAATAATCATATAAGTAGCATATTTTTTTGTGAATTAAAAATAATATTTTTCTATTCTTTGAAAAATCTAATATTTCGTAAGAACTAAGCCTAAATTTTTCCCAATATATTTTTATATAAAAAAAAGGGAAAATATAGTGTTTATCGAATCGATATCGATTGTAAAATATATTCTTTTTTATTTCACATAAGCTACAAATATTTCTATAAAATACCTAAAATTTAAGTGATAAATTTTGGGAGGGCCTGGCTCATCATGGGTAAGTCATTTTTAGGACCATTTGAATGTTTTCCATACCGTTATAACTATTATGTTATTTATTCTGTTTGTATATGTATATATGTTTGCATATGTATATATGTTTGTATATGTATATATGTTTGTATATGTATATATGTTTTTATATGTATCTGTATATAAAATGTTTCTTTTATATAAAAAAAAATAAATTCACAAATCTCTAGCTTTCGGTCACGAGAACCCTTCTACATAAAAAAAAAAACAAAAACAAAACACGAAACCTGAGATTGTATCATGTGTTTTCCTGTAGAAAGGCTCATGCTCGAAAGCTTTGTGAATTTATTAAAAAAAAAAAGAAACGTATAACTCGAAGCCTGATTTTTTTTCCTATTATAATCATGATACAAATTATTGATGTGGCTTTATTCTTTTTGAAACCAATTCCCAGCCCAGCAATTGGGTTTTTACCCAAAAAAATAATCGACACAAACGATATATATAATAAATACAATATATTTATAATACGAGAGGCTATAATATATTTATATGACTGAGGATAATGGTAAAAAATCTCATCGAAAATTCATGGGACGCAGAATGATTTAAAAATAAAAAAAAGCAGAAAGCATGTCGGACGGTATCTCCATGAAAACTCCATTTAGATCAGACGCCCAGTTGTTTGTGGTGGGCTATTTTGGCGGGAAGTCGATTTGAGATCAATCACGTGACATCGCTGCCTGGCCACCCTGGAAAATTAATTTTTTATCGTATTTGCATAGTTATTTTTTTACATATCCGATACTCCCTGAATAGCACGATATATATATATATATATTGAAATTGGCTCAGTAACACTTCCTAATCTTTAGCACAGGGGGGTGTAAGAGTTTCAAATAGCAGATAGGGACAGTCGAGAAAAGTTGCATAGACCCCACATGTTCTGTATAGAAACGCCATATTACACTATTTATAACAACATGCCTTTTATAAATATATAAGTTTATATTAAAATTGACACATTCACATATCCTTATATATATAAAAATGAAATGCGAAATCGATGTTTGTTATCGCATCACGCAAAATCTACTGACTCAATCATTATGGAATTTCGCATGTAGGTAGCTGAAGATTTCGTTTAACATATAGGCTATTCAAAAAACTAAAAAAGTTAATGTGCTTTTTTTTTTAAATAAAAAACCAAAAAGCGTTAGTTCCAGTCTTTTACCGCTAGGGCGCAGCACTGGTCGCGACGATAAATGAATTTGATTTTTTTAAAGCATCGGTGGTTCAGTGGTAGAATGCTCGCCTGCCACGCGGGCGGCCAGGGTTCGATTCCCGGCCGATGCATTTTTTTTTAACAATTTTTAAAACTCATTTATATTATCTATATTAATAAAATGCAAATTTCATAAGTGGTGTTCGCTAAAAACTTTCGTTACAATGCATCAATTTCGACCAAATTTTCAACATTTATGTAAAACGAGATGGAGCAGGTTTTGCTTAACATCAAAATATTTTTCCTAAATTTAACATGCGTAACTTCGCTGTTATCGATTAAATACAAAAAAAAATCAACAGAGTTAATTTTATTTATATAAAAATAAATAAAAAAATTCAGCAATTCATTCAACTCAATCTAAAAAATATTCAAAACAAGCAATTTTAAGATAACACCATATGTAAAACAGTCGGCCAGGAAAACAACAACGATATTACATCTTTCTCACATATTCACACACAATCTTGATTAATAATTAAAACTAATCTTTAACATTGTTTATTATACTTCATAATATATAATATTCGTTAGGCAAACTTTCACTCGGATAAAACCCGGGCGAAGCCGGATACACATCCGCTAGTTTAAAATAAAAATAGAATTGTAAAAACTACCTATCTAACGAAAAAATTAATGATGGAACAAATTATTTCTTTCTTTAATAAACATCGGATGATTATTTGATGCCATTTAAGTTTTCGAATTTGCCATTGTTGGACTACATGGGAAACTGTGATCTGGATATGGTTGAAGGGAACTTGTTTGATTTTTTAAATTCTTGTTGGTTTTAATAAAATTTCCAACTCTACACATTACATTGGTCCTTACAATAACATGGCGGTTTGTCAAACCTGCAGGATGATGTAACAATTTGCATTTTTCTTTGTGATTCCTTCACTTATCCTCCAAATCATGCAAATCAGAAAGGATCAAAAACGTAGCAGATCATCCCTATAGTTAGCACTAACCAGACAAAATTTCCGTTTTCCACTAATCTATTCTCTTTTAAAAAATTTCAAGGAATCTATATTATTTATACTCTGTTATATATGCAAATACACACTGAATTTATATGTATTTATATCATAAATCTGCGGAAGAATGGTATTCATGTGTTAAAAGAGGCACCTCTCCCTTTAAACTGGCGTGTAGCACATGTTTTATCACCCACATTATGTTCTGTACTGAGGTGATAAAAATGAATTGCTTTAATGCATTTTAAAGGGATAGGTGCCTCTTCTGGTACATATATTTATATATATACCAAGTATTTGCATAACAGAGTAGTGAGAGAGAAGTTATATAGAATTCCATATTTCCCTGAAAATAATGACCACCTCTCCCGTCAAAATTGACGCCAAAAACAGGCACAATCTATTGACCGTTTCTGTAAAGCTAACGGACTCGGGTCGGTGACAAAACCACAGCACCATCTTTAGCAAACTGAGAAGCGTCCACCTGGAGATCATGGTTTCGGTCTAATGGCCCTCGTCAGTCGAGGGCAGGCATTGATTTTTATGAGATCCCAAGGGATCAAATGAAGTGTTCACAATCTACCAAAGAGGTGTTAAGCCGTCAAAGTGGCTAGGCCAAATCTATGGCCAAAATATAGATAGAATATTTTCCGGGAGGAAATTGATTTATAAAAATAAAGGATTCTCTTTTGAGTTTTATAGATAAATTTATTACCATGTAAAATTTCCATTTATAATATATAACAACGTTTTTTGGTGTATATATATATTGTGTGAATTCCCTGAGTCTGGCGGGAGTTGTAAGGTTATAGAATTTTTTACACAAATAAATTTACTGGCAATGCGTTTCTTTTAAATATAATCAAATATTATATCTACAGACCTTACTGCAATGATATGAGTTATTGAATGAGAGGGCTTGGCTCATCAGTAGTGAACCCTCTCAGCGGTTTCGCCAAATTAATCTCTAGACCGCTCTGTATTGGATTGGTTTGGAGTATACCCTGTATTTTCTATGGAAGGCAGCTTAGGGGTGTTTAGTGAACTATGGACATAAGCTTATAGGTCTGTAGAGGTACATACATATAATTTCAAGGTATTGCATCGAGCAAAGCTCTTCCGCAAAATATGTTTTCATAACAACTATATATTAGTAAATTAAATTTATAAAGTTATAGAATTTGCAAAGCTCCCTATCCTGTTTCTATATCAATTAAAGAAACTCACTGCTAGAAACAATCTTACAGTACTGGGTGTTGGCGCAATTCCACAAATCAAAGTTTTTTTAATCAAATGACACAACACCCGTTTACCCAACTAAATCTTTATCCCTACTGTAAGACACGACACGCGGGTGTTCTATCCAGTTAATATTAAATATGTAAATATGGAAAAACTTGTATAGACGCACTAATTAGGATGTTGTGATGCAACTCCCAGTACGTGTTGGCAGTTTCTTAACCCCTGCTGGTGTAAATCCGCGCCACGCGGTACCCCCCTCCTGTGTTGCAAGCTCTTATTTAGCAAAAATTAAGGACTGTAGAAGTTTGATTTATTTGTGAAATAGACATTTGTAAGTTCAAAGTAGAACTGCACATGTGTAGATATGTGGTGCATTTACAGTAATAGCAGTCGCCTACTTCTACCCACCATGATTATCATGGCCTGTACCACGTGTACTAGAGATAAGCAAAAAAATAAATATAATTTGAGTCAAAAGGCGATCCAACAAATTCATGTGTTATATATAGATGTTATCGCTTTGTAAAAATTAAATTTCACAGATTATTATTCTCACAGAAATATTGGTATATAACTTTTTCTCTCTTACCTTTTTTTTTCTAAACACAATGTGACTAGATTTGTTATTCCTGTTGATCATAGTTTATCAAACAATAAACTTAGTTTAACATTTTTATATACTTCTTTTTAAAAATTTAAAAACAATTTCCTACTTTATATACTGAGATGAGAAAATATTGGAAGGGCCTGGCTCATCAGTGGGGAACCCTCCCAGCGGTTTCGCCAGTTTGATGAGAGTGTTCACTACTGATAAAACAAGCCCTTCCAATAATTTACTTTCGCTTTATGGATAATAGGAATTTTTTAATTGATAGAATATATTTGAAATGTTTGCTAGTCACTATAGATTATCTGATATATTACACCTTATATATTTAATTATTATGCTCTTCATTGGAAAATGGATGCCGTTGCCACGTTAGTCACCTTGGAAACGAACCACAATTAGGTCAAATATTCCAAGGGTCCAGGGGGAACCGCAGGGAGGTGTGGTCGGACTTCTCCCCCCATTGCATGGAGACATCTGAGGCTCTTCTTTGGACACGGCAACAACAACAACATTTAATTATTATTTATTAAAAGTAAGATGTGTGTGTGACAATTGAAACAAATTTTATTGACTACTTGTCAATAATTTACATTAAAAAAGGAAATAAACAAATATACAGATGATCATGCGGGGGATGTGCCCCGGCGGGTGAGCCGTCAGGCGATGAGCGGGTCCTCCGGTCAGCCCAACCTGTACGTAGTACCGGTACATGATGGATTTGACCGACGCCAGGAGTTTGTGAATCAGTTCTAAGACTGCTGTGTACCTCCTTCAATCAGGTTCTATCTAGGTGAACAAATATATATCCAGAATTCTTCTTTCTTATCTCCACTCAATCATATTAGGGTATCAAGCTTGTAAAGCTTGAGACTTGACAACCATCATGACTGGGTGAAGTAGAATGTGTCTGCCTTTGTCATTAAGACTGGGAGCACTACTCAGTGGCAAGCCGACTTAGCTCCAAAAGAAATGGCCACCTCTGACATGAAGAACAGACGCCATGTGCAGCCGCTCCTAACAATGGAGTACAAACGCTGCTCATCCTGTATCCCTGGATTAGGAGCCCTAACAGGGTACTATCAGCTGAGCCCAGGTTTTTTTAGCGAGCTTGTTACTGCTCCCCCTCCTCCTTTTTCATCTGGGCTTGGGACCGGCAAAGGAGGAGTTAATTGATGTATATACAGGGTGTACCAGGTAAATTGGGAATTTCAACAATGGTATTTTAACTGAAATTTTTTGCAAGTAAAAATTAAAATATCCGAATGAAATTTGACACAGTAGTAGATAAAAGGATATAGTTTTTATTTATTCAATGTAGTTTCCATTATTAGCTACAACAGTCTCGAGGCGAGTGCGGAATGAAGCACAGGCCTTGGCGACGATGACCTTGTCCATTTGGGTCATCACCGTGTGAACTGCTTTCTTGACAGACTGGATGGTGGTATGAGGAGCTTTGTTGACATCTCTCTTAACAACGCCCCATACATAGTAGTCGAGGGGATTGCAATCTGGAGAATTAGGGGGCCAAATATCAGGACCCCAGTGACTAGGGACGTTAAGTGTCAGCCACGATTGTGTCTTTTTTGCCTTATGGGCTGGAGCTGAGTCCTGTTGGAAGACATACTTCCTTCCTGCGGCCACCATGTCCATCCAAGGCTTCACAACGGTCTCCAGAACATTGATGTAGGTGTCAGCGTTCATCCTAAGGCCCTTCTCAAAGAAATGGGGAGGCATGACATCACCTTCACTGCTGATAACGCCAAGGACCATTACGGAGGCAGGAAATTTCGTGTGCATCACGACAGGTATCTCTGAGGGGTCTTTACAGATCCAGCGATCATTCCTGGGATTTACCTTTTGGTCCACGTCAAAGTTCTTTTCGTCAGAGAAGAACCTTAGCATGCCAAAAGAGTCGTGTTTCAGGTTGTTGAGGAGGGCAGCAGCCTTTCCTTTTCTGTTATTCTTCATATTCTCAGTCAGCAACTGACCTTTCCGAAGGGCATAAGACTTGAGACCAAGGTCCTCATGGATAGTTCTGACAATTGTCATAGAGCCAACGTCCATTTCCTTGGCTATGGCCCTCATGCTCTTCCCAGGGTTTCCATCAATCTTCTCCTTGACATTTTTGACAAATTCTTCGCCTCTTACCCTGTCCGATCGACGCGAGTGCTTTTTCCTTGTAGCTATCCCCTCTTTGTTACTGTCGGCCTCATCAAACTGCTTCTTGACACGATTAATAGTGGTTTTGGGCAACTTAAGAAAATCCACTATCTCTTTGGGGCTCCTTCCGGCGCGCAGAGCAACGATGATGGCAGCTCGATTTTCAAATTCTCGGTTACTCTTCATCACTACACTGCGCACACATGTACTGTTGCATTTTACATGAATATGGCTACGTAATGAAAATAAACAAGTTTTTAATCTCAAGTAGTTTTTGTTTTATGGACTGTCAAAGTTAGTCCCAATTTACCTGGTACACCCTGTATATCTTTATATATATTTATATTATTTATGTATCCTATATATAATCCTATTTTTATTTATGTTACACTTACGCGCATGTGAATATTTATGGAGACTTCTAAACACAAGGTAATAAGACCAAATCCAAATAAATAAATAATGTTTGACGTTTCGGTAACAGCGTTGTTACCGAAACGTCACACACTATTTATTTATTTGGATTTGGTCTTATTACCTTGTGTTTATAATCTTTAATTCAAATTGTATCTTATCATGGATACTTCTAATTTTTAAATAGTTACAAATTTCTAATAAAAATCAACATATATAGTCACGACCGTCTTTCCTCCTCAATTCCTCATCGCTGTCACGGATGCGCGCGCACAGGGAGGTCACGTGCTCGCCGGCAGCCAACAGGCGCGCGCCGCCGGCATTACGTCATAGATTATAAACACAAGGTAATAAGGCCAAATAAAAAAATAGTGTGTGATAAGGCACAATTTGGATTATCTACTTATATAATTGCCTTATTCTGTCTGTGTGAAGTTCACTGTGTGAAGTTCACGGATAGATTTTGGTCAGAATGGATAAAATAAAAAAAGTGTCAAGGGATGGGAATCGAACCCACGACCTTCCGCTTACCGGGCAGATGCCATGACCACTAGGCTACCCTGGACATATTTTTCGTTCACATTTTTATTTTTATATTTTCAAGACACACAGTTTGGGGCGGGACGTTTCACAAGAGAGACATTCACGGCGCCAATTTATAATTGTAACGAATAGTATTTTAATTAAAACATTTTAAAAATATATACGCACTCGGGTAAAACCCGGGCGTTGCCCGGGCCATTCGTCTAGTATGTTTATATATATAAAAAGTTTATTGTAAATATTTTATTTTGATATAAAAATGACATTTCACATAATGATTTTTTATAACGATATATTTCTTCACAAAAATATTTTGTTTACGTTCGAGAAAAAATGTTTATTTAAAAAAATAAATATAGATCGATTTATTGTGACAAACGATATTTATGATCTTATAGCATTCACATCTATGTCCTTGTTACTCTGGTTGTATATGTAAATATGTTTTGTGTTGATCATTAATAAATAACCTCGTGTCATCTTGATGTTTGGTTTTCTTCATTTTCTCTTCACATCACATTTAAATACACGTGTGGGAATGGAAATTTATACACTTAGTTACCTTCCCGACAAGCTCTCATCTGTGAAGACGAATAAGATGATGCAAATCTTACAGTACCAGAGATCTTCTGATCAATAAAAGATAGGATAGATGGACCTAGATATTCTCTTAAGTTACCTTCAAGACTTATTGGAATTGTGGTCTTGGCGCATATTCCTATTGGTGAGATGGAACATGGAGTTAGTAGTTATTGATGATTATACTGATGTATTACAATAGAGGAATATCATGATACCATTGCAAAAAAAAACCCAAAAGTAAAAGCGACGAGTTTTTTTTTTTATTGAAAGAGGTACAAGCTTTCGGACATCAACGTTCTTCAACAGTCTGTAATATGAATACAAGTTCGTATTACAACCTGTTCAAGGATATTATTGTCCGAAAGATCGCCATGCTTGTACCTTTTTCAATAAAGAAACTTGTCTTCTAGGATTTGTCTAGGAGTCCCTTGGAAGACAATTTAATTAGCATTGTCACCTTCCTCTAGGTTAAAAAAATGCGCTCTTTCTGATGGGCGAAGTTTCGTGGCTCAAACTCTACTATAAAAGCTGATAAACAGGGTGTAAACATAAGGGTCAGATTCCCATGGTGTTTACCGGGCTTCCTAGAACACTTGGAGCTTCGAGACCCCGCCCATCAGAAAGAGCGCAGTTTTTTACCCCAAGAGAGTCAGCGGGAGGGGGACCACGCGAGCCCGTTTCTCGCTAAAATGTACCGTTAAGGCACAAATCGCAATTTTGTTGTTTTTGTCATCCTGGAATGGAGAAATTGGACGAAAAATCGACAAATTGGAGAAAATTTTGAACAAATTTTTGAGATGCTTTTAAAGGGACTCAAATATCAAATATATTATATATAGTTAGATGGAATGTTATGTGAGTTAATATTTCTTTGAAAATGGCTAAACTCTCAATGTTGGAAATGGGTGAGCGCCATCTACTGGAATAAATTTCAACAAAAGGGTTTTTCTTTTTCGTCCTGAATACCTGTTAAAGAAATTGCCATTACTTATCCACCATATAAAACTCGACAACTCTATCTTCATTTTTGAGGAGGTTTGGCCTAATTTACATATTTACGCGGTCTTTGCAAATAAAATATTGATTTTTTTTTTTTGCATTTGACTATTTACTTCTTCCTGGATGAAACAAAATTTCCTCTGTTTACTATGCTATTTTTTTTAAATTCGCAGCTAAAATCAATAAATTTGTTAAGAAAGCAAGAATTTTCCCTTTAGTTATTGATTGTCGAGCCAGTCTCAATCCTCTAGGACTTGTCTGAGACTTGTTCTCTTGAAGACAATTTAAGTCACGTGTTCACCTTCCCCTAGGTTAAAAAACGCGCTCTTTCTGATGGGCGAAGTTTCGTGGCTCAAATTCTACTATAAAGACTGATAAACAGCGTGTAAACATAGGGGTCAGATTCCCATGGTGTTTACCGGGCTTCCTAGAACAGTTGGAGCTCCGAGACCCCGCCCATCAGAAAGAGCGGGGTTTTTCACACTGGGAGGGACAGCGGGAGGGGGACCACGCGAGCCCGTTTCTCACTAAAATTTACCGTTAAGGCACAAATCGCAATTTTGTGGTTTTTGACGTCCTGGGATGGAGAAATTGGACGAAAATCGACAAAATCGAGTAATTTTTGAACAAATTTTTAGAATGATTTTAAATGAACTCAAATATCAAATATATTCCATATAGTTAGGTGGAAGGTTATGTGGGTTTTTATTTCTTTGAAAATCGCAAAACTCTCAATGTTGTAAATGGCTGAGCGCCATCTACTGGGATAAATTTCAACTAAACTTTGATTCAACTTTAATCCAGTATGTATCAGCCAAAAAAGTTTCCTAAATAAATTAAGATGTATAGGTCATGGGTCCATGTCACCAGGCTGTAACTTCTAGGAAATATCTTGTTGTTGGCGGAATTGTACAGGAATGGAAGCTGTTATATGTAGTGGATCATTTTTGGTGTTTTTACAGGCTATCTCTCTCAGAAAATGTATGTGGGGTCAAGTTTTGCTGTACCTCAACGATCTCTCAAGGTTTTAGTCATAGAGGATTGCTAAGATGAATTAGTTAAAAGGTTATCCCTTTCTGTTATCCTTATTTGCATACCAACCCTTTGTACATATATCAATTGTGTTGATTTTTTAAAATCTTTTCATCTAACTAACTTGCATACTAATTCTGTACACATATTTAAAATATCTTTATTTCTTTTCTTTTAAATTTTTGTGTATCTTTAAAGTGCAAGTGTCCCTGGGGGGAAATAGTCGAAAAAATGTATTAAATAAAGAATTTAGCATTATTTTTGAGATATTCAATAAATTAGACAAGATTATTTTGTTAGATTGGCAAGCCAGTTCTATATTTGATATTTGAGTCCATTAAAAAGCATCTTAAAAATTTGCTCCAATTTGTCGATTTTCGTCCAATTTCTCCATCCAACGACGTCAAAAACAACAAAATCGCGAATTGTGTCTTAACGGTACATTTTAGCGAGAAACGGGCTCGCGTGGTCCCCCTCCCGCAGACCCTCCCAGTGTTAAAAACCCCGCTCTTTTTGATGGGCGGGGTCTCGGAGCTCCAATTGTTCTAGAAAGCCAGGTAAACACCATGGGAATCTGACTCCTATGTTTACACGCTTTTTATCAGCCTTTATAGTAGAATTTGAGCCACGAAACTTCGCCCATCAGAAAGAGCGCGTTTTTTAACCTAGGGGAAGGTGACAACGCGAATTAAATTGTCTACAAAGGGACAAGTCCTAGAGGAGTCTTGGAGAACTGGCTCGCCAATCCAACAATGAATTTTGTGGATTCTTGTCAAATTTAATGACTAGCTCAGAAATATTTCTAAATTAGGATAAATAAAGGGATAACAAAGGAGAAACCTCTATGGCTACCTAGATAGATCGCCGGGGAACAGCAAAACCTGTCCCCACATGCATTGGTTATATAAGGTACTAAAGAGAAATAATCCTCAAGCCAAATTCTGGCCGATATGACTGTGAGAAAGTTGAGATGCCCTCTAAAACACCCACCCACCAAAATGATCTCCTGGATATAGCTTTCATTTTAACCAACATCTTTAACAATAAATTAGTTTAATATTCCCTAGAAATCGAAGGACATCGAACAACCATATTTATGGTTGGCCATTCTTAATTTACCAATGAACCCTGTTGTTATGAGCTGATATATTGAGCGAAAAATAAATCAACCATTAGTTGAAATTTATCCCAATAGATGGCGCTCACCCATTTCCAACATTAAGAGTTTTGCGATTTTCAAAGAAATATGAACCCACATAACATTCCACCTATTTATTTACAATATATTTGATATTTGAGTCCCTCTAAAAGCATCTTAAAATTTTGTTCAAAATTTGCTCCAATTTGTCGATTTTCGTCCAATTTCTCCATTCCAGAATGACAAAAACCACAAAATTGCGATTTGTGCCTTAACGGTAAATTTTAGCGAGAAACGGGCTCGCGTGGTCCCCCTCCCGTTAACCCTCCCAGGGTAAAAATCTGCGCTCTTTCTGATGTGCGGGATCTCGGAGCTCCAACTGTTCTAGGAAGCCCGGTAAACACCATGGGAATCTGACCCCTATGTTTACACACTGTTTATCAGCCTTTATAGTAGAATTTGAGCCACGAAATTTCGCCCATCAGAAAGAGCGCATTTTTTAACCTAGGTAAAGGTGACAATGCTAATTAAATTGTCTTCCAAGGGGCAAGTCCTAGAGGATTGAGGACTGGAAACTTGACCTCACATACATTTGTTATTTAAGGTACTGGAAACTTCTCCCAACAGAAAGAGTGCGTTTTTTCAGCCTGGGTGGGTCATAAAGAAGGAAGAAACAATGGTTCGGTTTATCGCTAAAACGTACCGTTAAGGCAGAAATCGCTATTTTATTGTGTCAACACGTCCCTGTTAAAAAGACGGTCAAATTTGACGACCAACAAAAACAAAAATATCATCATATAAGTAGGATATAATTTTTGGATGATTTTTATTAGATTCTATTCAAATTTCATACCATATAATTTCTCTATAATATAGAGAGATACACCATTATATGTCGCCAAAATTATTTTACCTTCGAAGTCGTTGTGCTCGTGGAATAAAAGGACAACCATTAATGTAACAAAGGCCTTATTAAAACCCAACAGCCATACGTCAGACATGTCCTTACACACAGCGGTATTTCACTAAGTGCAAGCAACCAATCCTGCGAGTATATGAGTCACACTGAGTCATGGATTTCTCCATGTTCTGGGAATTTCGTGTTGTCAACCCATGTTTTCCTAAGTTAGTGAGAATTCATTAACAGGCCACCCAATAGAACTTCTATTTCACCTTAGACTATTGGCGAAACATTTTTTCTGCCCCCGAATTTAATGAATTAATTCTAAAAACACATAAAATTCACCACCAAATATGCAAATATAATACTTCGAAATGCTTATGCAGTTGTGCAGAAGTTCCCTTCTATGGCTAGTCTTTTGATGGTATCGTAGAGTTTTCTCCCCAAATTTTGTCATAGAATTACATTATCTGCCTTCTTCTTTCTTGTCTTATTTGCATATGTCCCTCCGGTAATACCTTTATCCATTCTGAGTATCGGACAAGATGTCCAAATCTGCTGTTTCCCAATCATCCCCAGTATGTCATATCTCCTCTCGATAATTTTTAGGATATCTTCATTTCTTATTCTGTCACTCCTCATCATTCGAGGCCACATCACTACATCTGGGAAGTCTGCAGCTAAAATATAGGATATCAAACATCTCATTCTCTGTTTCATTCCATTTCCCATTTGTTTTAATCTTATACAGATAGATAAAAATGTTGAAGAGAGAGATTAAAACCTTTATTTACTAGATTTCAAATAAATCAGTTCTTAGACTGATGTATACCTCCTCACTCAACAGACTCATCCAAGACAACCAATCCAAAGCCATAGTCTGGTGACTTGGTTGTTTTGGTTCAGTTGGTCTATTCATTGAGGATTTTCATAGAAAAAAATAATGCGGTAGTTTCCCCTTGTCGTTTATATGTCATTAATATAACCTTTAACAGCCGTTTCCAACTTCAAATTCAAACACATTTATTAGAACATGCTAACTGTGGGTCTATCACTCAATCCAAACTATGCAGAAAAAATGATCTTTATTTTACTCAAGCTGTTTTTAAAATAACCAATACATGTTTATTAGAATGGTAATATATATCTAAATTAGATTATATGGGGCAAGCCTAACTATATCATGTCTATGTAAATTATTCAATAACATGTTGACAGTAATCTTTCATAAGGTAAGTAACACCTGTGCGAAATGGGAAAATTTACACTCATGGATAAAACTTTGATGGAAAGTCTTTGATGTCGTCTTTTATGAAGAAAACAGAGGCTGTTCACACTTGGTTATCTCGTGTGTCTTCAATAAAGTCACTGTAATATATTTTTAAGTTATTGTCTGAATCCTGATATATTTGCTAAAATTTAAAACATCCTTAAGTTTTGGCCATGAGTATAATAAACCCACCATATAATTGAATTTTATATATTGTTTACTGAATGAAACATATACAAATAAGTACATATGTTCAGGCCAAGGAATATTTATATAACCACAAAAGAATAATCATAATAACTAACGATAAATAGAAAATAATTAATTTCGAATTAATTAGCCATCCATTTAAATTCATTTTTTTATCCCAATAAAAAGTAATCTCCCTTTAATTTTTCAATTTCCAAAAAAACCTGAAAAATTTGTCAAAAATACATTTATACAAAATCCTGAATATTTAAAATAAATTCATAGAGTCAAAATACCATTTTTTTTACACCATTCTTGATAATAATTTGGTAAGCAAATAAATAAATAAAAAGATGGTTTATGGTCAAATATATTTAAATGCGACAAAAAAAAAACACAGAGATTATTTTCTCTAGAAACCATTTTATTTTCAAACTTTAGAGTACACTAGACGGCAGCAAAATAAATGGCAAACTATAAGAAATTAAATTAGTTAGATATTGTTTTAAGTTAAAAATAATCACTTTTTTTTAAATATACATTTAATTCTTTCTCTTTGGTCTTTACAGTATCATTAAAAAAAAAAAGTTTAGTAATTGTTTTTAATTAGACTTCATTATTTCTTCTAAATATCGTGGCAAATATTCTTTTAAAATTATATTCAATAATATGTAAATATATATATAATGCCAAACGAAACTATCTCACAAAAAGATTGTCCGTGGTAAAAGGTGGAAACTTTTTTTTTTTTTTTTACAATATTCCCAGTGATCATATTTTGTGACATAAGGTTATATAGATAGAATATATAAAAGACAAACTTTTAAGGTCTTTTTTTTTTGGGGGAGGCAAAAAAAAAAAAGAGAAAAAGTTAGGGAGAAAAAAACAATGACTTAAAAAATGTATATATATATGTAAGAGACAGAAAAAATAATATATCTAAGAAATAAGAAATTAAAAAAAAAGTTTTAAAAATATCATTCGTCATTTTTCTGTCAAATCCTTGCTTAGAGGTTCTTTTTTTCCTTAAAAAAAACAGAGAGGAAAAAAAACCGAGTGGAATGTATTTTGAGGATTAAGATGATAAGCTTTTTTTAAAAATAGGTTTATCAATAGAGAATTGAGGGTGTCTGTGTGATGAGAGAATAGAGTTTTCAATATATATATATTTTATATATTCTCATTTATATTTATAGATTTTTTCTTTTTTTTTTATAATCAAGTGAATTTCACTATTTACATATTATACTATAAAATACACTACCATAAAATGGCGCGTTTTAGCTTAAGTTTTTCTTTAAACTTTTGCCTAACCATCCACGTACATACACGGACAAATATATTGCTTCTGAAAATGTTTTTTTTCTCCTCGGCCATATGGCTACTCCGCCATAGCTATGCAAGTTTAGTTAGATATATGTTATCATATATATATGTACAAAAATAGTGGCTAGAGTAACTCATCTAGACCATATGCCTCCTTAATGACGGAAAATATATTCCTATTGAGAGAAAAAAAAGAGAAAATATATATAATAAAATTATATATATATATAAAAAAAAAGGTTTTCTGTTAAACCACAACTTTAAACTTTCGCGCCAATTTTTTTTTTCCCGCCAAATCTTTCCCGCCCAAACCTTCATTAGTATGCAATGAAGGGCGGCGATGAAATTTAATGTAGAAAATGGGAAAAAGCTGATGAGGTTAATAAGAGGGAAAAATTTTGAGGGAAGGGGGGGAAAAATCTAAAATTTTCCAAGATGGCGGCAAGGATTTTTAAGTACATTGCAGCATTAAATAATCTTTTGTTTTGGTTCGATATTAAAACAACGCCTGACGACTTTTTTGTTGGAGTAAAGGTGGCGATTATAAATAAATAAATAAATTAGTGAACAATATAAATATATATTTTTTGGGTATTATAAAAAAATTAAGTACATTTAAGAATATATATAAATATATTAAATTTTTATAAACAAAAATAAGGTAATATTTGTCACAATGGATATAAAATAAAAAACAAATAACAAAATTAATCCGTTTTTTTAAAATGCCTTCTTTCATTTGTATATTTTGTTATATCAGAGTGTGAATACAAAAATAACTTATATCGCGATTGGTGTTGACAGCTAGAATATAAAATATGACTAGGTATTCATCACCATATGGAATGTATATGGCCATGTACAAAAATAAATAATAAAATATATATAAGTGTGGCATAGGTGTGCTAAAATTCATTTTTTATTCCATATATATTATATTCAAATATATGACATGACCAACTAATATAAAAAAAAAATAGTGAAGAGTATTATATCTCCTAGTTTCTCAAAAAAAAAAAAAAAACTTCAAATAACGACACATTTAACATAATAATGTGGTATATATGTAAAAATGGTACAAAAATATATATATGACTAGATAAAAATAAATAAATAAATAAAAACAATTAATAAAAAAAAAAAAACATTTGATGTATATAAAAAAATGACTAGAGGAGGAAAAAAATAATAATTATAAAATTACCAACAAAAAAATAAATAAAACAAAAATAAATAAATAAATATTTTTTTCTCTCTCTCTCCGATAAAAAAAAATAAATAAATTAAGTAGATAAAAAAGTTTGTTGACTTATGACCAGATCAACTGATGGATGTCTATCAAAACCTAGATATTATATATTTATTTATAGATTTATATACAGGTAAACGTAGTATAACAGAGTGCATAGAGTTTATGGTGAGGCCCATGGTGTTCTTTTTTTTTTCAGGGCGGAATGAATGAGTCTCATTTTGTTGTTGTTGTTGTTGCTAATCAATGAGTGCAAAGTGCATACTCATCGAGAAATGTGAAGGTCAAGTGAACCAACCGTCTTTGAGGATGTATCCCACTTTGAAGCGAGTGTGTTGTTAACTGAAAAAAGTTTTTTTTTTCTCGAAAAGGGCGGGTGGAAGGAAAAAGTGGGGGGGGAAAAAGTGGAATATATATTTTTTTCACTTCTCATTTCTTGATTGAGAAGACGAAAAAAAAAAATGGGAACGAAAAAAAAGTTTTTTTTTTTTTTCATTATTCAATTTTTTTTTCTCAAGAAAAAGGAGGGATCAGCTATCACAGATTGCAACTAATAAATATATTTATATATATATGTATTATATGTCATATATATATTATATTATATATCATATATTATTGTTGTTGTTGTTAGAGATAAACTGAGAGGATGATGAGTAGGGAAATTAAAGAAGACGGCATCAACTGAAGCGGCAAAAACGGGTTGAGCATGTTCTGAAGATCAGGGATTGTGGGGTTAGGACTCGGAGGGTGAAGGGACAGAGGGTTTTTTGTCTTCGTCCTGCCACTTGTCCTGGGATCGCCTGCGAGCGTTCATGAAGAAGTTCCCCACTGTGCTGAGTTCCAACCCGAGCTGCTGGGAAATGGTAATTTGCATCTCCTTCGACGGCCGTTTGGTTTCCTTGAAGATGGCCTGGAGAGTGCGACGTTGTAGGTCGGTAAACACCAGTCTGGGCTTCTTGGGCGTCGTGGCTGTCTTGGCGTGGGCTCCACCCTCCTCTTTCCTCTTGCACGCTGCACACGCAAGCACGCGTTAGGACACGTGTTAGGACAGCACACGTATTTGGATAGCACACGCGTTAGGTCACGTGTTAGGATAGCACACGTGTTTGGATAGCACACGTGTTAGGACAGCACACGTGTGGGTTTGACATGGTTGGTTTTTTGGCCATTTCCCTACTGGTGTTCATAGCTATGGCCTGTGGAAGGACGACATGACTCCGAAAGCCAGCTTTTATTACAATAGTGGAACTTATTATTATAACTTTTAATCGTTTTGATTTCTTTATACTTTGAAATATCAGCGTTTCTCATACATTTGAGTATTGAAAAGACATGTTTCCGAAAGCTATCTCTTATACAACAATGCAGAACCCTTTTTTTTTATTTCCTCTCTATTTTAAACGTACATTTCCCAACTTTTTATTTGGGCCAACGTACCGGCAAAAATTTGGAAAAGAATTTCGCGGAGCTTGGTTTTATTTTTATTAATATATGAACAAAAAAAGTAACTAGGTATTAAAGAACTACGACATAAGTTTCAGATTCCTCATTTATATCCGAATCCAAAAATTAAAGCATTGTCTAAAAATATCGTTCAGAATTTATTCATGTTTTTTTAAATAAGTAAACATCTCTAAGAACCGGTCAAATTCTCTGAGAACTGATGATACTATGTTGAAGTATATACAACTTTTATAAAATGTTCTAATAGACTTATTTACATAAAAATATCATAATGTACATTATAGCGTATAATTTATATATTTACATATACATTTGGTGACCATGCTACATTTGTTGTCCACGAAAATTTGATTCCTTGAAGTCTTGAGCCCATTCTCTTCATCGAAACAAAAATACTTTTATTAGGGCCCATTGCCCTGTGTGGATTCGCCGTACATCTCCATCGAAACCGTCTACAAACGACAGTCATTCCTATGCCTTATTAAAACTCTAATAAAAGTTTTTAAAGTAAATATATCACATTTGTAAGAAAATCATCCAGGAATAGAAATTCTTGAATTAATCCTTTATTATCGGATCTCACAAGTTTTATACAGTTTATCTTTTTGAATAATGTTCAAATTCAGATAAGTATAAATGCATAGGTCAAGTTAAGACTTCATCTTTTTATAAACATTTATTGTCCTTTGTCGTTTCAACGATTCAATTTCGCCCTATTAAAAAAAAGTGGAAAACTTATTAGTGAAGTGTTGTGTTTGTGAAGTATAATAAGATTTCCACCTGTTATTGAAAAAGGACGACAGTGGGTTTCCGAAACGTCAAAACACAATTAAACGTTTATACAAAGGTTGATGAAATTTCCAACTTGAATTAATTAAAATCGAACCTAAAACTATGGAATTCTCTATATATAAAGTAAAACTAGAGATCCTTGTTTATAATAAGCGACGTCGTATGATAGTTATCCAGTAGAAGGACGTCAAAGCTGAGGTTCTATATTAAAAGAATTTTAGAAGTAACTTATGTCCCTTTTACCTATTTTATAAATGTCTAAAACAGCCACATTTATATATATAAAACACATATAATAATCTGTCAAAAACAGTAAAAGTGAAATTGTACTGGGATCAGGTGAATAAATTAAGAAATTTCACGTTCAGGAAATGCCTATTTAAAAATAATAATAATTATATATTGTCTTTGAAAATATTTTTCACAGCATATACGATGGTATAACGTTTTATTTATTTGAAGAAAAAAAAAACTTTCGTACTTGATTTCAAGCGTTTCCACTATAATTGTCATTACTTTTATACTCTATGATACAACCACAAATACAAGTATATATATACATAAGTATAAATACATAAGTATATATATACATATATTATATAAAATAATTATTTTATTTTAAAATTATAAATTCTGGAACAAACATTACTCTGTAAAGTCGACCGACAAATATCGCTGCTTTCCCTATATAAAACCATTGTTGTTGTTTCCCCTTGGCCGGCTCGGTTCAAATCTTTTGTAGATATGTAAATAAGTATTTTGTTTTATTCATTCTTCACGCCTTAAGTCAGGCAGTACTTTTCTCAAATTATGTATTCTTCATTATCACAATTAAAGAAAATTGTGATTCAACCTTTATATTATTAATATCTTTCCCACGACTGCAAAACAATATCAAAACAATACCATAATACTAATATACTACAAATCTCAAATATTCTTAAATCAGCAGAAATATTTTTTGTAATATATATATATAGCACATAAGTGTACTTGTATATACTTTTGTATAGTAATCCAACCAATAAACAACATCTTTAAGACATAATATGAAAAAAAAATTGTAATTTTTATCCAATTCTATTTAACCAAATATATCTCCTCCTCCCCCCTTACTTTACAGATATCTCTCTCACTGAAGGGAACAATTTAAAAGTAAGTAATGAGGTGCCGAGCTCCCTGACTCAATAGGAATTACCCCCTTCCAAATAAAAATGGCAATTATGACTTGCAATAAACTTCGTCTGCTCCCCCCCACACAATTTCCCCCACCCCCTCACTTACAAACTACAAAAACCTATTTAAGACTGCTTGCTACAGCTTCTTCTATACGAGGCTGTGTGCCTCTCTTTTTTATATTTTATTTTTTAATTTAATTTAACCTCTTTCTTGTGGTCTTCCTTCCTTCTTACTCCACCTTTTCTTTCGCATCTTTTTCTTCTTTCGATTTTTAAAATATAATTTATTTAAACAAGTTTATTAAAGAGAACAACCCCACCACCAACTTTAATATTACTTTTTGTTGTTGTTGTTGAATCTATCTCTTTTTTCTTAAGTTTAAAAAAAAATGTATTTATTCAACCAAGATACTCCTTTACCACTTCATCCTGTGGTTGTATGTACATCACAATACTAATCTCGGTTCGAAGGAACTTTTCTTCATCTTTACTGCCTTCGTAAAAGAGAAATTAAAAAAAAAACATTTTTTTTAATAATAGGATTCCAATTTTTTATAATAATAATAAAAAAAGAACAAAATTGAAAGTTAAAAAGGTGATGAAATGAGGTGGATAAATTTTTTTTGTACGAACGAAATATAAGCAATTTTTTTTATTTTAAGATATTCTATCTGTAATTTTAATCTCAACCCAATTACGTGTTTTTTTCTTAATACCAAACTTTTTTTTGACAAAGATTAGCAAATATAGAAGAAAAAATAAAACGTAACATTTAAAAAATAAGTATTGTTAAAAAAAAGACAGTTTTCTCTCTCTGTCCAATGTATTGACAGCGCTGGAAGACCTAATCGAATCCTTCTTTGGTGATTTTTTTTGTTCTCTTTTTAAGTGCTTTGGGATTTAGCTCACGTGTTAGGTTTCATTTGGAAACTTTACAATTGCCCCACGTGTCGCCAGGGTCGTTCTCAATTAGCCAGTCCTCAGGGACTCCCCCCCTGTTGTTCTTGCGGTGTCTTCGGACTCCCAGATGAGCAGCTTGATTGTTCTGGACTCCAGGGACTGCCGTGATTTGCATAGCGTGCACGTCCATTAGCATCTCTTGTTGATTCCTTTTACTCCCTCTCTCCACATATATACGGAATCCTTGAAATTTATAGGAAGCAAAAATATTATAACTATATATATGTTGTGTAATATATTCCAATATATACCTATATATCCTATATCGCCATGTGTTGTATGGTTATAATGTAATTGCCAAGTTGACAGAAATAAAATTTCGAGTGAGTTACAGTCGGCGCCTGTAGAGGAAAAGGGTCCGAAAAACAAGTCGGGTATGCCCCCCTCTTGCTCAAACAGATTAGTTCGCTTTGAGACACGATTGACAGACCCCTCTATACAGATCTCCCCTGACCGGTGTCGGCTACACTCACTCTCTCGCTATCTCTGTGGTGACATCCAACATGCCTCGTCCTTTTGTGTAATCCCAATCACGCCTGGACCCACTCTAAACATTGTGGTCACCACGACTGCAACCAACATGCCACACTACAGCCATCCTACAGGATAACAACAACTACATTACTACATATATATATGTACACAGAAGAGATACCTCTCCCTTGATATATACATTAAAACAATGCATTTTGTTTATCACTCCTGTACAAAACATACCGGTGGTTGATAAAGCAATAAGCCACAACACCAGTTTTGGCCAATTCAGACAAAAAGCCAACAACCTGTATACCATGGTTTCTGGCTATGACCCTCATCAGTACAGAGGCGGATTCGATTCCATAACATTCTACGAGAGATGTTATGGAATATGGTTCATTCTTTATCGCCGCATTTTGTACTGGGGTGATAAACGCATTATTTTAATGACTATTTAAAGGGAGAGGTGCCTTTTTTGGTATATGAATGACCCAGACAATGTTAGTATTTTCCCCGAATATATATCTACCCGAGAGTGTAGATAGAATTAAGAGTTCTCGTTTTAATTTTCAAATTTTCAAATATAGGCTAATGGAATTTTAAGCTATCATTATACCATTAATATATGCAATAGGAAGTTTTCATCCCACATGGACAACAAACCAGAGACAGAATTTTACCATTATATATACATAGGGATTTACAATCAGGGACAAAACTTAAGGAAGTGAAAAGTCTGATGTCGCCGGTCGTCTGTTTTTATTAAAGGAGACCGACAATTTTGTTTACACTTAGTTATCTCGTTTGTTATCGCAGTATTTTTGAAATTATTATTCCTAGTATACACGTGGTACAGACCATGATAATCATGGTCTGTAGAAGTTTGCGACTGCTTTTACGGTAAATGAACCACATGTGGAAAGCGCGTTTCGACTTTTGAATGTACAAGCTTGCCAGAGCTCCGTTTAATTACTTACACTCACTGGTGGGATTGGACTTTTGCAAGAATCGGTAGCCATTGGAGAATTTTTTAATTAGAAAAAAAAGCGCCCAATGCGGGATACGATCCCGGGTCGTAGCGATTGAAAACCAACGATTTAGAGTCTACCGACCCGGTAAAAATTATAATATATATATAGATGACTTAAACTCGCGAAACAGCTGGGAGGGTTCACCACTGATGAGCCAGGCACTCCCAATGTTTTTTTATCATAATAAAATTGGAGAATTAAAATGTTCTATACAACTTTAATTTTAAAAAGATATGTTTTTTACTATATTTATTTGATTATCTTTCGAGCTAAAGCTCTTTCACAGGTCTAACACATCACTACCAACATTTGGTTTAAGACGTTCTCTTAACTCGTAAAATAGCCAAGTCATTAAAATCGTTTTTTTTTTTTTTAATTTGCATAGAACCTTTAATACTTGATTCAAATTTTCTTTGAGATTTTTCCGATAAAATTTAGTTTAAACATTAAAAAAAAAGGGTATTATACCGGGGATTCGAACTACAGTCCTAATTGTGGGAGAGATATTGCCAGTATATTTACCATTCCAGCCTCCATATATACATATATTTTACCAATATCTCAGTTGGCCGAACGCCAACCTTTATCAAGGTATTAAAACATTTTAAAGTGTGTCAACAACAAATTCAGCGCCACATAACGTCAATAGAATTAAGTTTTAAGATATTTTTGTTTATATTCAATGGGGGGGGAGAAAAAAAAAGATATATAAATTTATATTATGGAGAAAAAAATACATATATGTTATATGCACTTAGAGAAGTACCTCTCCCTTTTATTATACATCAGAACGAAGCGTTATGTTCATCGCCCAAGTAAAATACTTTACTAGTGGTGATGAAAAAATGAGCCACAACACCAGTTTCGGAAAATCCAGACAACCTATATATCATGGATTTGGGTTGAATTTGCCAAAACGGATATTGTGGATCATTCTTCATCATCACTGTTAGAGTTTTTTACTTGAGTGATGAACATAATACATCGATTTGATGTATAATAAAAGGGAGAGGTACTTCTCTAAGTGCATGAATATAATCCTTCCGTAACTTTATGTTATATGTAAATATGTATTATAACACATAAAAGGGAGAGGTACTTCTCTAAGTGCATGAATATAATCCTTCCGTAACTTTATGCTATATGTAAATATGTATTATAACACAGTAATTCGGTTCCAAAATCACTTTATTAGGTACCGCTCAACAAGAGCAACCTAGTTTATGATAATTGAAACAATGAATAATATGTGAAGGTTATTCACATATTAAACAAAATGTTAACACGGGATTCAATCCCGGTTCATGACTGTCGGGAATCGAGGGTGTTACCCACTCGTCCACCATTATAACACAGTAAACAAACATTCTTTTAACTCTTTCAAGAATTTACTTTCAAGAAATTGTTTTTAACATCGTAACACCTTTTTTTTTCTATTCCACACAAATTCAATTGCTAAACAAACAAACACAAAAAAAAAGACTATATTTTCTCTAAATCAACGAATTAATAATAAAAAAAATTGATAACGAAGTTGAGGGGTGGGGTGGGGGGCAGACAATGTGGGAGAGAAACTGATGAATGAACAAAAAAAATAGTAAAAAAAGAGAGAAAGAAATAGCAGTTTTTCTGACTTTTCACTAACCACACACGCTGTTTTAATTTAATGAATTATAAAGTTGAGGAAATTAAAAAAAAAATTGATAGGTTATTTAACTTTTTTCTTCCTCCCAAATGTTTGGGTTTGATTAAGAAAAAAAAAAAGAAAATTTTTACCACGCAAACCAGATGAAAATTTTCCCATTAAACAGCGTGTTGTTTTTTTTTTTTATAAAAAAAACCTTTTACCGTTTTCTTTACCATTCTTTAACCCTCCCCTCTCAACCATTGGGGCAGGTTGGCCTGAATAGGGCTTTAAAACAGAATAAAATTTATCCATGGGAAGAGAGATGCATTTATTCTTTATTCAGAAAGGATTTTAAAGTTTTTTTAAAAAAGGGTGCTTTTTGTCAGCTTTCTTTAGTGAGGTGTGAAAAATATAGAAATTTGTATTTTTATTTCTGTTTATACTACATATGATATATATATATATATGTAGTAGATCACATATATATATGTTTGAATTTGCATTTATTTATTCCATTATTGTATGCTTCAATAATTATAATATTTAGTATATTACTTTTAGAGACTGAGAATCCCTTAAATGGCTTAAAATTGTTATGAAAATTTCTTTTCATAAGAAGGATTTTCATCATACGATTCACACAAAAAACTAATATGCATTTAAGACCAAGATTTTCAGATACGGCACAGCTTTTACATATATTTTAACTGGAACACTAGTATTATTTTCTTTTTATAGAGTATATAGAATTTTATAATTAATAATATTTTTATTCACCATTTATGCTCACCAAAAAAAAATCACAATAGTCGAACAAAAAAAAGCGACTTCCTATTTCCATATATACACACACACACAAAACTTTAAAACGTTAAATCAAAGAGTAAACATCTCCAATATTTTAGTTCATAAATTAAAAATAAAAAACAAAAAAAAAAGAGGAAAAAACTCAATAATATACACACACACAGAATGTGCGAACAAACAAAAGAATATGGAGAGAGTGAGGAAAAGAGATTTCTATAAAAAATAAATTCACACAAAAAAAAATATTTATTCGTCGGTATATTATTCTAACCAATGGAAAAAGAGAGAAAAGGCTCGAGGGAGGTCTGAGGTGTCAACGTATAATCTTAATCCAATTAAAAACGACGTGATTGGCCACAATTAGGCGTTCCTCAGGGGTTCAAAATCCAATTTGTCGTCTGTGTACCCAACTCATCAGCTGCGCCTTTATTAAAACGCTTCAATCCAACTTCGTTAACTCCAGGGGTGCCGACCATTTTAATTAGGCTTAAAAATTGGCCTTCTCTCTCAGCAAAAACAATAAAATCTTGTGGAGAGATAAAAGTTCTGTAATTACAACACAAGAGTTGCGGCTGGGAGGATCCGTGTACCAATATTCTCTCGACCTGGTCTGACAATCCTCCTTAGTCATCTCTTTTTGGCAAATTTGACCAATTTCATAACTCCTCCCGTAAGATGCTAGTCATCCATATACTGATGAAGGCTATAGCCTGAAAGTTGCCGGGAGAGTGGGTATCTATGTACCAAAAGAAGCACCTCTCGACCTGGTCTGAAAATCGTCCTTAAATAGCCTTTTTGGCAAATTCGACCAATTTCATAATTCCTCCCATAAGATGGTAGCCATCCCTGTACTAATGAAGGACATAGCCTGAAAGTTGCCGGGAGGGTGGGTGTCAATGTACCAATACTTTCTCGACCTGGCCTAACAATCGTCCTTAAAAATCCTCTTTTTTTTTGGCAAATTTTACCAATTTCATAATTCCTCCCATAAGATGGTAGCCATCCCTGTACTAATGAAGGACATAGCCTGAAAGTTGCCGGGAGGGTGGGTGTCAATGTACCAATACTTTCTCGACCTGGCCTAACAATCATCCTTAAAAATCCTCTCTTTTTTTGGCAAATTTGACCGATTTCATAACTTCGCACGCAAGATGGCAGCCACCCCTGTACTGATGAAGATCATAGCCTGAAACCATGGTATACAGGTTCGTTCAAACTTTCCACGAATTCGATAAACACAATCGACTAAGCATGCAGCTATTCAGAAGATATATTCTAGAATAGAAAAAAAGATTCTCTGATATTTTCATATTAAAAGCGAGATTAAAAATTATACACCAATATAGAATTCCCCCTGATAAATCAAGAAAAGAGAAAACTATTTACGCTTTTCAGGCTAGTTGGCCCTTGTCAGCGTAGAGCTGACTCTACCTCAGGGAATTACATTCCTTCAAAATATTGTGAGAATATCGAGAGGTAAATAGATTATTCAAATATTTACAATAAATAATGTGGGAATATGGATTCTGTATAGCAAGCTCACGTTAGTTCTTAACTATAGAAAACAGATCGTTGGAGGAAATCTGTCTTTTTATTGAACAGCTACCAACATATAAAAACTTTATTACCTTCAGTTATAAATTTGAAAAAAAAACACACACTTCACCTTACACTCGCCTCTCTTCAATTACTACACATTTATAATCGTCCATACCTACATTAAAAAGCAATCTAATAAAAAAGAATAACTTATTATGATATTTGACTTTCTTATTTTCTACATGATCTTGTGTATTAACCTAAATATCTTTATATTTATTTAAAAGACAGTATGTAAATACGATTTATTATATATTCTATCCAATCCAATATATGCAAAAGTAATGGTTAGAATATCTCATAGGTAATTTGTTCGGCTTTATATATATACAACACAAAGTTGCGGGAGAATAACATTCATGTTCCAAAAGAGGCACCTCTCCATTTGAAAATGCATTAAAACAATATATTTGATTTATTACACCAGTACAAAACGTAATAGTGGTGATGAAGAATAAGCCAAAGTTTTGGCAAAATTTAAAGATAGAGGTGTCATTTTTGGTTCATGAATACTGTCCTCCCACTTAATGTTGTATTCAAGCCTTAAAATTATTTATACCAACTCTGCTGTTCTATTATTATTCCTTTATGTATGTTAATATGTAAATAAGATTGGGGGGAAGTATACACTGTAAGGAATATTGATATAATGATTAGGATATTGTGAATATATTTTATTTGTCGTCCTGGCATCTATCTAATACTATAAAATATAAAGTTGCATAATCTGAAGTTGTGATGGCGAAGTTTTATTTGAAAGTTTAGATCTCTAACAAATTTTGGCGGGAACTCTTTTTTTGGCGGGAAATTTATAGGTTGCAGACGACGCATTGCAACATTAAACGAATTAAGCCGACAGTGTAGCCAAGTGAATTGGTCGTTTGGCTATTTTGAATTATTTCCAGCAGCCGAAGAAATCGATGGTGGCGCAGTCACGTGACCGGGAAGGCCACTTCCAGACGTCAGACGACTCCATTAATTTCTCGGTTCCCCACTTTTCTTCTGCTCGGCATTTTTCATCCAAACTTTTTTTAATATGTTAAATTTTTTTCTTCTTCTCTCTCTCTCTCTCTCTAAAGGCGTCAGCCTATATATATTTTTACCAAGTTAAATATATTTCAAAAAATATTCGTAGATAGCTTTCTAAAATTTATTGAATATTATTTTTTTGACCATGTGCGCTTGACCAAATAATCATATTGATTTTTTTTAAAGAAACATTTCGTATTTGAAAGGAGAAAAATGAGTTTGAATTAAATGTACGGGGGGGAACCCCGGTATGTTTCAAATTTATTTTTTTCTAAAATTGTAATCGCGCAAAAAAAGCTATTTATATTAAACACGATAGAATATATATATTTCCGTTTACATTATGTAAATAAAAACATCTTAATGAAAGCAAATAAAAAATACATGTTTTAAACACACAAATAATACATATCAGTGAATCAATAAAAGTTAAATTGTAGAACGAAATTTGGCAATTATACCGCAAATGTTTCTTTTGAACGAAAAATCAAAATCCCTGGACACTTTATTTTTCCGTTTATCATTACTCTTCACAATTCATCCTATCATACCTCATCCCTAAGGTTAGAAATAATCGTTATTTCTCCTCAAAATAAATTTTGATTTTTCGTTCAAAAGAAACATTTGCGGTATAATTGTCAAATTTCGTTCTACAATCATAAGCCGCATTATATTGTATTATAAAAGTTAAATTCCGAATAGAATAAATGTTTAGATCAATCTGTGGTCAAAATGATTCTTAAATTTAATTCATTTTTTTTAACCGTATAATTAGCCAATGTTCACGCTACGTTGAAAATAATTGCTAATGTCAACATTGATATATAACACACAATTCTTTATTTATTTTTAAAGAGATTCCAATCAAAAGTCAACGTTTAGTTGGCATTTATTCCGCTAGATGGGGTATTAGCTATATTTAAAGAATTCACTAGCAGAATAAAGAGACGCTCTTTCTAAACATTTATTTACATATGTAAATATTGTGAAATAAATAGTACAAAAATGAAATTGTACTGGAATCAGGTGGATATATTTAAGAAAAAAGGCATCTCCATCGTGAAACTAGAAGTTACTGATGGGTTGTGTCATCTATCGGAATAAATATAAACTATTCGTTGGTTTTTATTCCAATAGATGGCGCAAGCCATCAGCAACTTTTAGTTTCACGATCAGGAGATGACTTTTTTTTCTTAATATGCAAATATATTTATAAACGAAATTGATAGTATTTTGATAAAACAAAACCATCTTATATATGCAAAGAGAGAGTAAAATCAGGACTGACGTATGTTCTGCCCCTCGGGGAGAATTGATCATGATAATAATAATAATGATAAAAATAGTATTGTACCAATGAATGCCAATCTTTACCACGGCTAACTACTACTATTTTACTACAACTACTACTAATATAATAAAGTAAAATATATATTGGTTAGGTAAACATTCACATATGTAGAACCCGGGCGAAGCCAAGTCATTTGACTAGTTATAAATATTGGGTAAAAAAGGTTTTTCTTACTATAGTCACTTTGTAGTTTTGAACCGTTATGATATAAAGATAAACCTTTTATCATCATGATAACTACAATCTCTTCCATGTTTTCCACCAATAAAATATTATTGTACTTTGAAGGAAGATATATAGAGCCTCAAATCAGTTAGATATCTGTCTGATTTGCATATATCACTGTGATAGGCTACCCCTTCATTTGCATATAGAACCTCTATTCAACCATCATTTCAGCGCTTATACAGATAAAATAGAACGTTAGTCCTTTCGAATATGTGACAAAGAATTTAAAACAGAAATGATAAAATTATTCGAGAACTCTATTTGAATATTTTTCCAAAATGAAAATATAACCAGCTTAAAAAGGCGTTAAGGAAACGGATTAGGTTTAAGCTGGAATGAAAAAAAATGATATTTATACAAATTTATACAATAATCTACAAGATTACACAAATAGTATATGTTGAAACGAGGATACATCAACAATATTTCTATTGAAGATTTAATCTTCTCTATTTCTATATTTTTTATTGAACTTAAATGGAAGGAAATATACTAAATTCAGCAGCTAAATATACTAAAGCAATAAATTATTTGAAAATTTAATACTTCAACAGACCCAACTATACAACATTTTTTTTACCACACATATATATAATTTACCATACACATATATGATTAATTAAAAAGGCATATATTGGATCAAAATATCATTAATTTTACGAATATTTCAGTTGGCTGAACGCCAACCTTTATCAAGGTATTATAACATTTTAAAGTGTGTCAACAACAAACTCAGCGCCACATAATGTCAAATGTTATAACACCTTGATAAAGGTTGGCGTTCAGCCAACTGAAATATTGGTAAAATAAATTATATTTTGATCCAATAAATGCCTTTTTAATTAAAGATTTATTTATGGATTGCTCTATTTTCAGAACATATATATATATATATGTGGTAGATTTCTGTTGGTATAGTTGGGTTTATGCAAAGGTCAGATCAGCAGTATGTGTATACTTTAGATCATATTAACTTGAGTAATAGTAAAGCAACAAGTAATTTATTAATTTTGCATATGTAGCTTCAAGAGTATCGTATTTCCTTAAGTTAAATAATTTACAGCTAAGTACTTAAGTTCAATACTTACACATCAATTATAACCAAATAGCTGATTATTCTTCCTATTCAAATTGCTGTATTTTATTCATTTTACAACAAAATTATCTTTAAATCTATAGAAAATTTTTTACAAAGTTTATATACACAGCGATTAGATAAACTCTCTTCCAGGCAAAATTCATGTATTCGAAAGTTTCAAAGAAGAAGAAGAAAAAAATTAATTTTTAAATATCTACAAAAATGATTTACACTTTAAAAATTATTTTTCCCAAAAATAATTTTAAAACTTTTTTTTTCACTTTTTAAAAATAATAAATACAAAAAAAAAGATAAAAACATTTTCGGGGTAAAAAAAAACCTGTAAAATAGATAAAAGCTGTATGACAAGAAATTAACCACAACGTGTTGTTGAAAAAAAAAACACGAATTTTTAAAAAGGTGATAAAGGTACGACAAGGCATTTATGGAAAATGTGAAAAAAAAAAAAAAAACTTACGAAGAAATAACCTCCGAAACAACGGAGTAACTAATTAAAAAAAAAAATTGTTTCCTCAATTTTTTTGTTGTTGTTGGTTGACAAATTTATCAGCACTTTAAAAAATAATTAATAAAAATTGCCCAGTGGTTAATCAAGTTTTCCTATTAACAAGAAATTTGTTATGTGCGGAGAGTAAGAGGGGGGAGGGAGATTAAAAAAATATTAAATAAATAAAAATAAAAGAATAAGTTATTTTAAAACGTGTTAGCAATTTGTCGTGTTTTTCATAAGAAAAAATTAAATAAACTTCAAGGTATCTATCAAAATAGTTGATGACGAGAGAAAAATTTAATTTTTTAATTTTCTCTCCGCAGAGTTCACAGAATAAATCAATAAAAAAAGAAATCTTGTCGACAGACGACATTTACCAAAATAGAAATGTTAAAAATTTGTTCGTCTTTAAATGAAAAGAAAGAAAGAAAAACACATCTTACAAAATATATATATTTTTTTGTCGAATGTTGTTAATAGATTAAATAGAGCGTAAATTATACCTACCTATTTTGCATACGTAAATTTCGAGAATTTCTCAGAATCCGAGATATTTCTAAGTACTAACTATTAATGGGGATAATTCTGAGATTTTATTTATCTCTTGCTTTTTTCTGAAGAGTTTTTATTGTAAGGGAGAAGTCTCTCTTAAAAAGATTATGGGAGAGAAACGAAACCTGTTTAAGGGCATTTGAAAATAATAATAATAAAAAACAGAAGAATTGGATGGGACATATATTTAAAGGGAATGAATTGATTGAGAAAATGTTGGAGGGTAAAACGATTGGTAATTTAACCTCATAAAGAAGATAATTAGACTGATGGACTGGATGGGAAGTTATGAAGAAATAAAGAGAAGAACTCAAGATAGAGAAGTATGACGCCACTGGAGACCTGGACCTGCTCAGGTACAGAGAAACTGAAGAAGATTTGGACTGATGGACTGGATGGGAAGCTTGTGTCAATAGACACCAGGACCTGCTCAAGAGCAGAGAAACTGAAGAGGCCGTAAAAGAAACCTATAAAACACTAAACAATTGTTATATATTTGCGTAGATACAATAGTGAAAATTCTTCATCAAAATTCAACACAATATATTCAAAAATAGCAATATATTTCTCTATGTATTTGTCCTAGCGCGCATTTGTATTGTCTTCAGATTCCAGGAAAATTTGCATAAGCTGTGGTATCCGCCCCTTTAGATAACGACCTCCTTTTCTGCCGTTCTGTTCCCATATTTCCAAGCTTTGACGTTTTAAAAAAAAACATTCGTTTTCCATTCGAATACCATAACATATGCGTTTTTAATTAAAAATTCTTAAATATAATTAGGTAGAGGTATATATATATATATTATGATTATTTAAGATTATATATTAGCGCTAAATGTGAACAGAAAAGTACGAAAAATTAGAATAAAAGGGAAAATAAATATCCACATACAATATTCTTTTTAAGAGTAGCTATTAAAACACCTATTTTAAATTTGCATATTCCCTTGAAATTTCGATGGACAGATGCCACTCTCATTTTTACAACATATTTAAATAAGTTACATATATATGTATTTGTGATATATGTGATCGCAAATTTCAAATTAATTCGATGTGAAACAAGAGGCTTCCTCATATCTATCTCTAGTTAGTTTCTCAGGGAGATATGTAAAAACGAAAGTAAATATACTCTAAAAATATTAGCAAACGACAAAAAAAGACGAACAAACAGAAAGAGCTATCGTAACTAGTTGGAAATCTAATTTGAAGGCAGACGACACTATTTTCGAAGTTTTTTTTTTTTTTTTGAAAAAGCGAAAATTAATTAGTGACGTGAATTTAATGTAATTAGATAAGTTGGAAAATGTGCTACCCAGGGGTGAAAATTTCCCCCCCCCCCCTCTAAATAATTTTCACTAATAATATTGGTTTAACTAACTTTTAGGAATGCACAAGAGCTATGAAAATTCTCGCTCTCTAAAAACAAAGAAATAGGTTTTTAAAAATAAATCTGATTTCTTTTACCATTAAAAAAAGTAACGAATATTTTAAAGTTATTTCGTATTAAAAACAAATATTATAAATATATCCAAACGAATACAATATACTTAATTCATACCTTTTATATGCGTATTATCTATTTGTAGTGAAAAAAAAAAGTGATGCAAATTGAATTATACCCTCTTTTTTTGCATATCCATGAAAATATAATTTGAATAACATAGATACTAGTATTTCAACAATTGATTTAAAAAGTAAACAGTAAATATATTGTAAAAATATAAAATTTTGTTGTTGACACACATTAGTGTTATAATATCTTGATAAAGGTTGGCGTTCAGCCCACAACTGAAATATTGGTAAAATAAATGATATTTTGATCAAATATATGCATTTTTATTTAAACATATAAAAATATTAAAAATGGCATATCCTGACCAGGAGCACATGTGCTTTACAGAAGGCAGAGCGCCATCTGGTGGAACAGAAATCAACTAAACATTGATTTAGCCTGTTCCTTGATATTTGGCCAACCCAATTTCTTGATAAATCAAGAAAAGCCATATAAAAATATACCTATATATATATAATACATATAAATACATATAAAAATATACATTTAAACTATTATGCACTAGCGCGCCATCTGTTATCAAAATTCAAAACTATTTTAAAGGCGTAAGATTCTTTTTGATATTAAACAATTTCTACTGCCCTTACTGCAATGGAAAAATTAATGAGAGGGCCTGGCTCATCAGTGGTGAACCCTCTCAGCGGTTTCGCCAGTTTAATCTACCATGGTTTAATATCAAAAAGAATCTTACGCCTTTAAAATAGTTTTGAATTTAAACTATTAGTTTGAGATTTTGGATACAAAATTTCTTATGTGCATATTTCTCTAGGTTTTATTTCATTACAAGTATAAGTACAAATAATTAAGATAAAGACAATTTCCCTATTCACTATACAAGAATAAACACGTCAGGAAGAAGAGATTCTTTATATAAAAGGACCATTGTACAAGTTTTCGGGCAAGATGCCCTTATACAGATACAAAGTTTCTTATGTGCATATTTCTCTAGGTTTTATTTCATTACAAGTATAAGTACAAATAATTAAGATAAAGACAATTTCCCTATTCACTATACAAGAAGGAATTCAAGTCAGGGAGAAGAGATTCTTTATATAAGAGGACAATGGTACAAGTTTTCGGGCAAGATGCCCTTATACAGATACAAAATTTCTTATGTGCATATTTCTCTAGGTTTTATTTCATTACAAGTACAAGTACAAATAATTAAGATAAAGATAATCTCCCTATTCACTATAGAAGAAGGAATTCAAGTCAGGGAGAAGAGTTATAAGAGGACAATGGTACAAGTTTTCGGGCAAGATGTCTTTCTACGGGTATCTGGTGAAGGGAGTCTTATCCAAAATCTTGTGCGATTATCCTTTTATAAAAGAAACTTTTCTTCCCAACTTGTATTCCTTCTTCTATAATAAATAATTAATATTCATAAAAAGATAAGGCGTTAAATATAAAATGTCTTGTAAAACGACATTGGAAAATATCCCGCATGAGTTTCTTTCAAATGAAAAATCGAAATTTATTTTTAAGGAGAAATAACGACTATTTCTAACCTTAGAGATGAGGTATGAAAGGATGAATTGTGAAGAGTAATGATAAACGGAAAAATAAAAGTGTCCAGGGATGGGAATTGTATTATAAAATGTCTTAACTATATTGTAACACATTATTTATTAATTTTATTATTTTTATTAACAGAATGGTCATTTTTATGTTTCTATTTTGCTACTCTGTAAATTTCTCTCGTGGCTTATCTTTTGTTTACAATTCATAGTTTGTTCTTGCCTGAAATAAATTGTTGTCTCCTCCTGAATTTTGTCTTCCCTAATTTCCACGTGGCAATATTTTAAAGTTATAATTTATTTAATAACGCACAAAAAATATTAATATAAAATTTACAATATTATATAAACGGTAGATGTTAAAACGAAAATATTTTATAATCACAGACATTTAAGATATTACAACAGATCCAGCAACGTTGTGACCTACTAAAGTGAAAAATAATCAATTTACTGTCGTAATGTAGTGCAATCCAATTTAACTCTCGATAGGCATATATATATTAAATACATAATTTTATTTTCATACATATTATTCATTATCAATGATATGCAAAATCGACCCTAATATTTAAATGTATATATAATTAATCAACATCTTAACGGCGTTTATTTGCTTTTATATACCCCTGTAGAAGAACAGAAATTCCCGAAAGCTCGAGATTGCTTTAATAAAAAGAAAATCATGTCAAGAAATCTGTTGTGTGCATTATTTAACTAATATTATTATTTATAATTTTTTTACTCTAATGTTTTGATACGCTATTTTAAAAAAATATATGGCATCAATACCTACTTCTCTAATACACTAACCCTCGCAGACAGGGCTGTTGAGCCCGAAAACTTGTATTGCCGATATACATAAAAGAAACTTTTCCCTCAGCGAATTGTCTTTTGTTAATAAAAAAATATATACATGAATGGTAATTAAGTTAGTTCATAAAAACATTATATGTGAATAATTCCCCCTAATTTATTATTTACAATAAAATATAATATTGAATCGACAAATTCTATATTAAGTGTGATATATTTCATTGCCTTTTAAAAAAATCAAAAATTAAAATAAAAACTACTTAATAATAAACTCTATTTTATCAAAATGACTGCACTTTGTAAGAAACATTTATAAAATATTTGTTTTTATAAATATTAAAACATATATATATAATTTTAAAAATATAAAAAAAAAGGTCAGGTGTTGATATCAAAAACAAAAATGGCATATTCTGTCCGCTTACATAAACCTTTTAGATGGCAGAGCGCCATCTAGTGGATTAAAAAACAACTAAACGTTGATTTAACTTGTTCCGTGATATTTGGCCAACCCAATTTTTTTTTTGTTGGTAGAGGTACAGCCTGCACCACACTGACGAGGACCAACAGCCCAAAACGCGTACGTGGTTGGCTTTTCTTGATTTATTAAGAAATTGGGTTGGACAAATATCATGGAACAAGTTAAATCAACGTTTAATTGATTTTTGTTCCACTAGATGGCGCTCTGCCCTCTAAAATGGTCAGGTGAGCGGTCAGGATATGCCATGCTTGTTTTTTAATATATATATGTCATAATTTGTATAATACCCAAGAGGTATAATTTATTTTCGCCAAAATAAGTATGTTAAACTGTAAATATGTTAAGTCTGTGTTAAATGTAAACCCAAATTCATCCATATATAAATACACGGTACAAAATAAACATGGGAGCCAGCGCGGGACGAATGCTACGGAACGCCGCGTGTGCGCGCTCACTTGGCTGGAACTAATTTTTTGAAGTTTACATGCATAACGGTTGCACCCTTCCATTCGATCACGACATATATATTTATACTTTTTAAAATTATCAGTATCGTTTTAATGATAATTATCATAATTAGAAGTTAGTGCTTCGCATAATAAACTGCAATACATTTCTTATATACAAGTGTTATTGAGATATACTTTAAACAAAGGTTATATATATAAATATACTTGTAAAAGATTGACTCGATAATGACGATACGTGTTTTAAAGAAATGTTATCGAAAGATAAAATATTTATTTAATACCCGATGTTACTCACTGACTCGCTGTCATTCTTCTCAGAGGAATGTTTATCTTGAATCCTAGTTCTACTTATATACATACACGATTTTATAAAACGTATAATAGAACAAGAATCACCATGGATGATTATTTTTCTTTTTCTATTAATTGTCGAAGGATTTTAAATCGATATTTATTTATTTTTATTTATTAACAGTTGCAAAGACACGCGCCATATCCACAATAAGGATAATTGCGTGTAAATCTGAAATTATATACAAATCAAATCATCGTGAAATTTACATAATTAAACATTGGAAAGCAGGCAAATTACACATTCGATATCAAATTTTTGCATATAGTGATTAGAAATAGTATAAGTAGACCTAGGAATCAAAATAAATCATTTCCCTGAGGATAAATCAAGAAAAGCCATCCACCAACGCGTTTCGGGTAGTTGGCACTCGTCAGCGTAGAGTAGGCTGAGGAGAGTGACAGCAAATCACTAAAACGTCGAGAATTAAATAAATCATTGGTTGATGTATTGTTCCAAATCAATTCCCAACCAAGTTATTTGGGAAATATCTAGAAAAAAACAACTAAGCCTTTTTGGCTAGAGCCGTTAATGAAGATTCAAAAAATGAACATTTGATGGTTCTCTCTATCTCAAAATATTTTCTAAGTGAACAACTACATTGTTTCAATACATTTTAAAGGGAGAGGTGTCACTTTTCGTATATGACCTTGGTATACCATCCTCCCGCAACTATAATTTCTTTTGATGGTATTATTTTTATGATGTAAATAAGAATATGCAAATAGACCATTGGATACATCTTTATATAGAAAAGCGCATGTCGGAGAGAAGTCCGTTCTATGTGGGCGGAATGTGATATCAACCAAACGATCCTTAGTGGGATTCGTCTGCTGTAAATAAATTTTTAATTATTCAATTTTTAAAATTTTGTTTATATTATTTTTCTGTGACTATATTGACTAGAAGTAAACAAAATCCTTTTTAATTGTCATTTAGAGAAAAATTTATTGAAACCTTCAAAAAAATAAAGTTAATTATCCTTGTTTTTCACTACGTTTATCTTTTTAAAAGGACGGTAACCTATAGTGTAGATTGTTCTGAAAATAGCGCAACCCATATTTAAATCATTAGTTAGTAAAAAGGCATATATTGGATTGAATAAAATATTTATTTGCCAATGCCTCGATAAAGGTTTGCGTTCAGCTAACCGAAATATTGGCAAATAAATCTCTTCTTCAAACCAATATATGCCTTTTTACTATCTAATAGTGTAGATTGTGTAAGAAACAAAATGGTATATATGTAAAATTTCTGCATTGAAATATGCAAACTAATTCCTTACAATAGCTCGCACGTGTGAACACACACAACACAGATTCCAATAAAACAACAACATTCTATATAAAACCTAATGAACTTAAAACACACACACACAAATTTGAATGGCGTGACATCCGTAAAAAAGCCTTGACTTGAGAGAGAGAGAGAGACCCCCTGACCCATTTTTTTTATTCCGCTCGCAAAAGAAAGGTGACAAGTATTTAAATAGCTTCGAATTAAAATAATGTATGGTAATCAGTCAATTATTTAAGACGCTATTTATAAATGGGATTAAAAGTATATTGATTTTATGAGAAATTCGATTTTTTTAAATATATGTACTCTAGCGAGACCTCGACAAGGAATAAACAAAGGAAAAACTTGGCAGGAAACATTGTGTAAGTTTTATTGTAAATTCGATTTGAGTTTTTTTTTAATATAAAGTTACATGAAGCGAGGTAAACCAAAGACAAAACTATTAAGAATTATTGTTTTCTTTCTTCATATGAAATATATAGATTTAAAATATTGTATTCAATACCAAAATAAATTTATCGCCATCTATCGCCGAAAAAAATATTATTTTAAAAGTTGCAGGAAATATATTTCATAGTTTTCAATATATTGTATAATCACTCCAATTTAACACAATATTGCTGTAATCAATAGGGATGTATATAAAGAAATGTAGCTTCCCTCAATAAAGAGAGAAACCAAGGTAATATGTAATTTAGTTTAAATTGTTACCTCTTTACATATAAACAACTGCTTTTTAAACAATTAGTTTGAAAAAATCCCTTGTGTGGGGTTCGAATTCACGAACAGAATGTTTCAGGAATCCATAGCTGTTTATTGCGTGATTATTATTGATAAAATGTAATATCATAGAGAGTACTAATATAGCTTTTATATTATTAAAGAAAAACTTAATCGGCTTATATACATATATGGTGCCTGGTCATTCGAATCGCTGATTGGTTATCGAATACCACATGATCGTAATCAGCCAATCATCGTGCAGTGTTTTCTTTAATTCAGTGGTTGAGCAACAAAGACTATTTAAGATCGTTTGTTTAAGTCTCGGAAAATTTCTCTGTTTTTCATATTGACACTAAAATAATTTTATATTTTCAACATTTTATTTGCATACATTTTTAAAACAGATTTATTTCAGGGTTGTATTTATTGGACATTTGGATATTAGGAAAACGGCATCTCTAGATCGTGCAACTTGCGTAAACAAGACTGGGTATTTTTGGCCAATTGTGGAATAATTAAAAATCAACGATTAGTTGATATTTATTCCGACAGATGGCGCAAGCCATCAGCAACTTTTAGTTGGACGATCGGGAGATGTCTTTTTCTTAATTTACTCACCTGATCCCAGTACAATTTCACTTTTGCACTTTTTTTTTCATATTGATATTAGTATTTTAATATCTTTGTATTATAGGAATTTGATTGTTGCTTGGTTTTATTCTGTAATGGCAAATTTTAGCTATAGGTAAGAAAATAATATTTTATTATATATACAGAGGTTGTGTTATTCTTGAAATTTTCAGTCGCATATGCGACTGTGGGTTAATGTTTTATAATGGCGTACAAGTAGATCTTCTACAGAGAATATATAGACCTTGAAGTATTGGTCGAAAGTTGAACAAACGAGGGCGGGCAGCCTATGCAAATCCTGGGGACAGGTTTAATTGAATTGAAGGCAGTCACTAAGTGGATTAATTGTCAGCAGACCGCAGCGGTCACGTGATTGATGGGCCACGTCATTAGGCCTCCTGCTGCATCGTCTGATCGCTCTTTGATTGGTCTTCTGCTGCCATATATATATATACACCGCGCACTGAATGCACCTTGTCATTTTTGCATATCTTGGTGTTTACTCCTTGGAACATACGCTGGTTTTCTATCCTTCTTGACATGTTCTTGGTATTCCATTGCTGGTTACCTTTGTTATCCTTCTTTGATATGCCCTTGGTATTCCATTGCTGGTTACCTTTGTTATCCTTCTTTGATATGCCCTTGGTATTCTATTGTTGGTTACCTTGGTTATCCTTCTTTGTTATGCCCTTGGTATTTCATTGTTGGTACACCTCGGCATTCATTTTTGATATGTCCTTGGAATGTCATTATCGGCATACCTTGGTTATCCCTCATTGGTATTCCACACACATTGTTGGTATACATTGGTATTCCTTTTTGATATGCTCTTGGTATGCCATTGTTGGTATACTTCAGTATTCCTTTTTGATATGCTCTTGGTATGCCATTGTTGGTATACTTCGGTATTCCTTTTTGATATGCTCTTGGTATGCCATTGTTGGTATACTTCGGTATTCCTTTTTGATATGCTCTTGGTATGCCATTGTAAAAAACATTAAAATCTCCTTTCAGGTAAATTTACCATATTCTGGTTGAGATATCCGGTCATCTTCACCTCTTGTGGCAATACTGGGCAGTTACTATACTGCTGTTTTCCATTAGGGATGTTTACCAACTCCCCATTCTAAATCTGCTTCTGTGTGCAGATGGAAAGAGATGAGGAAAAAATTGATTCTTTCACTCCAGTCACAGACAGATTATAGGAGGGGAGATATGAAGGAGAGAGAAGCCTCTGGAGGCGGACATGATGATGATGGGGCGGGTGAAATAAAAGAGCAAAGGACAAGCCCACCCACCCCTCCAGGATTAATTAAATGATGTCACCAGTAATTTATGTAGTCCGCGCGAAGAAGTCGGAGACAATTAGCTGGTCCATACATCAGTCTACACATGGACCGATGGACAGATGGCCTTTTAATTGTAGGCCCGCGGGAGAGAACTACCTGTCTTGGCAGGAGACAAATGTCCCAATTAACACAGTAGGATTGTCATTCTTCAATTTAATCTTTCTCCACGAATTAAGGGATGATTCTACACGCATCGCTACCTCACACCCTCCTTCTCCTCTTTCACCTATTGAAAGAAGAAAAAAAAATCGATTTCTCTCTCTCTTCCGTTTCCAATGTGTATAGCCAGATTGCGACTTAGAATGTCCCATTGTATCCTTCTTTGTTCCCAGTTTCAGGAAGAAAGCTAAAAACGGAAAGTTTTTATATGCCCATTAAACTTATATCGATATATTAACATGGAACATGTCAAAATATCTTTAAACAATGAAAAAAGATGACTAGAAAACACACAGAAGTTGTTATATCCCTCCACCAAGACTGTATATAACTGGTTACCTATTTACATATTGGTACTTTACACCATTGATTTTGAAAGGGTTTATAAAAAAGGAAATATCTGTTGAATATGTAAAGTCATTATTTTTACCTATCCCTCAGGTACATCTGCTTCAAGCCATTGCAAGCCTGGTGAACATTTAGCGAAAGCATTTTACTGTCAGTACCTTATACATGATAGAAAACATTAATGATGTCAAACTAATCTTAGCATCAAATATTTATCAATACCTTCCGATATTTCAACAACTTGATTGTCCATCTTGGAGAATTTCTAGAGAACTTGTCTCTATCCGCTAGTGAATATAAGATAGTTGGCTTAAGATAAGCTTGTCAGAATAAGGAATTTTATATGCTCAGTATTTCGCAAATATAGGAAACAATTTCGCGACTATTGTACTATACAAGATGTCAGATCGTTTGGTTATCTACATTTACTGATGGAGTTTTACTTGTACACTGTTATTGAAAACGCTGAGCAATTGAAATACACTCATGTACAAGGAAGTTGTACCTTTCAGCATGTATATCGGGATTCAGACAATAACTCTGAAAGATATTACAGTGACCTTTATTGAAGACGCAAGAGATAACCAAGTGTGAACAAAATTGCCTCTGTCTTCTTCATAAAAACAGAAGACAACAAAGACTTTCCACTTCCTTATGTTTTGTCCACACACACACACGAGTGTAGATAGGATAATTCACATCATTATATATATAAACTATATTTTTAAAACAGTAATATTTATTATGAAAAAGGCATCTCCTTATCGTGCAACTGAAAGTTGCTTTTTCACATAGAAATATTTATATTGTAAATATTCTTTCTTAAAAAAAAAAATATTTTAAATAATTTTTTAAAATGTTCGGTGAGAAAATACTCTATGATATAAAAATAAAATTACCATAGAATATGTCTACACTGCTATTATTTCTGCCAATATGCAATTAAGAAAGTTGAATAAGCATATATATCTATATTTCATAAAGACATATACCTTACTATACTGATCATATTCTCGTTACACTTGTGAAATATACATGCACGCATTAAGGCTAAGAAAATCTCAAAAGTTTATTATATCTGGAAATATAAACGAAAAAGGTAAAAAAACTCAATGAAATTAAATAATTTGTTAGAAAAATAAACCAACACAGCCAAACAATAATTCACTGATACATGTTGAAGAAAAAAAGAATACATTTTATCTTGAAGGAGATGACATTGACGCATCACCCGAGTATAATGACGGACTTGAAATTACTCTTCCATAGCACTGGTGCCATAATAGGGTGTTCTGTAATGGAATACACACACACACTCTGTGAGTTTTTTATTTTATTTTTGACCCCTCATTTCACTTTATTGAGACCAGATAGGCCTAATGACGCCCCCTCTATTAGCGGCTCCCTCTCATTAGAATGGAATGGGTGGGTCTCCTTGATAAAGCAGCTCTCAAATATCTCAACTCTGTGGTTAAATCCCCCCCTCTTCTTCTTCTTCCTTTTTTTATAACTCTATGAGCGAAAATTTTCAGAGTGGATTTTTCTAATCTTGATATTTTGTTTAGTAGCACACAACACTTTCTAGTCTTTATATATTGGACAGTAAAATCTCTTATAAAGAAGATAACAATTTATATCTAGCATGTAAATATACAAATTTACTCTATTTTAATGAGTAATGGTTCACTTTCTATTTGCTCTCATAAATATACTGAGAACCCTCCCATGAGAGACTACCTCTATGAGAGACCAACATCCTGAGAGAAATAATCTCTGTAAATATTCTTCAAAATGACGCCATCTGTTCTAATCCAACCTCCAATAAAGGAGAGACTAAAGTTATATACAAGTTATGTACAAGTACAAGTATTTTTCGGCGGTCTTTGACCACGTAAACCAAAAAAGGTATCTCTTCCTTTAAAATGGTATATTGTTTGTCATCCCATTACAGAGAACGTTCATGGTGGCGATGAATAAATAAATATACGTATAATATGAAAGCATCAAAGCAGGAATGTTTCTTTTACACCTAAAACAAACTTCTACTGACTTCACTGCGATGAAAAAGAATTGGGAGGGCTTGGTTTATCAGTAGAAACTTGTTTATATGTAAAAAAGGCATCCGTGCTTTAATGTTTTCATTTCTTATGTATAGATGCCGCGGTATTGACGATGCGCTAAAAAACACATTAAATTTAATGCAATCAAAGTTTATCCATATATTTATAGTGTAGAGGTTTTTTAAAAATAATATATATAGTATGTATTTATAATATATATGAACCCATCTACATAAAAACAACTTATAATTACAATTTTCGCTTGATATGTAGTTTAATATATATTTTTAATAAGAAAAGACTCATTAATAATATATAAATCAAAATTGCATATATATAGGGAAGAAAATAAAATAGGAATAAGGGAGGAATATATCCGAATCATCTTTCATGAAAATTTTCACTTTTGTTCATTAACATATCTATTTTATATATATGTGTGTGTGTGATGCAACTGCCTATATGCAAATCTACGTGTCGCGTCCAAGATATACTTCTTCGTAGATCACGAAATACGTGGTGTCGCTGGAGACCCACTGGCGATTCTCCACCAAACTCTGCAGCGGTGGCAGAGGCGTCATGTACATAGTTATATGTATCTAAGTATTGGCAGAGGCGCCATCTAAGTATCATTTTAGCATAGTAATAGTATTGTGCTCTTTTGCATATATTGACAAGATATCAATAAATTTATGTTAATTGTCAATTGTCTAAGATTTATTGTCAATTTTGCATATGGGGCATACATTCAACTCCATGTCATTTTTCATCTAATCTCTCAATATAATTTTTACTCCCAAATATATATTTCTTCTCAGTATACATTTCTCAAACTCAGAATACTAAGGAAATAAATCAATCACAAACGTTCGAGAGACACGTATAATTATATAAGAAATACATATGAATAAAATATTATAATCTATACTACATAACATTAAAGAAAATATATATTGAGAATATTCGTGTATAAGATTATCTCTCTCTATAGAAATTGAGAATATAGAAAAAAAAATCGGTAGAGAATATTTATTATAGGGGGAGTTGATTATTTCGTCTGATCAAAGTAAAGCAGACGAAAGTTTGCCCAAAAGATTTACTCCGAGATTAATCAATTCATTAATCACAATCTTTCTTATTCAAGACCTTCTCAATCCATCACCAAAATCTAAAAACCAATCGGAATTCTTGAGAAATAGAAAAAAAAAATATTCTAGAAACAAACAAATTCCGTCGCCATTTTGGTAGAAATATCAAACCAAACGACTGACTCTCTAAGAGGTATCTTGTGTGAGAAAAATATAATACTTCAATAATAAAAGAAAAACTAAAATTCTATTAAGGTTTTTTATATGGTTTCGAGAAAAGATGGTAATTCTAAAAAATATAAAAACTATTTTCCCTCTCTTGTATAAGTTCTTTAAAGTGCTTTATATACATTACGATATGTTTGTACATAGAATTGGTTTTTAGAAAGGTTTCTCTTACTATGTGCAGTCGTTTGGTTAAAAATTGAAAAAAAAATGTAGTTTATTTTTTAACTCTTGAGTGAAATACACAATATAATATCTCACAGTTAATATAGACTCGTTAAGTTTTTTCAATATTATCTTAAATGATAAATAATAAGAATAATTGTTTACATAGATTAATTTTTAAAAATAACTAGATAAATAATACGCTAACTGTATATGTGTTGGGTCCGAAGACCATTCCATCCTTGTCAAGGGGAGTGCTAACTGTATATGTGTTGGGTCCGAAGACCATTCCATCCTTGTCAAGGGGAGTGATAACTGTATATGTGTTGGGTCCGAAGACCATTCCGTCCTTGTCAAGGGGAGTGATAACTGTATATGTGTTGGGTCCGAAGACCATTCCATCCTTGTCAAGGGGAGTGATAACTGTCTATGTGTTGGGTCCGAAGACCATTCCATCCTTGTCAAGTGGAGTGATAACTGTATATGTGTTGGGTCCGAAGACCATTCCATCCTTGTCAAGGGGAGTGCTAACTGTAAATGTGTTGGCTAACTGTTTATATGTTGGGTCCGAAGACCATTCCATCCTTGTCAAGGGGAGTGCTAACTGTATATGTGTTGGGTCCGAAGACCATTCCATCCTTGTCAAGGGGAGTGATAACTGTATATGTGTTGGGTCCGAAGACCATTCCATCCTTGTCAAGGGGAGTGATAACTGTATATGTGTTGGGTCCGAAGACCATTCCATCCTTGTCAAGGGGAGTGATAACTGTCTATGTGTTGGGTCCGAAGACCATTCCATCCTTGTCAAGTGGAGTGATAACTGTATATGTGTTGGGTCCGAAGACCATTCCATCCTTGTCAAGGGGAGTGCTAACTGTAAATGTGTTGGCTAACTGTTTATATGTTGGGTCCGAAGACCATTCCATCCTTGTCAAGGGGAGTGCTAACTGTATATGTGTTGGGTCCGAAGACCATTCCATCCTTGTCAAGGGGAGTGCTAACTGTATATGTGTTGGGTCCGAAGACCATTCCATCCTTGTCAAGGGGAGTGCTAACCGTTTATGTGTTGGGTCCAAAGACCATTCCTTCCTTGTCAAGGGGAGTGCTAACTGTAAATGTGTTGGGTCCAAAGACCATTCCATCCTTGTCAAGGGGAGTGCTAACTGTATATGTGTTAGGTCCAAAGACCATTCCATCCTTGTCAAGGGGAGTGCTAACTGTATATGTGTTGGGTACAAAGACCATTCCATCCTTGTCAAGGGGAGTGCTAACTGTATATGTGTTGGGTCCAAAGACCATTCCATCCTTGTCAAGGGGAGTGCTAACTGTATATGTGTTGGGTACAAAGACCATTCCATCCTTGTCAAGGGGAGTGCTAACTGTATATGTGTTGGGTCCGAAGACCATTCCATCCTTGTCAAGGGAAGTGCTAACTGTATATGTGTTGGGTCCAAAGACCATTCCATCCTTGTCAAGGGGAGTGATAACTGTATACGTGTTGGGTACAAAGACCATTCCTTCCTTGTCAAGAGGAGTGCTAACTGTATATGTGTTGGGTACAAAGACCATTCCATCTTTGTCAAGGGGAGTGCTAACTGTATATGTGTTGGGTCCGAAGACCATTCCATTTTTGTCAAGGGGAGTGCTAACTGTTTATGTGTTGGGTACAAAGACCATTACATCCTTGTCAAGGGGAGTGCTAACTGTTTATGTGTTGGGTACAAAGACCATTCCATCCTTGTCAAGGGGAGTGCTAACTGTTTATGTGTTGGGTACAAAGACCATTCCATCTTTGTCAAGGGGAGTGCTAACTGTATATGTGTTGGGTCCGAAGACCATTCCATTTTTGTCAAGGGGAGTGCTAACTGTTTATGTGTTGGGTACAAAGACCATTCCATCCTTGTCAAGGGGAGTGCTAACTGTTTATGTGTTGGGTACAAAGACCATTCCATCTTTGTCAAGGGGAGTGCTAACTGTATATGTGTTGGGTCCGAAGACCATTCCATCTTTGTCAAGGGGAGTGCTAACTGTATATGTGTTGGGTCCGAAGACCATTCCATTCTTGTCAAGGGGAGTGCTAACTGTTTATGTGTTGGGTACAAAGACCATTCCATCCTTGTCAAGGGGAGTGCTAACTGTATATGTGTTGGGTCCGAAGACCATTCCATCCTTGTCAAAGGGAGTTCTAACTGTATGTGTGTTGGGTCCAAAGACCATTCCATCCTTGTCAAGGGGAGTGCTAACTGTATATGTGTTGGGTCCGAAGACCATTCCATCCTTGTCAAAGGGAGTTCTAACTGTATATGTGTTGGGTCCGAAGACCATTCCATCCTTGTCAAAGGGAGTTCTAACTGTATATGTGTTGGGTCCGAAGACCATTCCATCCTTGTCAAAGGGAGTTCTAACTGTATGTGTGTTGGGTCCTAAGACCATTCCATCCTTGTCAAGGGGAGTGCTAACTGTATATGTGTTGGGTCCGAAGACCATTCCATCCTTGTCAAGGGGAGTGCTAACTGTATACGTGTTGGGTCCGAATACCATTCCATCCTTGTCAAGGGGAGTTCTAACTGTATATGTGTTGGGTCCGAAGACCATTCCATCCTTGTCAAAGGGAGTTCTAACTGTATGTGTGTTGGGTCCAAAGACCATTCCATCCTTGTCAAGGGGAGTGCTAACTGTATATGTGTTGGGTCCGAAGACCATTCCATCCTTGTCAAGGGGAGTGCTAACTGTATACGTGTTGGGTCCGAAGACCATTCCATCCTTGTCAAGGGGAGTGCTAACTGTATACGTATTGGGTTCAAAGACCATTCCGTCCTTGTCAAGGGGAGTGCTAACTGTATATGTATTGGGTTCAAAGACCATTCCGTCCTTGTCAAGGGGAGTGCTAACTGTATATGTATTGGGTTCAAAGACCATTCCGTCCTTGTCAAGGGGAGTGCTAACTGTAAATGTTGATTAAAAGTATCAGGCCTCCAGGGAAAAGTATCTTTTCATAAAATTTTTAATCTCTAGCTTTCGGGCACGAACGCCCTTCTACAAGAGAAAACATGGGACAATGATTTGTACCCGATCGTGCCCGAAAGCTAGAGATTAAAAAGGTTTTGAAAAGATACCTTTCCCTGGAGGCCTGATACTTTCACTCAATATAGACACAGGGAATTATTTGATTGAATTTTGACTGTACATGTGATGAGCCCGAAGACCATTCCATACTTTTCCAATACTAATAGTATTTATTTTTATTTGAACACAGTCTACCATAACCTGAGCGATTGCTTCATGAATCTAATAAATAATTCTAAGTAACAAAACAGGGCTCTGAGATACCTTATAAGTATCACATCGAACTATACATGTAGATATGTATATACGAGTATATATATGTGGTAAAACGAGAGTAGAAACGGTGGCTACCCACCAAGATGATAAAGGCCGTATGTTACGTAATACCTTCAAATAAGTGTAACGCCTATATATTTTAGAGAAGACTATATTTAATACCTACATTTCCGCCAAATAATGAAAGATAGACCTCCAAAGAATATAATAACAACAAGAAACAATACTGTTTAGAAGTAGGATAACCACAAGTAGTCTATGTAAGTAGAGAGAGTGCGAGGGTGTTGAGATGTGTGCTGGATCACTGCTCTACTATGTTCTTACTTGCTCGGCCTTGGCTGTAGAGGTACGGGGATTCCACTCTGCCGTCAGGGATCCCACAGTAGTCGACTATGGCCAGAAAATACAACTATCAGCTCAGTAATATGGGAATTGATGGATGGTACAGGAGAAATATACTATTCCTAACACGCCTAACCTTTCTTTATAGGAGGTCTATAAATGTAGCAACCTTTTTTTCTCTAACCGCATTGACAAATGTTAAAACTGTGTTCTATGAACACTCTAGCCAGAAATCACAATTATACGTATCTTGATAACATAGGAGATATGTAAATAATACTACCTATACCTTTGAACCTTTATTTCTCTAACCGTTGACAAATGTTATAACTGTTATAAGAACACTCTAGCCAGAAATCACAACTACCAGCTCAATATCTATACGTATCTTGATAGTATATGCGAGGTGTAAATCATACTTTATATACCTTTGAACCTTTATTTCTATATCTCTAGCCGTTGACGGATGTTAAAACTGTGTTCTAAGAACACCATATCCATAAAATACAATTCTAATATATCACAAAATTGATTCTATTAGAAATATATAACAGTAATAGAGTGAATTATTAATAACCGTTGACATATTACAGTTGCTGCGGTGAAACACGCGGTTTAGAATACAATGACGACAGCAATATATCATAAAGATAGAGGCTGCCTGGCCGGCATTCATAGCTCTTCAAATTAAAGATACTTCAGCCATTAAAATATTTACTGGCAGAAGTATCTTTAATTTTAAGAAACATCAATATAGTTAATAGTCCTAGATACGTGTGGGAGTGGTACTGCTTGACACCTCCAAACTCTCAATGTTACAGTACTGGAAAATCCACTATAAATTGACTTCAGGTAAACTAACCCCATATCCCCATATGTAGGTTCAAGATGGAATTACACTCATAGACAAAACTTAAGGAAGTGGAAAGTCTTTGATGTCGCCAGTGGTCTATTTTTTAAGGAGACAGAGGCAATCTGGAAAAGGAGACAGTTCACACTTTGTTCTATCGTGTGTCTTTAATAAAGGTAATTGTAATATCTTTCAGAGTTATTATCTGAATCCCGATATACATGCTAAAAGGTATAATTTCCTTAAGTTTTGTCCGTGAGTATACTAATGTTACCTAAACAAGCCTTTTATTTGTTTTGAACTGAAGAGCAGTGCAGGAAACAAAAACAATTTGTGAAATTTCTACAAAAACGAGGACACTTTTTTGTTTCACTAGATTTGTTAAATTTTATCAACGAGAACCTACCCCCAAATTACTAAATAAATAAGTAAAAGAATGAGAATCCCACAATAGCTATGTAGTTCTCTATCACAGGTAGATTGAACTGTGGAAATTTCTGAAAAGGGTCACCACTGATGAGACAAGCTGGGAGAATAAAGCTACTCAGGTTTTGGGTAGCTTTGAGCCGATTTCTACCATAGATCTATCTCTCTACTTCTCTATACTAAAAAAAGTAAACTAAATATAATATACCATTAAAAACCTGATTTAAAATTTATATCTTTATTTTAAATTTGATATATACTAGTTTTTTTTTAATTACGACCATTGGGATTAAAAACATGAAGTACTTAATTGAAAAAAATATATTTTTTCACTTAACTTTTTATTAATAGCTTGAGATAACTTCAAATTAATCTAGATAATACAAAAGTGATTTAAACATATATATTTCAAAATATATTTGGACAAGTGTATGACATGTACAAGCCGATTTATAAGCTTGGTTCCGTTGTTAAATCTTGCCGTTAAACATTTTAAATATTTATTGATACATTCAGAATATTCACCTTAAAAATAATTATATATAAATTTCCTTCTACTCATTATATTTCTTTTTTACTTTCATTATTTTCTATTTATATATATTTAGACATATATATTGGAGCTCTAAATAATGTTGAATTAATATCAAAGGTAGTGTCTATGAAAAACAAAAACAATAGTCAATTAAAATCTTTCAAAATATAATATTTGATTGAGCAACACAGGATTGTTGTTGTGTTTCACTTTTTCTTACAATATGTAAATAAGAGTTGATATTATGCAACTTGAAATATAATCATCACTTATAAAATTATTACAAATTAATTGAACATATTCCAAAAGTATATACAACCTCGATCTTTAATTAATATCCGACAGTATGTATATATGATTTTTAATTATATATATCAGCACAATATTTTCAAATTTAGTAAATTGTGCAATATTCGTAGATAAAACTTAAGGAAGTTGTACCTTTTAGCAAGTATATAGGAATTTAGACAATAACTCTGAAAGATATTACAGTGACCTTTATTGAAGATATACGAGATTACCCAGTGTGGTTAAAATTGCACCTGTTTCCTTAAAAAAAAAAAAAACAGACCAACGGCGACATCAAAGACTTTCTACTTTCTAAATTTTGTCCATTAGAGAGAGTGTATATATAATATTATTAATCAAATATAAATTGTCAAATATTAATTAAAGATTGAGTTGTGGATATACTTTAAAACGTGTTCATTACATTTGTAATATTATACATATCAATATATAGAGAATTAAATACAATTTATATGATAAATGAAGAGAAAATGTGATATATATATAAATTATCTTTCAAATTCAAAAATAATTCATTTTAATTTTCATATTAATATTGTTTAATATATATTTATGAAGATAAATATGATTTTTAAATAATCATTTAAAAAATAATTTTTACGATACAAAGTGAAAGCTATTAAGAATGTGAGAATTTCATAAAAATAATAATAATAAAAAAGATAATTTCAAAAATTAACATTTAATAAAATCACGCGTTACGTAATTAATTCTATAAAACAGGAGACGCGAGGGAAAATTTGCTATCCAATAAAATTTCATTTTAATAAAAATAAAATTATTATGCAGATTCTATTTTTTAAAATGTAGGGATGCTGAAATTAAATATACATTAAACCCCATGAAAACTTTTTTTTTTAAATAACAAAAAAAAAAATAATATTTTAAAAGTTTATTTATTGTAAATTTCACACACACACACGCCCCAAAACGCTATTATATTTAGCCTGAGAAACATGGCCGTTGTTTTAGTAAAAGAAAGAAAAAAAAAATTGAACAAAATTGTTTATTTATTTGCCAATAGACGGCGCTAATATCCGCGCCGTTTTCTGTGAAATAGGAAATCTGTCTTTTGGTTTTAAAATCACTTTTGATAATGGAATAAAGTTCTGTGTTGTTGCATTTTTCCCATTATATTAAATTATTTCTTTTTTATAAATCTTGGAGAGTAATATTCAAACCAATAAATTTAGGTCTTGAAACAAGATTTTTGTAAATTTTCGTTTGATATTTCAGAAAGTTTTCTCCCGCCCTGCTTCTCTTGTGAGAGTTTTCTCTCTTAAACTCTTTTCAAAATTATATTAATACAATTTTGTGGCGCTATTGAAATACACTTTATATATCGAAAAAAGTTTTCGAATAAAAAAAACTTCTTTTTTTTTTCTATGAGAAGTTTTTTTTTGTTCAAAAAGTAAAACTTTTTTTTTCGCCTAACGATTCAAGTTATACAAATATCACGAAACATGTATTTGTGTGAATGTGAGAAGCAGAATGTATCCAACAATTTATCTAAAATTTCTGAATTTTATATCGAATGTTTTTTATTTATAGGAGATATTTCTAAAATATAGAACACTCATGGATAAAACTGGAGGAAGTTGTTCCTTCTAGCATGTATATCGGTACAATAACTCTGAAAGATATTACAGTGACCTTTATTGAAGACACACGAGATAACCAAGTGTGAACAAAATAGCCTCTGTCTCCTTAAAAAAAAAATGTTTTGTCCATGAGTGGATGTATTCATTAGGACTTATTTTATTATGATGTAACATATACATATTTACATATAGCGTTAAAAAACATTTTAATTGAGAATTATTAACATATATTTTAGAATACAATATATATATATAGAATGTCTTTTATATGAGCTAAAAAACCTCCATACTCGTGGTTACTCATGGAGGTGGGCTTCCATTTTAGGTTAAAAGGGTAATTCGGCGAGTATAATGTTTGGGTAATGTATAGGGAATATTTTGGCAGAATGCGATCAAATATAAGTTGAAGATTGAAGAAATCTTACAATAATCTACAATTCTTTTATTTCGTATATTACGACCTGTGTTTTAAAACCCTAAATATTGTAATATCACTAAATAATACCTAACACAACCACAATACGCTCTAATAGAGATATATGTCATTTTATCTCAAACAAACTTATAATGTTTTAGATAGTTCGAAGACACATAAATATCATCAATTGTATCATATACACACATATATTTAATACAGTAGAACTTGGATAATTCGAACTTCTTTAATTCGAAAACCTCTTTAATTCGAATATTTATCTTGGTCCCTAGAATTTCCTATAAATAGAATTTCCGTTTTTAATTCGAATTTTTGGATAATTCGAATTTTTTTATGGTCCCTTGGGGTTCGAATTATCCAAGTTCGACTGTATATACAATTGATTATTTAAATGACATACATATTGAGAGATAGTATGACGTTGTCTGGAGTTAATTGAAAAGGTAAGTGGCGTTGTTGTTTTTCTGTGCAAATTAAAGTATGCAAAAAAGGTCGAGAGATAAGGATAGCCGATATATCGACGGCCTCCTATAATTATATCAGATAACATCGTTTTCCTTAAATAGCCAATAAACTTATCTTTTTCCACGCAGGAGAAATTTTAGAAGACCATGCTGCTGCCTTGACCCTATGTTTTTTTTTTTCAAATTACAATATATAGTCTTGATTTTATCATTTGATCTTGTCCATGTTTCCCTTCATTCTATATTGTATATTTTAATAATAGAATTTGTATTTGCATAGTATATTTAAACTCCCTATTACATACTGGTATCTGTACGTAAGATACATTAGCGCGACATCAGAAATTTGAACTATTTTTGATGTGTATGATTCTTTTTGAATAAGACAATTTTCTTATGTCCTTACTGCAATGATAAGAATAATAGGGAGGCCTGGCTCATCAATGGTGAAACCTTCCAGAGGTTTCGCCAGTTTAATTTTATCATTGCAGTAAGCGCAGTAGAAACATACGAGTCAAAAATAGTTTCAATTTCTGATATCTGTAAGTGCGAAATATATTTAAGACCTTTTAGCTTGAGAGAGTTTTTTCAAGCAGGAATATCTATAAAATAATATAATAATAAAGGGCTTTCGCCTCTCCCGTCAAAATAGACGCTAAAACTAAACGCCATCTATATTGACCGTCCGCAAACTAGCGAACTCAGGTCGGTGACAAAGCCACAACACTGAGAACTGAGAAGCGTCCACCTAGACGCAATACGGAAATATGCAAATTAGTGAAGCTTATGATGAAGGAGCGACTCACGTGGTCGATTTTCGACAACCAGGACTCGGGATCGAGTCCCGCGTTGAACAATTTTTTAATGTTTCAACGACCCTCGATTCTGGTACATCTCTAACCTAACCCGGTGAGTGAAAGTAACCAAACAGGCGCTCGAACATCTTGTAAGTGCAAAAGCCGAAATGCTTTCTATATGTGATGCATTTATAGTATAGGAAGCAGTTGCTAACTACCCGCCATGATTATCATGGCCTGTACTCCGTATTCTTTAGATAAATATATAAAAAAAAAGAACTCTTTGTTAAAACTTGGCCTCTTGGCACCCTTCCAACGTCACTTGAAATTATAAGAAAAACCAAAGAGTTTTAACTTTAAATAAAAGATCTAAACTCTTTACATATCCTAGACGCCTTGTGTTCACAATCCACAACAAACCCCCGTTTTATTAATTATCAAAAAGAAAAATAATTTTGAAACGTTATTTTTTAAGGAGACCAAAAATATAGAAAAAAATGTGTCGAGTTTGTATATTTATATCTTCACAAACTTCCGTTCATAGATAAATTTGCATGGAGAACAGACAAAAAAGGCCAAATATACATATCTACAATACATATGCAAAGTTGGAGATACATTATGCAACACAAACTGTTTCATATATATCTCTTTATAGACTATATTTTTCTATGAACCAATCTTTATTTTATCTTGTAGGAGAAATAGGATGTTTATATGCAATAAATATTTGTAGGGAGTATAGGTCTGTAGAAACATATAGAGCTTCTAATTATATGTATATATATATATATATATATATTAAGAGAAAAAGTATCTGAGAGAGATAGTATATATTGCTCTGAGAGAGAAAAGATAGTATATATATAGGAAGTGACCCAGGTCAGGACAGTATGTCTGGAGTCTTGTACTCCTGGTACACTAGACATGAAGGCTGTTCTACTAAGCCCAGCTAAATGTCAACAGACAAAGTCCTACTTTTGTGTGATGTTCCCATCAACATGAAACACCCAATTACTCCGTACTAAGTATATAAGCACCACCATATTATACTAGAACTATACTACGAGAGCTATAATAAAGCGAGAGTTTTCTACCTTCGACAGTATATATACCTTCGTATACTCTACCTACACCACAGTGTTTTGATCTTTTTAATTCCACGCTTCTTTTGACATCTCTAATGGTTATTTTTATGGTGGCGAACTCTCGTCTGTTGTAGACAACCATCCAATCAATGCGTTTAACTACCTTCTCTTCTGATATTGACCCAGACATTCCCTGCTTTCTGAGGCATAGACAGAAAAAAAGCTGCTTACTGTCGCGTTCTGAGGTATAGACATCCTAGAAGCAGCAAATGGTGCCTCAGATCTTTCGGTCCATAAGCCGGCCTGCACTTCTTACAGCTTTACTACATGGCTGGGCTTATCTCAATCCGGTATCCCACGTCCCGGACTGTCTGTCCGCCATGGTCAACAGTTCTACAACCCGCGGTGACTACAACTCTACACTAGACTGCTGGACAGTTGTTGGTGTTCCAGGAACCCAGGTATCCCCCCGGTCTGACATGTACCCTCCCCCTCATGTTGGCCGAACATTTCATTCGGTGTAAAAACCCCGTTTGTGTGTTTCCTTGTTTTGTTTTTGTCGCAGCGGCGTGTTGCCATGCCAACCGTTCGGACAACACCTGGCGTTGGTTGCTAGGCGACGGCCCCAAACACGACGCGGCGGTCGATGCTGTGCAATAACCCGCCGCGGTGCCAGCCGGAGACAACGCCCTCTCTCGGCCTTTTTTGCAACTAATTTAACCCTTTTTACCCCCATTCAAACTCATTTCACCCCCGTTGTAATGGGAGACACTATTTCGAGTGTCAGATGCGAAATCAAGATATTTAGAAGACCAAATTAACGAAAAGGTTTTACCTATGACGTTTTTGTAAATTCATCGCATTTACATACTCTAGTTCGATGGTGCAAATAACCTTGCGTATAATTAGCATATTTTTTATAAATTTTAAAATTGTCTTTTTTATATACTCCATTCTACAATACAACTCTTTATATAGTTATCTCTTTTTCCGATAGATGGCATTAATCCATCATCAACAATCAGTTGCATGTCATTAGGAAATAATGCTTTCATTATATTTACCACACTGATCTACACTTCTCTACTTTGTACCTCTTTTAAAACCGGTTTTAGGGTATTTACGAACACTTGGTGTTCGTAACCAAGTCTTTGTAAATAATCTAAAAGAGGAGTTTAAAGATCTTCCCTTAGGATAACAGTCTGCACTACCTTGACGAGGACCAAGAGTCCGAAACATGTATTTGGTTGACATTTCATTGTAATTTTTAAAATAAGGGGTAAATTGACCCCAATTTCGGCGCTCTATAAAAAAAAAATAATATAAAATTTAGTTGATATTTATTCCGAAAGATGGAGCTTTGCCATCAGCTATATTTATTTTTATAGACAGGTGGGATACTCCTGCATGACATAACCATTTGTAAGTATTGCAATTATTCTTTACGGTATTATAGTGAACTTACAGTAAGATTAAAATACAAATCTTGTACTCCCAATTGTATTTTTGTTACACTTGAACTTTTGTTTAACATCTCTTTTACAACAAAGCCCTTCATTTTGTTCGAAGGAAAAGATCTAATTCTCTAAATAAAAAAATATATATACAACCACCATCGCTGAAACAAACGAGAAGTATTTTAGTTATTTTAATGGGAGCTTTCGAGCCCTGTCGTTTCTCAAAACCTAGAGTTTAAAGAAGAAGAAAAAAAAAACTTACAGGTTGAAAAAGGAAAACATCAGAAAGCGCTCCCAATAAAATATACTTTTATATTTAAAAAAAACATTGTGAGGTAAGTTATTTATATACAATAACAACAAAAGCCTTTTATTAAGACATCTTGTCTTACATAAACTCGCCTCGGAGGCCAATAAAGTAAAAATAAAGATAGAAAGTGTTCAAATCTAAAAGCTTGAGGGATGAAAGTACCAATATGTAAATATGTAACCAGCTATATACAGGGTCTTGGTGGAGAGATATAACAACTGCTGTGTCTTATAGTTATCTTCTCTTTCATTATTTAACAATATTCTCATGGACAAAACTTAAGGAAGTTGTACCTTTTACCATGTATATCGGGATTCAGACAATAATTCTGAAAGATATTACAGTGACCTTTATTGAAGACAAACGAGATAACCAAGTGTGAACAAAATTGCCTCTGTCTCTCTTAAAAAAAAAAAAAACCGACGACCAGCGACATCAAAGACTTTCTACCTCCAAACACTGAGTGTATTCTCAGCTTTCCTACTGAACTCTAGAACTGGGAGTATAAGTAGACAAAACACTCATCGACCAATGAATCGAAGACAAGCGAAATTTGACTTGTAACGTTGATAGGTTTGAGAAAACTCGTTATTTTGGTCTTGTGTTCTGAAAGAGAGGAAAGGGAGAACAATGACAGGTACTCTATATCTTGAATCTCATGTCCACATAACTCAAATTTTAGGGAAACAGTCTTTTTACCATTAGTATATATTTCTATAGTGTCCCTCAATGTCGTTATATTGTATCTGTGTTGTATTCACTGAGAGAAGGCAATTCGACTTTATATATACGAGGGAAATAACTACCCAAATTTAGATACAAAAATAGATGTTTGTCAGAAAGTTATAGCGGTGCTGCTATTGAAGTTTTATTCGTAGTTACGCTTATTTAGAACTACGACCATTCAGAGGTTCGAATCCCGTTTTGGGCACTATTTTCCTGAAGTAAAAATTGCTTCAATGGCCTCAATCTTTTACAAAATTTCAACCCCATTAGAGAAGTAAGTAATCAAACGGAGCTCTGGCAACTTGTAAATGCAAAGCCGAACTGTTTTTCTACATGTGTAGGCAAGTGATGAACTTACAGTAAAAGGCAGTCGCTAGCTACTCACCATGATGGTCATTGGCTGTTAGCTCGTATACGTCGGATAAGTGGAAATATAAATATTTGGTCTTTTGCTCCAGAATGGCTAACAACCGGACCAGCGTTTTTCGAGATAATAAGGTAATGGTGTTAAGAACAGCTATGAAAATTAATGTCTTTCGAGACATGAAGTCCCAAGAATTGGGAACAAGTTAGGAAGGATCAATGTTCTGAGATCTGAGGGTTCCAGAATTTAGAACAAGTTGTATAACGTCAATTTTTCGAGATAAGAAGGTATATGAGATTAAGAAAAGTATAAAAGTGTTATTATCTCGAGAGATAAAAATAACTAAAGAGGCGCATAATTTCGAGGCATGGAGGCTCAAGGAATGGGAAAACAAGTTGGAAAAAAACTGATATTTTCGTGATATGAAGGTTGAAAAAAAAAAAAGATTTTTTTTTTGTTAATTCTTAGAACAGGTTGAACAAGGCCCCGTTCTTTTGAGATAAGAGAGAGAAGGTATATATGGAACAAGTATAAAGGTAACGTGTTTCTAGAAATAAAGGCCCAAGGATTGGAAACAAGTTGGAAAGAACCGATATTTCGTGATATAAGGGTTGAAAATATGATAATTCTTAGAACAAGTTGGACAAGGACACCGTTTTATCAGAATAATAAGCTCTAATGATAGGAACAAGTATAAAATTCGACGTCTTTCGAGATCTGCCCATCTCACTACTGAAGGTCTGTCTCCCCACCACATATCACCAGTCAGTGGTGATTCCAACGGTGTTATTTCTCATTTAGACATCTCTCATACCAGTTGTCGGGATGGTTGATGAAATTACAAGTATATTTACAGCTTATATGGAACAAATGGTACTTATAGTTCATAAATATACACTCATGGACAAAACTTAAGTAAGTTGTGCCTTTTAGCATGTATATCGGGATTCAGACAATATCTCTGAAAGATATTTGATACATAGTGATCTTTATTGAGGAAACGCGAAATAACCAAGTGTAAACAAAATTGTCTCTGTCTCCTTCAAATAAAATAAATAAATAAAAAACAGACGACTAACGCCATCAAAGATTTTTCACTTCTTTAAGTGTTGCCCACGAGTTTATATTCTATTATTTTTATATTTTTATAAGAATGGGGTTCCAAATTCCTACAGTAGCTATAGGCTAGTTTCCCTGAAATTGAATAAAATCTCGAAAAAGAGAGAGGAAGAAAGGGGGAGAATTCCTCTAAAAATATATTTCTTTCCTCATACAGATATCCTTTAGTAAATAAAGGACTTTGCAACTAAAGTTCTTTTTGGAAAACGCTATGCTGCAGGTTGGGTTTATACTTTAAAACGTCGTAAATTATTTACATCATACACAACCTTTCTTTACCACTTTACTTCCAACGTTTCGACGACCCGCTGTCGTCCTTTTTCAAGATAAACAAAAGCGTCAAATTCTTTAAAAAGTTGGAAGTATTAAAGAAAGGTTGATGCAAATAATTTACGACTCAAAAGTTATTTTGGTATGTACTAGTTCCTACAGAATGGGTGCAAGTTCCCAAGATAGGTTTTATATCTTTGTACGCTTTTTTGTGTTATTCTTATAACCTAAAGTAACTTCAGAATCTTCTCTCTTACAAAACTTTTATTAATATAAAAAATAAATAAAGAAAATGTTTATATGGTTGGTAATATTTGTAGAAACAAGCTTCTTTAGATATAGGGTTTGTTATACTACGGTTAGATATAATTTATCGTAAACGCGAGAGAGAGATTTCCATATCTACGAACACCATTTTTGTTTTTTACAAAAAAAAGTTGCATAACTAATCCCCCCCATTTACATATTTACATACGAGCCTGTACGCATGCGCAGAGGGAGCGGCAAACACTGCGGGAGAAGGTTTGAAAGGAACGCCAAGGCAAAAATCAGCAGAACAAGGTCGTTGTCATGGTAACGGGCAGGGTAGGTCCCCCCTCTAGCGGGGAGCCCTTTTCAAGTTCTCTCTTCCCCCCCCCCCTCTTTTCCATTCCCCGTGGGGGGTGTGGAAGGTTGGAATAAAAGCGGCCTCCCCTCTCAATTGTGTGAGATTGTGTTGTCTAAATCTGAGCACAAACTACTGTAGCGTCTACACTCACGGACAAAACTTAAGGAAGTTGTACCTTTTAGCATGTATATCGGGATTGAGACTGTATACAGAGACAATAACTCTGAAAGATATTACAGTGACCTTTATTGAAGACACACGGGATAACCAAGTGTGAACAACCTCTGTCTCCTTAAAAAAAAAAATAGATGACCGGCGACATCAAAATATGAAACTTCCTTTAGTTTTGTACATGTGTATTTACGTATTGGATATACCAGGGGAATATGCAAATAGGCAGTATATGCCTATGTATCCACATTGATACATAAGAGTACAAATTACTTATCAGTAATTTATCTTTTTCAAATATAAAACAAATTTGGAAAAAACATATTACGCCAGTGAAATTGTACTGGGATTCGGTGATTGATTTCAAGCATAAAAAAAAGAGACAATAGCGACTTTCAGTTACACAACCACGAGATGCCTTTTCTAAACTTACTATTTTGCATATGTATCTGGTACTTTACAAGGAATACTTTGGTTAAAATATTTAAGAATAGTATATAGACACATAATCTTTGAAGACAGTAGAAATATATATATTTTTAAATAGTTTCATTGAGAAATGCGCTTCCGCAAACAATTCACAAAATGTCAGTTAAGCATATCAGTGTTATTTATGATGTGTAAATGGTATGTATTCACTCAAGCCATACTCCTATGTAAAAGAAAGAAGCAAAGTGATTAAAATACCTTTACTATATAAAGGTTCTAGAACAAATAATTAATAACGTTATTATATAACATATGTATATAAAGACAAAGGTCGCCTCTCCTGTCCAGCTTTGATGGATATTTTGACGGGAGAGGTGACCTTTGTCTTTGTAGATCAATATCTTCCCGGCAAATTATATAAGTAAGCATAGAGCGCCTCTCCGGTCAAAACCAGACGCCATCTATTAACTGACGCCGCAAACTAGCGGCCTCGGGTCGGTGACAAAGCCACAACACTAACTTTGGAAAACTGAGAAGCGCCCACCTGGAGAACATGGTTTCGGGCTAATGGCCCTCGTCAGTCCAAGGCGTATTTTATTCCATTAGATCCACATGGGCCCTAATATATATGTGTATGTACCAAAAGAGGCACCTCTCCCTTTAATTATGCATCAGAACGTTGCCACTATGCATTATACTAGTAAAAAAAACTTTACAAATGATGATAGAGAATGAGTTACAACACTAGTTTTGGCAAATTCGGGCAAAAAGCCAGCCTGTATGGTGAATATACTTCAAACGTCATTGCGTTAACTCTGGAAACCGAAGTTTATATTCAAATGGTTGGTATACTAGATAGAGTGTTTCTTGGTCGGATGTCTTAGCCGTGCAGGCTACCTATCCAAGTTGCATATAAGTGAGTGGACTGAGTAAATGAGATGCTGTGACAACTATGGCGACGTGTCACTCCAAGTTTATGTCCTTCTCTTTATGGCTGCTAAATCACAGGGTCGAAATGTTGGGACTCTCTCTTGTCAGATGCACTTAGTGCCTGTCTTCTTTGTTTCCTTCCTTACATCTGGCCTCTTCTCTTGTTGACAAATTACATTTTTACATATCTATTTGATAACCGTCATGTAGCTAGTACAAATTATTTTATGTCACTTTTTTTCTTTGGAAGGAAACATTTCTACAACCAACTGAATTGGCAGATTTGCAAAAATAGTGGGAGAGACTGGCTCATCAATGGCGAATACACCCAGTGGTTTCGCCTGTTTACCAATAATTTCACATTCCATTTAAATTGCTATAAAAATTTAAATATTCACAGAGTAAAATAAAATAGTTAGTAATAATAATGAAACTAATTGGTATTTTTTAAATCTCAGCGTTCATATAATCCATTTTGTTCATATCTCTTTGTTTGCATTGGCTTTATTTATTTATATTTATTTATATCCCTTAAAATTTACATCACTTTATTTAAAACTATTTGTTAATATATCTTCGTTCATATCTCAAGCCTTTTTAGCTACACATCTCTTCATTTATATGTCTTCATTTACATATCCTCAATTAAAAAGGCATATATTGGTTCAAAAAATAATAATTTATCATTTTTACATCTCCTTGTTTACATATATTCTTCATTTACATATTCTTGTTTACATCTCTTATTCGTTTACACACCTCTTTACTTATATATCTTCATCATTTACCCCTCTTTGTTTACATCTCTTTGTTTACATCTCCTTGTTTACATCTCTTTGTTTACATCTCCTTGTTTACATATCTTCATTTATATTTCTTTGTTTACATCTTTTCTTATAATTTCTTTTTCCTCTATCCCTCTTTATGTTTACATAATTTTCTTGTACTCTTTTCTTAAATTCTTGTACATTTTTAATTGTTGATTGTAGCTTCCTCTCAGCACTTTGCTTGTACATCCTTATTTTGGTAGCGCTGCATACATCTCGCTGCTGAATTTCTACTTTTACATTCCTTCATCTCTATTTCCCTTTATTTGCATCCCCAATCCCTCCGTGACTTTGCCTCGTTTCAATCTGTTTACTTGTATTTCGCATTTGCAGATTTCCCTGCTCATCTACACTAGTGTCACAAAAAATTACATGGAAATAAGCTTAAATTAACTTCTTACTGGTGTGTAAGGAATAAATAAATTTGGGATGGAAAACCTAGTTTCATTCTTTGATGTTTAATTATTTTAATTTTTTTAATCTATTTGGTCAATGTCAAATAGCCTGTACGTTGTTGACAAGTTTCGTGATACTTCACCAATTCTATATGAAGGTAATACTTTTTTATTTTACTAGTGTACACATTTATTAGTATTTCAAAAAGAAAAAAGAAAAATCAGGTAAAACGTTTCTTTTAATTTTGAATTTGCAAGCTTTCGAGCAAATATACTGCTCTTCAACAGACTAATACTCTATCTATAATCTCTTAAAAATCTTTATAATGTTTAAAGATTATTTAGAGATTGTACATAGAGTATCAGCCCGTTGAAGACATATATATTTGCTTGAAAGCTTGCAAATTCAAAATTAAAAGAAACTTTTTACCATATATTTATTTTTTTCAAATAATTTCTGGGTAACTATTGCTCACATTTATTAGTATTATTTATTTTCAATGTATTCTTTTTTGATTCTCATTTTCTTTATATAAAGCTTTCGACTTATTTTTTTCCGATCTTTTGTTTGTCCGTTTGGAACTCTGCATTGTGTCGTCTTGTACTTTGATATATTTCTTTTTTTACATACAATAATAATAATAAAATTACTCCTGCCCAGAAGTCCTCCTCTATGTGGCGGCCGGGAGAAGCAGCACAAGTAAGGGACTGCCCTGTAGTACGGTGTCGTGAGCCGCTACGGTAACGGTGAACAGGGAACTCTGAAATGTGGCTGACTAACGGGGCAATGGCACCCCCCATTCCATGGAAGGGACAAGACACCAACACCAATAAATTCACTAATAAAGAACTTCCGAAAGATAAAAATCCTCTGAAACATTAACAATAATAATTTAAAAAAACACGGCTTCCGAGGATATGTTTTCTTGCTTTATCTATATATTCTCCCATGAGAAACTTATCTTCGGAGAAAAGCCGTTTTTTTTTAATTTATTATTTATAATAAATAACTTTATGCTCTTATCAATCGATCATTGCATCCCTCTGTGCATCAAAACGTTTGAAAAAATAAAGAACCAATAATTACTTGATGTATTTTCGTGTTATACACACAAGCATATTAAGAATAATATTCTAACGAATTTAAAACCACTTTACAACTTATTAGACAACTTTTTCAACAAAATATAACTCTAAACGTTTAAAAAAATTATCAGACAGATGTGGAGCGTAATAACTTATTTAACAAAATTTGGGAGACGGGGGGAGAATATGTTAGATGCTGATGGTGATAAAAAAAAAGCAGAGTAAAAAAATGCTAAGCGATTATTCGGCATAAATTCTTCAAGAAAAAAAAAAAGTCCCCAACAAGATAAATATTCATTTCCCATCATTTTCAGAACGAGTTAAGTGAAAAATAAATCACAGAATTCTCAACTTATATTTCCTTTCTATGATACATTTCTACTTCTATATATATATATATATATATATATAATGTGTGTGTGTGTGATATGTAAAAAAGGTGAGAAATATATTACTAAAGAGGAAATTCGTCACCATAAAATAGCATGTTAAATGCACGATTGGGTTTTAAAAGCTTTTCAATTGTATCTTCAAATCAATCCGTATTCCCAAATCATTTTTCAGGAAGCTTCAAGTGGTAAACGAAGTGAAGAAATGAAAAAAAAAAGTTTTTAAAACAATATCGATTAGGCTTTTCTTTTCTAAATAAAGCAGCCGAGCATCAGAAACTTGAAATGGCTGCTGTCGACTTGAGGAAGAAATCTTTGTGTCAACGTGGTGGAGAAGGAAAAAATAGCAAAAAAATGGCCCCTTGGCATCGTAATGGGCAAAACTGACTTTTAATTTAAGCCGTTGGGGAGAAGGAAAAAAAAGTGTTATAAGGATATTATATCGATTGTTAAGTCTTAAAACACAAATTTCAAGTTTTTAAAACAAAAAAAAAAAAGTTTTAAAAGTTGGGAATCGTTTAAAAGTCAAATTGAATATATAAATTTTAAATTCAAAGGACCCCTTTTGTGTGTTGTTTTTGGGGGGACGTTTTTAAACTGATAGCATTTGTATAGCTACTGTGGTCCTACTGATATTTTATAGAACTTCTGCAATGATTTGAACTGGGAGCGAGATTGTGTCTTTTAACATCAAGAGAATACTCTTAAAGAACTGGTGATTCTAATGTAAAATCCAATCGGTACATTCAGAAACAAATTTATAAAATGACAAAAGAGGTCCGTGGAGGAGAGGTAGATACCGTAGGTTTTTGAATGCCACAACCTGGGATTGAATCCCGCCTTAGGCACTTTTTTTCTAAGAAAAAAAAAATATCATTTCAATGACTCCGATTCTTACCAAAGTCCAACCCCACCAGTGAAGTCAAGTAACCAAACGGTGGTTCTGACAAACTTGTAAATACAAAAGTCGAACTGATTTCTACCTGTGTAGACATTTAGTGATATTTACAGTAAAATCATTCGCTAACTATCCACAATGATTATCACGGCCTGCGCCACGTGTACATGGAATAAGTAAAACAAAAAAATGACATTATTTTACAATGTGAGGATGTTGTAGCTTCCTTTGCAGGATTAACACTTTTTTCCAAGAAACATAAGAAGTTATTGCATCTATCTTAGAAACCATGTTCACTGTACTTCTGAGTGATGTTTCTTTTTGTAGCTGGTTCTATGGCAGTAGAACTGTTGGATTAAAATAATATTTATTTCTTTAATAAAATTAATATAAAAAATATTTTTCAAAATATTTGAAACTATTAAATCGCGATTTTTTTGTTCACACACGCACACCTCTCATTGTCCTTAACTGAGATTGGAAGGGCCTGGTTGATCAATGGTGAACCCTCCCAACGGCAACGCCAGTTTAATCTACCATACCGCTTTTTAAGAATTGCTTATATATATTATAGTTTCATTTCTAGACTATATATGGCGCGTATTTTAGGTTATGTTTAATATTTACCTAAGTTTGTTTTTAAATGTATATATATACTCGTATAGCGCCACATCAGCAGTTACTTCCAGACGTTTCGACGGTTCACTGTCACCTTCCTCAGGGGAATGTCAAATAATTAGAGGGGAGGATTTCTCCTGTGGTTATTAATACCAAATATGCAAATCGCTACCGACCAATTGTAATGTTTACAAATGCGTTCTACTCATGCATATAATATTCTACACTCCAGTTTACTCGAAATAAGTAAATGTTTTGCTTAGCACATGCATGTAAAAAAACATATATATATTATATATAGTGAAAAAAAGAAAGATAGAAAAATATAGTAAGAATACTCTTATTTTACATTTATTCCGATAGATGGCGCATTGCCATCAACAAAACTTTATTCCATAATCAGAAGATACCTTATACACACAGAATATGTATTTTAGAATAAATATTTAATTTTCATTAATGTCATAAATAATCTCTTTTAGGAAGATGGAGGGCATTATGGGATTTCTTTTTAAACCTCTTCATTTTGTAACAAAAAATTAATTTAAACGAGGTTATATAAGGGGAAAAAACTCCTTACCCATTAAAATCATTTTAGAAAACCTCTATTTTTTTTTTTGTATTAATTTGTATCCGTTTTGACGGAAAATGTCGTTTTTATTTTCGAAAATGTCTTTAGATTCTGGCAAAATTTCAAGCTGAAATTAGGACAATGTTGTGTTTAAACTTTAAAAAAAAATTAGTTTGGAGAGGAATATAATAATACAAATAATTTATCAATATATATATATACAGTTAAACCTGTCGCCCCCTCTAAATAGCGCCTCCCTCTCTATAGCGCTCGATTTTAAATACGTAGTACGATATGATTTACATTAAAAATGACCTGTCTATAGCACCCCCTCTCTATAGCACCCTATTTTGGTGAGTCCCAAGAGGGGGCGCTATAGACATATATATATTCATACACACATCACGTATCGGGTATTCACGTTTTAAATTTGTAAACGAAGCAAAAAGAAGTGCAACGGCTTGTGTGAAATTCATGCGATAAAATAAGAAAAGATGTTACCGTATTTTAATAAGAAGAATATTGTGAAGAGAGTGTGTGTAATATTGCTCGGCGTGAATATAAATGTTATAAACAAAGTTTTTTTTATATATATATTTAATAAACCATATCATAAAGATAGAGGCTGCCTGGCCGGCATTTATAGTTCTTCAAATTAAAGGTACTTCGGCCAGTAAATCTTTTTAATTGTCTCGACAAAAATCTTTGCCAAATGTTTTAATTTTTGTTCGCTCCTGACGAGGACAAAAGATTTTTGTCGAAACATCGAGACAATAAAAAAGATTTACTGGCCGAAGTGTCTTTAATTTGAAGAACTAATAAACCATATTATATCTAAAATATATATAACGTCGATATGCATCATTTTGTGAGAGTTATGAAGAATTGGACTGATGGATGGGAAGTTATAAGAAAGAGATAGAGAAGCGTGTGGTGTCAGGACCTGCTAGAGAGAAACTGAAGATAACATTACAGCAACAAAAGCCTCATAAAGACATTTCACCTTACATAAAGTAAACAAAGGTAGAAAGTACCAATATGTAAATAGGTAACCACAGCTACATACAGTCTTGGCGGAGAGATATAACAACTACTGTGTCTTCTAGCCATCTTATTTTCCATTGTTTAACAATATTCCTAGTTTTCCTACTGAACTTAAGAACTGCTAGTACAAGTAACCAAAGATTGGCCAAGATATCTGAGAGAAGCTTGTAAATCTTTGACTTGTTACCTTCATAGGAAAAATGCCCATTTTTGAAAGAAAAGACAAGCGTTAAGAACATTACTATTTTGTTAATAAAAAACTATACAGTTTCAATATAGACAAGGTATAGAGAAGCCCTGTCTCCATTCTTCAACTAACCACAAAATATATAATTTACTATTTATACTATTTTTAGTTGTACGTGAGGTTTTAATGGCTGAAAACTTTTATTTTTTAAAAAAGGTTAAGTTTTGGAAAAGAATAGAGAAACCTATTAATTTTTTTACGCCCACACCAAGTTAATAATCCAAGGACTTTTGTTATTAATTTACCAAACTTTTCTTGGGAAAGAAAACGGAGAGGAGGGGTTTAATCAGAAAGATATTTCTGCTGGAGTTTTAATTTGCATAGTGGGCTGCAAATATTCGGGGGGGAGGCTGGGAACATTTCAAATATCTCTTTCGATAGAAAACAATGGTATTTTGATCAAAATGATGATCCAAAGATGTTTTGTTGTTGTTATATTGGAAACTGATCAAATAGTTCGGGATTTAAAACAATTTAAACCGACTTTGTGGGGGCAGGTGAACGAGCGGTTTAAACCGTTGGTTTTAGACCGTTACGACCCGGGATCGAATCCTGCATTGGAACATTTTTTTCTAATTAAAAAAAAAATGCTCCAATAGTCCTCGATTCTTGCAAAAGTTCCAACTCCAACAGGGAGTTCAAATAACCAAACCGAACTCTGGGACACTAGTAAGTGCAAAAGTCGAAATGATTTTCACTTGTGTAGACATGTGACGTACTTACAGTAAAATCAGTACACATATTACGCAAATAACTATCATTAGAAATTTCCCTATATAAATATATACTAAAATATTAATTATATTAGCGCTATTTTTCTTTCTATTTTAAAAGACAAATTTCTACAACCGTTAAATGGAAATATGAAATAAATATATATTAGGAGGACCCCTGGCTCATCAGTAGTAAAACCTTCCAGCGGTTTATCGCCAATTTGATCAACCAGACCGGTACAATTATTATACAATCTGTTTTAGCTTATCAAAAGCCTGCATTTTTGCTTCTTAGTTGGGAAATTGTTTTTTTAAGTAAATATTGATGATATGCTTTTTGTGGTTGTATACATATATAGCGTTATTTTCTCTCAATATGTTGTACCCGTCGAAGGGCGTGAAGCCCGAAAGCTTGTAGCCCATGTATATTAAAAAAAAAATTATCTTCGTTTTATAACTATTTACAATACATTCTATTATTGTATACATTAAAATAGGTATAAATATCATTTTAAAATATATCTATTTGTATACCTATCTATTTATCTATATATACAACTATTTGCATATAGGTCAACCCTCTTCTGACCAAACATACCTCTACGCTTCATTCATCTCTTTTCCTTGTAAGAGTTAGGTTACCTGTCTGTAGAATATGCGGGGAATTTATCTTTTATATTCCTATAGGTAAAAAAGAAAGGTCACCTTTCCCGTCAAAATAGATGCAAAAACTATGTGCCATCTATCAACCGTCTCTGAAAAGTAGCGGGCTCGTATAAGTGACAAAGCCGGCAACACCATCTTAGGTAAATTCATAGCACGCACATGGAGACAATGATTTCGGGCTGATGGCCCTCGTCAGTCTAAAACAGGCCTTGATTTCATGATATCTACACGAGGGTTTCTCACGGCATTTTCAAGAATTTGCCACAATGATGTTTGGAGTTATCGTGAAATACCAAATTACATACTGGTGGTATAGAGGTAAAATCTATAGAGTGTTTTGGGCCCATCGTTGAACTTTGGATGAAATTCTTGGAAGTTTACAAGAATAAACACATCGGCTTTATATAATTTGCTAGAATATATTTTGTTTCATATTTACATATTACAATATAAAATAGAGCGGTATGATAGATTAAACTGGCGAAACCACTGAGAGGGGTTCACCACTGATGAGCCAGGCCTTTCCAATATTTTTTTCCATTGGAGTAAAAACAGTAGGGAATGAATTTATATTTGAAGATAAAAGAAAGGAAAAAATAGAGATAGTTCAATTACTTGTAGAACTTGTAGAATTATCTCAATTCAAGAACCAATCGTATTCAAGACCTAGTTAACCTGGTTTGGTTTTAAATGTAGTATCGATTTTCCGTAGGTTTAAAGTGTTTATTAAAATAAAAGTCATTTAAAAATTATTTTTCTAAAAAACAACGTCGAGAAATAATTTACATTGGAAAGAAGGCAAATCTAAATAACGTCATTTTTAAGTCAGCAAATTGTCTCGAGAGGGAGTTAAATGTTGAACAACAACAACGACAAAATGTAATCAACATTTGTATAAGAATCCAGAAAATCACACATGGATAGAGAAAATTTCTTCGTTTTTGAATTTCGATTTCTATAAAAACAATTAAATCCTATATATTTCTTGGAATATAATAAAATTATATATATAAATATAGTTGTGTGTGTTTACCTTCCATTTTATGTTGAATATCAAGTTAGGAGATTGTTAGTTTAATTGGGAATTAAAATGTCGATTTGTTAGAACAAACGAAGTTAAATTATGTTTTAATGAGAACGTTTTTTTGTCTCAACGGGCCAATAATATATAGATATTAAAAACATAAAAGGCAGAGTGCCATCTAGTGGAACAAAAACCAACTAAACGTTGATTTCGACATGTTCCATGATATTTGGCCAGCCCAATTTCTTGATATATCAAGAAAATTTAACCACGAACGCGTTTCGGGCTGTTGGTTCTCGTCAGCGTGGTGCAGGCTGTACCTCTACGATCAAATTTTGGTCCAATAAGTTTCCCGAGACATCAAGAAGTGGGTTTTCAGGCCAAATTTGCATAAATACGTTATAGGTAAAAAGATGGGCCACCTCTCCCGTCAAAACAGTAACAACAAAAAAGAAAAGGTATCTAGTGGAATAAAATTGCCCCTTTCACATTTACTCAATCTTTTCACTTTTATAAAATACATATCTATACAGTCTATAAAAGATAAAATTACATTTTTAAAATGTCTGAAAGTTGTATATATTTGTGTATATTTGTATATTTTTTAAAATTTTATTTAGAGAATGAAAAATTATATACAAATAAAAAAAAAACGCGCGCATCACGCGAATAATAAGCTTACAAGAGTTTGAATTTTTCCTAGATGAAGATAGGCGAACAGCCTCGTCGAAATATCAAATTTTAATAAATATATTTGATCTAAAATGTGCCCTTATTTTAATTTAAAATACAAATATATACACAAAAAACAACATCCACATCAAATATATTTATGTTTCAAAAAAATAATATTTCAATCATTTATATTGATAACATCAATCTTTATATTAAACTTTGACAGTTTGCCGCCTGTAGTAACTCCAAGGTAATATTAAATCGTAACATTCAAACGTTGACTCTAAGACCATTCCGACACATATGTGAAAAATAGGAAAATAAAGGACAGGTGGTGATATTACAAATATATATCCATATCCTCTTATTCTATTTCTTTCTTATCTCCACACTGGGTGAAGTAGATTGCGTCTGCCTTTGTCATTAAGACTGGGAGCACTACTCAGTGGCAGGCTGACTTAGCTCCAAAAGAAATGGCCGCCTCTGACATGAGGAACAGATGCCATGTGCAGCCGCCCCTAACATGGAGTACAAACGCTGCTCATCCTGTATCCCTGGATTAGGAGCCCTTACAGGGTACTATCAGCCGGGCCAGCTGAGCCCAGGTTTTTTAGTGAGCTTGTTACTGCTCCCCCTCCTCCTTTTTCATCTGGGCTTGGGACCGGCAAAGGCGGAGTATCCATATCCTGAATGCTCACATACCGCTCTTGATAAATCAAGAAACTGAGTTGGTCAAATATTATGGAACAAGACTAAATCAACGTTTAGTTTATTTTTGTTACACTAGATGGCGCTCTGCCATCTTAAAAATGCGAGCGGTCAGGATATACCTTTTTTTTTGTTTTTAATATCAACAACCTGACCTTTTTTCTATATAAATTTGTAATTATTTTTATCACATATATATACAAGAATTGTACTTGTATGTGAGTGTGAAAAAAATGTTTACATATTTTAAATCGTTTTGAAAAAACTTGTTCTTGACACACATTAAATATGTTATAACACCTTGATAAAGGTTGGCGTTCAGCCAACTGAAATATTGGTAAAATAAATGATATTTTGATCCAATATATGTCTTTTTAATTAAATATTTTAAATCGTATATATGACTCTATTACATTGAAATTAGTTTGTTTACAGTTTTTTTTTTACTTATGGCAATATATGATGAGAAGTTTTCAAGACTCATTAACAGACCCATAAACATATTTGCATATACCATGGTAGACTAGAACATCGTATCGCACACACTACAGATAATTTCAAGAATCTCCCCATATATATATATATATATAGTATACGAGAGGGTAGGGGGCGTTGAGATTCAAATGCGGGAAGAGAAAAGGTCTGATAACACTGGGCCCACAGTTATCTAGCTATGGCCTGGGGCGCCGCATGGTGGCGATTTAGAGAACTACTCCACCAAGTCGTTGTGTCCCAGTTCTATCAGCTCCAGATAAAGGAAGGGTTAGTTTAGACGCTCCATTGTCGGCCGGCTATGATAGCTCCTATATGTAAAATTTTGAAATAAAAATGCAAACAAAAAAAAAACTTGATTTTCGTATTGCTTGAAACATAACGCGCAAGAGTATGTAAATAGAAAAAAAAATAAGCCTTTCCCTCTTTAAAAATATAAGAAAATAAATTGCGTTATACTATCACACAAAAGATATTTTTTTAAACCTCTTTCGCGCAATAAATTTGTTTATTAGACAAAAATCCGGGATTTCGAGCTCTCGCTCTTTAACAGGTTGGAATTAAAACTAAGAGTAGGAAGTCGACGTGTTAAAACAAGATGTAGGATAGGATTGCTCTGGAATTTCGATTATTATGTTGTTTTTCATAATAATTTAAAAGTGAGATAAAATAAGTCATATATATTTTTTACTATCCATCATTTGTTATAGGTACGCGAAGTATCGTTGTTGTTTTACATTTCCATCGTGAAATAGCTGAGGAGAAAAGGGTTTATGCAAATATCCCCATAATCACCATATACACTAATAAACAAGATCTCACCTTTTAAAACATCCTCTCAAATCAACACATGCACAGGAAAGTGTGCATTCTATGCGATATTCCCGAAAGAGTCCCACGGTGTGAGTGATGTAAAGATATCAGATTCACATAGGATTTCAATCTTAATCTCAAAAACTATAAAATAAAAGCCCGACACGAACAATTTAAAAAAAAAAAAAAAAACCTTCACCTCAGAGAATTAACATTCCTAAAAATCCTCAATCTGTTTCCATTCATCCACAACATTTCCACAGACCGGAACCTATATCTCTCAAGTTATGCAAATTAAACGATAGAGTATTTGAAAACAACACACACAGTGCCATCTGTCTGCGAAAATTATATATGTATACTAGAATATTAGCTCGTTCTACGAGAAATCCATAATTAAATATTTATATAATAAACACAGGATTTATTTTCCACTATTCCAGTTGCCTGAACGCAAACTTTTGTCAAGGTATAATAGCGTGTTTATTTTGTATAAACAAAGCTCCCAGCGTCACAGAGTTAATAAATTACCGTTGAAAATATTTTTTTATACATTAGGGGTATATTAATGTATGAAAAGTATTATTATGAAAAAAATACTAACAATATAGCCTTTTCATTACCTATACATATATACATATCTATTCTGACATTTATTTCTGTACGTGGCTCCAGGTGTCCGGGTTACGCACAGCTTAGAGTTAACATTTATATATAAAGATATTATCTGTGACTATACTAAAAATGTTTATATGGAAACTACATATATATATATTAAAAAAACAATAGAAAAAAAATAAAAGATAAGTGGGTCAGGTGTTGATATTAAATATATGTATTAAATAAATTATATATATATATATATATAAATTACAAAACAATATTATCTTATGCAGATATTTGCGCGTACATATTTGCATATACCATAAAGTGGTGGAAAGATGGTATTCATTTACCCCACAAGAGGTACCTCTCTAGGTAATAAATGCAATTAAACAATGCATTTTTGTTCATCGCCCCAGTACAGATTTACATACATATACATGGAAGCATAGGGCGCCTCTCCCGTCAAAATAAACGTCAATTTCTTCCCGGCAAATTTTCCATACATATACATATAATTACATATTAAAATAAAGGCATATCTTGTATCAATATAATTTATTAAAATATTTCCGATTTTTCGATGAGGCTGTTCGCCTATCTTCCTCTGGGAATTCAAACTCCTTCTAAGCCCATCATCCGCATATATTTACATATACGTCATATAAAGAAAAATTCTCGTATTTGAAAAAGAGAGCGATATAAATTAAACAATGATTTCTAAATATATTTGAAAAACGGCCAGTGATTTATGGCATAGTTGAGTCATAACTAAGCAGCAGAGATATGAAATCTCATTTACATATATCGTACCTTATGGAACTTAATATCTCCACACAAATCTTCTCATAGGAAAATAATCACATTCATACCTTGCCAAAAAAAATCGCGAACTCCTATTGGCTGGGAGATAGCCGAAAAGCGATGACGTCGTCACCACCACGCCCCTTTATTCTAGAAGAACGATGACCTTGAAGGAGGGGGATGAAGAACACGCGATTACGAACTTTATATCAATTAGCAGCAAGGTGGCGGCAGTGAGGGGGGGAATCGATGGACATCCCCCCCCCTCGTCCCGCGTAAATTGATCCGTCGATGTACGAGAATGGGACACGTGGTATGCGCTGAGTGTAAACAAACACACATGGCCCGCCCACAGCTGATTGGCTGTCTGACTGGACACACCTTTCCCCTTCCATCAGGATGATGATTTCAACTAGGAGATGATGATGATAACTCCTTGTTATGATGATTGAAACACCGCAGTCTTCGATTTATTCCTTTTTTTTTATTTTAATATTTCTCCTCCAGATTTCTACTGAAGGTTCTCATGGAGAATGAAAACATCAATTCTCAACTTTATTATTAGTTTTTTACTTTTAACTACAGTTGTTTTATTTTCTGATATTGTCGATCTGGATGCTCTAACATCATCTTTCAGACGCCTTTCTCTCTTTTACTTGGCTTTCTCTTTGAACGGCGGTGGTTTTAAAACACCTTTAATATCCTTTCTAAGGATAATAAACAAAAAAAGTATGCCTCTCTCTGTATATAAAACATACCTAGATTTATAATTTTATGTAATTTTGCTGTCCTCAAAGCTTATACCATAGTTCATCTAAAATACCCATTCCAAGAGTCTAGCATCAGTATCACTATAAGAGGAAGTTCCAAAAATGCAATATAACAGCGGTATGGTAGATTAAACTGGCGAAACCGCTGGGAGGGTTCACTACTGATGAGCCAGGCCCTCGCATTAATTTTTTTCATTGCAGTAAGGGCAGTATAAATTGTTTTATTTTTTAAAAGAATCATACGCGTCTATAATAGTTTCGAATTTTGATACCTAGATGGAAATTTTGCCGAGAGAAGATTGATCTATAGAAATTCATGTCGCCTCTCCTGTCAAAAACAGACGTTTTTTTTTTTTTTTTTTGCTTATCCCTAGTACACGTGGTACAGGCCATGATAATCATGGTGGGTAGTTAGCGACTGCTTTTTACTGTAAGCGCACCACATGTCTATACATGTGAAAGCAGTTCGACTTTGCACTTACAAATGTGCCAGAGCCCCGTTTGGTTTTTTGCACTCGCTGGTGGGGTTGGACTTTTGCAAGAATCGGGGGGCCATTGGAGCATTTTTTTTTTAAAACAGAAAAAAAGTGTCCAATGCGGGTTCGAACCCGGGTCGTAGTGGTCGTAAACCAAACGTCACCACTCAATCCGAGTCGCTAGTTTGCTGGAAATGGTCAATAGATGACGCGTTCATTAAAACGGGAGATCATTTTATAATAGACAATTTTATTGAATCTTCTCATCTATTGTGTATTACAGAAAAACATATTCTGGCATAATAAACTGGTAATATTGTAACAAAGTATTTATTAATTTTATTATTTTTTTTAACAGAGTGGTTATTTTTATGTTTATATTTTGCTACTCTGTAAATTTCCCTCTTGGCTTATCTTTTGTTTTACCATTCATAGTTTGTCCTTGCCTGAAATAAATTGTTGTCTCCACCTGAAGTTTTTGGTCTTCCCTAATTTTCCACCTGGCAATATAATAGATGTCAATCTCCTTATATGAATTAATTAAGGCTACAAGTTTCTGAAGATGTATTTCTTTTCATTTTTATTGTAATTTCAAGCTTTCGGACATTACCTCCCTTCTACTGGAGTACAAACGGTGTTTCATCATTGTTCATTTTTGTACCCTTGTAGAGGAGCAGTAATTCCCGAAAGCTTGAAATTCTAATAATAAAATGAAAAGAAACACATCTCCAGAAAGCTATTACATTATTAATTAGAGTGTGGTAATATAGAATGAATGGTAGATAAAATGTAGAGAAATATATACAGTTGTTAAAAATAAAGAAGGTATTCCCTGACCACGAGCACATGTGCTTTTTAGATGGCAGAGCGCCATCTAGTGGAAATGCCTTCTTTTTTTTTTAATATCAACACCTGACCCACTTATCTTTTTTTTTTTTCTGTTGTTTTTTCATATACAGTTGTATATGTACAAATTTCTTCAGCAAGGGAAGCTTTCCCACCTTGGTTTTTATAAAAATATATATAAAACATGAAACTATGCTTATGACGTTTCAATTCTTTATTTCTATAAACTAGGCAAGCTTTCAAGCCTGATGGTTTCACGTCTCCTCTATCGTATTAGGGCATTGAAGAAGATTCTAAGCTTGAAAGCTCGCACAGTTGTATTGGAATAATAAATAAAGGCATCGTCGTCAAACGTTTAGTTCCAATGTTTTAAAAAGCACCAGCGAGTTAGGTTTATTGTAACTGTATATATATGTGAGATGGAAATATGTTTTGAAATATAAGGGAAATCATGTACATATGATCAGAGAACATCATATACAATATTGGAGTGGTCTGGTAGATTAAACTGGCGAAACCTCTGGAAGGGTTCAACACCGATGACCCAGGCTCTCCCAATAGTAATATAGGAGAGTAGGATGTTATAGGATAGAAATATATGCAAATATAAAGGATGTCGTTTTATCTAAGGAAGACCGTTAAATATAAATTGATCTAGTGCTTCTCAGCACACAAGAATCCGACAAAGAGCAGGTTAAGAAAGTTGACATAAAGGGAGTTTTAAATACCCCGATATAAGGTGGGGGTAATTCTACTTCTTGGTGGGAGGGGCGTGAGTGAGGCCGCGCCTACTTTAATTCCTTCTTGGAGCAAGATGAACGCCAAATTGTCAAATTAAAACGTCGGTTGAACATAACGTACGATCCCGGCTCCTTCATTTTTTTCTTGGTAGAATATATGCAAATATGATTTTTAACTACAACTACCTGCAGGAAAATGCAGATAATAACAGCTACTAGCTAGAATATTATAAACAATGACTGGAGTAGTTTTAACGGTTAGTGAATATTGCAATGTAGAATGATATTTATCTTGTTAGAATATATGCAAATATAATTTTCGTGATGAAGGTCATAACGGATACTAACTAGAATATTGTAGACACAATTACTGAAGCATGCTATCTGAATCCTACTATTATAGAATGGTCTTGGATGAAGATATGCAAATGTTCAACTACAACTACACTGGCAGGATGCAGCTTATATGATGCCCCAGTAGCCAGATAATTGTAAACATGAAGCAGTTTTAATGGTTACGCCATGTGAGAATATTTCTTAGTAGAATATATGCAAATATAATTTTCAACAACTACTACTTGAGGGGGCTGCTGCAGGTGATAAAAACTACTAACCAGAATATTGTAAACATGAGGCAGTTTTAATGGTCACTGAATACTGCAATGTATAGAAAATAACAGGAAAAAACAACTGATTAACATTCCAAAGATATATGATGAACAGGGGCAGTGCTATACAACCTATGTCCCGGTGTGTACTGGGATAACATGGAACTATGCCTCGTCCTTTACAAGAGTACCTATGAAACACTTCAAATATCAATAAAACAAACATAATTATCCTATTATATAAAATTCCATGTTAATTTACACTCATGGATAAAACTTGAGGAAAGTTGTATCTTTTAGCATGTACATCACATCATTTGATTACACAGTGACCTTTATCGAAGACATACGAGATAACCAAGTGTAAACAAAATTGCCTCTGTCTCCTTCAAAAAAAAAAAAAAAGAAAAAAACAGACGACCGGATACATCAAATACTTTCCACTTCCTTAAGTTTTTCCCATTAGTGTATTATATATAGTTGTTTTGTGTGTGTTGTTAGTACTATAAAGTCGACTTTTGATTACTATATGGTGACAAATATTCTCCAATATGATCTGCTAGCGAACTCTCAGCTCATTTAGTGACCTTCTGGTAGTTTTCTTGATCCAGCCTGCTTACTATAGAAATACTACTGAAATCCAACCTCTCCTCTACATGGCGGGCGGGAGAAGCAGCACAAGTAAGGGACTGCCCTGTAGGACAAAGTGAGGACTTTGTGAGGGAACACAGGGAAACCAGTGAACTCTGAAAAGTGGCTGACTAACGGGGCAATGGCACCCTTTCCTTGGAGCAACAAAAACATGGACAAGACACCACCACTACTGAAATTAACGAATGAACTATTTGTATTGATATCTCCTATATATGAAGTATAATCCGACACAATAATACGCAATACACAAGTAGTAAGTACATACAACTTTGCTCTATACAATAGGTGGAGGTAAACCCAGACCACATTCTCTCGTGTATGGGAGCCATCAGAACTGTATATAGTGACCCAACAACAACAAATTGTAGATAAAATTCCTTTAAATAGACTTCATGACCAATAACAATTCGGGACATATGCGCATATGTACTATTTTGATACTTTTTCTTTAAATCGTCATTTTTATCCATTTCTTTCTTATCTCCTTCCAAAAAAAAAGTTTCAAAATTGAATAAGTGGTCTCAAATAGAAAAAAATCTTATAATGATTTTGAACAAAGAGTAATTTTTTAAAAAAGCAAATAACTTTTAGAAGCCATATATTCATCCATTTCAAATATGTTGATGCCATTTTACATAAACCCCACAAAAAACACCATTAAAATATATTCTATGGGCGCAAACTATAATCCTTTCACCATTTAACATTGTTTTTTAGGTCTTCTCTTTTCCCCCCAAAGATCACCACAATCTGACCTAATTTTAGTTGAAGCCTGCACAAGAAGAAATCTATCATTTTATATAATGGGCCAAAAGACAAGGGCTACTAAAAAGCGCGCCAAAATGAAAATTAATCACATTAGCGGCGAGGGTCAGATGAAGGTCACGTGAACAAACATGGCCACCGAGCGGGAGCGGCTCCTCCAATAAAACAAGATGTAAAAGAAACACCACTGGCAATAAAAAGCAGACGCCATAATCCTCGTGGAGTCCGCCGCCATATTGGGCCGTAAAGCAGAAGAACTTTTCAGCTGGCGTGAAAGCAAAGTTTCGCGCCCCCTTTTTTTTATTTTTGATCTTCTGCTCTATTATCGTTAAGACAACCTTTCAAAAACAATGACTTTTTTTTTCAACCATAATTCTATAAACTTTTTTTTAGTCTTTATAACAAATATTATTTTCCCTTCCTTCTTGTTGTTTTCCACATTGAAAAACAACCAAAGAACTATTGAAGAACATTTTAAAAACCAAACCAGATTGCTATCTTTTAGCTGTAATAATAATTACGCAGAGGAAAATTAGAAAAACAAGAAAACTTATTTACATATTTCCCTAATTAATTGCATTAAACATTTATATATGAAAGATATCTAGTAACATATCATGCGCATGAATAAAAATATAAAATGTATATAATATTATAAAACCACGTTGATAAAATCCTCAAATATACCTACCACTATGTTAATAAGAGCATCATATATATATGATATATATATTTGCATAGCTCAGGGCATATATTTGCATAAAAGTTGGGAGATAAATCTTTGCAAAAGAGAGAACACAACTTAGGCCTAAGATACAAGATGACCTAGTCTATGATAATCATTTAAGCGATATCTCCCTAGAACTATTGGTAATAAATAAATCGTCAGCAGACATTGCTGCTGCCCCCCCCCCCCCCCCCCCCTCTTTTCCTTTCCACACGACTCCGCCGCTTCTTTATCTCGAGGGTGACGTCACCGGTGACGTCACACCGTTGTCATAGCAACCAACAGGGGGGTGGCGTTCTCCATTGTTTTGTATTATAGGTAGGAAAGGGGCTCGGAGCGCGCGTACAGGCTTTTTTTTTTTTAAACTAGAAGAGAGAGAGAGTGTGTGGCCACTTTTCTAACCAGATTAAAAGTGGCGACATAATGATAATCATATCGCGGTTTTTTTTCTTTCTGTATTTTTTTTATAATTCATTGTTGTTGTTGTTGTTGGGTATAGATAATGGATTTAGAGAGAAATGTGAGATTGGATTCCCACCCAAAGATCCATTAAAGTTTCAAATGGATCAAATTAAGTGCTATAAATATTAAATTACGATATCGGCAACCTGAACTTTTATATCGATTTTTCTGGGGAAAAAGGGGACATGTTCTATAACTATTACTTAACTACACGACCTCCCTCACCCTAGATTGGACGAGGGCCATTAGCCTCAAATCAAGATCTCTACAGCTGGACGTGCTGAATTTATCAAAGCTGGTGACTAGAACGCGGCTGATTCCACACTCGCCTTTTCAGTTATACGCTAACTTTGATATATGCACGGTGTGGCCACTGGACATGCATCGGACCTGAAGGCTGTTGTTGGGTTTTGTGCTGCTTAGAGTATAGGAGCTCTATCTATGCCTTCTTTCTGCGATGAATCTGTATAAGACCGGTGGTCGTAATAAAGCTGAGTGTGTGTGGATGTGACAAAGCTGGTGTTATGGGTTTGTCACTAAACCGAATCTGTAAGATTGCAAGGATATCTTCAAGTTGATATTTAAAATACGACACAGTTTACCTAAAAATTTGCATACCCAATGGTTATGTAAATAGGATATTCAAATAGTGACCCTTTCAGAGCAATTTTTATTGGCATACAAGTAAAGCTTTCGTTTTAGAGATTTTAGCTATCACGTGAAACATTAAATATTGTTAGGGTAAAAAGGCTTTCAGGGAATATCGTGTTTTCTCCTGTAGAAGGGCGTTCGTACTGAAAGCTAGGGATTAAAGATTTTGAAAAGGAATTTTCTCTGGAAGCCTGATAATCTTTTACCTTACTATTAATACAAGGGATTATTTCATCGAACAAAATATTGTGTAAATTTGACCTTTCTTTCTATAGGAACATGATAAACTTATTTCCAAAGTAAATATATAGCTAGCATTATTTTCAAAATCTAAAATATATATTTAATTAGATTTCAAAAGCAAAACGGTTGAATTTGTGGTATACAACTGTCTCACACGCGTTTATATAAGAATGAACAAAATGAAATAACATCACGCATGCGCGTTAGTTACCACCAAGAGCAATAGGCATTATCCGAACACACCAACACCTTGCATATCTACCTATGCAACTTGAATATATTTGTGTAAATAGTTTACTTGATATATGCAGCTTTAAGTTAAACCTTACATATCTACCTATGCAACTTGAATATATTTGTGTGAATAGTTTTCTTGATATATGCAGCTTTAAGTCAAATTGGAGAAATATAATAGAGTTCCAACTGATGAACAAGGCCATTTAATATGCTAATTTAGCCTTATGTTCATGGGGGGTAGTAACTTGAACATTTTTCTTTAAAATTGACTTGCGAGAGTGCTTGGCTATTTTAAGACTGGATCTCAGAAAACAAAATAGAGGGATTAGTAAATTATTAAAATCCGCCCCTTGAGGTTTAATTTTTCATCAGAAAATATCCCTGGCCAATTTCTACCTCGGAATTATAAAATGTGTTGTTCAAATAACAACTAATCCAAATGATATATTTTACAAAAATGCTTATTTGTAGGTTGGAATTATTGATCAAATGGACAAATCTTCCTAACAATTTTTACTGACACTTCGGTAACTCCCTGAAGTCCTTTTCAAGGGAAATAGTAGTAAGGGAGTTCATAATATATATACATAGATATATAAAGAAAAGTCTTGAAAATAGAGCAATCCATAAATAAATATTTAATTAAAAAGGCATATATTGGATCAAAATATCGTTTATTTTACCAATATTTCAGTTGGCTGAACGCCAACCTTTACCAAGGTGTTATAACATATTAAACATAAAACGTAGCATAAGTTTAATATGTTATAACACCTTGATAAAGGTTGGCGTTCAGCCAACTGAAATATTGGTAAAATAAATGATATTTTGATCCAATATATGCCTTTTTAATTAAATAAAGAAAAGTATTAAGAATGATGGGGGGGGGGGGGGGGGGTGTTTCTCTTTTTATTGTATATATATAAAACACAAGCTTTCAACCTCATTTTTTCTTCTACAGATGGAATTCTAATAGAGGTTAAGAAAAAGACGATTTTTTTATATAGAGGATATATCATTTGCATATAGCTAAATGAAATGAGACGAGATTTCTAAACCTTAGATTAAATGAACGAAATAGGCAATTTTGTGAGCTAAAAATAAGCAGAGAGATACCATCAATATCCTGGCGTCTGATTGGCAGGCTTTTTACCGTAAGCTGCTGTCACATTTCACAGATATTGGCCAAGCAGCGATGGCATAGTTCGAAACAAAGAATTGGTGAACAAGTTTTTGTGAGGTCTTCAGTTGGAAGGACACAACCGTTTCAAAAATGTTCGAGTAACGATAGCCGACGTTTATTATAGGGGGGAAAAACACAACAACATTGGTATAAAAAAGTGTAGGGTTCAATTATCAGAGAACAGAGAATTGTTCTGTATTAATTTGTGCAAACGTCTTTGTAACGTGTTCAGTTTGAACAACACAACCATTTCACAAATGTTCGAGCAACGATAGCAGAAGTGTAATATGCGATAAAAACAACAACATTGGTGTAAAAAAAGTCTTTGTAGCGTTTCAAATGTTAGAAAGCAACGTGTCCAGTTTGAACAACACAGCCGTTTCACAGATGTTCAAATAACGATAGTACAATTGGGTACAAAGAGAAGAATGGATACAAAAGTCTTTGTAACATCCAAATGTTCTATAAAGGAATGTAGACTTATGTTGTACGGAAAAAAAAGAAAGACTTGGTGTAAAAGTCTTTGTAACGTGTCCAGTTTGAACAACACAACCGTTTTACAAATGTTCAAATAACGATAGTATAAATGTGATATACGATAAAAAAAAACAACAACATTGGTGTATAAAAAGTATTTGTAGCGTTCAAATGTCAGTAGGCAATGTGTAACTTTTCCAGTTTGTAACTTGTCAAGTTTGAACAACACAACCGTTTCACAGATGTTTTAATAACGAGATAGAGAATTGAGTAGAAAAAGAATCGATGCAAAGTGTATGTAACGACCAAATGTTCGGGCAAGGAGTGTAGAATTATGCTGTACGGGGGAAAGACTTGGTGTAAAAGTCGTCTGCGAGGGAGGCGCCAGGAGCTGGCAGGGTGCCAGCTAGGTACCCGGCGCCCGGTCTGCCCATTAATTGGATCAGCGGGACATCATGTTGCCCCTTGCACTTTGCTCAAAACACAAATTTGCATAACACAACTTTCGGAAAATACGTCCTTTTGTGAATGTGCAACTTAGATCGAGAATGCATCGTATTTATTAAACCTTTTTTTTTTTTTTTAGATCGAGAATGTTTTGGATTTTGATTTAGGTTTTTGCACATACCCCTTTATGTATATATAAAGAAGGAAAAAAGAAAATATTTTAATTTTATGCAACCTTTTTTTAAGATCGAGAGTGCTATGTAAATTCGAAATATGCTTATGGTGACCTTTTCCAAAACAAAATATATAACGTGAATTTTTTTATTATTATTATATTTTTGGTAATATTTAGGTCAAGATCTTCCAATTTTGAACTATTTTTTAACCTCTCTTTCACTATCCGCCCTAAAAGGTTTTTGTGATTGTCGGAATTGTAATAGGCCCTGGTCTATTGAGAGCCGAGATATCTTGGAAGACGATGATATACATCTATGATCGAATTTATTCCCAATTGACTGTTGCTGGCACTTGATCAGTTATATAATGAGGCATTTGACTCCAAGGAGCTTTATTCTCTCTCCCATAAAAAACTTATATTATTTACTTTTCTTAATCCAAAGGTTGGCTGACAGTATTGTCTTTCCAGAGCATCCTTTCCAGCGCTCTTTTAAAAATCATATTATATCATATTATAGGACCTTCTCTGGAGATTGTCCATAAATCTACCATTCTCGTCCTGGTCTTACTTACATATATTCCCCAGCTATACATTTATCCACTCGAAGTGTCCGACAAGATGTCTAAACATGCTCTTCCTCTCAATTGTCTCCAGTCATATCCTTTCTTGATCATTTTAAGACATCATGACTTAGTCTGTCAGTCTCAACACTCGGCACCACATCTCCAAAGTTTGCAGTTTTGCCATTTCCGCCATTCTAAGGGTCCAGACCTCTGTGAGATATGTATTTACATACTTCCAATGAAAAGTAGTTAATAAAGTGCATTTTGGATTTAAGCGACCGTTCTGATGTTAAAATGCTTTTCCCCCCTTGCTGACTGTCAATTTTCCCTTTAGTTCTTCTTTACGTATTTTTTACATTTCTATCTGAGGTTGTTGTAAGCTGCTAAAGTACGTGAATGGTGAAACTAACGCTATAGTTTTTAACTTATATAAATAAAAAAGAAAAACATTTTAATCCATTTTAAAAACGAGTTTACTTGGATTTTTTTTTCTGGAGAGAGAAAGAGACGTTAGAAGGAGGTGATCTGTAAAAAAAGATGGAACCATAAACGCTACAGGAATAGCAAGCTGGTGTTTACGTGCTTCCAGGATGTGGATAAACACCATGGCTGACTGGGTAGGTACCTATGGGGGAACTTAGCTCTTCCCACAAGTGCGACATTCGGGAGAATGGATAGTATAACTGCACAAGTACATACCTAGTATGTAGTTCATTCCTATTGTAAATACATTATATTACACTTAATAAAAACAATCTTTTATATTAGCTTACACATATTTATATGTATTTCCTATATATACAATCTCTCATGGACAAAACTTGAGGTAGTGGAAAGTTTTCAATAAAGGTCACTGTAATAACTTTCAGAGTTATTGTCTGAATCCCGATATACATAATAAAAGATACAATTTCAAAATCATCTCAGTTATAGTTTGTAGACGCCTTCTATCAGCGAATGAATATTGGTTTCGACTAGAATGGTTGCATTTGTTACGTGGCCAATCCAAGCCACGTACTGTTTTTAAAGCATTAACGTGGAAACTGATTATAAGATGTCGAGAAGTTTAAAGTTTGAAACATTTTATGCTGAGATTGCTACAGTCTCCAGGATTTCTATTTGGATGGTTTCCACCTTAAATCTGAAACCACTTCCATTACCATTACGATCACCTAAAACATAGCAAGTTTTTAAGAAAAAACGATAGAAGTAGAAAAAGAGATACAAAGACATAGTAGCTTTATCATTGAGGATATTGCATCCAACCTTCACAGTACAAAGAGATTCATCCCTTGAAGGAAAAAAACACGCCAAGGCTTCAAAAGAAAGTCCTTAGACATTCTTCAAGCTCAACAGAATGGAGGCCCCTCAGCTCTAACCAAATCACAGAGCGTGACACAAGAGCTACATTTGTCTAAAAATTGGCTTCACTAATAGTTAGCAGAAAATAAAAATCTTGGTGTAGTTGAATGATTTGGTCGGGGAAGGTAAGCCGGTCTATAGAATGTCGCAGCCATCAATCACGGCAGGTTAGGTTAAGTTAGTTAGGCTGCTAACAAAGCAGCAGTAAGACACAGCACAAAGGGGCGGTCAGCGGTCCGGAACGCCAGAAGTGATCGGGGAGGATTGATCATGCACTGGCCAGGCGCCAGGTTCATGCTTCAGCTCCTTAATTAGCCTTTGTTGTGGCACCTGGGTATCGACCTGCCGTGGCGGCTTCCTTGGGTAGGACACGTGGTGGAACTCTGGCAGAACATCTTCACACGTGGAACATCTTCACGTGGAACGTGGGTTGTTGGGAACTTCTTTACGTCGAACGTGGACGGTTAGAGACGGCTCACGTGGAACGTAGACGGTTAGGGAAGGCTTCACGTGGAATGTGATACGTTAATTTCGAATTATCGATTGATTTCGAATATTTACCGATAGATGACGCTAGACTTCAAGAAAATTCAGTTATATGATCAGGAGAAGCTATTGTCGTTATAAGTAAATTTGCAGGACATGTACTCCGAGAATCATCAGGAGATCGTCTATTTGACCATACTGGAGGATTGAAGAATGAAGGGAGAGGTAGACCAAGGAAGGATTGATAATCCAATAGAATAGTCTGCTCAGAGAGGCCTTGGTATTAAAGGTAGTACTGCATGTGGATTGGTGTCTATGGTGTATTGTTGCATCATTATAAACTTTGAAGATAAGGAGAGGTAGACTAAGGAAGAGTTGGTTTGATAAGCTAAAATAATATTTTCTGGAATTGAAAGATGTGAAGAGAATCGTTCAGAACAAAGTGAAATGCTCCATGATGGCATTTTCGTATCTTAGATGGCGATGATAGGTGCCTATATGACGAGGGTAACATATCTCCATTCTAGAAATATTTTAATAAAGGAGAAAGAAGAGTGTTCAGATGTGAAAGAACGCCTTTTCAAGAAGAGGAATACGTGAAATTTAGAGAGATTGCTGTATCCTGCTTTTGTGTTATGTAATCCCATATCGCATATGAGTCGCTGCATGGGTCGGAGATATGGCCAATGAGAGAGGCAGAGGAAAGAAGATGAGAAACGGTTTGGATCAAGAGAAGGATCGAAAGGATAAGATGGGGTGAGACAGATTGAGGAAGAAATCTTAAGAAGATTGTGGGAGAAATGAGGCTTGTGCTCGAATGAATTGGATAGGGCATTTATAAAGGGGATATGAATTGATCAAGAATGTCCTGGAGGGCAAATGAATGGAAAGAGAATGGTAGGAAGAAGAATTGTACTGATGGACTGGATGGGAAGTTATGAATAATTAAAGAGAAGATCTCAAAATATAGAAGTATGGTGTCACTGGTGACCAGGACCTGCTCAAGAACAGGGAAACTGGTATCACCTATACCATAGGTAGAGATATCTGTTTGTATAGGGCATATTAAACTGGCGAAACTGCTAGGAATTTTCATCGCTGATGAGTCAGGCCCTTTCAATATATTTGACAGGGAATCCACCTGGGAACTATTCTAGCTTTCTTAGACTGATGAATAATTGATTTTTTTGCTTACAGTCTATAATGGGACATGCTTTCAACTGAAGAGATAAAATATATATCAGCAGGAAGGGTAGAGTGTCAGCTACCGACGGTAAAAAGAACAAGGGGACATGCTTTCACTTGGAGAAAAATAACTGAAAAAAGCGGCGGTGGCAGCAGCAGAGGCAGTCTCTAGCTCAGTGCGCCCGCCGTAGGGGTAGAGGAACAAAGGCTGGGCTCCCCCCCGTGACAGGAATGGGCCCGCCCGAGCAGCTGTGCGGGTTGCTAAGCAACGGTCAGCGTAGCCGAGTCGCTCTCTCAAAAGGAAGGATGATGAGTCATGAGGACAAACCAGCTGTACAAAGGACTTGGTCACACTTAGAGGGGGGTGCTGCTTCCCGTATCCCTAATGCAGCGGAGTGCTGAGGAATTTGCACGGCTGCTACTGAAGCTTCTCTCTCGTTCGTCCTGATGAATCCTTCCTCACAAGTAGAGTCTGTACTAGGCCATGATAATCATGGTGGATAGAAGACTCTAGTTGTTTATATTCCAAATGTGGGTGACAGTTTAGAACAACCATTTCACTAAAGCCTACTTACCAGGCACATATCGTGTCGTGATTAATTTTTATAAGTGAAACGTATTTCTATGGAGTTGTCATAAGGGGCAGATTGACATGTCCTTTCTATTGAAGAAGAACTCTTTGTACGATATTAACAATAAAAGTGTTGTTCAAACACACATGTCTATAAACAGAAACGTTGGCATCAAAATAGGCCTAGATATTGAGGAACACGTGTGTCCGACATCGTTCTTGTTTAAATTCTAGATATTGTTTTTTTGAAGAACATAGAATCGAGAGAGAGCCATTATAATTCGCAACAACAAAAAATAGGGCTTAAACTGGCTTTTATATTTTTGGTGATATTGTCAAGACTAGGAACGAATGAGTATGTTTTCTTCATAGAGTTCATAGATATCATACTCTGCTAATATGTTTGTGGATTTCTCAAATCTATTTTGTAATTATATTCTCTGCCGTCTACTTCAGATTTTTTATTTTTAAATGTTCTCTATCTCATTTCAGGAATCGAATGGTTGGCATTAGACGCTCTGCGAAAACACTGGTGTTGTGTCTAATTCTCTCTCTCCTTTCGGGAAATTATACAAATGCTACAATTCGAACAAACGTAAAGACACATTTCTTCTGCCATTAAAGATATGGAATGCGCTGACTATACAATCACCCTAATTTTCTTTTCAAATCTAAGACTCCTGAGAAAGAAATGAGCTAGATGGACATAGAGTGACTGACATCAACTCCTAGTGTTACATGGATAATATACAAAGTCATTAAAGTTATCTTATTCTTATTCAATGTTTGAATATTTCCATACCCCCCTGGCTAACTGCCTACAAAATTATTTTTTACTAAAAGGTGTGAATGATTGTCACCTTAGAATGGCGCCCCAACGTGGGGTCTGAAGACGGCGGACCAATTGAAAGGTCAGGTAGCTGGTTAGACGTGACGTACACAGCCCGTAGCCATGACGATTGTCACGTGAGATGGAGTAGGCGACTCTTTTCACACATTTGTTTTTCTTAAATTCTCATTTTATAGAGTACATAGTGTAGTACCTGTTTCTTTCAAGGATACGTACTAAATATTTAGTTACATAGTTAATAGAAAATTGATATTCATATTTTTTTCATTGGGAATCAACGGTTTATCGCTTAGCATATGTAATTATAGAAATAAGGCTAAATTAGCTCACACACAACTTCCTACAAGACATAAAGCCGTTTTTAAAATTAAAACAATACACCTAATGCCTTGTATTTTGTTATTTTAAACCTTTTTCTTACATTGATTATCTTTACTCAAGATGTATATTTCTTCAATTTTTAAAATATTTTATTATTACACATGTTCATTTTTATTCTTGGTATATTATGCAACATTTAAAATTTACATTGAACATTTCTTTAGTGAAAACAAGTTTCACGACTTACAATCTATTTGCATATAAAGTGCTCCCCAAAGTTAGGCGCGATAGTTTGATTAAAATACCTCAAGTTCAATTTGCATAGCGTGGGTACAATTTTACATAGTATTTCTATTTACACACTTGGGTGTCTAATGTGTCTAATGCCTATCACATCAACACTAATGCTAAAGATAATAGAAGTAGTATTGCTAGATAATTCAAAAAAGGCAAAAAAACGGCGAAACCTTAGTCTAAAGAATTATATATAACTAGACATATGGCACGGCTTCGCCCGGGTAAAAGGAACAAACGGAATATGTAAATTAGTCTTTTTTTCCGACAAATTAGCATATTCCGCGGTTGAAGCAGTGACTTCTTCCAAACCTCTCTATATTGTTTTCAACATTTCATCCGTAGATGTCAAATATTGTGTAAAGGTTTACGGAGCAAATATACACTTCATCTTTATTTCTATGCAATTCATGGATATATGCAACGATGGTAAGTTTCCTACCGACTTATTCTGCGGAGAAGCCCGAGATATGCGGTTGAATCAGCCAATCGGATAATAACACGTCATTTTTTCCCCTCTCAACCTTCTTCAGAAGCCATAGAATCAGGGCCATCCAATCAGTGGTCGCCTCCATGGCTTCTCTAGCAATCCTGTCTCTCTATTCATCAATGGGATTCCCATTTAATTTTGTTTTTTTAAAATTGTTATTGATTGATACCATTGGTTTTGATGCCCTCCGCTTTGACGGGTATTTCTCTCTTCCCCCCCCCCCTCCCCTAAGGCACAAGAAATCCTAGGAGGTTATGATTTAAACTTTGGGAATTAACTTTTTGGAGATATGTAATTGAGTAAGTTAATTTCCTCCAAGGGTTCTACTCACGAGATTTTCTTGGTTTCACCGTCCAAATACAAAATTCGTTTTGAAAATTGTTATTTTCATCGAAAATTTGGGGGGAAAAACAAATCCTATACTTAAGAAATAAAAGCATCAAAACACGAATAATTATTTTACACATACAACAAACTTCTACTATCCTTATTGCGATGAAAAAATAGATTGGGATGGCTTGGCTCATCAGTATGGAGCCCCCCCATCGGTTTCGCCAATTTAATCTACCAGAACGCTTTTTAGAGCTATAATACTGTATTGGACGATTATGCTTATATATGTTACACATTCGTGCTTTAATGCATTCATTTCTTATGTATAGATGGCGTGGTATTGCCTTATAATTAAATTCTATATCGTAAAATGCCGAGATAATTTTTAAATAAATGTTTATTATTGATGGTTGTATATAGTGGTGGCGCTTGTTCCTGTCTTCACGCCGTTTCTTCCAGTTTAGGTGAATCTCTAGCTTTCTTAAAACTTCTTTTAGGAATCAGGAAGAGAGCGCGCATATATATTTGCTAAATACAAACGTAAATAATACAACACAATCTATATTTACGAAATAAAACTATTAAGCGCTAATTTTATTTTTCAAATAAAGCAAACTTATCTTGAAAATAGAGGTTGCCTGGCCGGCATTCGCAGATATTAAAAACTAGACGAAAGGCCCGGGCAACGCCCGGGGTTTACCCGAGTGCGAATATATTTTAAAAACGTTGTCTTGGGTGGTCGCTATTGACAGGGTGGTCTGTATAGACAGGTGGATGTATCACACAGCTGATAACAGGGTTGTCTAGAGTGGTCGCTATAGACAGGGTGGTCTGTATAGACAGGTGGATGTATCACACTGCTGATAACAGGGTTGCCTAAGGTGACCGCTATAGACAGGGTGGTCTGTATAGACAGGTGAATGTAACACACTGATGATAACAGGGTTGCCTAAGGTGACCGCTATAGACAGGGTGGTCTGTATAGACAGGCAGCTGATAACAGGGTTGTCTAGAGTGGTCGCTATAGTCAGGGTGGTCTGTATAGACAGGTGTATGTATCACACTGCTGTTAACAGGGTTGCCTAGAGTGACCGCTATAGACAGGGTGGTCTGTATAGACAGGTGGATTTAACACACTGATGATAACAGGGTTGTCTAGAGTGGCCGCTATAGACAGGTGTATGTATCACACAGCAGATAACAGGGTTGTCTAGAATGGCCGCCATATACAGGGTGGTCTGTATAGACAGGTGGATGTATCACACAGCTGATAACAGGGTTGCCTAGAGTGACCGCTATGACAGGGTGGTCTGTATAGGCAGGTGGATGTATCACACAGCTGATAACAGGGTTGTCTAGAGTGGCCGCTATAGACAGAGTGGTCTGTTTAGACAGGTGGATGTAGCACACTGCTGATAACAGGGTTGTCTAGAGTGGCCGCTATAGACAGGTGTATGTATCGCACAGCTGATAACAGGGTTGTCTAGAGGGGGGCAGGGAGGCCACGTGTTCGCTGGCAGCCAATGGGCGCGCATTCTATCCGCGAGCTTCAGACATACAGACAAACAGACAGAATAAGGCAAATATATAAGTAGATATGATAGACTTCGGCCAGAAAAGGTTTTTATTTTTAAAACCTTTTTTCTTGAAATTTGTCTATTTAAAAAATAAATAAATCAAACCTTTACTGTCCTAATTGGCCTTGTACTTATTGTTTGTAGAAAAGAATTTCTCTATGCAAATATTTACAAGTAATACCAATGTCCTCAAAGTTTATGTCCATAGTCTTAAATACCATAACCAAGATTCCACCCTACACTGTCTGTTTATATAAGCAGAATCATCCAATACAATATTCAAGATCTAAGAAATACTATGGTAGATTAAACTTGGCGAAACCGCTGGGAGAGTTCACCAATGATGAGTCAGGTCCTCTCTCAATATATTTGGAAGTAGAGTTTGTTTCTTCTTCTTTCTTATCTCCACTCAATCATTTTAGGGTATCAAGTTGTGACCCTTGATGGTGTCTGTTTTACAACCATCATGAAGATGAATGTGTTATATTTAAAATCGAAACATTTTAAAGCTTAATAGTTTTATTTCGTATTCTTAAATTTATTCTATAAAAAAGACACCTACCCCTAGAGACCACTTGGGCGTCTCTCCAATACTTCTGATCACACACTATCGCCCTCCAAGAAAACTTCAGCGTTTTCTGCCATCTTTTAAGACCAGTTGGTTTATTTGATGGCTTATAATTTGTGAGATTGAGTTACTCATTTATATTTATTCATTAACTCTCTCTTGGTTTTCTTATGGTAGCATCAATCTTCTAATACATTCTCTATTAATACTAACGTTAAAAAGGCTAACTAAAATATTGTAGAAATGATGTTCTAGATATGTGAGGAGTTCTCTTAAGTGCCGAGGAAAAAAAGGATAAGCAGCGACACGTCCAGATAAATAACAAGTCCTAAAGAACTTCCCATCTTTTGATGGAACTCCATAGGAGTCCATGGATCATCCTCCAGACAAGAACAGATTTATAGCAGGGGCCTTGTTGAGTCCAATTAACGTCCGAGGATAATGACTTCTGATGATGATAATATATCATCGCACACAACGCCGCACAGTTGGGGCGCCATGTAGTCGGCGTAAAGAGGGAAATATGTACATAGGGGATCTTCAGCCGACTTTTTCAAGACTTATCTACAATAAACTCGCTAAAAAGGATATTATAATTCATTTTGTCGTTCTATCATCTTTCCTATGATACCTTTTTTTATCGGTTAAGCAAATAAGATACGCTCCAGGTGTATCGTGTTTGATCAAGTAAACATATCTACTAGATATTCAATTATATATTATTTGCATAGAGAGTATAAAGACGAACAAATTTTTCAAAGGGGTATAAAAAAAGGTTTCAATTTTCACCTTAATAACTTCTCATATGGCAAGAAATAGATATATGAGTATACTCGTATACATATATCAACTATTCAAGTTAATATTTACCTGAATCTTCTAAGAATATCAAAAATATTGTTTATTTTTAATATCATTAAAAAGCAAAGGTGTATTTTTCTTTCTTCATCTAATCAACCACTTACATAATTGCAAAATAAAACTAATTTAAATAATTTTAACGAATAAAAATTAGAATAACAAGATATTGTGTCTATGGAAAATGAAAACATTATTGCTTTATATATTGTGTCTATGCAAATCAATATAATCGACTGAGCGAAAAATAGTATGAATATTTATTTACATATTTTCAAATGTAAGATGCTATCTGCCTATATATATGATCAACTTCCTATAAGTTGTTTTAAAGCAAGAATATCATTTAATACGTTAAAAAAATAGGAAACTTATAAGGTCAACTTTCTAAATAAGAGAGGCCGCCAACACGAATGTAAGATTGCTCGTTCAGTGTTGGGCGTTTCCGACCCAAGTTTAATTCCCCGAGAGTTACGCAAGAATTGTATTTACTTTGGCAAAGTCTCGCACGAAGCTGCACTGCGCCATTATCATCCCTTTATCATCATTTGGTAGACGGTAGCGACTTCTTAACTATTTATCTGCCATCTACTTTACTGTTTATTTATCTCTACAGTCTATATATACCTAATTGTTTCATTATAAACTAAAAACATCTATTGTTGAATTTATTTAACAACCACCTTTTTTGTTTAGATATTTTAGCTAATATCTACTAGGGTTTTTGAACTTATCTAACATTTACTCTCTATTGTTGCATTTATCCAACACATTTAATCTCTATTGTTGGATTTATCTAATATTTACTGCCTATTGTTGAAATTATCTAACATTTATTATCACTCTATTGTTGAACTTGTATAACAATTACGCTATATGGTTGAATTTATCTAACATTTACGCTCTATTGTTGAATTTATCTAACATTTATTCATTCCATTGTTGAATTCGTTGACTATTGTTACATACTTGTATTTTAATTTAGCTATCATTTACTTTAGACAACTTTTACTTATCTAAAGATTCCATACACTTTATTTGCACATTGTTTATATATTTTTATCCTATTCAATAGAGTGATGAGTAGACATTTTAGTGCTATATCTATTTTACTATTCTTGCAAAAGTATTGCCAACATGCTGGCTAGAAATTTTATGGCTAAAGCTAATGCGAGTTAAGACACCTTCAATAATCTTATACTATACGTTATGTCTTGATAATAGAAAAGAGAAATGATTTGCATAATTTAAGGAGGATATATATGTTCCTTTTTACATATAGCAATTATTTCCATATAAAAAATCTTTGAGAGTTTGGCTTGTATAAATTAGTAAAGATTATTACAAATATTAAGAACTTCAAACTATTCTAAAACATACGTTTGTTAATATCAGGTATTCTTTTTTACGGTCATGGTCAAATATATTTTTAAAATACCTCTCATAGATATATATATTCATTAATTAAAGATTATCTCAGATATTCAAACAACTCTTTCAAATATTTGCATTTTAGATTATATATATATAATATCATAATTCGTTCGATTTTTTTTTTTCAAATCTATCGGTCATATATTTTAAAATAATATTTTGCGATATTCATTGAAAACTTGAAGAAAAAAAAATTATATAGACACAAAAAGAGATAGCAGTGTGAAAAATATATATTAATAACAGAGGCACAACTGAGGGGGGAGTTTTGAGGCCTCATGATAATTCTAAAAGGAAAAACATGGAGAAAAATCCATGAGCTCCTGGAAGAAAAGGAAGTCTATTACCATATTCCAGGAGTTTGCATGTGTAATTGCGCATTCCCACAATTAGTCAGAGGGGGGGTTTCAAAAACCACCCCAACTCTACCAAATTAAGAGGGCAGTTTACTCTCTGCGGGCATATCCACGAAATAAGGTTTTAAAATTGTAAGGTGTGTGTTTTTGTTCCACTTTTCTATTAGTTTAAATTAGAGGGGAAAACTTACTTTGCTGCCGAGAGTCTATTTTTAAAGCAACTCCTGCGCAGCACTAAAATCTTCTCTTCCCTCTTTACATATTACCGTGGGGGTTTATGCAACTTTGTCCATATGCAACATCTACCATCTACCGTTATGTATTGGAGTAGATCTACAAATTTACAATATGCCTTATTGAAAGTATATTTCCAAAGAAAAAAATATAAAATTGATTAATAAAATTAAAAATATATATATCTTTTAGAAAATCGTTCGAAAGTTATTTTTAAATGTGTAATATTTAAATATATATAAATATATAACTTTTCTTGTGTAATTTTCAAGTAGATGAGAGATGAGAACAAGCGAAAATTTGCGCAATATTTTTATCGAATTTTGTATAAAACGTTTATTTTAGTAATACGGTTCATTAGCGAATTATTTTATTATGGCAAATATTATGTGTTGAAAACTTCAGCGTGGTACTGTTTTATCCAACTTTCAATTTTCCTTATCAGGTTTATGGGGGTAGTGTTGACAATTCCTCTCTATTCGTTCCAGAAACCAAATAAATAACCAGGTTTATATTATACTTGGTAAATTCGATTTATTTTGTATTTTACCTTATAGAAGCTTCTTATATGGGCGATGAAAAGGGGTAGCCTTTCTCTCTTTTTAAAAATAATTTTGAGATTTTATATCATTTAAAAAACGATGTTTAAAATGTGAAAGTAGTACAAAATTGAAATTGGGATTTGCACGCCCTTTCCTGCCTAAATACCTGTTTAATGATTTTTCCTGATGCCCCAAAACCAGATTTTTTTTTTTTGGCCGGTGATGTACATATTACACCACGCTGATGAGGGCCAGCAACGCGAAACGCGTACGTGTTTTCTTGATTAATCAAGAAAGCGTATTTGGCCAATTCGGGAATAATCGATAAATAAACGATTAGTTTATATTTATTCCGACAGATGGGCGCAAGTCATCAGCAACTTTTTGTTGAACGATCGGTAGATGCCTTTTTATGATGTTTAAAATGTAAGGATTAAAATAGAAGAGTTGGACCTTTTAGAGTTTATAGACTTATTTTTAAAAGTTATAAGCATCTTTATATTGAGAAAGTATTTAAAAGGTAAGCTTTCGTGCCAAGGCTCTTCAACGGACCTATTTATGTAAAAAAATATATAATTCAAGTATACTTACAAATATATGTTTAACTAATAAATTGATTAAAACATAAATAAAATATGTAAATATGTTTAATGTAAATGTAAATATATTTGCATCTCAATATAACCTTGAGTATAGGAATAAACAAGACCTCGAACAAAAGGAGCGATGCAAACAGAAATGGCTATACATATTCACTGATTTTATTTTTTTGAAAAAAAAAGTAAGGTAGAATATTTTAAGGAATATTTTATTTTTTTATCGAAAAATTTGGACAAAATGTTGATTATTTCTTGAAATAATCACAGATGCTCTTTTCCAAAGTAGAAAAGGATGAGAGAAGGTATACTATTTTTTAGATAATCTTGATTCCTAAAAAATAATGCGAAAATTCTATCATTAAATAAATATTTTAAAAAAGGAAAAGATATTCCGAAATAAGCCCTTGGAGACAATAAAATCTTTTGTTCAAAGTCAATAACCATCTTTAATTCTCTACATTCCTATCCTATTCCAGGCAAAAAATATTTAGGCTATTTTTCTATCTTTTGGTAATTTTCATATCCATTATATTTCACAAGGTTATATTTGCATATTGCAATGTATATAAAAGACTACCAGATAATGAAATTGATGTCAAAGGTAAACGAGTTCTTGGGGCAAAAGGGAATAAAAGTATTCGCAAAAAAAAAAAAAAATCGACACTCAATATTATAAAAAACCACAAATTCATATAAAAATAATCAACCTTAATCAACGCCCATTGACACATGGTTACTCTAAAAATATCTTAGCGACATTTTCTCTCTATAGACTTTTGACCAGAAGAAACTGGTGGGTACATCGTGAAACATTATCGTATATATACATATGCACTCATGGACAAAACTTAAGGAAATTGTATCTTGTATATCGGGATTGAGACAATAACTCTGAAAGATATTACAGTGACCTTTATTGAAGACACACAAGATACCCAAGTGTGAACAAAATTGACTGTCTCCTTCAAAAACAAACAGACAAATCGACGACAAAGATTTTCCACTTCCTTAAGTTTTGCCCATGAGTGTAATGTATCAAAAGAGTTTATTTTCCAATATTTGGATGGAATATAGCGCGATGAAGTATGGCTAAATAGCGAAGGTGAAAAATAGATAATAGTTTACCCTCTAGTGTAGAGAGCGCCATTGTTGCTAAATGGTCAAAACATATCTGCTATATATTCTACATGGGATAATTAGCTAAGTCTTAGTTAAGAAAAAAATATGTGCTAGATATTTAACAAGGTAGAAAAAACTAAAATCTAAAAAACGCATACTTCATATATTTCTAGTTTTAGGTTTTTAAGACTCTATTTCTCTAAAAACTATAAACTATATTATAACTAGCTCGCTAACTATTTTGAATAAAAGCTAATTATTAGATTATTCTAACGTTTTTAAAAGGTGCAGATGCCATTGGCAAAACACATATGAAAATTAGAAAGTCTTTTGCGCTATTTTATTTTTTCAAACTTTAGGTTTCTTACTTTTATTAATGAAATGATCAAATATTTGGAAGGACTGGCGAGGTGAGTTTACCCTTCATTTTTTGCCAGTTGATTTCCAAAACTGTTTATATATTTTTTATTCACAAAATAGCGCAGAATTTTTCCAATTTCCATATGAATCCATTGCAGTGATTCTTCATATATATTTTATAACACTGCTATATATTGTGGCACAAAAAAAAAGAAAAAAGAAAACAGCGCCACATAATACAGCCAATATTCCATTCTCTTTTACTTACGTGCATATTGGATTGCGTATGCAAAAACAACAACTAGAGAGTGGTACGAAGCAAAAATAACAAGCATCATCCAAATGCAAGGGTTCAGAAGCATGATGGTAAACAAAGACATGCAGACGACAAGTTTGGCAACAATAAAAAAAAGGGGGAGTGGGGTTTGTGGGAGGTGGTGTCAGATGTGCAATGTAAAGAGTTTATGCAAAATATGTTGAATATAAAAGTGTTTCTTTGTAAAAAAAAGTGCATTAAAAAAAGGCAACCAAACGACAGCGCCGGCTATTTTCAACCAATAATCTCAGTCCACGTGTCGCCTATCACGTGACCAAACCAGCACTGGTCAATACCTGAGAGTTTTCTTTTTTTTTTTCTTCCCTCCCATCATAGAGTAACCTAATGACCATTCTTCAAAAGAGAAGCGCGTGACCTACATTTAAAAAGTAAATTATTCCTCAATTTTTATATAAGACGATGAGAGATCAAAAAATTTTTTTTTTAATATATTTTTCTTTCATCGATTTTTTTTCTCTCCGAGATTTTTTTTTTTTTTTCAAGTTCCACATTTCGACCGATCGATATTTTCGAACCGATATAATTCCGTTCTTTTTGAAAATTTTTAAGGCCACGCGTGTTTTTTTGTTTTTTAAACCACCCTATTGCTAATTTCTTTTCCCTAAAAAAAACCTCTTCACTCAACATATCACAAAATAGGCTTACCGAAAGGAAATGAGGATGTTGACCTGTCAGAAGTACATCCAGCCCGTCGGTTGTCTGAACACACCAAACGATAAATTAAAAATTTGGGCCCGTGTGCTTAGTCGCTTTTATTACATTTTTTTAAAGCACAATTTTCCCCGGTTTTTTTTACATGACCAATGAATAATATAATTATGTGGCCCATTTTTTTTAAAAGAGAAAAAATTACCTTTCAATATACTTTTCAATATATTTGCAAATATTTTCGCCGAATTTTCAAAAATTATCATTTTTACCGTTTGATATTTATTGAATGATCACTGATAATCCATCCACACGGACTTGCTATTTTTTTCCTTCAATAAAATACGATATTAAATATTTGTTGGCAAAACTTACTTTTTTTCCTCCTGTGCCCTAAATTAAAATTTTAAAAATATATATTTCCATAGAAATTATAGTTCAATATAATTTTTAAAAATGAATGTTTCAATGTGCTTATTATATTAAAATATTGAAATGTGTGTATTTTAAACAAAAAATTTAAAATTGTTGTAATTTAAAATTTATCTTTGTGTGTTACTGTTTAATAAATATATTTTTAAAATATGTACTATTTACGTTTTATATTTGTTTTGTATTTAAATATTTAAATATATATATATTTAATTTTAAGATACTTTTTCGTAATTATGTCTTTCAAAAAAAAATTAAAAATAACACCTTTATATTTAACAATACTTTCTTTTACATGCATTCAAAACATTATAAAAAAAGTGTAAGTTCATTTTAAAAAAGGTGTTTTATCATATTTTTAGAAAGACATAATTTTATATTTGAAAAAGGTATCTTTGTTTTTTTCTTCTTCTAAAATAAATATGTTGTGCTGTAAAAAAAAAAATATATATATATATATAATCATACATGCAAACATAAAAAAAAATAGTAAAAAACATGCAATACATATTTACATATATAAAAATGATAAACACAAAAATACAAACAGATCATACCAAAAGAGCACAAGCACATGCTTAAATGCATAACAAAATAAGCACATTAGTTAAAATTTGGGCTCAATTTAACACAACAATTTGAAATATACTTGATTTAAATCCCCTAAATATAGATTAAAATAATAAAACAGGTTTCTTTGAAGATGGGGTTATTTTTATTGATGTTACATCAAGCTTTCGGACATCACTGCCCCTTCTACAGGAGTACATTAAAGGAATAAAAATAAAACGCAGTTTATATTAATAAAGAAAGGCGTTTATTATTCGTTTAATGTACTCCTAAATAAGGGAAGAGATGCCCGAAAGCTTGAAATTACATTAATAAATATAAACTCATCTCCATATAAACCTGTTGTATATTGTTTTAAAATATAAATAATACTTTATAAATATATATTTATTACATCAAATATTTTATTAAAGTATCAGTATAGTGTTTTCATTATATATATATATGTATTCAAAATAAGTTTTGTAAAATATTGTATAAGTAGTTGAATATATTCGATATAAAATATGAATATTTAGGATATATAATATGTATATATAAAATATATATATATAATAGAAAAAATATAATTTAGATAACTTGTAAAATTACGCCAGTGCAAAAAAAAAAATTAAAAAACAACTTTAAAACTAATAATAGAGCTATGCAACTAGAAAATACGAATATATAGATTTATAAACAATTTATTAATAATTATATTTATAATAGTACATATAGATATTTTCCTATATAGTTTATACTAAAAGGGGCATTTAATTAAAAAGACATTATATTGGATAAAAAAAATCATTTACCGATATTTCAGTTGGCTGAACGCCAACCTTTTTCAAGGTATTAACAACATATTTATGTCAACAAAAAAATATATATAACAAACTCAGCGCCTCCTAACTTTAAAAGAATTAAATTGAAAATATATATAATAAAAAGGGGTATATATGATATAAACTTATTCCATATAAAATATATCAAATATAAAAAGAGAGGTCTATCTAACCTATTTTACAACTACACAATAGGTGAAATGTTTGAATTATAAAGAAAAAAAAATTGTGCGGGGAAGCTCTCTATGTACTTGCAGGTAATAGGGTAAGACCGTGTTTTCTCTGCCTAAAAGAGGGATAAAAGTCCTGTTTACTTGGGGCGGGGGGCGGGAAAAATCAATATGGCGGCCTTGGGCAGATGAGCAGACGAAAGTTCCAGAATTCGTTGTGACTCAGGGTTTCTTGGTCAGCGTTGTGCAACGTTTATTGTGTGGACCTTTTATTTAATCTTCTATGAATGAAATGCTTTTTAAAATTTCTAGGCAGAACAATTTAGACGTTTTTTTTAATGCTTATATGTCTAAAATCCTTTCTATCTTTATAGAGTTATTCTTAATCATTTGTGACATCAAATTTTTTAGAGTAATTTTTTTTATATGTTAGGTATAATGTTGAGAGGAAAAGGGTTTAAAATTTTATACAGTATGAAAACGTAGAGCTAAAATATTCACATACATAGGACATTATTAAATCTAAAAAAATCCAATATGCGTATTTATATATATATTTTTTTTAATGTGCCACTCGTATTGAAAGTAAAAGTCTAAAGATTTGCGATAACTTTGAAGAAATTCCATGCAAAACTTGCCAAGCGACTTACATTAGAGAAAACCAGCAAAGCATTAAAAGAACACATCAACCAACACAAAGCAGCTCTACGTATCCATAAACCATTATCTATCCTAGTAGACCATGCAATAGTCATATACCCGAATTTGACAAAGCATATATTTACTACCAGAATAAAAAAACACTTCAGATTATTTTTAATAAAACTGGGCCTCTATAGTAGATACAAAAAGCATAAATAGAAAAATTGATTTGCCAGAGAAATCTATAGAGAATTTATATCTTCCTAAAAATTATTTCATCAATTTTCTTTGAATCAAATGTTATTTATCAATAATGTACCATCGTAAAGATAGAGGCTGCCTGGCCAGCATTCATAGCTCTTCAAATTAAAGATACTTCGGCCAGTAAATCTTTTTTATGGAGCAATTATTTAAAAATAAAAATAAAAGATTTACTGACCTAAGTATATTTAATTTGATGAACAATAATGTACTGTAACATAGTTTCCATTTATATCATATAAACAACATTGATTCTTTAATTTATATATTATATATCATTCTATTTATTTTAGAGAAAACACACGTTTTATTTAATTGAAAAGACATATATTGGATCAAAATATCATTTATTTTACCAATATTTCAGTTGGCTGAACGCCAACCTTTATCAAGGTGAAAAATGTTATAACACCTTGATAAAGGTTGGCGTTCAGCCAACTGAAATATTGGTAAAATAAATGATATTTTGATCCATTATATGTCTTTTTAATTAAAGATTTATTTATGGATTGTTCTATTTTCAAAACACATTTATTATCATTATAATTAATATAATAAACTAATTAATGAGATATCAAATAACATATTAAAACCCCAAAAAGAAAATATTTGCATATATTTAAAAGCTAAATTTCTATCTATATATCAATTCAATCCGAAAAAGAAAAACCTATATACATATTAAACTTATTGATATATAGGCTCAAGATCTTACATAAAGTATTGAAATGGTTATAATATTAATTATAATCGGATTGTACTAAATGGAAAGTGTTAATGCATTTATTAATTTTGCATATATATACCAAAAAAGACACCCCTCCCTTTAATTGTGCATCAAAACGATTGCACTGTACATCACACTAGTAAAAAACCTTACTAGTGATGATAATGAATGAGCCACAACACCAGTTTTGGCAAATTCAGACATAAAACCAACCTGTATATCATGGTTTAAGGCTTTTTTTTTCAGGAGAAAAAATAAGCATATCTGCTCAAATGAGATTTTCACATGGCAGAGCGCCATCTAGAGGATTAAATATAAACCAAACGTTGATTTATGCCATTATATTAATGATATCACTAACTGACCGTCTTCTCCCATTTTTCATATTTTTTCTTTTTCACACAAACATGTAGAAGGATGACGTTTTAAAATTTCCAAAACTGGGGTTGTGGCTCCATCACCACCGTTCTGTATACTGTGGATTGCTGAACAAAATTGCATTGTTTTAATGCATTTTTAAAGGAAGAGTTGTCTCTCCCTCTATATATATATAAACAAAGGTCACCTCTCCCACACATCAAAATTTACATCAAAATCTAGACGTTATCTATTGACTGTCTCCGCAAAACTAGCGGACTCGGATCGTTCACAAAGCCACAACACCTGTTTTGGCAAACTGAGAAGGGTCCACCTAGAGACCATGATTTCGGGATAATGGCTCTCGTCAGTCCAGATCGGACTTTATTCCATCCTGTTCCTGTTACAAAATCACTTTATTAGGTATCGCTCAAAAAGAACAACCTAGTTTATGATAATTGCAACAGTGAATAATATATGAAGGTTATTCACATATTAAACAAAATGTTAACGCCGGATTCAATCCCGGTTTATGACTGTCGGGAATCGAGGGTGTTACCCACTCGTCCACCAACTTCTTATTCTTTATTCCATGAGATTCACAAGGAATCCAATGAAATCTTTATAATCTGCCAAAGAGGTGTTTAGCTGGTAAACTGGCTAGGACAAATCTATGGTATATATAAGATTTTGTGTTAATGTAGCGGGGTTATCATAGGTACATTTAGGTAATATTCAAATAAATAATATGAATCTCCATGGCTATGAATATGGTTAGATATTTCAATTTTGAAAAAAATATGAATTTATTAACAAATATACTATGATATTAAATACTAATAGAAAAAATGCGTTTAAAACATACAAAACAATAAAAAAAAAAGATGGAAGCCATATAGAGTTTTAATTTTCAATTTTTCGCCAAACGACGACGCTGTCATGATTAAACCGTCTGTCAACTACAGTAGGGGGCTTATTCCTTTTTCTCCCTGGAGCTCAGCAGAAATGATTAATTAGAGAGAGATTCGCAGAGAGATATTATCAGATAGATTGTGCTGGCTTAAATAAGGAGATTTTTAATTGTCTTAAAAAAATTCGCAATATTATTATGACAAGAAGTGTATTTAATGCTAAAATAGACAAAAAAAATTGTGTTTTAAAGATTTTATCTCTTCTCACATCATAAACTTTCTAGCGTGCAAAACAGATATATTAGAATAATTTTTAAATTTTTGTTTGGTCCTGACGAGGTCAAAAGATTTTTATCGAAACGTCGAGGTAATAAAAAGATTTACTGGCCGAAGTATCTTTATTTTCAAGAAATATATTTGAATTTAAACGAGATTTTGGAAATAAATTTTGAAAACCAACAACACACTGGTGCGGTGACAAATCTTTATCAAAGTATTGTATGCAAAGAAATTATATTTCGTTATAATTAATGCCTTTATAGAAAATATGGAATATGTATATTTGTCTATGAATATTATTTAATAACACGGTCTCAATTTGGACGTGCGTGATGCGAACACTCCCTTGAACGGTGTTTTTGTCCCAAGTATACCTGGTATAGGGGGTGTCATAGTGGGTAGAAATTTACGAATGCTTTTACTGTAAGTGCACCACGGGTCAATTTGGTGGAAATAGCTAGAAATCTGCACTTACACAAGTTACCGGAGTCCAGTTTTGTCACTGGAACTCACCAGTATGTAAATATTGTCACATCATGTTTGATGCGTTCCTCTCTTTATTCAAAATAATATCTCTGATATTTTACATTTATTATAAACAGATTATGTACTATAGTATAATTCCTTTTGTAACATTGTTATTGTTTATATCTTGATTGTTTATTTGAGAGAGAGAGGAGCCACGGATGTGAAGACTGAAGATCCCCAACTACGAGAAAGACAACAAATAAACACACAATAACTTTAAAATATAATTTATTTATTATTTGATTTATTATTCACCTTGATTATGTAAACCAGCTCGGTGTACGACACAAAGAAGGAGGGAATCAAAGTGGATGACTCTACAAAGTTACATCACCGTGTAACAATATGGATATATGTAAGAGATTCGCGGTGGTCATTGAAGCCATTTATTTTTAAAAAATGTTCAATGCGGATTCGATCCTGGGAATTTTTAATGTCGAAAAGAGATTACTTATCAAACCGCGCCACGGTAAAGAATGAAACGACACTTTAGCTAAATTCCATGAAACCTTATTTTACCAAAAACATTAAAAAAAGAGAACACATATTGTGATGTAATGGCCACAGAGACTTTAAAGAACCACAAGTCAATAGATAAATACTTTTCTCTAAAGATAAACGATAGTTAAGTACATTTCTAACAATCTGAGGATAGAAGTGTATTCCGAGAGAAGGAACGACATATGAAGATTGTAAATATCAACATGCTTATTCGAGAGTTTGGAGGTAAACCCTAAAAATGTCATATCACTATTAGTTCTTTATAAACTTATCAACTGCCCTCCGTTTTCTCCTTTTATCGTTGAGGTAGATATTTAGTGACTCAATAAAGCGCTTTATGGTTGAGAAAAAACACTCTATAATCCATACGCGCGTTCAACAGAAAAAAAAAAGAATACAACCTGGGATGGAATGACCACCCTCAGGTCTAAAAGGTCAACAAGTTGAAGCCTCTCCATCTAATTCTCTCCAACTTACAACTTCTGGTTGGCAGGTAAGACTCATACTTCGTTCACCATCTTGCCACACAGAAGAAGAATATAACAAGACTTGTAGATATAACTGCACTTGTTAAGTTTCCACTTAGTAAGTTGGGAGATATGTGTGTACGAACCAACAACTTCAACCTATCATTTTTTTCTCTCTTTCTCATTGTTAACATCTTATGACTATTCTATTCACGGCCTAAAATTATTGCATATATATGTATAGATAAATGTAAAGGCATACATGTATGACAGCGCAAGTGTCCCTAGGGGGAAAATAACGCTTTAAATTGAAATAAAATGAAATAAAAACTTATCAATAAAGATTTAAAGATAGAGTTCAAGGAGGAGTGTGTATCTCTTTCAACAGGCCAAAATCATCCGTTTTTTATCTCGTTTTACCTTGTCTCGACCTTTCTGGCTTGAAAGAATAGGCATTTCTACCTGGAAGCCTACCGAGTTCAAATGAAGTAAAACCATAGAGCACCTGTTGTGTCTCAGTGTAGTAGTTAACACCACCGAGGTGGGTATCGAGTGAAGTAATGATTGGAGCCGCCAATGAAAAGAAATTAATAACGACCAGGGCAAACAACGGTCGGACGTTTCAGGCCATTGGTCCTCTCAACACGCCAAGCATCCATTAGACGGCAGCTGGCTCACAGCGCTGCAAATTTTGAAAAAAAAACCTACCCCCGGATTTGAACCCCCGTTTTTTAGACATGCAATAACCGTCTCCTACACCATAATTTACATATACAGTAGAACCTCTCTGTAAAGGACACCAAGTTACAGAGAACACCAAGTTACAGTGTCCTTTATGGAGAGAGGTGTCTTCTTACCAGAGAGTTGCTAAATAGTAAAAAAAAGGCCATTTTAGTTATGGAAATTGTCCTTTGTAAAGAGATGTCTCCTCTATCGCGAGTGTCCTCTCATGGAGCTTCTACTGCACTAATGTGGTAAAATGATAATAAAAATATATTAATGATTTACCATCTTCCTTACCATCACCATTACCCCACAACCATTACTTTTAAAAATACAAATAATAATAATACATATTTGTTATAACATTATTGGTTTGGCAAACATTCCCTCAGATAGAACCCAGGCAAAGCCGGGTCATTTGTCAAGTATAAAATACAACGATGTGAGAAATGCTCATTGTAATTATATATTGAGAACTTTACTAATTACGAAAATTTTTAAACATATCAAAAAAATCCAAATAAAATACACTCATGGACAAAACTTAAGAAAGTTGTACCTTTTATCATGTATATCGGGATTCAGACAATAACTCTGAAAGAAATTACAGTTACCTTTATTGAAAACACATGAGATAACCAAGTGTGAACAACCTTTCTCTCCTTAAAAAAAAAAAAACAGACGTCAAAAACCTTTCACCTACTTAAGTATTGTTCATGAGTGTATATAATGTTCAAACATGACTTCAAAAATATACATCGAAATACATATCAGAATGCATATATTTTTATTATTTGTTTAATGCTAATTTAGCAATTTCCCAAAATCGATTTTCTCAATCATAGAATAGTTTTTTTTTTAAAGCAGAAGATCAATTACATTTTAATAAATTTGACCGATGACTAGATATATTGATTCTGGTTTAATTTTCGTGTCAGAGGGAGATGAATCGATATGAAAATTTACAAAAATATAATCACCATGATGAGAGTGGATATTTTCATTCATAATAAATGCAATTTTTAGAATTTAAAAAAATGTAATTCATTCATTGTTTTAAATGTGGTGAATGAAATAATAGCTTAGGGGTGACAGTATGTAATTTAATAAAAATGATAATCCAATATATATATCGAATACATTATTTTATGAAAATAATAACAAAATCAGTATTATTTCAGACACATTATTGTTTTTTATTCATACATTAATATACCAATTATGCGAATTACGTGGATATTATGTTAAAAAAAAAAAAGGTTTTCGAAATGACTATTATATTTAATATTTAGAAAATATATATCTAGAGGGAAAAGAGCAACGTATAGAAGAAAAAAGTTGCATAAATTCAAAAGGCCACAAAAAAAAAATACAATTATTTTTCAATCGATTATAAACTATTGATTATATATTGATAAAATTATTATAGAATGAATAAAAAATATATTTGACAGTATTTCAACACGGAGACTAGCAATGCGTATCTTTGATTAGAATGTTTTTAAAAAATGAAAAAAATATATAAAAAAAAAAGATTTAAAAACAGAAAAAAAGTCAGGTGCTGATATATAAAAACAAAAAAAGGGCATATCCTGACCGCGCTCACATGAGCATTTTTAGAAGGCAGAGCGCCATCTAGTGGAACAAAAATAAACTAAACGTTTATTTAACTTGTTCCATAATAAATAAAATAAAAAAATTGTCATATATTGATCCGTAGAGAGATCAATCTACATTCATATCTTATAAAGAACCTTACTTTAAATTCTGTTAAACATTAATTATAACAACAAAAATCTATAAAGAAGTGCGAGTCAAAGTTATAAACAACTAGCGAACCCGGCCACGAGTTGCTGTGGCTAAGTTGTAATATGTTAAATTAATATTATACTAAACTATTCAGTACAGTAAAGTTAATATTCACTTATAAAGATAAAAATGTTTTAGCCGATCTAAAGCCCTACGGGATTGAGAATGGAACGTTACGTTAAAATTTGAAAGTGATTTATATATATATAGATAATATAGTATATATGTATATAGATAATATAGCCCTTTATAATCACTGCATTAATAAATGTCAGTGAACTTGTTTATATGTATTGTTTTTTTTGTTTTTGAGAGATATTCTAATGAAACGTTCTCACAATTTTTGTAAAATATTTATATATCCACAAACACAGAATTTAAAAATATGTCTTAAAATTTGCTATAATTATTGTTATAAATATTATTTTAAAATAATTCGCCAGAAATCGTCCCGGTAGTATACTAAACAACTTCCCAAAGTTTCATGGCAAACATCTAAAATAAAATAATACTTTTAATACTTTGCTACAATATTAAAAAGAGGGGTGCTGAGGTGTTTAAAATGTAAAATGTGCTCTAAATAGTATTACTTAGAGCCTTCATAACAAACATATTTAAAATAAACCAATTAAAATATAATAATGCTTTAAAAAAAGACTTTGCTACAATAATATAAAAGAAATGAAAATAAAAAAAGACACCCACGCTGAGCCTCGAACCTAGGTTTGTTATAAATATTATTTAAAAATTGTTTATGTTAATTTTTATTTTGAAAAGCCTACATTTTAAATAAAATAATATTTTTAATAATTTGCTACAATAATATAAAAGAAATGAAAAAAAAAAAAAACACCCACGCTGAGCCTCGAACCTAGGTTGTAGGGGTACGAAGCTGTGTACCTAACCTATAGGCTAAGCTTGACGTTACAAATACGCTCATGCGAGGCTATTTCAGGCCATACGCCTGCCGCGAGGGGACGCTGATTGCGAGTGAATTTACGTTTTATTGTAAATAAAAATGCAACGAAAGGTTATTTCTAAAGAGTAATTAGCCAGAAACCATCCCGGTAGTATACTAAACAACTTCCCAAAGTTTCATCACGATCGGTTGAGCGATGTAGAAGATTATCACTTACGGACGGACCAACAAACATTCATTTTTATATATATAGATAATTATTTTTTTAAAAATATTGAGAAAGAAGCTTCTATTAAAATATGTAATAAAAAGTAGAATATACAAGCTACCGTCACTTGAAAAGGGAACAGAAACGGCTCTACCTATTGTTTACGTTTGAAAAGTAACATACAAATTCCATGTATTCCCGACCATCACGACCATCTGTAACTTTGGGAGTTTGTGGATAGACTTGTAATGAAGACAAGATTGAACGAGAGTATAAAATGTCAAACTTCCTCGGAGTCTTTAAGTATATTAAAAAATTATCAATTTATCAATTTAAAAATTGATGACAAGATTTGTGGACAGACAGAACGAAAGCTATGAAAGCAAAAGTTAAATAAAACATTTATTTTCAATATTGCCGCTAATTCGTATTTACATATATCCTAAAAATAAATTATATTTCATTTAAATATTAGAGATAGTTGGAAATATACATTTTTTTATAAAAGTCGATTTTAACACACACAAATAAATATATTTAATAATAAACGCTTAAGAAATAAATATTGCAAAATATTTATATATTTCGTTTAGAGTATTTTAGAAATTTATATAGATTTTCGGGGTTTTCATAGAGTATATATGAAATCAGACGAAGAGAGTCAATAAAAATCTTTCAATCGGTAATGTTGTCCGATCCATTAGTGATTTAGAGAGAATTGTCGAGTATCCATTTACCGCTCTTTCATTTGTTTTTTTTTTTATGGTTCCGGTGTTGTCGAAATATAATTTTAAAACATAACACTTCTGATCCCCCACCTAGTATCGATTATTTTTATTTTCAAAAGCTCCTATTAATAAATATTTTTCTTTTTTGCCTAAAAAATCCCAAAATCATAAAGATACAGCCTGCACCACGCTAACGAGGGCCAACAGCCCGAAACGCGTACGCGGTTGGTCTTTCTTGATTTATCAAGAAAACAGGTTGGCCAAATATCACGGAACAATTTAAACTAACGTTTAGTTGATTTTTGTTCCACTAGATGGCGTTCTGCCCTTATGTTAGCGGTCAAAACATGCCTTTAAAAATTATATATATCTACTTATATAATTGCCTTATTCTGAAGCTCACGGATAGAATGCGCGCTCATTGGCTGCCGCCGGCGAACACGTGTCCTCCCTGCCCCCCTCTAGACAACCCTGTTATCAGCTGTGTGATACATATACCTGTCTATAGCGGCCATTCTAGACAATCCTGTTATCAGCAGTGTGTTACATCCACCTGTCTATACAGACCACCCTGTCTATAGCGGACACTTTAGGCAACCCTGTAATCAGCAGTGTGTTACATCCACCTGTCTATACAGACCACCCTGTATATAGCGGCCATTCTAGAAAACCCTGTTATCAGCTGTGTGATACATACACCTGTCTATAGCGGCCACTCTAGACAACCCTGTTATCAGCTGTGTGATACATCCACCTGTCTATACAGACCACCCTGTCTATAGCGGTCACCTTAGGCAACCCTGTTATCATTAGTGTGTTACATTCACCTGTCTATACAGACCACCCTGTCTATAGCGGTCACCTTAGGCAACCCTGTTATCATTAGTGTGTTACATTCACCTGTCTATACAGACCACCCTGTCTATAGCGGTCACCTTAGGCAACCCTGTTATCAGCAGTGTGATACATACACCTGTCTATAGCGGCCACTCTAGACAACCCTGTTATCGGCTGTGTGATACATACACCTGTCTATACATACACCTGTCTATAGCGACCACCCAAGACAACGTTTTTAAAATATATTCGCACTCGGGTAAAACCCGGGCGTTGCCCGGGCCATTCGTCTAGTAGTTAATAAAAGAGAGGCACCTCTCCCTTTAATTATGCATCAAAACGATGTATTAAGTTTACCACCCTATAAAAAAAAACCTTTACTAGTGGTGATAAAGAATGAGCCAAAACACACTAGTTTTGGAAATTTCAGATAAAAACCAGCTTTTATGTACATAAAGAGGTATCCTTTCCTTTTATTGTCTGGAAATTTTGTCTGAATTTTCCTAAACTGGTGTTGTGGTTGATTCTTTATCATGAAATTTTTTACTAAGGAAATAAACAATGCATTTTTCTAAATCATAATCAAAGGAAGGTGCTTCTCTTTAGGTACATAAATGGCATCCTCCTGCAACTTTATATATATATATATATATATATATATATATATATATATATATATATATATATATATATATATATATATATATAGTGATAGGATGCAAATATCTGTCATTGATTTCATATAATCCAAACTGTGAAAACTCTTGGAATTTTGTCATTCCGGAGACATGTTTACTGATATTTACAAATAGTAAGCAATGGAGAAAAAGATTAATTATTGATATATGTAAATATTTAAACCTTAATTCTATCTCCCACGTTAATTACATAGTGTGAATAATTAATATTACCTTGTGAGGATGTAATCAGGTAAATAAACATCGTAATATTTATTTACAAAGGAAAAGTCTGCATTAGAGGTTAAATGGAGTACCATTATGTAATTATGAAATGAGATAAATAACTTCAGAGATCTTTCTCATTGGCTATTTCTATATTATCTACATCTAGTGCAGGGGTTCGGCAAACTTTTGAGTCGGAAGAGTCAAAAATTGCAATTTACAAAATTTCAAAGTTTTTAAAGAGCCAGGATTATTTTTCTTGCCAACAATAAACAATACTCGCATAAATAATATTTACGTATGGAACTATATAAAGAGCCGCAGCTTCACATCCAACCGACCCCTGATCTAGTATCATTTGTCTGCTAAGGTGGTTAAAGAGGAGTTCACTGAAGTCAAAACTACGTTATCATTTTTTATATATTTTTAAGAAGGGGCACTGTAGGATTTTTTTAAATGAATAAAGTTATGCAAATATGTAAATAAAGTTAATCCCCACAATGATCTATCAGTGGTGTGTAAGTATTGATAAATTACAAGGTTTGGATATTTATGGCATACATATGTTATGTTGAGGATATGGAAACCGCATAATAGCTTCGAAAAAGCTTAATTCTACGTATATATTATGATAATATATCAAAAATACTGTGATTCTATTGGTTCTCGTTGTATATGTAATTATGTTAATGGGGTAAAGGCATATATTGACATATCTATGATGATACCGTCGATGTTATTTGATAGGAAGGAGATAAACACAAATATAGCTTTTTTAAATGTGAACTATCGACTTTAGATCATTGTATACCTCACATTTAAATATACAATAGAAACGATGGGAATAATCGGTAGAATTTTCTATGTCTTCTTCAGTTTCTCTGTTCTTGAGTAGGTCCAGGTCTCCAGTAACGCCATACATCCCTATCTTGACTTCTTTGTGTTTTTTCATAGCTCTTTCCACATCCAGTCCATCAGTCCTATTCATATTCTTTTATTGTCATTATTTCCCCCATTCATTTTGAACCTCCGGATCGTTTTTCACCAATCCATTTCTACATATATATACACTCATGGATAAAACTTAAGAAAGTGGGAAGTCTTTTATATCGCCGTCGTCAATTTTCTTTTTTGAAGAAGAAGAAGACAGAGTCAATTTTGTTTACACTTGGTTATCTCATGTGTCTTCAATAAAGGTCACTGTAATACCTTTCAGTCATTGTCTGAATACCGATATACATGCTAAAAGATACAACTTCCTTAAGTTTTGTCCATGAGTGTATCTCTTCCAATATCTTTTTTTTTTCCTCTTGACCTTCAAAACATGTTTCGACCCTCTCCCAATCTCAAGACTTCCTCATTCCCGATCCTGCTGTCAACTCCCAAACCCTTTCTTCAAAATTCTACAGAGATTGTATACTATGAATATATTAAAAAAAAACAACGGGTTGTTGGGAGGATAGCGTATTAAAAAAAACATTCCAAGAACAACGGGAAAATGCTTTAATATATCGACAGAACACGATCTTTCAAACCTCCGGTTCTTCTTCAGGCGAACCAAAGGTTGATCCTTTATCACATATACACTTATAATAATATGAACATAAACATAAATAATAAATTGAAACTATTTTAAACGCGTATGATTCTTTTTATAAAATTAAACAATTTATCTAACTGCCCTTACACTACAATAATAAATTAATGGGAGGGTCTGGCTCATCAGTGGTTAACCCTCCCAGCGGTTTCGCCAGTTTAATCTACCATTGCAGTAAGGGAAGTAGAAAATTGTTTAATTTTTTAAAAATCATACGCGTCTAAAATAGTTTCGTTTAAATATAACAGATGGCGTGATAATGAATCATATAATGCTCCAGCAGGAGTTTCACCTGTGGAAGAACCCTGCAGTTCGAAAGCTCGGGTTTTATCGCGATATAATAAAAGAAATATTTCTCCGTTGTTTTTTGGGATTTTTTTTATATTTTTCTAAGGGAAAATATTATTTAGAGAAAAAAAAGAGTATTTTATTATATAATTTTTGAGAATGTGATACAAGTTACATCTCGAGAGAGAAAGCATGTCTGTTCTTCAAAAGTCTATAAGACATAAAAAACACCAACCAGATTTTACAAGAACAGTAAGAGGAGACAGTCTATTTGCATATCTAGACACTTCTTAAGTATATACACTCATGGACAAAACTTAAGTAATTTGTACCTTTGTCTATCGGGATTCTGACAATAACTCTGAAATATATTATAGTTACCTTTATTGAATACATACAAGATAACCAAATGTGAACAAAATAGCCTCTGTCTCCTTCAAAAAAATAAATACCGACGACCGGCGACATCAAAGACTTTCCATTTCCTTATGTTTTAGTTCATTAGTGTAAAATATACCTTAATGATAATAAATGAATTATTGTAATAAAAATAAACATATAAAGCGCTTCGAAAAACATATATAAAGATCAATACTATCAATTATTTGCATACCTACATATATATATACTTCCTCTGTGATTGGAAACCTTGGGGCCAAATGATTTCTAGAAATAATTATATTCGGAGAGAGGGAAAACAGCGTTGTCAAACCAAAAAATCACCAAACCAGAAATAAATTTAATCTGTGCGACCTGTTTTTATTCTTTTTAAAAATCAATTAAGTTTTTGCTTACAAAAAAAAAAAAAAGACAAAATGTTCCCTTAACCATAAGAAAAAAATGTATTATTCCACTAGAGCTTTAAAAAAAATTATAAAAAAATATTTCTTATAGTTTGCATATTTTATATTTAACATTTTCTATGGAATCTTTCTTTAAAACATTAGACGAATATTTTGAAAACAAGTGTTAAATAGAAAATTATAAGAATCACAATTTTTTTTAAATATATGATAAAAACACCTATTTTTTTTTAATAAGTAATGCATTAAACAAGGTTTTTTCTGTTAGGGTGTATTTACGGATTTGAACCTTCGCTTTAGGCGCAACTACAAGTATATATATACTCATGGACAAAACTTAAGAAATTAGTACCTTTTAGCATATATATCGGGACAATAACTATGGAAGATATTTGATACACAGTAACCTTTATTGAAGACACACGAGAGATAACAAAGTGTGAACAAATTTGCCCCTGTCTCCTTAAAAAAAAAAAAAAAAAAAAAAAAACAGAGGACCGGCGAAATCAAAGACTTTCCACTTTCTTAGGTTTTGTTCATGAGTGTATATACAAGTTTAAACGTATATAAACAACAGCATTTTTTAAATGTATTTAAAAAAAATCTTTTTGTTTTACAAGCGAACATCATTTCATTGCAAATTGGATGTTTTCTCTATAAGTTATTTATTAGCTTTCTAACCTACGTATCATTAAATATTTCACTTATATGTAAGTGTATATATGTAAGCATTCCTACTGAACTGAAGACTTCGTTCAGAATATTTTAGATCATCCCAGACACAATCTCTCCCCCGCAGTATGTAAATAAGAGATTGTCATTCGAGTTACTATTCATATAAGAGAGGATTGTTATATTCGAAAAAGAAAAATAATTTTCTCCATCCGGAAAAAAAAACTTTTTGAAGAGTAACAATAACTTCGTGCTTCTGTTTATAGACATCTACATGTTAAATCTAGAAGGAGCATTGTTCACATTTTCTACTAAGAATAATTCAGTAAACTAATTTACTTTTTAGGTCAGAAAATGACGATGATATATAGCTGCATCATGATTGATGGTCAGAAACACTCGGCGAAGATTCACTCCAGCAGAACACGGGCGAAGCCAAGACGGTACAGAAAGGAAGGTTCAATATCACACAATTTCACTCTTCTCCATTAAAACTACTAATAAAACTTGGTAAATTTAACACAATTAGATATATAGATTAAAAGATGTAGTTTGAAATATAGACTATACAAAGCCTATTCAAATTAAACTGATAATTCCCATATTTTGCTATGAGAAATAATGAGGATATTATATTATTGAATGTTTTACTAATATCGTTATGATACCATTGTTAAAACAGTGGATGTTAGGTAAATATTCACTCCGGTAATAACCGGGCGAAGCCGGGTACTTTCGCTATTGTTTGATAAACCAAAATTGTTTCAACCAATAATTATTATTATCGTTAATTTAAAATTTAGCAAAATCACCATTATATGATCTGCGTTGGGGGCTTACGTCTCACATAAAACAAATGAATTTAGTTTGAATTTGGTAATATTTTAGATAGGCGCTCTATATATACAAAACACAGAATATTGTTACATATATATAAATAGTAAATATACAATATGCAAATATATTCAAAATATTGACTCAAAATATTAACCCCCTTACCCGCATATACATTTATTTTAAATATATTTCCATCAAATATATAAGAAAAATTTATATATTCATAAAATTTACGATTCTATAACGCAAAGGCCATAAGTAGAAATATTTACAAAGATGCGACCTCCCTATTTTGTGAACAATCTCAAATATATTCCCGTTTTAACAATTTTAGTTAATTTTTAATTTATTACCACACTAAAGTCTCTCGATGACTAAACCCCCTCATGAAATTTAAATATTTCTCTCTCGGACTTTTAAATAATTCATAGAGTAAGCTAGATAACCATTTACAACCGGCAACACTTCTCTAAATAAATACCGCATATTCGTTTGCCCCCTTTAATTTAAAATGACTTCAGGAGAGAGAAAGTATTTATTATTAAATATTTGAAAAATCTCTTTCCCTATGTGTGTGTTTAAATACTAATATATATATTCAGATTTAATTAATTAAAATATATAATTATTCTCAATAATCAGCATAACAAATAAGAGGAATAATAAATCGCACAATATTTTAAAATATTTTTTACAATCGAGAGAGCAGTTTCTGATCAAACGATTGTTTACATCTAATTGTATATGAATTTTAAATATTTCTAATTTTGAAAACAGGTATGTAAATATTATATATGTATGTTTATAACCAGTTGATCCATCTAGATTCGTTTATTAGTTCTTATTCCTGTAGAAGGGTCGTTTATACCCGAAAGCTTGAAACGTAAACATTAAATATAAGATACTCATCCTTGGTGATTTTCTTTTTCTATTCCATTATGTATAATAATAATAATCATTAATACAACAAATTAAGATATTCAAATAAGTACAAAAATTTGTATGAATTACACATATATATTAATTATTACATTAAGAAGTATACATATTATATTTATTTATATTTTCAAATAGAAAAAAAAATTGGAGAGAATTCTCTGAACAAAAAAAAAATCAATAAAAATGTTTTCGAAAAGGTGGGTCACTGAACAATTCTATCGGGTTACAGTTAAACAGTTTACCCCACACCCTAATATAGATAGAAAATTCAATTCGAATAAAATTATCATAAAGATAGAGGCTGCCTGGCCGGCATTCATAGTTCTTTAAATTAAAGATACTTCGGCCAGTAAATATTTTGTCTCTCTTTTTTAAGATTTACTGGCCGAAGTATCTTTAATTTATAGAATAAAGCTGCCTATATATACAATATAGAAAGACACCGTATAGGTACTTGGAATAATTACACATCAACCTTTATAGATTTACATATCTGTGTGTGAACAAATAAATAATAAACCTTTTTTTTTACTTCAATGGCAACTTTGCTTCGGTGAAGTTCAGTGTTTGTCACATTAAAGCAAAAGTTGATTTTAAGCTTTTTCTAAGAATCTTTTAGAATCAATCTAGAGGCTCAGTGTGTTTATTTAGGTAGAGCTCATCAATGGATGAGAAGATATTGATGTGGTTTGGGGTTGTTGCAGGTTGATAACTGCATTTAGAAAACCTTTCAACCATTCTGGAAAGTCATTGTCCGTAGATGCCCAGACTTAAGTCTAGAAATCAAGGACTGCTGTTCTCTTGGGAGGACAGAATTGGTGCTTGACCCTCCTGCTCTGTACCGGTCATGTGCAGCAGCAGTAGATTTCCATTCTTGATAGGTAGAAGTAAATTTTAACTCTGAACTTCACAAGGCGCAAAAATTTAGTTTGATTACTTGCTCTAATTTGGTAAAGTTGGGCTTGTACAAGAAACCAGGCGCGCCATTATAAAGTGATTTTCTTTCTTTCGGAAAAAAATAAACATATTGTTCAATATGTCATTCGATTTATACCGTTGAAAAATCAATGGTATTATATATACCACTACGCCCACCAACATATAATAGATCAAATATGCATTTAAGATTCGAGTGTCCTCTATGCAAATTTAATAGACTAGAAGTTGTTGACACACACCTCTTTCTTCATTTATTATTCAATCTTTCTATTTGCCTTCTTGTGCGGAATATATCAAGTTATTTACGCGGTGGTTCATAACGCGAAGTGCATCAGCCAACACATTTGCATATGCGTGACTCCGGGTTCGAATCCCCCAATCAAATAAAAATATTAATAAGGGGGCGACAGATGTCACATGATTCATAGGTGACATGCGTCATAGTGTCGTGTCGCCTTAGTATCCTATGTCACCTGCGCCAGTGGAAAATCCCTCCAGACATACTGGGAACCAATTAAATAAAAACCTTTTCGTTACTACCTCGTTAATGACACCTTTCACCATCTCTTTCTCTCCATCCTTGACGATCTTGGACAACCTCCCTTGTTTTTCTATCTGTCCTTTTATGCAAATAAAATGCGACGCGATGATGATATACAATCATTGAGGACTATGGTTTGTTTTAATCTGAGACACACACATATATATATATGATAATTTAAACCAATAACCCTATATTATGTAATACGTATAACAAAATTGTCATGTTGTATATAGAACTAATTATAAACTACAACTAATTATACGCATAATTGACGTGTGTCCTTGTATCTCCAGATGTAATGTACTGAGGATGAATAAATAAAATATAATAGATTAAAAGCTAAGTTAAGAGCCAAAGAGAGAATCACAAGTGACTTCTAAAGATAGATTGGACCCCGACAGTCTGTCGCCAGTGTCCGGTGTCCATCGACACGTGCATGACCCAATTCTCTTAGTCAGAGCGGTCGTATAAAAAGGCCGCGTAGCAACAACCAGTTCAGTTCAGTCCAGGAGTCTTCCGGTCAGCGTCATCCCTTATTGTCTCCAGAGACCAACTCATCGACGATGTAAAACAGTAAGAAAACTTCTCGATCTCCATCTTTGCTCTTGGCTCGCTTTTTATCTATTCAAGGAACTTTCTTTCAACTGTGTCTCTTCGTTTTTTGTGTGTGGACATCCCCAGTTTTCCACTCTGCCTCGACCACGACTGCCTGTACTTTGGGAGAACTGTTAAAGGTCCTACAAGGTGCAGAGAGGCACTGGAAAACTCTCCACCCCTGACTGTCCCTCGCGGTTACTACAGGTTTGACCCTCGGTTGCCACAACTTATAGCGAGAGTCGACGAGGTTCTACAACAGGCTTACCAAACCTCAACACAATATTACAGCTAGTCCACCAAACCCCAACCTTATTACAGAGAGTCGACAGGATCCCTAATCACAGATAAGTCGACTCAACACAATATTACAGATAGTCGACAGGATCCCTAATCACAGATAAGTCGACTCAACACAATATTACAGATAGTAGACAGGATCCCTAATCACAGATAAGGATCCCAACCTATTATCTCAGAGAGTCGACAGGATTACCACAACGAAGGAGACCACAACGAAGAAGGTTAAAAGACTGTCCAGATAGATAGAAGAGCCAAGAAGCAAGATGGAGGAACAAGCACGCCATTCCAACAAAACGACCAAGCAATCTTCCCCCCAACGACACAGCCGAACATCCCGCAAAATAAGCCGGTGAGAAGTTACCCACCTTCGACCTTACGACGCAACCATCCAGACGACATGCCACCATCGCCAAACAGAAGTCACAAGCTTCTACAAGCTCTACAAGACGCCTTCCACGTCATCAGGACAACAACCAAAGACCAAGTCTCCTGACTGAACAATCATAAAAACTGTGAGTTTTTAAAAAATCTACTTAACTCTCTCTTCATGCTAACAACGTGATTTTCCATAAATATAATGTTTATTTTTACTGTAATTATTTTAAAATCAAATTTTATCATTTTTATAGCATTTCAATCCAAATTTTAAATATTGTACACCCTCATTTATCAATTTTTACTTATAAATTTTAATTCATTACTTGCAATCTTACAGTTTTAAAAAAATCATATTATATTTAAATTACTCGAATCATAATTCTAAACTTATTTGTGTGTTTCTCTTAATACCTTATTTTTATACCAAAAAACACCAATGTCTTAATTAAATACACAAAACTTTGCAAAAAATCATTATTATGTTCACTATTTTATGTACACGCCCCATTCAAATTATAAGTTACTATCATGCCAGTGCCCTTTTACAAGTATAATTTTCGCACTAACATAAGCAACGATTTAAAAAATATATTCAAATTTTAATAAACATAGGTGAAACGCATTTTTAAAAAAAATACAAAAATCGAACGATACAATATCTTCAAAAGCACAACTAGAAATGTAACTGTCCTTCCCCAAAACAAGTTAAAAATTCCAACATAGCTACACTCCCTCGTCCTTTTCTTTTTACACGCATAATTATTAATATAATTCACACATCCCTCGGAACGAACTTCAACACATTCCCACCTTACTTTCTCCAATTGGCCACATCTATTAACGCACGATTTAACAACATCCAATTTCGAGCCACACGAGCTCCATTTTGGCGCGAACAAAAGATTTCGCAATAAACATGCCACCTCTATAACAATCTGAAAATTCTCGATGTGTTTTGTACAACCACCACCCATGACTAATAAATTTGTTATTTTTCGGAAACAAGTTAGATGCTGTACCAAGAACAGACTTCACGTGACACCTTTCTATTCAATCCACTTACTAAGTGTCACACAGCGCACCACAACAATTTTCTCACTTAACAGGCCCAAGACGCCTTCATGCCTGTGACACCTCACCAAAACGTGTCCACGTCGGAAAGTCGCACTTTTACGCACATCTAACCTGACATCATTGAATAACATTTTTTAATAAGTCCGCAACATCGTCGAGACACAACGCTTGCGAACACCGAGAAAACTATATTTTCAAATAGACAAGTACCACTGTGCTGAGAGATTTTTTTCCAGCCAGCAGGGTGATTCACAACGTCCGCCTACATAAATAAACAACCCAGCTATGCCGGTCGGCATCAAAGGGCAACCGCCATGTTAAAATGACACCTCCAGTTGCAGTTCGCCTGTACCTGACACGTGATCCAACTCGCAGGACGGATAGATTGCAGCACCTAAAACTAATTGACTTACCAATAATTACCCAATTCACTTATTAATTTGAACTTTAATATTGAAATATTATAACACTTTATATCTTTAATTATCATTATGTGTTTTACAACTTTTACATTATTTTCACGCCCAGTATGGAATATTTTGTCTAAACTAGAACGCCAGCTTTTATAATGTTAACCCTTTATTGTTATATATTACAATCATCTTCGTCAATACCATCCAATTTTAAGAATCAAGATCGCTCCCCGTCTGGTCTCACATAATATAATCGGGAAGATCTGGCAAAGACCAACTTCTCAGACCGGACCAAAGCGACATAGGGCCACATTGCCTCCCCATAGGTCAAACTAAAGACACCAATAATCTTGGACCTACACCTAGACATTGTGTGAATATGTTCCTTTCTTTTTTTTTTCAGGAACGAATATTTTTTATTTTCTTTTAACTTTTCTTCAAAAGAGACATTTTTTGCTCCATTTGTTACTACTTAACATTTATCTAATTATTATATCTTTTATATTTTGCTAATTCATTATTATATCTTTTATATATTACTAATTCTAATTATTATATCTTTTATATTGTGCTAATTCATTATTATGTCTTTTGTATATTACATGTTTGATTTTATCCCCTTATACTGTTGTTATCCGCAATCATATTTCTATCTTTTTATTCACTATATTTTTGTTTAAATAACTTTATTATATGACAATGTTTATCATCAACTATCGGGCATCTACAACAATCGTTTTCAACAATCATATTCTTTAACTAATTCCCTATACTTTCTCACTACCTATTTCAGCCATTGCTAGAAACGACAGTACTGCTTGACAATTTTTCTTTTGATTTCGTAAATCAACAAACTCTTTGAAAACACCGTTCCCCAGAAGTACAAGTCTCAACTTTTTGGTCTGAACACGTTTCAAAAGTTTATTTCAATCATCCGCAGAGCACATCACCAACGCATGCACAAAGCGTTCACATTTTTCAATTTTCAATTTTTTTCAGCTCTAGCGGACCACAATCAACCTTTGATTTCAAGTCAAGTCAGACAACTTACTGTCGCTACAACAATTCTACTTATCGCATGGCTCTACCACCCCTTTCAATCATATTAATTCTTTTCTTCAACATCTTTTCAACCAATAACCTTACAATTGTGACAAAGCACTGTAACCTTATACAGGATCACAGGTGAAACATTGCCAAGGAAGACGCACAAGTCTATATCCTCGCTTTGCACCTGGATCTCAGTATTTGATTGTCTGTGCAACACTTACAATTGCATATTCTTCAACCCCTAACCCTTTCCAACGCCCGCCAACAATCTTTTAGAACATCATTTTTTATCATCATTATTTTTAGCAAACAAAGGTTTTATCTACAGTTCTCTTTTATAATGAATATCATAACTTTTTAATTAAACATAAGTTTTATTTTTATAATTTTCAGATATAGCCAAATAAACATCTTGTTATAGCCCTTTCCCCTCACAGTTTTAATTAATTAAAATAAATTCCAATTACTTACCTGTGTTAGAGAGGCTTTACCCGCTTAAACCCGGATAAACCCTTTCACTCACGGGGCCCATCTATGATAATTTAAACCAATAACCCTATATTATGTAATACGTATAACAAAATTGTCATGTTGTATATAGAACTAATTATAAACTACAACTAATTATACGCATAATTGACGTGTGTCCTTGTATCTCCAGATGTAATGTACTGAGGATGAATAAATAAAATATAATAGATTAAAAGCTAAGTTAAGAGCCAAAGAGAGAATCACAAGTGACTTCTAAAGATAGATTGGACCCCGACAGTCTGTCGCCAGTGTCCGGTGTCCATCGACACGTGCATGACCCAATTCTCTTAGTCAGAGCGGTCGTATAAAAAGGCCGCGTAGCAACAACCAGTTCAGTTCAGTCCAGGAGTCTTCCGGTCAGCGTCATCCCTTATTGTCTCCAGAGACCAACTCATCGACGATGTAAAACAGTAAGAAAACTTCTCGATCTCCATCTTTGCTCTTGGCTCGCTTTTTATCTATTCAAGGAACTTTCTTTCAACTGTGTCTCTTCGTTTTTTGTGTGTGGACATCCCCAGTTTTCCACTCTGCCTCGACCACGACTGCCTGTACTTTGGGAGAACTGTTAAAGGTCCTACAAGGTGCAGAGAGGCACTGGAAAACTCTCCACCCCTGACTGTCCCTCGCGGTTACTACAGGTTTGACCCTCGGTTGCCACAACTTATAGCGAGAGTCGACGAGGTTCTACAACAGGCTTACCAAACCTCAACACAATATTACAGCTAGTCCACCAAACCCCAACCTTATTACATATATATATAAGAACCATGTTTTTTTAATTACTGTAAAGCAAAACGCTTTATAAAAATATAGAAATATAATTTTAAAATATTTTTTGTTTGCGAAATTTAAATCCAGAATTTCAATTTCAGCTCTATTTTCAAAAAGGAATTCGACAATGCAATCGTGATCATTCTTTGACATGTCGTATCACCGGTTGACTACTGTGTGTTATTTATAACACAACTGCACATTTATCAACTTATTGAAGACCGTTCCTAAATAAATACCAGTCACTTTTATCAAATAGCACCGCCTTTAAAGAGAGTCGTTGTGTATATTATAATGAAAGATAACTATGTAAGTAAGGCAACTATGTAGAAAGGAATCTCGATATAAAAGTATCAATGTACAAAGAAAGGTAGCGGTGTTATCAAGGAAATAACCAGGTAAAAAAGAAAGGTAACTATGTAAAAGTAAACATCCAAACTCTAGGCACAACTATGTAATATTAAACAGATAAGTATTGTTTGTGGCGAAGCACGTCCTTCCATAGCTAGATTACAAAATGAGAAAAATTCAAGAACTACGAATCAACTGGGTGTCTAGAAACTTATAAAATCTCTGTATAATGTTTTTATATTTTACATACATATTTGCATATAATAAAATAATGATCTTTGAAAATATATCTTATTAAATCGGAATTTTCAAATGCTATTTCAAAAATGGCAACCCAATAAAAACGGAAGAAAAAGATGAAGGTTAATGACATCCACCGACATTTTAATTTAATTTTTATTGCTTTTTTCTATTTAATGCATTTATGCAACGAGATATAGAGAAAACGGTGTAAAATACGACAGTGAGAGAATTAGTTGATAGCTAAAGTTGCTAGAAATGGCATAAATTATAGGCGATTTGAAATTATTTTTTTCCCAATCTCTCCATAATTTTTTTTTCTCTCTCTCTCATTTCAACACGGCGTGTCTTCACGCAAAATTAGAATATGATTATTTCCCCTTCTGTACAATCCAATATAACTTTAGATTGATACAGTTGAGAATACCAAATTTAATATCTGAATGTGCGTGAAACTGGATGAATTAAACAGTGGTCGTTACCTCGATCATAAAATATGGGGCAAGACCTCTTTATAACTCTGTAGTTTGTTTTTCACTTTAACCATATTCTAAAATTTCACACTATACAGGTTGTTGAAATATATACAATTTTATAAGGAGAAACATATAAATATATATACCAATACCTCGCTTTGCGTCGTTTCGTTTTGCATTTTTTTCGAAGTTGCGTCGCTGCTTAATTTTTTACTGATTTTCACTGTGCGTCGTTAGATTTTCGAAGTTACGTTGTTTTGGATTCGAGTCTATAATTTTTTTTTCCTAAAATATGGCAACACCTTTGTGTTTGATTGCACCTTCACATATTTTCACTTTGCGTCGTTTCAATTTGCGTCATGTTTATTTGGAACGTTACCCCGACGCAAAGCGAGGTATGGATGTATACAGGTCCTTTCTTTCTCGGCATTATGTGCCGGCCCATCTTCTGCTTAGATTTATCATGCCAAGTTTAAATCGTTTTTATTGATTTTTTCCCCTCTTTCCCCCTCATTGATGGGCGTTCACAAATTTGTAAAGTTTATTTGTAAAAACTAGAGATTATAGGTTGGCATAATAAAATAATCAAGTGAAACTATTTTTTTTTTTAATTTTGGAATTTTTTGATTTTTTTAACGCGTATACTCTTTTAATACGATTTCTATTTATAAAATGTATTTAAAATTAATATAGAACCTATAATATAGGTGTGTATATATATTTATTAAAAATAAAAATTAGCCTTTCCTGACCACTCACATGGTCTTTTTAGCAGGCAGAGCCCGCCATCTAGTAGAATAAGATTTATAAGCCGAAAAACGATGCAATAGTTTAGCTGCCGAGATAAGGAAACACGCGAAACCGCTGCAAGAGTTTCCTACTGGGTTTCAATCGTGAAATATGTCTTTAATAAATTATAGAACCATTTAAAATAATTTCATAGTGAAAAATGTTTTTTTTCATTTTAGACACACCTATATTTTGAGTTATATATTAATTTTAAATTCATTTTAGAAATATAAATCTTATTTTTTAAAAATATACGCGTTAGAAAATTTCGAAAAAAAAAAAAAAAAGCTTCACTTGATCATTTTATTATGCCAACTTAATCTCTAGTTTTTACAAATTAACTTTACAAATTTGTGAACGCCCATCAATGAGGGGGAAAGAGAAAAAAAAATCAATAAAAACGATTTAAACTTGGCATGATAAATCTAAGCAGAAGATGGGCATAATGCCGAGAAAGAAGGGACCTGTAATGAGTAAGAAATTCTACATTACCATACACATTATGACATAGCCCAGATGGCGCATATTTTAGGTACCAAACCACTTTAGCATCACTAAAATTAGCCCTTGCACTGCCATTAAAACTGAATTTTGAATATTCTTCTCTTTTTTTTTTCTAACCCCATGTTCTAATCTTTATACATACATGTATATGTACTTAGCGAAGTGTTATGGGTTAAACATTTTTTAAGGTCTAAAGAGCAAACTATAACGAGATAAATTTATATTTAAAAAAAAAAAAGATTTTCTACAAATATATATTATAAAAACCTATTCCTTAATATATAAGTATATAGTTTATAAATTCTATTCCCATTATTATATAAGGATTATATAATTTTATTATAAAAACATTATACAGTCGAACTTGGATAATTCGAACCCCAAGGGACCATAAAAAAATTCGAATTATCCAAAAATTCGAATTAAAGATGTTAAATTATTTATATAGGAAATTCTAGGGACCAAGATAAATATTCGAATTAAAGAGGTTTTCGAATTAAAGAAGTTCGAATTATCCAAGTTCTACTGTATTATAGATTCTTTTGTTTTATGAAGAGAGAGGGGGAACAAAATATATAGATACAAGGTTATAGAAAATACAATATATGAATAAAAAAGTTAAATTTAAGATAATATAAAATAAAAAGAAAGTTTTAATATAGTTATTCTAAAATAATTTTAAAAAGCATATTGAAGTGAGGATTAATAAATTAGAAATTAATATAATGTATTAGCACGCCATTTTTTATAAGAAATTTAAACTCATTTTTGACGCGTATGATTTATTTTTAAAAAAATCATACGATACAAAATAGGTTAAATCAGAAATTATTAATAGTATATATATATATATATATACTTTTTTGTTGTTTTCTCTATTCATAATTTCATTCTATATTTAAGAAACAAATAATTTTTAAAAATAACTAGTTGATAAAGCGTCTTAAAAATATTACCCCTCCTTTTTGGTAAAACGCCATTTTAAAAATACGTCTTAAACGTTTTCCATTTTGAAGTAGTTCATTTTTAAATATATAATTTGAAAACGCAACTGCGTAAAAAAAATATAGAAAGATAATATAAAAAGGTCGACTTCTTTAACTTTTCTGATTAACTTAGACAAGGAGAAATGAAGGTTTTTTTATATTACATTAAAATGATTAGCATTTAATTTTAGCATAAAATTAAATTTTATAATTTTCTTCTATATGAAAAAAATAGAAATGATTGATTTGTGATGACGTCAGAATTTAATCAACCAATTAATGACCATCTATTTTAATATTTTTAAAATAGATTTCTTTTCTTAATATATATTGAAATTGTATTTTAATAAGCGTTCTTGTAAAATCAAAAAATCACCATTTATAGAATTCATTGATTATACCTGGCTATTATTAAAATATTACAAAGAAATATTTTTAATTAGGTTTCTATAAGGTATATTTTGTGGCAAATATATATTGAAATAATAAATATATAATTGGGTATTTTTAGGCGTCAACATAGTTATATCAAAGAAAATATATTGATAAAATATTTTAAAAATGTATTTCAAGCTATGGCAGTTTTTTTAAAGCTATTATACAATTGTTTAAATATATTTAGCAACCAAACGATCATAATATTAAATTAAAGCAATAAATACCTGTGTGTATATATTTATGTAAAGGATTAGTTTTATGAAAAATATATTAAGGATCTAGATTTAGTATTTAAAAAAAATAATATTAGTTTTATTATTTTTTAAAAAGTGGCAAAGTAAATTAAGAATAACAAACGAACATTTTTCGACAACAACACAAAATTAACGTGGTCAAAAGTTAACAAGAATAATGTGGGAAAAATATTTTTTTAAATTATGGAACAAAAAAAAAGAAAGAAAATTAACAATTATAATATTATAAAAATATTTCGTGGGATTATTATTTTATATTACACAATAAATATTAGATAAAAAGGATTTTAATTTAGCATATATTAAAAAAGATGTATTTTACAAATATATCTTTGTAATATTATTATATCGATATATAATATAAATTATATAATAATTAAAAATCTATGTTTATAACATTTAAGATTTATAAAATTATATATATTTATAACATATATATTTATAACATTTTTTGTGGATCTATATTTATATAATAATACGATTATTGTCGATTACAAATTGATCATAATGCAGCGCAGTGGATTATGAAGGAAGCTTCAGATTATCTGACAATTCTTTTGGCTATAAATAGAAATCGTCTTGTGTCGTAGATCAAAACTTTTCGTCTGCGTTTGGATCAAACGATGTTTTCCTATTTATTTTTATTGGTTTACATATTAGCTCTCTCATTTATTTTGGCAAGTTTTCTTTGATATTTTATTTCCAAGTAAATATATATATAAACAGCTTATAATTAGAGACTCTTGATGACGTGATTACATATAGAACAGAATTCTGCGAAAGGCAAACGTTTTTTCTCTAATTTCTTATATTATATATACTATCTCTCAAAATAAAATGTATAAAACATATTATTATTGATAAAAAAGGGCATTTCGAAACGCGTCCGTGGTTAGCTTTTGTTGATTAATCAAGAATGGGTATTTGGCCAATTCTGGAATAATTAAAAATCAACAAGAATAGTTGATATTTATTCCGATAGAAAGCGCAAGCCATCAGCAACTTTCAGTTGCACGATAAAGAGATGCCTTTTTATAATTTATGCACCTTATCCCAGTACAATATCACATTTGTACTATTTTTTTCATATTATTATTTGTTTTATTTTTAGATACATATATTTTAAAAGTTAATTTGAAATATTCGTTTTGATTTCATTAGAAAAAATGCAGGGCCTATTCTAAAAAATACTAATATTTTTAAATGATTAAGTGAGAGAAAGTAATATATATTTTTTATCCTAGATCCAAATTTGGTCCTAGTTCAAGTTGGGAACAATAGGAATGATGACCAACTTTCCGTTAAGTTCATCAGAGTCCTTTCAAATGAAATGGCATTGAAATTGTTCCTGCAACCCCTTTCTTCCCACGCAGGGGACTCTACGTCTCCTCAACCCTTTGTCCACCTCTCCCATGCCCTAATATTTTAGCGTCGCTAGATTTAATACTGAAGTCCACTAGTCTCTCTTTTACCAAGATAGTGAAGTGCCAAGGGGGAGCAAGAACTGCCAGTACATGCAAGATATCGTATCAATTCCCGACCAGATTATTGTAGCCATGACTGAAATAATTTTATAATACTCCGATGCGAGAATTTTTATTTACATATTTCCTAATATATCAAAATTATTACGAGATTAATATAATTTTATAGATTCCATAAGTACTTGCGTTGTATTGAAGATTTTTTTCAATTGACGACTTATTAAAAGGGAGACATTCATTTTGCAAATATTGAAAAAAATAATTTCAACATAAGTAAGCAGTTAGGAAGGAAACTTCAGTTACACCAATATCGTAATCTATTCCTTATCATCAGTATATATGAGTATAGATTTTGAAGGGTTACACACAACCTTAGATATCATACTCAGGAAAATTATTATGCATCTTAATTTTCAACAGAGAATAAATTTTAAAGCACAAATTTGTTATTTCGGCATATTAATATTGAATGGGGAAATATTTGCTGTTAAAAGTCTTTGCTGATTGAAAGAATATACCCCCATTTACATATTCATTATATATTTTTTATATTTGAACACGTAATGTTAAGGGTAAACAAGTATAAAATGTATGGATTTTGTTAACTTTAGCGATAGAGGGGGAGATTCTCTAAAAGTGATTGTCCCTATTAGTATTAAATTTTATATTCTTTAATATTTTTGACATTTTCATCATTTTTAAATCTGAAGATTGTTTGCAAACAACAATTTGCTTTGTTTGTTTTGAGAATATGATAGGTGATATGGAAATATACAATCAAACCAAATCGTGTTTTGCTTTTTTTTTTGTTAATCAATAACTTCTATGATTTCTTTACAAATACTTTACAAATATTATTTCTCTCAACTAAATATCAAAATATTCATATAAAAAAATCAAAATTTCTCGAATGGAATTCTATGTGACGTGAGAAATTATTTTTAATCTAAATTCCTTTTTAGTCTACGATTAAAATGGAGTAGTTCTTACTTTAGACACTAGGGGGAGTCGTGGAGAGAAAGCTTCATTAATTCAGATTATGTCCACCAGCTGGAGCTACGATCACAAGAGGGAGGAGGGGAGGGCTCACTTGGCATTGTCATTTGTCGAGACATATGAAAGTACATTTGTCTTATGCAAATTAGCCGTTCACCCTCTCTCTCTTTTCGACAGTGAAGTGTAGCCAAAAGAAAGAGTTGAGAAAAATATATTTTGCTTTTTTAAAAATATATATCTTCCTTGAGGGGGTACCTTTTCTGTAACAACTTCTTGTTTCATAAAAGGGAAAAAAGATTAATTGTAAAGTGCTTATTTTATTGTCAAAAATTCGGCTAGCTTTCAAACGATTACCTTTTCATCGAGTCTAACTTATTTCGTAAATCATGTAAACGCCATCTTGCCAATTGGAGAGATTTACGGAAAAGGATTTTTTCTTTTTTTAAGTCGTAGATGCTCTGGCAATATACATAATAAAAGGAGAAAGACGAATTACAAGGAGCATTTTTTCATTGTAAAAAAAAAGTTAGCTTTCATGCGATTGTCTCTTTATCATCATTAAGAATGTTATCTATATCTTTTATCATTTATATCCCAACTACAAATTGGTATAGACTACGACAATACGAATAGGTAGGGATTTGTAAATGCTTATACTGTAAGTGTACCATATGCCTAAACATGTATAATAACAGTTATGCTTTACATTTAATGGGTTAAAATAGCTCCGTTTGATTACTTAAACGCATTGGTTGGGTTAGATTAATATAGAAATTGAGAGGCATATGTTGTTGGTATGCAAATGATTATTATCATTTGTGAAAATAGCGTCAATTTGGGTTCCAAAACCAGGTTTTTCCGGAGGCACTTGATCATCTCGTGTGTCTTCAATAAAAATATTTGTATATTTAATATCTTTAAGAGTTATTGTCTGAATCCCGATATACAGGCTAAAAGTTACAACTTCCTTAAGTCCGTGAGTGTATTTGGAGTGTAATAAAATTGAATTTGAATATGAAACACAGAATCAGGATGATAATTACAATTGGCAATTCATTGGAATATTCATGGCTACTAATTAGAGTGATAATGATGTAATTATAATAAATAACATTTTATAAAATTATAATTCCTTGAATCATATCAATTAAGATAAATATTCCTTCAGGGAAAAGTTTCTTTAACCTTAAATTGACTAAAGTTTTCAGGCCCCTGTAGATGGGCTCTAAGGCCCGAAAGCTTGAATCAATTTGATAAAATTTTAATGAAAATTTTATCTGAAGGAATATTTCTCTTAAAATAATAAATATCATTTATTAAAGCAAAATTCACCTGGAAAACATACCGGGCGAAGCCAAGTCATTCAGAGTCAATATATAATTTTTATTATAATTTTATAACTCCAAAATATGCAAAATAGTTCTTTATTTATCTAAATATTTTATCTTTGAATATAGCTTATATGTTAATTTATATATTCAGATACCTATATGCAAATATTTTCAGTGGTTTATTCATTAGTTTAACAGCACATCAATATATATATTGCCAGGAATAGATATAGTAGTGAGTGAATATTTGCCCCAAATATATTGTTTCATCAAAAATATTTTGGATAACCCTCACTCGGATATATATACATATGTAAAACTAAATAGGCATATCCTGACCGCTCACATAATCTTTTTAGATGGCAGAGCGCCATTTTGTTGTCTATTTTGTTTTTGATATCAACATCTGACCATTTTTCTATTATATATATATATATGGAAAATTTGCCGGGAGGAAATTGATCCATAGAAGCATAGGGCGCCTATATATATATAAACCGGGCAAAACCGGGTACATTCGCTAGTTTTACATATTTTACATATCAGCCCTTCCTATTTACATATTAGAACAAAAACGACTCCATGTGAAATATTTCCAAGCCGCCAGTACCAAACAGCGGGTGTATCATCATCACCCAATGTTGCCGAGCGCTAGATTCCCACAAACTGTTTCTATGAAAGAGCGGGGGAGAATAGAGCGAAGGGTTTTGTTCGAAATTTTTTTCCCTCCAAAAAGCGAGGCATAACGTGGGTGGTGTTCTCCAAAATTAATTATAGAGTGGGGCGCAGACGAGTTCCAGCGTGGAGGGTGACTCACGCGTTTCCATGGCAACAGCCATACTCTGTAGAAGAGCGTCGAGCACCACTGTCTTAATGGGTTTCTATTCTGCTTAGCTGCGTGCCTTTCTTTCCATTTATTTCTTCAGAATTTCATATTTTTGTTGCTTTGATGGTTTCTGCATATATTCTCAACTCATAATGGTAAGAGAACAAAATAGAAATTACTGATATAATTTACCTGCTGTTAGAACAACACCCAAAAAAAAAGAAAGAAGAAAAATGGAGGAACTACTGTCGACAATGGACCTGATGTTAGCAGAACACCAAAGAAGAGAAGAACCGAGGAACTACTGTCTACAATGGACCTGGTGTTAGCAGAACACCAAAGAAGAGAAGAATGGAGAAACTACTGTCGACAATGGACCTGATGTTAGCAGAACACCAAAGAAGAGAAGAATGGAGAAACTACTGTCGACAATGGACCTGATGTTAGCAGAACACCAAAGAAGAGAAGAATGGAGGAACTACTGTCTACAATGGACCTGGTGTTAGCAGAACACCAAAGAAGAGAAGAATGGAGAAAATACTGTCGACAATGGACCTGATGTTAGCAGAACACCAAAGAAGAGAAGAATGGAGAAACTACTGTCGACAATGGACCTGATGTTAGCAGAACACCAAAGAATGGAAGAATGGAGGAACTACTGTCTACAATGGACCTGGTGTTAGCAGAACACCAAAGAAGAGAAGAATGGAGGAACTACTGTCGACAATGGACCTGATGTTAGAGGAATACCAAAGAAGAGAAGAATGGAGGAACTACTGTCTACAATGGACCTGATGTTAGAGGAATACCAAAGAAGAGAAGAATGGAGGAACTACTGTCGACAATAGACCTGATGTTAGCAGAACACCAAAGAAGAGAAGAATGGAGGAACTACTGTCTACAATGGACCTGGTGTTAGCAGAACACCAAAGAAGAGAAGAATGGAGGAACTACTGTCGACAATGGACCTGATGTTAGCAGAACACCAAAGAAGAGAAGAACCGAGGAACTACTGTCTACAATGGACCTGGTGTTAGCAGAACACCAAAGAATGGAAGAATGGAGGAACTACTGTCGACAATAGACCTGATGTTAGCAGAACACCAAAGAAGAGAAGAATAGAGGAACTACTGTCTACAATGGACCTGGTGTTAGCAGAACACCAAAGAAGAGAAGAATGGAGGAACTACTGTCGACAATGGACCTGGTGTTAGCAGAACACCAAAGAAGAGAAGAATGGAGGAACTACTGTCGACAATAGACCTGATGTTAGCAGAACACCAAAGAAGAGAAGAATGGAGGAACTACTGTCTACAATGGACCTGGTGTTAGCAGAACACCAAAGAAGAGAAGAATGGAGGAACTACTGTCGACAATAGACCTGATGTTAGCAGAACACCAAAGAAGAGAAGAATGGAGGAACTACTGTCTACAATGGACCTGGTGTTAGCAGAACACCAAAGAAGAGAAGAATGGAGGAACTACTGTCTACAATGGACCTGATGTTAGAGGAATACCAAAGAATGGAAGAATGGAGGAACTACTGTCGACAATAGACCTGATGTTAACAGAACACCAAAGAAGAGAAGAATAGAGGAACTACTGTCGACAATAGACCTGATGTTAACAGAACACCAAAGAAGAGAAGAATAGAGGAACTACTGTCGACAAGAATTAAGCAACAAACCAAGACAGCTTAAAAGACATTTGATGTACTTGAGGTCAAAGAAATAGCATTTTCTCATTTTTATGACTTAGCACATCCTGTGAGAGCGTAACAAAGCCCACAGCTTTTTCCACCATCACAAAGTGGAACATACTGGTGTACATCGAGGAAATATTAAAGATGTTTAAAAAGATTAAATGACTTGGAAACAAGCCGCGTCTTTTGTCCGCTCCCAAGAAGTTATGCAAATTGTTTGGCATACGACAACGGTAGTCATTAAATTACAGTGTCACCGAATTGTTAAAATTATAATGTTTGTCTATATTTTTTCAATGAGAAATTAAAAAATAAGAACGCGTTTATAATCGCACTCACATTTCCTCCTATTTACATATTTAGAAAGTTACATAATTAAACTCACACGCCAATTATATCCCTAAAAACGAATTTTAAAATTGTTTTTTTTTATATATACAAGTAATTTAGTTGTAGTTTAGAAAATTCTGGCATATGTGTTTCACGTTAAATATATTTCCTTTATTTATCAAGAAACCTTCAGGACTATTTTAATTGGTCAATGAGGTACAGCCTGCACTACATTGAAAAGATCCATAAGCCTGAAACGCGTACGTGGTTGGAATTCTATAATTTATTAAGATCAGGTTTCTGGCCAATATTATGGAATAAGAATATGAATCAACGGTTAATAGATATTTATTCCGATAGATGGCGCGAACCATCAGCAACATTTAGTTGCAGGATCAGGAGATGCATTTTTCTGGTACTTTCTTTTCTTCTATTTTAAAAATTATTTTATTTACATATTGCAAAAGACATTTAGTAACTCTACGTGTAGTATATAGTTGACCATTTTTATCACCTATAGTGGGACAATAGGAAATTTAAAAATAAAAAAACTCCAAATGAGAGAGGAGAGGCACGGCGTTGTAAACAAAAAAATGCCTAAACCACGCTGACGAGGGCCAACAGCCCGAAACGCTTACGTGGTTAGCTTTACTAGATTAATGAGGAATGGTTATTTGACCATTCTTATATAATTGAAAATCAACGAATAGTTGATATTTATTCCGGAAGATGGCGCAAGCCATCAGTAACTTTTAGTTGTCCGTTCAGGAGATACTGTTCTCCTAAAGAATGCCTAGTTTGATATTTTGGTTCCTTTGTTGTCAACGTAGAGAAAGGCTACTTGAATCTTTAGGAGATATTCCTCATATAAAAAGTAAAAATTATGCTCTTTCTTTATATACACTCATGGACAAAACTTAAGGAAGTTGTACCTTTTACCATGTATATCAGGATTTAGACAATAACTCTGAAAGATATTACAGTGACCTTTATTGAAGACACACGAGATAACCAAGTGTGTATACACTCATGGACAAAACTTAAGGAAGTTGTATCTTTTAACACGTATATCAGGATTCAGACAATAACTCTAAAAGATATTACAGTGACCTCTATTGAAGACATACGAGATAACCAAGTGTGTATAAACTCATGGACAAAACTTAAGGAAGTTGTACCTTTTACCATGTATATCAGGATTTAGACAATAACTCTGAAAGATATTACAGTGACCTTTATTGAAGACACACGAGATAACCAAGTGTGAACAAAATTACCTCTGTTACCATCAAAAAATAAAAGGAAAAACAGACGACCGGTGACATCAAAAAAAGAAACTTTCTCAAGTTTTGTAAATGAGTGTTTACCTTAGTTATATCAGTAATTTGTAGGTAACCCAGGCTCTCCTGGAGCTTAGTTATTAAAAGAAAACTTAAACATATATGAATATAAAGATATATATTGTTTTGAAAATAGAGAAATCCATACTTAATTCATTAGATAATAAAAGGCATATATTGGATTTAATAAAATATTTATTTTGCCAATATTTCGGCTGGCTGAACACCAACCTTTATCGAGGCATTACATCTTTGTATACTTAAGTATACAAAAATATAATGCCTCGATAAATGTTGGGGTTCAGCCAGCCGAAATTTTGGCAAAATAAATATTTTATTAAATCCAATATATGCCTTTTATTATCTAAAGATATATATATATATATATATATATATATATATAAGTATATTTAAATAAAAAGGCATATATTGGATCAAAATATCATTTATTTTACCAATATTTCAGTTGGCTGAACGCCATTGGTAAAATAAATGATATTTTGATCCAATATATGCCTTTTTATTTAAATATTTATTTATGAATTGCTCTATTTTCAAAAAAAAATAAATATATGTGAAAAATTACTAAAAATAAATTAGTCATATCCTGACTACAAACATGAGCGTTTTTTTAGATGTCAGAATGCCAATATATCATCTTTACAGACCTTACTGCAATGAATAAAGGTTATTGAATGAGAGGGCTTGACTCATCAGTAGTAAACTCTCTCAGCCTTGTCGCCAAATTACTCTTGAGACCGCTCTACTATTGTATTGGATTGGTTTTCTTATATATCCTGTATTTAATATGGAAGTCGGCTTAGGGATGTTTAGGGAACCTATAGAGATAATATTTAATATTATCTTTGGAACAATCCTAAATGAACGTTTAGTTGATTTTTGCTCCACTAGATGGCGCTCTGCCATCTAAAATGTTCATGTGAGCTGTCAGGATATGCAAATTTTGTTTTTAATATTTAATATGTAAAAGGTAACACATTGACAAAAATATTTATTACAAATTCTAACGATAGATGACGATTGAATTTTAAATTGTAAAAAAGGAAGTGATTTAAATAATCTCAGCGTGCCATGAAGATGAAAATATTACTGGAATAAATTTTAAAAAAGATTGTCATCTAACTAGTAATTCGGTGTCTAATAGGAGAGATTGGAATTGCTTTATTACAATGCCCATATATAGGGTTTAATATAAAATAAATATATATATAAATATAAAATAGAAGGATTTAAAAGCGCGAATGTTTCTTTTATACATGAAACGAACTTCTACTGTCCTTACTGCGATGAAAAAATATATTGGGAGGGCTTGGCTCATCTGTGGTGAACCCTCCCAGCGGTTTCGCCAGTTTAATCCACCAGACCGCTTCTCAGAGCTCTAATACTGTATTGGATTATTCTGCTTTTATATGTTCGTTTCATGTATAAAAGAAACATTCGCGCTTTTAAATCCTTCTATTTTATATGTATAGATGGCGCGTTTTTGCTTTGTGTTAATATATATAAATAAATTGTTCTGAATATAGAGCAATCCATATTTAAGCCTTTAGATAATAAAAAAAAGGCATATATTGGATTGAATAAAAATGTATTCGCCAATATTTCTGTTGGTTGAACGCCAACCTTTATCAAATCATTATACTTTTGTATAAACAAACTCAGCGCCGTATCGTGTTATAATATCACAGTTGAAATAATTTTTAAAAAAATACAAAGTGAGTGAGGGAAGAGGTAAATTTGTGTATGTAAAAAAATTATAAAAATTACAAGCTGTAAATATGTAAGTATGTACAATCAGAATAAGTTAAATATCTTTATTTTTTTATGAATGAATATAAGAAAAATATAGATGAATGAGTTAATTAACTAAATTTTTCCAAAACTGTAAATGAGCCAATTAAGTTCACCATAAAATACCAAGGAAGAAAAAAAAAACACAAAACAAAAGCTGAGGAATTATTTAGAAAGAGGCAGCAACTTTTGAACGTTTTCCCAACAAACTTGAGCTTATATAGGAAATCGAAGAGGGTATTGGACATCATTAGGGGCATGGAAGCTAACGAGGTAGTCCTCACATTCTGAAGGGGCTATCCCACCCCCCTTCAACTTGTCATTAAGATAGGGGAACACCTCCCCACTTTTTACACGATGGAAACAAATGGACCATCTTCCTTTTTTTCCCCTCTCTCTTTAAATCTGTCAAACCCATCACCGTGTTAATACAAATTGCTAATAGAATATATCAAAATAGCTATCCGAGGTTATCATCATTGTTTTAAATTATTCTATATAGACTGTTTCTTCCTTCTTTAACAACATTTTTTTTTTAAAACAGACGTTAACAAGAGTTAACATTCAGAAAATGGCAAATTTTATTAATTGATTCTGAAGCAAGAAAAATGTGAGCTTTGAGTGTGAAAGCTTGTAAAAAAATAGGAACTTACCCTCTATAATTAATTTGTTTATTTTTTTCTTTGTCGTCTGTTTTGCACATGTTGAATCTGGTTAGAACAATGTATGTAAATTAGATGATTCTTTTGTTGCCTTAAATACGAGGTAAAATTAACTCTCTCTATATCTAAAAATGTTTAAAGTTTAATAAATTAATTTTATAAATCTGAGAGTTGTCTTCAAAAACGATCCAACAGATTCAAATCTCCTGAACATTAATTAAGCAATACCACAGATTTCTGGAGATGTGTTTATTTTAGGTTTTTTTAACGTAATCTCAAGTTTTCGGGTATTTCTGCCCTTCTACAGGAGAACATAAATAAACGAATAAAACGCCGTCTGATGTTAAACTATTACATTACTACAAAATATTACCTAAGACTACCTTAATAAAAAGAAACTCATTTCCATAAACCTGTGATATTGTTTAATTAAGGTAAATGTTATTGTTTATTATTCAACAATACCATTTCTGAGATTCCATCACGTCAGTGTAGCATATAAAACCAGAATCGTTTCCAATACAGTATTAGAGATCTTACAAAGCGGTCTGATAGATTAAATTGGCTAAACTGCTGGGAATGTTTACCACTGATGAGCCGAGCCCTCTCAATATTTTTTTAAATCGCAGTAAGGACAGTAGAAGTTTGTTTATGTGTAAAAGAAAATTTCGTGCTTAAATGTTTTCTTCTCTTAAATATATAATATATATATATATAGAGAGAGAGAAGCAATTCGTATCTTTCTTTTCTTTTTTTTTTAAATATATACACACATACAGCTTTATTAGGAGTACCGGTCTTATACAGATTCACCGCAGGAAGGAAGCATAGATGGAGCTGCTATAGAGAGCAAAAAATGTTTTACGAATTAATTTTTAACGATAAAAAGATAAATATAAAAATTTGTTAGTCCATACGATACTATATTTTCGAATGTTTTTATAGGAATTCTATTATTATTTTAAACCACAAATCAATATTATTATTAAAAACTCATAGACAAAATTTAAGGAAGTTGCATATTTCAAGCATAAACCACTCCTTATTTGCTTATATAACGGCGGATTTCCTATATATGTAAATTCTAACATTCTCCTTTAAATATATATATGATAAAATATAATCTATATATATATATAAATGAATGTCTGTCTGTGTGTGTGTGTGTCCTCTATGGATTCAAAAACCATACATCCAATCGCCGTGAAATTTTGGGATATTATTAGGTGTATCCCCGGAAAGGTTTACGAAAAATAATTTCTTGAATATCTTTAATATCCTTAGAGTTATTTGCAGATTTATAGCTTTAACTCGCAAGCAGCGCCACCTTGCGACGAGAATGGATTCATCCGGCCGGCGGCAGTCCAAGGACAAGTTCAAGGACAGTCCAAGTACCCACCGACCAATCAGGGCAGAGTTGTTGACACAGCTGTGACAGCTGGTGACACAGCAAGAAAAAAAGCCTCGCGGGAGCTTGCCCAAGATGACCTCCGGGAACTTCGTCCATCTTCCATAAACGACCATGAATTTATTCAACCTTATCGAGTATTTTTCAAGGGACCGGGAAAAAATGTTCACTAGATAAAACGATGATTTTGTAATGTAGAAAATTAGGAAAGACAAAATTCAGAATGACACGGCACACAGGGACCGGGAAAAATGATCACTTTATCGAGAGATTCAAATTTACGAGTTTCAAATGATCAAAATATATCTATTTCTTTTTATAAGTTTAAAGAGAATTGTTTTAACAAATGTTCGTTAGACAAACCTTTACTCGGGTACCGATTAATATTGATTTTATTCAACTTATCGAGTATTTTTCAAGGGACCGGGAAGAAATGTTCACTTTATCGAGAGATTCGTTAGACAAACCTTTACTCGGGTAAAACACGGGCGAAGCCGGGTACATCCGCTAGTAATATATATTTTTAAATTTACATGCTAAAAGGTACAACCTCTATAAGTTTTATCAATGCGTGTTATCCATAGTGCTAAAAAAAACCTATCGAAAATATAACCATTTATATATATGAATGAAAATGGTTCTCAATAATAATTATTTTTACATATTATAATTACCGTTTTTATTTCTGAAGTGAATATTCTGAATGTATAAATGTAATTTAAAATGTTTAATGGCAAGATTCAACAACGGAACCAAGATTATAAATCGGCTTTGACATGTCATACACTTGTCCAAAATAAAAACAACAACAATTGAAAAATAGACATTTCGGCCAGTTTGATGAGTCAGCGATGTGTTATTTCAGAAATATTAGATGAAAATTACATGAAAAGTCTTGAAGAGAATATACAGAGAGGGATAAAGAAAATAGAAGAACGGCTAATGATCACAATGAGAAACAAATTAGACAGATGGGCTCCTAGAATTAAGAAGGTCGATCAGAGAAGAGTATACAACATCTCAGGGAAGGATTTAACAGAAAATGAGAAAATAAAAAACTCTAACTGGCCGAAGTATCTATTTTTCATAGAAATATCAATGCTGGCCAGGGAACCTCTACCTTTACGAACAACAATGGAGTTAACGTAACAGTTATTTTTAATTTAAAAAAAATAAAGTAAAAAAAGAGTATTGGATATTGTGAGTTTATCATCATAATAACTTAATAATTATGATAAATTTATATTTTGACAATATGTAGATGACGCTAAATGTTTTTTTTTTATATATTAGGATATTAACAATTTTAAACTGTTTCCATCCTTTCATATTTCAAGAATATATTGTTAGGGTACTTAAATTTCTTAAGAGAACTTAATATATTTAAATTTCGTACTCTTTTAATCAAATTATTGACTTTTTTACATAACCCTTTATGATATAACCCTATGTTGCATATATTAAAAAGTACAATTATATATCCAAACGATAAGTTTAAATATCTCTTGTAATTAACATATAATCACATAATGAGGAATATTTTAATTAGATTAAATTATATAAAGAGTATTTTGCAAAAATATAACATAATTAACTTTAATTAACTAAACCGTCCTCTCTCTCTGTGTAATATAAAAGTAAGAAGAAGAAAAAAAACTAAGACAGAGAAAAAAAACGGTATAAGAATAAAAAAAATATCAAACAGTGAATTGGTAATAAGTAGGTACAATTCGTTACCATGGTAACCATACTATGGTTATATATAGTCTGGTGGCATAATTACGTAACCCTAGTCTTGGCAGCCATTTTCCAGAACAAGTTAGAAAAGTTTAAAAACATCGTTTGGGACGGATATAAATTAGAAAGAGTGGTACCCTTTCAATTGAATTGGTAAATTCAAATTACAAATGTATAAACCGTATTTAGATTTAAATCTAATAAAGTTGCTGATAAATTATTATTTAGAAATTATAGAACAGCAGAAAAGAGTGAGAAATTATACAGACGTGGTTAGCTCACTCCTGCAAACCAAAACAACAACAACAACAAAAAAAGAACTTTTAATACATTGAAATAGAAATAATATCTTGTTGCTAGGAGATCTGATAATAAAGCAGTTTTTAACAATTGCATGACGCATGCGCGGAATTTATTATTCATCTGACAACACTTTTGAGCAATAAACTAACGCCATTTTGGAATAAATCGTCTGAAAGGACTAATTTTAAGCAAAAGATAAATTTTTAATCATTGATTTTTTTCTTTGTAAAAATAAATCGATTTGAAATGTAAAAATTATGAAATATATCAAAACTAATTATATAATAATATATTATGAATATAATAAAATATATTGATTGATTTTTCTTTGATCAAAAATAATTTTCACTATTTACATTTATATGCACTTTTACGAAATCTATATTGTAAATTTTAGGAATACAATTTTATATTTTGTAGTTTTCATTTTACTGAAATATTATTTTTATGTGTAAATTACTTAAATTCAAATAACCAATATAGAAAAAAAATTCGACTAAAATGAAAAAAAAAAAAAAATTTTTTTTACACTTCAGAAAAGCAAATTCTAATTATAGTTTTTTACCTAAAAGAAAAAAAAAAGATTTTTAGCAATTCTCCAGAAAACCTATTTCAGTAAATTTTATTTTTCTCTTCTCAACGAAATAATTATTACTCAGAAAATATATTTTGTATATTTCATAATAAGAAATTGTTTTGTTATTTTTCTATGAAAAATCTATGAATATTATTATAATTATCAACTGATAATTTCTAAAGCTTAGAAAAACTTGTTTTTTTTTTAAATAAATTAGTATATTTTCAATTCTTATATAGTTTTACTACCTAAATTTTTAACAAGTTTTTTTTTCCAGTTGTAAAGTTGAACAGTCATGGACTAGATTAAAATATTAGAGAACACTTATATTATATTAATAATGAAGAGAGAAATGTAACGATTATCATTTTTACTTTATGAAAATTCTTAATTGATCTGATATTTAACCTTTTCGCTGCCAAAATTCTAAATATCAAACTACTACCCAGTACCATAAGAGTAGAATTGCCTCAGGCACTGCAATTATTTTTTAAAACAGTTTTTCCAATAATAATGTATATTCCAAAAAACGTCAAAACTACAGTCATTTACAACTATATAACAACGTTTATTTCCCATGATACCCCCAAATATTATTAAAATATATAATATATATTGAATCATCCTAAAATATATACAGTTAAACCTGTCTATAGCGCCCCCTATTGGGACTCACCAAAATAGGGTGCTAAAGAGAGGGGGTGCTATAGACAGGTCACTTTTAATGTAAATCGTATCGTACTACGTATTTAAAATCGGGCGCTATAGAGAGGGAGGCGTTATTTAGAGGGGGCGCTATAGACAGGTTTAACTGTATTATGTTAGATCACACGTTAGCGTATTATAGGCTCTTGAGGATAGGCTTAAAATCACACGTGTTGTCGGCAGTGAGAGGGTTAAAAAACGTGGAGAGTTTCGATACTCCAAAAATAAAAAATATAGACAAAGGAAATTAATAAAAATATGAAAAAAATCTACAAAAGGTTAAGAAAATGGGGCATCTCCTGATCGTGCAACTAAAGATAGCTGAAGGCTCAAGACATTTTGTTGCAAGACCAAAAAATGCTCTTTTTTTATCAACTAATGTACCTGATCCCCCAGTACAATTTTACTTTTGTACGATTTTTTTTACATTTGCAAAAAGATTTTAAAATTTAAAAAACGCGGTATAATAAAAGAGGGCGGTCGAAATGCTGGAAGTAAAGTAGTAAACAAAGGTTAATATGTAAATATAATTTACAATTAAATTATAAAACCAACCTGCAAAATTACGTTTTCCATAAAATAATTACATAACATTTTTGTATAATATATAGTTAATAATTAAATATAATCTATTTTTTATATTCAAAAATACATATAAAGTATTTTAAAATAAAATATATAGTAAATTAAAATCATTTTGAGAAAGTAACCTTTATAAATATATATTTTATTTCAACGAAATTAAATTATGAACATACCAAACGATTTCTTTTCGTCGTTTTGATCCGCCATTTTGTCCCGCGTTTTAAACACACAGAATGTCAAAAGGAATCGCTTTCTAGAATGCCATTTAAAATTCCATTTTCAGAGAACCTAGAGAGAAGTGTATTAAAATAAAATGACAAATTTATTTTTTAAAGGCTTTTTTTAATTCCCCGTGTGTATAAACGAATTATAAAGTATTTATTTTTTAATCTCAAGTACCTCTGCGCTCTATTTAAATATATTTTTACCATTTTAATTTATTTTGCTTCTATTTATTTTTATAATTTTATTATGTTCAAGTTTTTAAAAATTTATTTTATTTCTTAAGTTCATTTTTCATCTCATTTATCATCCTATATATAACCAGGCGATATTCTTTAAGCCTAAATATGAAAAATATTTTTGTTTAAATGAAACATTGATATTTAAAAGATAAAATTCACATAATCTTTTATAATATGTTTCAATTTATATTTGTTTTTTTCTTCAAAATATATAAATTCAAAGCATTTTTAAATATATTTTGATTGCATTTTAATTAATTACAATATTTTGAAATATTTATTAAAATGTTCTTTAATATATACAATGGAGAAAAATATTTAAGGGAAAGGTATTTTACTAGAAACTTTTAAAAATTTCAAATTATATTTCTGTATTTATAATATAAAGCCCCAATATTTTTTTCACCACGATATTTATGTTGGAAGAAAAAAAAACATTTTCACACAGGATATAATTTTTAAGAAGGAATAAAATTTAACAACAACAACAATATTCTTTATTAAAGAGATATAAACTGGGCAAGCTTTCGGACAATAACATCCTTAAACAGGCTGTAATATGAATACAATAAACTAAAGGAGAAATGATATATATATTGAGAAATTTCAATAAGTGAAAATATTTTACGAATTTGTGTTAAATATTATTTTAATTTTTTTTTTGGCCGAAAATAATTCTGCATACAGATACAGATTAATAAATTTGTCACCTAGCAATTTCAGTAGAAATTTAACTTTTGTTGTTGTTGTTGTCTAATCCTAAGTTAGGCTCGACAATGTCACCAACCTGTAATTACCACCTAGGCCTGCAACTCAGCTTTCAGTTCGTCAAGTCACGTTTCAGGCAATTGTCCTATCTTAAAAAAAAAACTTTCACCAAAGATTGACCAAAAGCCTATATTGTATTGCTAAAGTCTTAAAATCATCAGGCACCATTGTAGAGATCGATCTGCTGCTAAAGAAACATTTTCAATTATCTGCACGCTTGGTGGTAGTGTAGTATTTCGTGTGCTTCTGAATTCTTTTTTTTTTTTAAATCTTAATTATAAAAAATAATAATAGAAATATAATTTAAAAAATATATGATTTCAAAATTCGAAACTATTATAGACTCGTATGATTCTTTTTAAAATAAAACAATTTCTACTGCCCTTACTTTTATTTAAAACTAGCCGAATGACCCGGGCAACGCCCGGGTTTTACCCAATTAAATGTTTTTATTCAAATACTATTCGTTACAATTATAAATTGGCGCCGTGGATGTCACTCTTGTGAAACGTTCCGCTCCAAACTTTGTGTCTGAGAAGCGATATTTTTATAGAGAGGTGATCTGGCTTTGTGTCTTCTGCTCGAATGAATGTTTTTCTGTTAGAATTTTGTTCCTGCATGCTAAAAATGAACTGGCTTCACCCGTTGTCTCTGCCTTTTGGAATTTTTCCCGTTATAATTTTGTATCTGATAATCAAACATGATACAGAAATATTGTCATAATCATTTTCTGACTATAAAAAAACTATTTTTGCTCAGAACCTGTCAATTTAAATTTTTCTTGGCTAAAAATCCGATAAATATATCTTCCAGATTTTTCTCTATGTTCTGTTAAAACACGCTTTACATGTACATTAGGTCAGCTGATATTACCTCCCATCTTCACCGCTAGAGGCGCTGCTTGCGAGCGAAAGGGCAAATTCGCAACGCAATTTGCAAATAACTCGAAGAATATTCGGGATAGAGACCTGAAAATTTTACTATAAGTTTTTCCAAATTCTACTCTATATACTGTTAAAATTTCAGTCAGATTAGTTACGTATTGTGGACGTGTATAGCCGACATAGGAACAAACACACACAGGCCCCTGGAGCGCAAGAAACGCCAACTGCCCGGGCTGTCCAGCTCACACTTACATACATACACTGACTTATATATATATAGGGATGAATCATACGTGTCTATAATAGTTTCGAATTTTGATAACAGATGGCGTGTTAACGTATCATAAAATATGATTTACAATTTAATTTAGAATCTATATTCTATATGGGGAGAAAGTATATATACATAAAATATTATTTAATCAAAAAGGCATATATTGGATCAAAATATCAAATATAATGTAATTAGAGCGCGATCTGTTATAAGAAATTATTTTTGAGCGTATGTTTCTTTTTAAAATTGATTGATCTTAATAAGAATCATAAACGTCAAAAATAGTTCAAATTTCTTATATACATATATATATATACTAGCGGATGTACCCGGCTTCGCCCAGGTTTTTCTCGAGGGAATGTTTGTAGTCTAGTAATAAGAAAATATACTACACCTAAAAACTATCAGAGAAACCACGGAAGGTGAAGAGAAAAATGCTTACAATGGATGTTATGTTTACGATATCAAGTTAAATAAAAAACAATAAAATTTGCATATGTTGGTCACTATAAATTTGTATATTTGTTAGGCGAAATTAGAAACATGATAAAACAATTGGGTATTTAAAAACAAATGTAGAATTAAAAGTTGAAGTATAATAAACAATGTTAAAGATTAGTTTTAATTATTAATCAAGATTGTGTGCGAATATGTGAGAAAGATGTAATATCGTTGTTGTTTTCTTGGCCGACTGTTTTACATATGGTGTTATCTTAAAATTGCTTGTTTTGAATATTTTTTAGATTGAGATTATTAGCTAGTATGTAAAAAATTAACTCTGTTGAAATTTAATTTTGTATTTATATATAAATAAAATTAACTCTGTTGATTTTTTTTTGTATTTAATCGATAACAGCGAAGTTACGCATGTTAATGTTAGGAAATATATTTTGATGTTAAGCAAAACCTGCTCCATCTCGTTTTACATAAATGTTGAAAATTTGGTTGAAATTGATGCATTGTAACGAAAGTTTTTAGTGATGTCCACTTATGAAATTTCCATTTTATTAATATAGATATACTTTAAAAAGTTTATAGTCCTATATGAAAATATTTCTAAAACAATTATTATTTTTTTACACTCGATTTAACCTAATTTATTAATTTTTCTACCTTATTCTCTCCACCACAAATTCTTAATTATAAAAATTTTAAAAATTAACATATTAGAAACGTTCAAACACACACACACATAAAAAAAAGAACAAAATAAAAAAAGAGAGAAAATTTTATAGCGTAATTATTTTTAGATCACAGAGTAATTAGTGTCGTATTTAAATGATTTGGTCCCACTGAAGTAGTGACGTCATATCCCGGGCAGGCCTCAAGGGCGGTTGATGGGGGGGGGAGGGATAGTTGGTTGTCATGGAAACCTCGACTTCCGGGAGCGTGGACAGTCTATTGGAGGTTGTTCCTTTTTTGTTAGAGGAGCTCAAAGTTGGTAAGACTTGGTCTCAGAGCGTCTGTCTTTTAAGTTTGCCCCTTGTAAGAATTTCTTTGTGTCCCAAACCCAAACTTTGATGGATTTTCACCTTCAGGGGTAAAATGGGCAAAAAGAAACAAGTATTTCGCAGTTTGCATAGTTTTAAAATGATAAGCCTACTTTATCGAGATTAAAATTTTATGTGCCGTTAAAATTTGCATTAAATATTCCAGAAGTTTTTTTTTTAAAGCGGCAGCAGCAGACTATTTTCTCTCTCATTCTCTAACTAAACATCCCAGATGTGGTAGATGGAATAATTTAAAATATATTTGACCGGATATATATATAGGAAAATATTTTATTCCCTATTATATATTTATAGAATTATAATAGGAATATTCTAAATATATATTGATTTTTAAAATGTATTATTTTAAAAACTCTTTTAGCTATTGCTATATTAAAATATACTTATGGAAAAAAACTTAAGAAAGTTTCAACAACAAACAACAACAAAAGCCTTTATTGAGGACCTCTCGTCCTATAAAGGATTCGCCAGTTTACAGAGTAATTGAAGAGAAGAGAACTAAGAATACAGAGAGAAACCTATATGTAGTAGATATAGTATAGTATTTTCTACACTGTGACTATATACAACAGCAGCAACAAGCCTTTTGCTGGGATCAAAGTCCCATACAGGATTCGTCATTCTAATCCTGACAAAGATTATTTACATATAATTATTTACATCAATTAGATTATGTATATAGCCTCCTTTTCTCTTCAGAAAACTTAAGAAAGTTTCATAGTTTGATGTAGACGGTCAACTATATATTTTTGAAGAAGACAGAAGTAAATTTTTTGTTCACACTTGGTTATATAGAGTGTCTTTAAATATCTTTCAGAGTTAATGTCTGAAATATTAATGATTCAAAAAAGATACTTATTGTCGATTTTTTTTATTAATTTCTTTATTATTTAATTCTATTTTACGAGACACATTTTAGATCAAGCTCGATTATTGATTTTTAATATTTCAAAAGGCGGTAGATGGCACGCCCATCTCTTTATCAAGTTACCTCCATTCTACTTTGTCTGCTGGAAGGGTTCACACTGATGAGCCAGGCCCTCTCATTATTTTCATCATTGCAGTAAGGGCAGTCGAAAATTGCTTCTTTTTGAAAATGAAACACGCGCGCTGTATAGCCCACATTTTAAATAAGAGATGACAAGCTAATATGCATTATATATATATATATATATATATATATATATATATATATATATATATATATATATATATATATGTGTGTGATAAAATTTGCGGGAGAATGGTATTCATGTAGCAAAAGTAGAACCTCTCCCTTTAAAAATTCATATTCATTAGATCAATTCAGTTTGTTTGTTTGGATGATGTCCCAATACAAAACGCAAAGGGGGTAATGAAGAATGAACCACAACACCATTTTTAGCAAATTCAGACAATATACAAACAACCTGTATACCATGGTTTCGTGCTATGGCCCTCATCAGTACAGGGGTGGCTTTGATTTCATAACATGCTACGGGAGGGGTTATGGAATCGGTCGAATTTGACAAAAAGGTGTACATTTTAGAAGATATAATCTATGAAATTAAACAAAATGTATAGTACATTAATTAATCTGTGTATAAATAATTGTCTATAAAGAATTTAACATATTAACATATACCATATTTATATATGAGATCTTAGGGCTGACCAACTGAAAGATTATGCTTAAACTTTTGAACAACAATGGAAGTTATAATTCTATTGAAGATACATTTTAAATATGACAATCATAAACTTGCGTTTATATTTCTGACATATTAAGTTTATTGTTGATTTAGCAGTTGACGAGTTAAAAGATCGCTGTGTGTTTAATTATTACCAAAATGTACCAAATTCACATTCAGGGAGGCACATAGAAGTGTTGAAATATTTAAAAAATCTGAAAAATGGTATGAAACTAAATATGAAAAAAAAAAAAACAGTAGAAAAAAAAAATAAAAAGGTCAGTGGTTGATATTAAAAATAATAATGTCATATCCTGACCAGGAGCACATGTGCTTTTCAGAAGGCAGAGAGCCATCTGGTGCAACTGAAATTAACTATTCATTGATTTAACCTGTTCCCTGATATTTGGCCAACACAATTTCTTGATAAATCAAGAAAAGCCATCCACGAACGCGTTTCGCGCTGTTGGCGCTCGTCAGCGTTGAATTTTGGACCAAAAAGGATTTTTGGTCCCAGTGGCTTCCTGAAAAACCAAGAAATGGGTATTTAATCCAAACTTGCGTAAATATGCTTAACACATGAAAAAAAAAACAGAAAAAAAAAATAAATAAAAAGGTCAGGTGTTGATATATATTATGAGTGCAGGAATAGAAAATATATTAGTTTTTGAAAATATATTTCGAAAAATTGTTTTTTGAGCATAAGATATACCGAAAGGTCAGTTCTCTGATGAAAAAATTCGTTTTCAGGCTGAAACAATGTTTGACAAAAGTTTTTAGATAAAAAAAAAGGATTTTACGGATTGATTAATCTTATTGACGATATAAAAAAGAGTTGGATAAAAATTGCAGTTTGTTGATAATAATGATTTAAAAGTTTGAGTAAAAAAATAAATAAATAAAAAGAATTTTTAAAAATTCTTGGAACATGCTAAACTAGTAGATGCTGCTAATATATTATGTTTGTCATATCCATTTGGCAAGTTGAAAACTTTGTGAATTTGTTGACTTTTTAGAAGTTTTTTTTTCCTTATTTTTTAAAGATGGTACGGATAGAAGTGATGTGAAATTTAAACCGATTTTTTCCCTACAAACTATAAACAGAATATTAAAAATCTGTATAAGTGCTAGCGCAGGGGATTACTTTAAAAAGTTTTAAAACTTTCAAATATTTTTAGTTTATAAATATATAGTTTTAATATAATATAACCGAATAGACGCACAAATTATAGGTCAACTATTTCACGTATTATTTTTAACATATATATTATATATTTTATATATAATTATTTCAACTATAGAAGCAAAGTATTTACTGCAAATATATTCCAAGTAATCATTTTTATCCCATCGAAGAAATTTGTGAATTTGTATATAACAAAGACACTTATCTAAAATTCAATAATTTTTGTAAATTCATTTTATATTTTCTCTTCTGTTTTAGAATACCATCGTTTAAGTTTTAATTATGTTTTTAGTCCGGTTATTGAATTATATATAATGAATTGTATATAGGTTGATAAAATGTATTTAGGCGCAAGTATCCATAGCTGGCATATCACGTCCGATATGTCAAATAAAATAAAAATATTCCTAATTTCATTTTTAAATGATCTTAGTTTGAATATTTTAACCCCAGTTATGTAAATAAATAAATAAAAATATTTCACTTAATTTTACAAAATGTTTTAATCTCAACAAAGGTAATTTTATAAAAATACAAAAATATAATCAAATCTTCAATGATTTTAAAATTCGATGATCATATTAAAAATGGAGTAAACATAAATTATAATTTTATTTCTTTAGTAATATCTTAATATATGATAAAATCTTTCGGTTTTTTATTTCATGTTTTTATATTTACACTACAAATCAATAGCATATGAAATTAGTTATATAATTTCAAATTGAAATATAATAGCCAGTATATAAATGAATTTATCCAAATAATTTCTCTAAATCAATTTATATAATAGTTACATTCAAACAAAAATAATGGCTTACAAAATAATATTCCTTAATATTTTATTGTTGATACAAAAAGGATTGTAGAAATAGTTTGCTTCCAAACGATAGTTTTAGATTATTATTAACAAGATATCTACCAAATAAGAAAACAATATTTAACCGAATTTACAGTTGAAACATCCTTTAACGTTTAAAAAATATTATTTCTAAAATAAAACTCATTTTTAGTTCGTACATTGTTCATAAAAACATCATTATATTTTAAAATAATATTTATCGCTTTAAATACGCTAATATATAATGTTTAAATACGTAATAAAAGCCTTATTTTAAAGTCAATAATAATCATTATAAGCTATGGCATATAAACAAAAAATAACTAACTTAAATATTATTTAATATAATTATCAATATATATATTTTTATTTATAAGTTATATAATTCTCTTTATATATTGTAACATAGTATTTATTAATTTTATTTATGTAACATAGTATTTCTCAATTTTAATATTTTTTATTTAACAGAGTGGTCATTTTTATGTTTTATATCTTGCGACTCTGTAAATTTCCCTCGTGGCTTATCTTTTGTTTACCTTTGATAGTTTGTCCTTCCCTGCAATAAATTTTGCTTCCTCCTGAAGTTTTTGTCTTCCCTAATTTTCCACGTGGCATTTTGGTGGAGATGCTGGGTAAGTTAGGGAAGACAAACTGAAGATCGCCGAGAAGACCTTGAAGCCATGGGTGCTGTGATCTACATTTTCGGAGACTGACATCAGGATTCCACCACCGTGCTAAAGCCAAGACTTCCCTCGAAGATGACGATGTCCCTATAGACGATACGACGACAAAGCCGCTCTTCACGCCGCAAGAAAATGGACGCAAAGGTACTAGGGACAAAGTTCCAAGACTTCGATGGAATCCTTGGCAGAAGCACGTCAAATCCACGTCAGTATCTACAATAATTGCTAGCTGTGGGTCACAGCTCCCATAGGGAAGAAGCTATGTAACATAGTATTTATTAATTTTATTTATGTAACATAGTATTTCTCAATTTTAATATTTTTTATTTAACAGAGTGGTCATTTTTATGTTTTATATCTTGCGACTCTGTAAATTTCCCTCGTGGCTTATCTTTTGTTTACCTTTGATAGTTTGTCCTTCCCTGCAATAAATTTTGCTTCCTCCTGAAGTTTTTGTCTTCCCTAATTTTCCACGTGGCAATATATATAGAATATATATTGAAAAATTTTGGTTGATAAATATTAAGGTTTTGAAAGCTTAATGTCTATATTAGTTTCATAACTAAATAAAAAGACAAGTTAATATTAAATAATGTTTGTATATTTATAAATTAAATAAATAAATTATATAATTTAGAGAGAAAGATTATAAAGTGTTGAAAGATTTATTTTCAAAATGAAATTAAAAAAAGAAAAATGCATGTAACCGTTATTTGTAGTGAATTAAGTAAAAGCAGAAGACACTTCCAAAGTAAAGTGTAAAAACGACCAAGATGGCGGGAAGAAATTAAACGCCGTTGCAGCAAGGGACAGTCAGCACTTGCTAAGGTGTCGTGTCAGCAGATTCATGAAACCATTACAAGGCTCCTAATTCGATACAATTCTTGTTGTAACTGGGGATGATGTATACCTAAGGCTGACTAATCCATTCATTGTAAACAATTGTATCGTCTGCCAAGGTTTATTGGTCAAATACTTTATTTTAATTGCCAAAATTTTCATTGATTATTCCTATATATTTTTCTAACATATTATCTAGTTTTAAAATATTACGAATTTGTTAATATAGTTTAATGTTTTCTTATTTTTAGAAATTACCTCACGAAAAATGTGATATAATCAAAATAAAATAATAATTTTCTACTTTTAAAAAAATGCTTCCAATTTAAAAGATTTTAGTAATTAAAATATATAGAATAAATAATTTGAAAAACGAGCTCAAGTAATATTAATAGAGTTAATTTTTTAAAAATAAAATAGGCATATCCTGACCTCTCTCATGAGTATTTTTAAATGATAGAGCGGTATCTAGTGGAATAAAAATCAACTAAACGTTGATTTAGGTTAATTACATAATATTTGGCCATGTTTAATTATGAAGCGATTCGACATTTTCAATAATTAATAATGAGTGTATTATTAAGTGTTTATAAAATATATTTAAATATATATATATTTTTTAATGTGTGCTCAAACTCTTTCTAACAATAAACTAGGAAGAAATTTCTCTACGAAATATGATGTAAATATTAATTATTTATTTATAAAACTCAACTTTATTTGAAAAAGAATTAGACTTTAAAAAATGAATATTGATTTATATAATAAAATTTGAACAGATTTTAAAAGGTAGTATAGATAATTACCATAATAAATATTCCTGATGAAAAATACTTTTGGAATGTGTCCTATTCAATTTTTTAATATTTATAAATAGATTTTATTTAGTTTTTTTTTTTCAAAATTTACGGTACGTTTTTCTTTTTATACTTCTTCTGAAACAGAGCTTCAACGAAGATATATTTGTTTAAGGTAAACTTGGGGTGGAAAAAGAACCAAAAAGTGACAAATTACGCTTCAGAAAAAAAGTTTTTTTTTTGTCAAAATAATTTTAGAACTTTGTTCGTCTGCCCGGTTTTATAACCCTAAAATATTATTGGGGTGTGGTTCTATCATGTTTTTTTTCTCTTTCTCTCAAAATATTAATCTTAATATATGAAAGGTTAAATTACACACAATGGGAATTTATTAAAAAAAACTTTTCTATCAATGAGTTTCATTTATTCGTTTATGGAAATTTTTAAGGTTTTTATATATGATTTATCTTAGTATTTAAAAAAGATTTCTGCAACATGCTGTTTGATTTATTTATAAAACGTTTCCAAATAAATTACACTTGAATACAAAACATCTCTTCTTCCATGGGATATTATCTATGTACAATCTCTAAATAAGTTTTATACAAAATAAACACATGCCAATAACAAATGTTTTCAATTATTCTGTATAAAACTTAATTAGAGATTATACATAGAGTATTAGTCCGTTGAAGAGCAGTATATTTGATCGAAAGCTTGCAAATTCAAAATTAAAATAAACTTTTTACCCGATTTTTATTTTTTCTTTTTCAAATAATTTCTGGGTAACATGAATCGATATTTCCACTGAAATATTTATCTTTTCATCATATGTAAATATATATACAATATATTTTTTTATATAATCAAGATAGATTTCATCAATCTTTTTATAAACGTTTATTGTTCATTTGACTTTTCTGGGACCCACTTTCGCCCATTTTCAAAAGACAGAAAGCTTATTAATGAAGTATTATTAAGTATTAATGAAGTACTGTCCTTTGTCAGATGGCCCGCCAAAACGTCCTGAAAATAAACCTTTATAAAATGTTTGATGAAATCTTCAACTTAAATTGATCAAAACTCAACTTACAATTACGATATTCTCTATATTTTTTTAAGGCATAAAAAAAAGGGGGGAAGGAAGCAGATAATAAAGTTGAGCACAAAAAAATAATCGACACTATTAAATCACAAAAATAAAAAAAAAATCGCTACAAATTATCAAATAAAACTTAAAATATTATTTAAAAATAAGTTCACAGAAGGTCAACGAGAAGCTTGCCAGTGTTGCCGGACTAAGAAAGCAGATGGAGGACGCAGTTCGTTACCGGTGATGTAATGAGAGAATAGGGGGTAGACAGCTGGCAACCCTGGGGGTAGAAGGGGGGCGAACACACCTGGTGGAACCCCCAACTTACCCTTACCAGCTTTCGTCTGCCCCCAATTTCATTCAAACCCTCTCTCTTCTGTGATTTTTATTATAAACATTTTAAAGGGCAATACTTTTCTTTCTTTATCATACTTTCATCTTCTTATTTATTTATTTGATTCATAACCTGGATATTTTATTAAAAAGAGGACAAAAATTTCACACTTTTTAATAGCCAAGTTTTTAGGCCTAATGTAATTTCTTTCAATATAGAATATTTTATTTAATACAGAGAGCGGTGAGAGTTAAATTAAATTAAAATATAATTTACGGCGAGAGAAGATAAATCTTTAATATATTTTAATTATTTTTTATATATATTCTTTAAGGCTCTTTTTTTTTACTTAATGGGAATTTATAAAGCTCAAATGAAGCTAAAACGAGGCCAATTTTATTTGCACATGCGCTAGAGTGAGATTATATATACATATATGTTTATAAAGTTAAATTAAGAATTTCTTAGAAAGAGCTTAAATTATAAAGATTTTTTTTTTCAATTGGCGATGTCTGAAATTTGTATTGTCAATATGTGAAACAAATATATTACAAGAAAGTATAAAAAATACTACTTTTTTGTAATTTATCGGATATATAGGCCTCCTGGCGTAAAACTAGATACTATATAAAACTATATTATAGTATATAAATAATATAATATAGTATAAACTATACTATTAATTCTATTTGAAAAAGGCAGAGAGACACGTGTGGATCTAAAAATAATTAAAAAGAACATTTTAAATGCTTCAAAGTCTTTTGCTTTTCAATATTTTATTAATTTTTTATGAGTTTGTAAACACATTTAAAGCTCCAAATAAACCTGAAAAAAGGTATCAAATCCTTTGAAATATTTATAAACCTTTTAAAAATTATTTTTAGATCCACACACGTGTGTGTCTTTTTAAAGAACTTTTAAATTTAATGAATCGGTCATTAACCCGATAATTGTATTTCGAAAATTTATTTTAAAAAAGAACGGGCCAATATTCTATATCTCCAAGGTATAATATGTAAATATAATGGGCAGCACAAATACCTTTGTTTATAATTCAAATTTAGCAAATGTACAATATAAAAAGTATAATACAGAAAATCACCACCATTATGTTTTGTACTGGGATAATGAACCAAATATAATGTTTTAACACATCTTTAAAAGGAGAGGTGCCCTTTAGGTACCTGAATATCCATCTCCCACATCTTTATGTTGTATATAACACACATATATACATATATGTCTAATAAAATTGCATATTTCCCTTGGAGACACCTTTATATTGATATTAAAGAGAAATTTCTATATCAAATATTATTTTAAAAGTAATAACAAAACCTAACGCAATTTGTTTTTTGATATATTATTACACATTTTATATTACAGTTAGAGAGAGTTAATAAAAACAATAACAAAAATATAAATTCTACGATATATTTATGAATATATATATATTATTATATTAGAGAATCTGGCAACATCGAGCATATCAATAAAAAAAGATAAAAATATTAGTATGAATAAAAATATGTTTGAGAAAATTAGTGAACGTCTAACTTGGCACTCAGAAGTGATTTATTTTTTTATTATTATTTTCTCAACTTGGAGTAATCAAATGATGGTTCATTTAATTTTGTCGCTTCCCTAGCCTTTAGCAATTTGGGATTGGATACGGGAATCAATGTGAGGAATTGGCATTTGAAGATAGGCAGAACCTGTATCGTTCTTTTATTTTACTATGGGGTGTCTATTTGGTTTAGAGAAAATTTCCTTAAAATCCAATTTTTAAACGACACCCAAATAGTTTATTCTAAAACAATTATCAAATAACACATGTTAGAATATAAATATTTTTATTTGGGATGGAAAAAAGGATGCATTAAATATTTGATTTCAGTCTTATATGAATATGCATAACCACCAAGACCGCCAATCTGCTGCTTAATAATAGCGAAGAAAATAATTTAAGAACTTGTTTGGACAACGGCTCAATCAGGACACCAAAGAATTGAAGAACTAGTCTGGACAACGGCTCAATCAGATCACCAAAGAATGGAAGAACTAGTCTGGACAACGGCTCAATCAGGGCACCAAAGAAGAATGGAAAAACTAGTCTCGAAAACGGCTCAATCAGGGCACCAGATAATTGAAGAACCAGTCTCGACAACGGGTCAATCAGGGCACCAAAGAAGAATGGAAGAACTTGTCTCGACAACGGCTCAATCAGGGCACCAAAGAATGGAAGAACTAGTCTCGACAACGGGTCAATCACAGCATCAAAGAAGAATGGAAGATCTTGTCTCGACAACGGCTCAATCAGGGCACCAAAGAATGGAAGAACCAGTCTCGACAACGGGTCAATCACAGCATCAAAGAAGAATGGAAGATCTTGTCTCGACAACGGCTCAATCAGGGCACCAAAGAATGGAAGAACCAGTCTCGACAACGGGTCAATCACAGCATCAAAGAAGAATGGAAGAACTTGTCTCGACAACGGCTCAATCAGGGCACCAAAGAATGGAAGAACCAGTCTCGACAACGGGTCAATCACAGCATCAAAGAAGAATGGAAGATCTTGTCTCGACAACGGCTCAATCAGGGCACCAAAGAATGGAAGAACCAGTCTCGACAACGGGTCAATCACAGCATCAAAGAAGAATGGAAGAACTTGTCTCGACAACGGCTCAATCAGGGCACCAAAGAATGGAAGAACCAGTCTCGACAACGGGTCAATCACAGCATCAAAGAAGAATGGAAGATCTTGTCTCGACAACGGCTCAATCAGGGCACCAAAGAATGGAAGAACTAGTCTCGACAACGGGTCAATCAGGGCACCAAAGAAGAATGGAAGAACTTGTCTCGACAACGGCTCAATCAGGGCACCAAAGAAGAATAGAAGAACTAGTCTCGACAACGGCTCAATCAGGGCACCAAAGAATGGAAGAACTAGTCTCGACAACGGCTCAATCAGATCACCAAAGAATGGAAGAACTAGTCTCGACAACGGCTCAATCATGGCACCAAAGAAGAATAGAAGAACTAGTCTCGACAACGGCTCAATCAGATCACCAAAGAATGGAAGAACTAGTCTCGACAACGGCTCAATCAGGGCACCAAAGAATTGATTAACTAGTTTCTAAAACGGCTCAATCAGGCCACCAAAGAATTGAAGAACTAGACTCGACAACGGCTCAGTGAGAGATACAAAGAAAGGAAGAACCAGCCTCGACAACGGCTCAATCAGATCACCAAAGAAGAATGGAAGAACCAGCCTCGACAACGGCTCAGTGAGAGATACAAAGAAAGGAAGAACTAGGTCCAAACGAGAGATCCAAAGAAGAACACAGGCAGAGAGTGGTACCACCAGTATGGCAACCAGCACGTCTGTTGTCACAACACACTGGTTGATTAAATCAAATTGATGATTTGCGTGAAGCAGGCGCCTTTAATATTTCACCGATTGGCCCATTCATTATTGAAGCTTCGATGATGATAAAGCTTTTGTTGGGGACTCGATATACGTCTGCTCTGATTTTGTTCTTTTTTTACTAACCCGGGTTACGGGGATATACGTAGATTAGATATTGCCCGTCATGTTTCCCATCTTTAAAAAAACAAACGACATTGAAGAAAAGCTAGTTGTTTCAGTCGAGCGTTTCAACAAAGAAATCGAAGCTCTAATAGCTACATTTTCTCAATTTGCATATTAGGGTATGCGCCAAAACTTCTTTTGCCATTTGAAAGATACATTCACAGCTTCGAATTTACCATTTCATTTTTACTATTCAACTTTCGAATTTTTGTTTCTTTTTTGGTTTAGACGAACGTTTCTATATGTTAAAAAAAACAGAATATCGAAGTTTTGTTAGTGAACTCTTTTAATTTATACTAAATTTACATATTTACACCCCACTTAAACGTTTTTTTCACCTTCTTTGTGCCTTTCATACGATATCTTGTATATCGTATTTTTCAAAATATTTATGCACGTTTACATATTTACATATTGTATCCCAGCTATGATAGTCTATACTGTTTATCCAGTCTTTCACAGGAATCCTCAGTTCGGTGGTGAAACATAGACCTTTTGGCCAATAAATAGAAATACTATATTCTAATGCAATAGTTATGTATATATTCAATGTATAGGTACGCAGGGTGCTATTTATGTAACAAAAGAAGCACATTTCAGGCTTAAAAATGCATTACAATAATAAGTTTTGGTTCATAAAATCGTAACGTAATGGTGGTGATGGAAAATGGATCAAAACTGGTACCTTAACTTTCTGTACTGGAATGTGATGAAATACAAAATGTATTGTTTTAATGTATTTTTAACGGGAGAGGTGCCGTTGTCGGTATATATACATACATTAAATTTGAATTATGAATGTAGACTCTTAACGAGTTTTTTTTATTACTCCATATATCATTATACAAGTTTATGGAGTATCTATACACTCATAGACAAAACTTAAGGAAGTTGTACCTTTTAGCATGTATAACGGGATTCTAACAATAACTGAAAGATATTTGATACACAGTAACCTTTATTGAAGACACACGAGATAACTAAGTATGAACAAAATTGACTCTGTCTCTTTAAAACCAGACGACCAGCGACATTCAATTCCATAAATTTTGTTCATGAATGTAGTCTAATATAATATGTTTGTTATTAAGAATAATAAAATTAATTTATTATAATTATTATCCAAGATAGAGGTTTCCGCTTTACATAAACAACCAAACGAACAAAATTTACATATTTACATATATATGTTACATATATATAGAGGAATGCGAGATCAAGAACGAAGTTTTATTGAAGTTTCACCTCAATAAGGATTTCTATTTTATGAGGATCATCATCATTTGCCTCAGCAGGACAGAACGACAAATTATATAAAAGGCCAAAATAAAACGATAAAGGTTATCACGTCGAGGTTCTCTTTATTCGGTCGTATGACGAGATTTCAGCCAACAAAGGTACTTATACGGGGCTATAACGACACTGCGCAGATCACATTTGCCATATACAGAAGAAATTGGATAATTCGAATGTCTACAATTCTAAAACTTCTTTAATTCAAATATTTATCTTTGTCTCTAGAATTTCCTATAAATAGATTTTTTTTCAATATAATGCGGCCTATGATTGTAGAACGAAATTTGAAAATATCCCGCAAGTGTTTCTTTTGAACGAAAAATCTAAATTCATTTCAAGGATTCATTTCCTATCCCTGTACACTTTTATTTTTCCGTTTATCATTACTCTTCACAATTCATTCTTTCATACTTCATCCATAATATTAGAAATAATCGTTATTTTCTCCTTGAAATGAATTAAGATTTTTCGTTAAAAAGAAACACATGCGGGATACTTTTCAAATTTCGCTTTATAGATAGAATTTCCGTTTTTAATTCGAATTTTTGAATAATTCGATTTTTTAAAATATTTTTTTGGTATCTTGGGCTTCGCGAATTATTCAAGTTCGACACTGTATATATTAATATTCTATTTTATATTCACATTATTAATTATTACCATTTCGACCTTTTTTTAAGACGTTATTGTCTTCTTTTAAATAAATATGTTTTTATTTTTAATTAGTTCTCAAAAATAATAAAAATAAATTTCCTATAATTATTTTTAATCATTCACAAAACAATTAAAGATTAAAATAACAAATTCTATATTAACACTGTGAGATATTGTGTATTTTACTCTAGAGTTAAAAAATAAACTACTCGATTTAGAATAAATATTTTCACTTTTTTAACCAAACGACGACACTTAGTAAGAAAGCTTCAAATCATCTACTGCTCGTGCAACAAAAAGTTGCTGATGGTTTGTGCCATCTGTCGGAATAAAGTTTGTACTATTTTTTCCCCATTGTTTAGCGTTCTCACACACTTCTGACCTTAAATAACCGTTTTATGATTTTTCAGAATGCCTGAAATACCAGTTGTTGTTTTTTTTTCGTTCGTTGAGATACAGCTTGCACTACGCTGATGAAGGTGAACAGCCCGAAATACGCACATGGTTAGCTTTTCTTGATTTAATCAAGAATATGTTTTAGCCAATTCTTGAATAATTAAAAAATAAGCGATTAGTCAATATTTATTCCGACAGATGGCGCAAGCCATCAGCAACTTTTAGTTGCACATTCAGAAGATGCCCTTTTTCCTTAATTTATTCACCAAATCCCAGTACAATTTCACTTTTGTACTATTTGCATATATGTAGTCCCTCCATTTACATATAAGCCCGTGGTCTTTACTCGAAAGTTGTTTCGAGTTGTCGCGCGATTAAATAAAATGATGAAGATGCTCAACACGCTTTAACCTTTATCGTTTTTCCTTCTTTTTTATCTTATTTAAAATTCTGTTTTACATATCGTAAAGATAGAGGTTGCCTGGTCGACATTCATATTTATATGTAAAATAGACACTTCGGCCAGTTGGAGGTTTTTTTTTCTCAACGTTTCGACAAAAATCTTTTGTCTTCGTCAGGAGAAGTAAATAAAAATAAAGCATTTGTCAAGGCGTTAAAAATTGTTAACGCTTTGCCAAATGCTTTATTTTTATTTACTTCTCCTGACGAAGACAAAAGATATTTGTCGAAACGTTGAGAAAAAAAAACTCTAACTGGCCGAAGTGTCTATTTTTCATTGAAAGATGTATTACATATTTAATAAGAGGTTGTTTATCTCAATGATACACATACGACTTCACCAATGGATTACTGTAGGTTTTGGTTTAAAAAAATTTGCATAGGCACAGATATGAGACATCAACTGGAAGCTCTAACAGAATCATCAATAATACTAACGAAACACGACGCTATAAATCAAATAGGTGGAAGAGAGCATGTTTGTATTCCTGAGTTTTTAAAACTCTGCAGTTCTAATCCAAGCGGGGTGGAGGAGTTTTTTTAAACATCAGCTGGGTGAGAGGGGGGGGGGGGAGCTGAATAAAAACTTCAAACTGTCACCAGATGGCGTCGACAGGGGTGCTAGATACTCCTGAATGTTTCCACAGAGTATTCTTTAGTTATAATTTTGACGATTGACCCTTTGTAGGGAACCCCAAAACAGTTTCATTAGTAATTTCTATTATAATTATTGAATACCCTTTTTTGCTTCAATTCCATAATAAAGTTAAATAGAATTCAGCTGTTTAATAAAACGATTTTATTTCTTTTAAAAAAATGGGAAGGGTCAAATATCATTGCTTACTATATCTAAAATGTAAACAAAGAGGATAAAAGGGATATAAATCTCTGTGATTTCTCTCAGCGCAGTTTTTGCCAAGTTAAACTTTACCAGTGATTGCACAAATAACCAAAAAAAAAATCTATAAATAAAAAGATCGCCTCTCACGTCAAGATAGACATCAAAACAATATTCCTTCTATGTATAGATGGTATCTAGTCTAAACAGAGAAGAAGAAGAAACTTTAAAACAACAGCTACTCATGCTGAAAATAATAAAATATATATATATATTGTTACATCACATGATTAATGGCGTATTTCTTATATTATTTTTAATATATTTGAAATTTAAATTATATATATTTATTTATTTTTATATAAAATATTCTATGATATTTATTTAAAACAGATTATTTAGTTTATCATCATTTGTATTTAGGTACACGTGACTTCACTGCTCTCTTTGATGTGAGAAAATAAATAAAGTATTCTGGAGGCTACTTAAAGTAGACTTATCTCATTATTCCCTTATATAAATTTGTAGGATGGTTGAAACACGCTCTGGTAAGATGCAAGACCCAGCACAGGAGAGAATCAAGGCTGAAGAGTCTGCCAAGCCGCAACCTGGTGCAACAATTGGTGGAGATGCTAGTTCCGACCCAGTTGTCCTGAATCCCAACATCGACATCCCCAAGTATGATGGAACGGAAGACCCTCGCCCATGGATTGAATCTCTTGAAGAAATTGGCTTCCTGTACCATTGGGCAGACTACATTATCTCTCGTTATGCTGCCATGAATATGATTGGTAGCGCCAAAACCTGGCTGAACCTACACAAGATAAGTTTCACCAGCTGGCAAAATTTCAAGAGCCGCCTAATTGAGGATTTTGCCTCAGACGCCAACAAAGAAGAAATGAAGATGAGACTAAACAGGATGCAACAGTGGAATGAACCTGCAATCAGGTTCGCAGAGGATATCCTTGTACTGTGCAACAAGGTCGACCCCCAAATGGAAGAAGAGACTAAAATAAACTGGGTTATTGGAGGGTTAAAGAAAGAATACTTTTTTGCCCTTCACCTAAACCCCCCTAAAAATACCAATGAACTTCTAGAAATTTGTAAAAAGCTGGATTTGTTCGAAAAGAATTACCAAGAACGTGCAGAAAAATCAAGAGCTCTATATATTGGGCCACGCTCTCCTCGTCCCCATCATCAAGAGCAATGGAAGAATGCTACGTCGTTCAGAAGACCATATCAGAACACCTCCAAGCCCCAGGCCCCCGCTCCGAGGTACTACCAGAACACCTCCAAGTCCCAGGCCCCCACTCCGAGGTACTACCAGAACAAGCCTCTGCCCCAGGTATCTGCCCCTAGACGATCTTACACTCCCAATCCTGAGCCAAAACCGGTCTACCCAAGTAAAACATACAATAAGAATCCAAATTCAAATAGGAATAGGACAGAAGACGGGAGACCAATATGTTTCAAGTGTAACAAGCCAGGACACGTAGCGCGGTATTGCAGAGTCAAGTTTGTGAGGATCGTAGAAGAGGACCCCTCAGTTTCCCAAGACAAGAGTCAAGAAAATCTTCAAATGGACGAAAGAAAAGATTATACACGGCCTCGTCTCTATGCGGATGTTTGTAATGACACACAAACGAATATTCCTACACGGAATAGATATTCCGTGTTGGAAGATTTAAACTAAGTGTCGCGCCTGATTCCTTCAATCAAAGCAAGTCGACCATAAATGGAATTAGAAAGTTGGACCCTAGGTACAAAATTAATATTAATGTGGACAAGATAGGGTTATGCGAAGCTTTGATTGATACAGGCGCCGATCTTTCAGTGGTCGACCTAAGAACAGCACTTTTTGCTGGCCGTGAAATAACTATAACACCAAACATATATATATATATATACAGGTATGCAAATTTGCATACATATAATGGTTAAATTCAGATATTATTCTTGTAATTGATCAACATTTTGCACTTCTTTATCCAGTTATTCAATAATTTGTTAATTTACTTCAACAGTAAGCAGTTTACACATATGAGGACGTTGAACATTCCTAGAAATGTAATGAAGAAACCTAGAGAAAATAACATAAATAAACAGCGGGAAATGACCAGACGACACTTGAAACAAAGGCAGACGACAATTTAATTGAACCCAATATTCGATCGACGACTGGCCTTTACCTTTTTAGTTTTTTTTTTAAATTTTACCTGCGCGCCAAAAATGGTTCATTTTAAACCCAGACGGCCCCGGTAAATCCGGGCACGGTAAATTGAGAGTTAACTGTATATCGAATACATAAACCGCGCGGTGTGAAAAATAAAGAGGATATAATATAAAAAGATGATAGTTTGGAAATCTAAAGAGAGATTATTAAATGAAAAAATTGCATATATTACATAGTAAGTTAGTAATATGCAAAGACAAAAGAGTTTTAAAACGTTTGCGATGGCTTTAATGCATTTCGTTATATAAAAATGCGTATAAGATATACTTGAACAATTTTTGATCTATAAATTTTTTGCTAATTCAATAAAATCATATTATCTCGTAACATATTTGCACATCACGGTGTTAAGAAGATGTTCTAATATCTGTGAAGTTCCTGGCCCACTTCGGACACACAATGAGATCAAATAGATAAGAAAAGATGCTGATGTTGGGAAAAATCTAAAGGAAGAAGACCTGGCTGGAAGGGATCAAGAAAACTACTGGAAGGTCACTAGATGATCTACGAGTGATGATCAACAACAGATCATATTAGAGAATATTTGACCATATAGTCACAAAAAGTCGACTTGATGGACACTAACAACACAAAGTTCCAATAGAAGATAAGTCGAGATAAAAACTGAGATGTGCTGAATTACTCAACTTACTATTCTCTGTTTAGAAAATACACTAATTACACTAAAAACTCCAGAAATTTCCTTTGAAAATATCTTAAAGGAAATTACATATAAGGCTAAAATTTAAAGTCATGATAATAATTATTTGATCCAAGGATATCTTGAAGAGTTTAACTTGTGAATTTCTCAAGGAATATAAAGCAATTAACACAAAGCGATAACGCGCCATCTATACATATAAAACGAAAGGATTTAAAAGCGCGAATGTTTCTTTTATACATAAAACGAACTTCTACTGTCCTTACTGCGATGAAAAAATTTTTATTGGGAGGGCTTGGCTCATCAGTGGTGAACCCTCCCAGCGGTTTCGCCAATTTAATCCACCATTTTTGTTTAGAAAATACAATAATAACACAAATAACTTCAGAAAATTCCTTTGAAAATATCTTAAAGGAAATTACATATAAGGCTAAAATTTAAAGTCATGATAATAATTATTTGATCCAAAGATATCTTGAAGAGTTTAACTTGGCGAAACCGCTGGGAGGGTTCACCACTGATGAGCCAAGCCCTCCCAATAAATTTTTTCATCGCAGTAAGGACAGTAGAAGTTCGTTTTATGTATAAAAGAAACATTCGCGCTTTTAAATCCTTTCGTTTTATAAATATAAAGCAATGTTCAAACATTAATTTAAAAAATAGCATGATATTCATGGTATCACACGCTGTAATCTGATATAAAAGTTATGGGAGTTTACAGATTGTCAATTACATCACATTTTCGACTTGAATTTTAAAAATAGGTTTTGCTTCTATCCGTGAGCAATTGACCTTTTTCATCATTCGTTTCTTATTTACATATTTCCTTCTTTTTTACTTTTGCTTTTGAGAAGGTCCATCAGTCCGATTCTTTATAAATTCTTATCAAGTCTATCGTATCAAATTCTTCTCTTTCCTACCGTTCTCTTACCATTCATTTTATCCTTCAGGATTTCATACATTCATTTCCTTTCATTATATTCGTATATTCATTATACTCGTATATTCATTCCAAAACTTTATAACTTTTCTAATGACCTTCAACAGACCTTGTTCCTCTCCCATTATTCTCAAGACTTTTCCCATTCCTGATACTATCAACCCTTCTTTTTATTCTTCTCCTGATCATATTTCAAGGTTATTTACATATTGGCTGGCAAAATATCAGGGCTAATCAAAATCTACACATAATACATGTTTGTCATAATTTGAATTTCTCTTTAAAATAAAACAACATTGTTACGTTTTTATTAAGGTTTCTACATCTTTGATTTTCATAGGAATGGTGGCCTTTTGATATATTTAATATTTTTCAACCATGAACCGAAAAAAATACATATTATAAAGTTTTTTTAACAATAAATTGCTTACAATATACGCTTCATTGGACAAGTTAAGCTCTACCAGTGAGTGTGAATAACCGATTTCCAGCGCCTTTGGTGAATATAAAAAGTTGTCCTACATATGTAAATATGTAACATACTTAGAGGCATAAGACCACCAAGATAAGAATGACCTATACTGTTACATACTTGAGAGATAACATACAATAATACCGGCTAAAATACACAATTTTAAACAATAAATCAATTTTTGAATGTAATTCTACTGTCCTATAAGCTTATGTCCATAGTTTTCTTGAAAACCATTTCTGAGATTCCATTCTTCAGTGCTGCGTATATAAGCAGAATCGTTCAATACAGTATTAGAGCTCTGAGAAGCGGTCTGGTGGATTAAATTGGCGAAACCGCTGGGAGGGTTCACCACTGATAAGCCAAGCCCTCCCAATATATTTTTTCATCGCAGTAAGGACAGTAGAGGTTCGTTTTATGTATAAAAGAAACATTCGTGCTTTTAAATCCTTTAATTTTATGAATAAATCAATATACCACAATTTTTATTCTTTTATTCGTAATACGGAAAAGTAAATTGCTCTTCAATACATATAAATAATAAGCAAAATGACTTCCCAAGGTGAGTTTCTTGATTTATTCTACATTCATTTATAGATTTCAGGTATTACAAATTCTTCTACGGGAGTATATGATGTAGAAAGGTTTTGATACCCTCGGAAGCCGTTTTGCTTATTCTTTATAATTATTCGTAATAAAAGATATAAGCTTTCGTAAAACGACATTTGAAAATTATCCCGCATGTGTTTCTTTTGAATGAAAAATCGAAATTTATTTTAAGGAGAAATAACGCTTATTTCTAACCTTAGGGATGAGGTATGAAAGGATGAATTGTGAAGAGTAATAATAAACGGAATAACAAAGTGTCCAGGGATGGGAAATCAAAAGAAACACATGCGAGATAATTTTCAAATGTCGTTTTACAATCATAAGCCGCATTATATTGTATTATAAGCTTTCGTGTGTGCGCGCATGTTCTTATTCATCTTAAATTACGACCATTGATGAAACTCATAGATGGTGTTACATTTTGAGTTGAATTAAAGCCATCATTCTTTATTCTGTTACAAATAAACTAAAAAATGTTGATGAGAGATAACTATTTCTCGTATTTTAATGCCTATATATATATATATGTTATATTGAAATATTTTATTTAAAAATGTTATATGTTAAAATGTTATTTTATTTAAAGTTATAATTTCATAGATATAAATAGTTTTAATCGACCGCCAGAGGTCACGCTTCTACTATATAAAATCACATTGTTGTTCTTCCCCGTTGGCCGACCCAAAACTTTTGTACATTATGTAAATAAGCTTTTCTTTTTTATTCTTACGCCTAAAGCCAGGCAGTACTTTAATCAAATTATGTTTTTCATATATATCACTTAGCTCAATTAAAGAAATTACTGATCAAAACCAATATTTTTATTATTATTCAATCAAGAATTTAACCACGACTGCACCACCATAGCATAATCCTCAACATAATCTAAATTCAAGCAGAAAATATTTTTTTTATTTATATAATATATATATATACTAATATAAACCCCACAAACACCAAGTAGAAAACACAGCGTGAATTCCATTTCAATATATACCAGGGCGCGGTGCAGTAGACGGTGTTGGAAGTAAGGATCGTCCTGGAATTGCGTGCAGAAGACACAGAGGCAGGTGCGGCTTAAAACAGACGATCGATCGATCAGCTGGATTTAGGAACATTAGGGGGGGGAGCTGTCCACTCTATGTTAATACCTCCACCCCTTAGAATAATTTCGTCTAGGAGTATAACCCCCAAAAGGAAAGTATGCGAGGGTTTCATTGTAACTTTTCCAAAATATAAAATTTTTTCAAATAGTCAAAATCAAACATAACAATATTATAGAGAATGCCATAATTGTAGGTTGGATTTTGATTAATTCATCTTGAAGACTTCATCAACCTTTTTATAAAAGTTTATTGTTCTTTTGATGTTTCGGCGACCTACTTCTCTCTGTTTCCCTTAAAGAAAAAGAAGGAAAATTTATTAGTGAACGTATTCGTATTCTTCTCTAAAATGCTTTTCTCTTTTTTGTTTAAAGGGCGACAGTGGGTCGCTGAATGTGTCAAAAAAACAATAAACATTTATATAAAAAATTTATGAAGTATCCATAACTTGAATCAAACATACAATTCTGATATATTCTTTATCTCATTATAAATAGTATAAACAGCATGTTAAAATAAAACTCGATAAAAACGAGCATGGAATATACTTTATTTGTAAAATAATCTAATATAATTCCTATTTTTTTAATAAAATATTAAACCGTGGCTATAGTAAACCAAAATTTCAATCCCATTAGAAAGGGAGGTTCGCTATAGCGAGGTTTCACTGTAATATCAAAATATATTTATTTACTTGTATTTATTCGCTTCTATATTCTTAAATTGTGTTTGGTAATATTTAAATACAATTTTGTGCAATTTATAATCAATCAGATATTAAACGTTTCTAAAGTTTATATTATTAAATATGAAAATTAAGGTTTTTAGGCTTTATGTTCCTTTTTTATTTTTAAAATCTTTAAATATAAATATTGTATATGAAAAAAGTTAATTATTTTTTTTTTTTGCAAAAATATGCTAGGGGGAATAATAATAATGAAAAGGTAAAGAAAGAATTAATTTCTAAAGAAAAAGTTAAAATGTATATCTATTTTTAAAACAGACGAAACTATGAAGAATAATGTGTGGCAAAAATGTCGTTCTTCATTTTAAAATGGAGGGAAGGAAAAATGGAGGGAAAAAAGGTAGAATTAGTGCTCCTCCCTTTCCGATATATACTTTGCAATTGGGTTAATTTTGAAAATTGGATAAATTACCCCACAATAATCGCTTCCCTCAATAAAAAGAACGAAATAATAAAAAGTGCAGTTTTAATTTCTAAAATTACTTGGGCAAAATTCTATTCGAAGAAATCGCCATTATCGTAGAGAATAGGAAATACAAAAAAAAGGTTTCTTCTGTAATTTTAGCTTATGATTGAGAAATATATTTGTACTATTTAATTTTTAAATATTTAAATATAAAATATAAATATATATGTTGTAATATAAATACTATATAATACAAATATATTTTTAAATATACATATAGTTTTTAAATATAGTTTATATGAAAGGTATTTGATCTATCGACAAAAATATATTCAAAAACAGACGATATATTATATATATACATCGTACATATAAAATATAGATTTTTTAAAATTAATCTTTTAATATCAAATTTACTCATGTTACATTTTAGCAAGCTCTCTTTAATTATAATCTAAAGAATAGCTTAATTTTATATAAGGGTGAATATTTTATATGTATAAAATATAGAATTATAATGTGAAAATAAATATTACAAATATTAAAGATTAATAATATAGTCTGGTGTTTTATTTGTTTCTAAAAGGTATATAATTAACAAATTTTGTTATAAATTTAATATGAGAATATTTTAATAAAGGTATTCCAAACTCTTTTATTAAATTTGGCCTAGAGGTATATTATATATTTTAAAAAATATATAGATTGAAATAGAAAACATATATTTTAGAAGATAAAAATACTATATTTTATCTACATTCTATTATTAATTAAAACAAAATAAAACATCTACATACAATTTATACTAGAGAGTTTTAATTAAAAATTATTATCTTAAAGTTTCTCTCCAGGGAGATACGTTTTAACGAACATTTCAAAATTAAAATAACTTTCAAAATTTAGGCGGAATAAACTGCTGAAATGCGTTTGAATTGTTTAATATTATATGAAAACATATATTTTTGAATTAAAATATGGAAAATAAAAAAAAGATTTTCGCACTAAAATTTTAATATCCTTTTTATATATCATCTAAAAAGGCCATTATAAGAGTTAAAATAAAGGTATATTTCTTTTAATAAGCTTACATATTGACGCGTATTTGTGAATATGATAATTCATATGATAACAATAAACGATGTACATTTTGTACATATATATAGTGTAAAAATATTTCTTCTATTTTTATCTGTGATTTTATAAGGTGTATAAAACACAGATTGTAAAAATTTGATATTTAAAAATAGGAACATTTTGCGTTTATAATTTATATGTAATATATACAATGTATTGTATTTATATTTGCATTTTCATTTATATACACAGTAGGGGTAAAAGCTCCTTTCCTATACAAATTTCTAACAAAGAAAGTACTTTCACAAGTTCGAGAGGCATATAACATTTAATATTTCAAAATATAATATTATCAAAATAAGTATTAAATATGTAGATATTTATATGTATCTTGTTTAGAGAATTTAGCATTTAGAATATGCCTGACGCATATAATTATTTTTAAATAATTGATAATACCGATATGGAAAAAATTACAAATCATTAATTTTAAGATATATTTAATAGTTAGATTATATAGTCTACCCCATTTGAGTGGGGCTATTTTATTTCTTTATCTAAACTGAACCAAATTTTACATAGGCAATGCATTAAAATACGGTAATACATAAAACCTGTTCTTAACCTAATATAATCTTTAAAATAAGTTTAACACAGTCAATTCTTTTACTAATATGACAGAGTTTTTAACAGAGTAATTGACCTAACTTTAACCTATACTATTTAATCAATAACCGATCACGCAAAAACCAAAATAACCTAAGATAGCTTTTTAAAAATATATTGATGCATCTATACAATATATACCTTGTAAGATGCAAAATACAAACTCTACATTATATACATTCATTTTGATAAAATTCATTTTAATAATCAAAATAATAATTGATTTATATACATATATTAAAAGGAAATGAACTCATGAAGAAATTTCTCCCAGGTATCATGAAATAAATGATATAAATGTAGGAAAAATTGGGAATAGGGAACTATTGGACTGTATAGAAAGTTATAAATAAAAATCTCAGATAGAGAAGTATAGCTTCAATGGAGACCAGAACAAGTGCAGAAAATCTTAAAGATACTAAGAGGTACATCTTCCTTGAGTTTTGTCCATGAGTGTATTTAAATAAAGACATATATATATGTCGCATACCTGGACATATTTGCATAGTATTGTTTTGTTTTATATATTTTACATGTTGTTTCTTATGATAGGTGAATATATTTGCATGTCCGCGAGTAGCGCGATGTATATATATAGGTGAAGAGAATAATAAAGTTAGAGTTTCTACTGATTAGAATCGTCTCATTGTTTCTTAAAACTCGTTCTTGTTAAGTGGAATATCACAATATACATTCTGAAAAGTATACATGACTTCAACCTTTAGGCCTTTAAAAAAGGTTGACAATGAATCGCCGAAACGTAAAAGAAAAAAATACAAAGGTAAATGGTTGAAGCGCGCGCTTATTGTATATTCAAATTAAAGAGAAAACCACTGTGCCATCACACACACGATGGATATATTCTGGATTATTTATATATGCTCTCTATATATAATCCTATTTCACAAATCTCCATTCAATTAAAAACATTTTAACATTTCATTAATCAAAAGAAATGTCGACAAATCTCTAACGCATCATATTGGAAGTGAAAAATAGAAAACATCCATATAATCAACAAATACACTTATAATATTTTTCATAAAAGGATTTTTAAAATTTAATCTTTCCATGATCCAGATAAATGATGTATTTGCAGAAATTTTGCGAATTTTACCTTCTCCTTTGGGACATATCTTCTACTGTCAAGTGAAGAATTTTTCCTCAATTGTCCAACTGGGAAAAACATATATGTGTTTTAGATGTGACACGAGGGCCAACAGCTTGAATGGTATTTCTTGAATAATCGAGAAAGTATATTTGTACTAAATTCTGTCTTAAATAAAAATCATCAATTATTGGTGATGTAGTAATGACATAAACCACCAGAAACTTTTAATTGCACGTTCTGGAGATGTTTTTTCTTCTTAATTTATCCATCGGATCCCAGTACAATTTACATAATCTTGTATTATATTTCAACGCAGTAAGCACAGTATAAATTTGTTTTTGTGTAAAAGAAACATTCGCGCTTTAATACCTTCATTTCATATTATTTTTATCATTTAAAATTGGGGGTTTAGTCATTTTTATCTATTACCCTTGATATGTTAAAACGCATAACTAAAGTACGTATAAAAAGCCATTAATAACAAAGATAAAGCGCTGATATTAACTAAATAATAAAAACAATAATATTAAGGTGACATTTAAAAAATACAGAGATTTCCACACATATAGTTATAGTTCAATATTCCTAAAAAGGTAAATGTATGTTTGTTTAAATTAGGTTAGAGAATCTCGGATATGTCTAACTATCAAAATAAACTATCTTTTATTTGCACATTTACATAATAAATATACAAATGAAAATCCAAACTACCCAAAACAAATAATAGTGTTTTTTTTAGTTCAACACTCACAAAATACAGTAAAAAAAATTTCAACTCGATAGAAAGATTCATATAATGAAAATGGGAGAAGAGAAGATGTGTGTGTCCTGCCGTGATATCATTCGAACAGGCAAATGCTTCTATGAGCCAATTAGAAAGGGGAATTTTACATAGGGGGGAGGGGGGGTGAGGCAAAGGGTGAATGGGGTGAATGTAAGGGGGGGGGGGAGAAAGATTTGAAAGAATGAACACGGGCAAATAATCTTCCTTATTCCCTAAAAATTAATTTTAATCATTACTATGAAATGAAAGGATTTAAAAGCACGATTGTTTCTTTTATACATAATACAAACTTCTACTGCCCTTACTGCGATGAAAATATATATTGGGAGGGCTTGGTTCATGAGTGCTGAACCCTCCCTTTTCATCGCAGTAAGGACAGTAGAAGTTTGTATTATGTATAAAAGAAACATTCGTGCCTTTAAGTACTTTCATTTTATATGTATAGATGGCGCGTTATTGCTTTGTGAATCGTTACTATCACATAATCAACAAATATACTATTCTATAGTTTAACCTAAAACACCTCCAAACCTTATAAATCTGTACAGAGAACAAAACTAGTTAGAATAATCTAAATCTATACAAAAACATTCTACAGTAGAACTTGGATAATTCCAATGTCTTCAATTCAAATATTTATCTTGGTCTCTATAATTTCCTATAAATAGAATACCGTTTTTAATTCGGATTTTTTAAAAATTCGAATTTTTATTTTTGACCCTTGGGCTTCGAATTATCCAATTTTGACTGTACTCTACAAATTTGAATACATACAGATAATATTATTTAAAAAAAAACTTTTGACCATATTTAAACTCTTTACATTCATTCCCTAGACATTTTGATACTATACCGTTTTATACAGAAAGTTGTAATGTTTCTGAAAAGCTTTCATTTCAAACTTTAAGAAAATGACATCCTATTGTAAATTTTTCAAATATATATAAAGTATATGTAAAAATTCGAATTTGAAGTTTATAAAAAAAAAAACAAAAGAGGAATTGGTATATATCCACAGTGAATTTCTTAATCAGAAGATCAAATCTAAAAAAAATATTGATTTTGTTTAAAACTATTTGAAAAAAAAAGTTTAAGGATAAATGACAGGAAGCAAATTAAATAAGTTTTAAAAAAGAAAATAATAGATAATAAAAATTAGATCAGTTCACTTACTTTATTATATAATCAGGTATCTATATATGATATAACAAATCACACTTAAAGTTTCACCGCAAAAGTTTCTTTATAATGTATTACAGATATATATATATATGACTATTAAATATCCTGATAGCATAATATGTGAATATGACCTTGAATAACATATATATATATTGGTATAAAATATATAAATGAATTTATATATATATAATGAAGAATAATACACTCTATATAGTAATAATATAATAATAATATAAAGATATAAAAAATTGAAGAAACATTTACCTATATATACAGAAAAATATCATTAATTATAGAATAGGTTAATGTGTTTCTATTGGTTCAAATTACTAATATAAATGTACATAAATATATATTATATTAAAATATTATATTATATATAAACTTATATATAAACATAAATCTTTTATAGTAGTCGCTTGAAGTTTTAATGGATAATCCATAAGTTAAATTTATATATTTATATATCATAGGAAATATGTATATTTTAAAGTAAACATGCAATTATAAATATATTGAGCCCATTTTATATGTGTAGTGTTAGTTTAAACATGTATTTTTGTAATAGATATAATGAACTAATTATATATTATAATTAATGTGTTATAAAAATTCTATAAATATATTGTTTTATAATTAACTTCTTAAATATTTTTAATTGAAAATATTTTTTTAAATGTGCTTTAATATCTAATATAAATGGAAAGAATTTTAAAATAAAGTTTAAGACCAATTAGGCTTTCATTCTATGTTGTTTGTTGTGCAGGGAAGCACTCTTTACGAAACCAAATATAATCTTTAGCTGATTGGTTATGTGTAAATGTGTAAATAAGGGGAGGAAAGTGGTAAACAACATCGATCAAGGGCACATGCACTTACCTGCCAGCCTCAATGCAGACATCCGTTGAAACTCCGGCTCCTCCAACCATTTGTACATCCTGCGAAAGGTCTCCCTACCAGACTTCAGTTTGCTCCATGGTTTAGGGTTCCGCAGAAGATCGGAGAGCGTTCCTTGGGATCTGCAGAGAACGCGCTGGGCGAAGATAGCTTGCGGGATGGAGTAACGTTTAAGTTCTGCGCTGATGCGTTGTGCTAGTTCTTTGGTGTTGATCTCCTCAACATCGTCTCCTGTCGAAGCTGCAGAACTCTTGGCCGATTGCTGGGTGACCACCACGGCGGGTTTGACTGTAGGCTTGACATCTGTGGACGGCGAGCCCTGGGAGCACGGTGCGGGGGGAGGTGTGTGAGGCCCGGCATTCAGTCCGTTCAGTGTGGTCAGCATGGAGGCATGCAGAGGTGGGCTATGCGGGGACCCCAAACCTCCCCCTCCACTGCCCCTGTATCCCCCGCCTCCGCTATCATAACCGTTTGGAGACTTGTCTGGTGAAGGAATGCCATTCTGGGAGTAAGGTGGGGATGGTATACCGCTAGGTTGACCCCCATTTGATGCTAGCATGGCTACATGTGCCGCTCCTCCCATAGTAGGACTCATGTTCATACCTGTGAGCTTGTCGTAGGAATAGGCACCCATGTTCATACTGATTCCTAGAGCGGCTGCAGCGGTCGGGGCATTATTCATCAGGGAAAAGTTGGCGCCGCTTGCTCCACCATAATGGGCGAATTTATCCGACATAGTCGAGATAGGAGGTAGAGGCTGGAGCGGCGTCAGGGTGGCATAGGACCCCGAGCCTGGTCCGGACCCAAAGCCCGGGGAAAGCCTTCCTCCATTCAGGGTCTGGTACGTAGCCGGTTCGGCTAGGGCCCTGAAATCAGCCGCGTCCATCATACTGGCGGCAGAGTCTTCGCCCGAGGGCGCGGGGGGAAGCAGGTCGTCCGACGCGGGGGGTGGCGGCGACGCGGCCTCGACGCTCCCGACACTGCTCAGCGACTCGCTGCTCCCTGCGACCACGGCCTCCGCGCGCACTCCGTCTTCTGGCATGGAATCCATTCTTCGACCCTCTTTAACGGCGCCTCATCGAACGCTTGCCACAAGTCGATCGGCTCCTAACGATCGCCTATCGATGTTTCAAGGGCCTTACAGGATGCAGGGACGGGGGTTCGCAGGGCTCGCCACCATGTTGACAGTATGGCGGATGCGCGGTGGGATTTGCGCACCTAGCGTCGCGCATGCGCGAGTTGGGTCGTGGCGTCTGCAAGCCCCTACTAATGGCGCCTTTCTAGGGTTGGTATTCAGTTCCCCACAGTCCCCTGTCGCGTGTCCCCATCTGTCTACCTAGCTTGTTTTTTTTAAACCATTCCAACGTCTTCCCTTGTTATTATTCCTCCTTTCGTAATTCCTACTTGGCCATTGTGTATTTCTCTAACTCCATATTTATTCAATAATATTATACTTTGATTACTAATCTTGAAACTAACCCTTGATATATATCCTTCTTGACGTCATGAAATTATATGTTTTTTGTTTTTTACCTGTTTTTTTTTATTGTAATTTTGACCATATTTTATTATATTAAGCTCAGAGAGTCATCTGTATTCTAATGTTTTTCATACAGTTTTTTTATACCTTCCTTTTTTACTATATTTTTTCGGAAATTGTTTTGATTGTTTATAATGTGTCAGTTTCCTTCTGGAGCTATGAATATTTCTGCAAAAAGAAGCCCTTTCTTTGACTTAATATAGTTGTCCAATCAGTATTTTAAAATGGTAATTTTTTCATATTCTAAAGAGAATATTTGATATAGAAACTTGAGAGAAAAAATTTCAATTGAAAAAAAAAACACTTTGAATAATTAACCATTTGGTGATATTTTCTTTGGAAAAGCTACAGAATATGGGGATAAGAATAAAATTAAATGAAAAAGAAGATGAAATAAATGCCAAACAAAAGCACACAAAATATCATTGAGAAAATAAAGCATACATTTTATTTTGGTAAACAAAATTATTTGATGAACATTAGAGTATAAATGAGTATTCCCCACCATACTTACTTATAACATAATAGATCAAAATATTATTTTTTTATATAATTTGAAGGAAAAGATGTTATTTTATATTGATGTCATGTGTGGCATGTGTACCAGTCCAAAGGTAAAGGTGCACCAGTACAAAGCTGTAAGTGTACCAGTACAAAGCTGTAAGTGTACCAGTACAAAGCTGTAAGTGTACCAGTACAAAGCTGTAAGTGTACCAGTACAAAGCTGTAAGTGTACCAGTACAAAGCTGTAAGTGTACCAGTACAAAGCTGTAAGTGTACCAGTACAGAGCTGTAAGTGTACCAGTACAAAGATGTAAGTGTACCAGTACAAAGATATTAGTGTTCCAGTACAGAGCTGTAAGTGTACCAGTACAAAGCTGTAAGTGTCCTAGTACATAACTGTAAGTGTACCAGTACAAAGCTGTAAGTGTACCAGTACAGAGCTGTAAGTGTACCAGTACAAAGCTGTAAGTGTACCAGTACAGAGCTGTAAGTGTACCAGTACAAAGATGTAAGTGTACCAGTACAAAGATATTAGTGTTCCAGTACAGAGCTGTAAGTGTATCAGTACAAAGCTGTAAGTGTCCTAGTACATAACTGTAAGTGTGCCAGTACAAAGCTCTAAGTGTACCAGTACAAAGCTCTAAGTGTACCAGTACAAAGCTGTAAGTGTCCCAGTACAGAACTGTAAGTATACCAGTACAGAGCTGTAAGTGTACCCGTACAGAGCTGTAAGTATACCAATACAATGATATAAGTGTACCAGTACAGAACTGTAAGTGTACCAGTACAAAGATGTAAATGTAACAGTACTGAGCTGTAAGTGTACAAGTACAAAGAAGTAAGTGTACCAGTACAAAGCTGTAAGTGTACCAGTACAAATCTGTCAGTGTACCAGTACAAAGAAGTAAGTGTACCAGTAAAAAGCTGTAAGTGTACCAGTACAGAGCTGTAAGTGTACCCGAACAGAGCTGTAAGTATACCACTACAAAGCTGTAAGTGTACCAGTACAAAGCTATAAGTGTACCTGTACAAATCTGTAAGTGTACCAGTATAAAGATGTAAGTGTACCAGTAAAAAGCTGTAAGTGTACCAGTACAGAGCTGTAAGTGTACCAGTACAGAGCTGTAAGTATACCCGTACGAAGGTATAAGTGTACTAGTACAAAGTTGTAAGTGTACCAGTACAAAGCTGTAAGTGTACCAGTACAAAGGTAAAGGTGTACCAGTACAAAGGTAAAAGGTAAAGGTGTACCAGTACAAAGCTGTAAGTGTACCAGTACAAAGGTAAAGGTGTACCAGTACAAAGTTGTAAGTGTAGCAGTACAAAGGTATAAGTGTACTAGTACAAAGTTGTAAGTGTACCAGTACAAAGGTATAAGTGTACCAGTACTAAGGTATAAGTGTAACAGTACGAAGCTGTAAGTGTACTAGTACAATGGTTTAAGTGTAACAATATAAAAGTGTAAGTGTACCAGTACAAAGCTGTAAGTGTACCAGTACAAAGTTGTAAGTGTAACAATACAAAAGTGTAAGTGTACCAGTACAAAGGTGTAAGTGTACCAGTACAGAGCTGTAAGTGTGCCAGTACAGAGCTGTAAGAGTACCAGTACAAATATGTAAGTGTACCAGTACAAAGCTATAGGTGTACCAGTACAAAGAATTAAGTGTATCAGTACAAAGAATTAAGTGTACCAGTACAAAGAATTAAGTGTACCAGTACAGAGCTGCAAGTTTACCAGTACAAAGATGTTAGTGTACCAGTACAGAGCTGAAGGTGTACCAGTACAAATCTGTAGGTGTACCAGTACAAAGATGTAAATGTACCAGTAAAAAGCTGTAAGTGTACCAGTACAGAGCTGTGAGTATACCAATACAAAGATATAAGTGTACCAGTACAGAACTGTAAGTGTACCAGTACAAAGCTGTAAGTGTAACAGTACAAATCTATGTGTACCAGTACAAAGCTGTAAGTGTACCAGTACAAAGATTTTAGTGTTACAGTACTGCGCTGTAAGTGTATCAGTACAAAGATGTAAGTGTAGCAGTACAGAGCTGTAAGTGTACAGGTACAAAGAAGTAAGTGGACCAGTACAAAGCTGTAAGTGTACCAGTACAAAGCTATAAGTGTACCAGTACAAATCTGTAAGTGCACCAGTACAAAGATGTAAGTGTAGCAGTACAGAGCTGTAAGTGTGCAGGTACAAAGAAGTAAGTTTACCAGTACAAAGCTGTAAGTGTACCAGTACAAAGCTATAAGTGTACCAGTACAAATCTGTAAGTGTACCAGTACAAAGATGTAAGTGTACCAGTAAAAAGCTGTAAGTGTACCAGTACAAAGAATTCAGTGTACCAGTACAGAGCTGTAAGTGTACGAGTACAAAGAATTGAGTGTATCAGTACAGAGCTGTAAGTGTTCCAGTACAAAGATGTAAGTGTACCAGTACAAAGAAGTAAGTGTACCAGTACAGAGCTGTAAGTGTACGAGTACAAAGAATTGAGTGTATCAGTACAGAGCTGTAAGTGTTCCAGTACAAAGATGTAAGTGTACCAGTACAAAGCTGTAAGTGTCCAGTACAAAGAAGTAAGTGTACCAGTACAGAGCTGTGGGTGTACCAGTACAAAGAATTAAGTGTACCAGTACAGAGCTGTAAGTGTACCAGAACAAAGTATTCAGTGTACCAGAACAAAGAATTCAGTGTACCAGTACAGACCTGTAAGTGTACCAGTACAAAGATGTAAGTGTACCAATACAAAGAAGTAAGTGTACCAGTCAAAGCTGTAAGTGTACCAGTACAAAGAATTAAGTGTACCAGTACAGAGCTGTAAGTGTACCAGAACAAAGTATTCAGTGTACAAGAACAAAGAATTCAGTGTACCAGTACAGAGCTGTAAGTGTACCAGTACAAAGATGTATGTGTACCAGTACAAAGCTATAGGTGTACCAGTACAAAGCTGTAAGTATACCACTACAAAGAATTAAGTGTACCAGTACAGGGAAGTAAGTGTACCAGTACAAATAATTCAGTGTACCAGTACAGAGCTGTAAGTGTACCAGTACAAAGAATTCAGGGTTCCAGTACAAAGAATTAGGGGAACCAGTACAGAGCTGTAAGTGTTCCAGTACAAAGAATTAGGGGAACCAGTACAGAGCTGTAAGTGTTCCAGTACAAAGATGTAAGTGTACCAGTACAAAGATGTAAGTGTACCAGTACAAAGCTGTAAGTGTACCAGTACAAAGAAGTAAGTGTACCAGTACAGAGCTGTAAGTGTACCAGAACAAAGAATTCAGTGTACCAGTACAGAGCTGTAAGTGTACCAGTACAAAGATGTAAGTGTACCTGTACAAAGAAGTAGGTGTACCAGTCAAAGCTGTAAGTGTACCAGTACAAAGAATACAGTGTACCAGTACAAAGAAATAAGTGTAGCAGTACAGAGCTGTAAGTGTACCAGTACAAAGATGTAAGTGTACCAGTACAAAGAAGTAAGTGTATCAGTCAAAGCTGTAAGTGTACCAGTACAAAGAATTCAGTGTACCAGTACAGAGCTGTAAGTGTACCAGTACAAAGAATTCAGTGTACCAGTACAGAGCTGTAAGTGTACCAGTACAAAGAATTCAGTGTACCAGTACAGAGCTGTAAGTGTACCAGTACAAAGATGTAAGTGCACCAGTACAAAGAAGTAAGTGTACCAGTACAAAGCTGTAAGTGTACCAGTACAAAGAATTAAGTGTACCAGTACAAAGCTGTAAGTGTATCATTACAAAGATGTAAGTGTACCAGTACAAAGCTATAAGTGTACCAGTGCAAATATGTATATGTACCAGTACAAAGCTGTAAGTGTACCATTACAAAGATGTAAGTGTACCAGTACAAAGTTGTAAGTGTACCAGTACAGAGCTGTAAGTGTACCAGTACAAAGAATAAAGTGTACCTGTACAAAGCTGTAAGTGTACCAGTACAGAGCTGTA